>JAINUG010000345.1:0-660345 GCA_029706075.1 Aldrovandia affinis | reverse complement strand
AAAATGAATATAAAAATTCTCTTCTCATTTTCTATTGCACTTGAAGATTATTTCTTTTTCATGAGATATAAATGTATAAAAGTAATAAGGAAGAAGTATATATGTCCACACATGTATAATTGTTCCCCATTACTTTAATTCTTCTTTTTAATAGGATGTAGAACCTTGGTATTGAAAAATATATGAAACAAATAAGTTATTATATTGTCCCAGAAAGATTATTTGGCAGTATTTCCTCCGACTGGATATCCAGGACTTGTCAGAACGAAAAAAAAGTTCCTGAAAAGCACAAAAGAGCTTATCTTCCGAAGTGTCATTAGTGCGAGAAATCCCGGGTTCCTCCATAACTCTCCTGGTGCCCCCCCCCCCCCTCCCCCTCCCTGACCCCCCTCGTCCTGTTTTTGCAGTCCAAGCAAATGCTGAAAAACGGGGGTGGGCAGGGGTCTCCTTCTGGACAACGTGTGTGGAGAGAGGAGGTCTCCCCCGCTCGCTCGGGTGCGAGGGCCCGATTTTGGCGTGTGGCATGGAACACGCCCCTACAGGAAGCACACAGGTCCAACCTCCAGGTGGTAGTGCGATCCAGGTTTGGTGTTTGGTAAGTTATATATATTTACAATGGGGAGCAGGTTTGGGTCCAGGGTGCGGAACACGAATTGCGTCTGATGCCAGCGTCCATCTTTGATCTGAGGGACAGAGAGTAACATTGTTACAGTTCCATAATAACAATGCAAGTCTAGCATCTATTTGGCGAGGACAGAGAAGGCCATACCCAGCAGTTGTCCTGCAGCACGTCTGGTTCTACGTCTCCTCCTGCCTCGATGACCTGGCCATTCCAGCCTTTGAAGCGCACTGTATTCTGGGATGGGATCTCAGCGGTTCCCTCTCTCCACACTGGGGTGTTCAAACAGTGGATGGTGACGTGCTGGACTGCCTCAGCGCTCAGGAGGTGTAGGAAGTTCATCTGGACACGGCCCACACCAATCTCCAGCTGCACACCCAATCACAGTCCACCATAACCACAGTGCAATACAATCTCCAGACAATAGTAGCGCCAAATAAGTCTAGATGGCCTGAATGTTCTTATAACAATACACAACAGATGTTTTTGCTATTATACGACAAATAGTACTCATTACTTGTTTATATTGCAGTATTGCTGTATTCAGTTGTAGGCAGGATACATATTTAGGCGCGAATACCTTGGACACTGTGATTGGCCTCAGGCAGGTCTGACCACCGCTGGTGAAGTTGCAGGTTACCTCTATGGTGTCGGAGGTGCAGCCCAAATTTGGATCGATCCAGTAAGTGCCTGATTTGCATACATATAAATGAAGACAGGTGGAAAAACGGGCGAGAGAGACACACAAACTCTTTCTTCAGTATGACTAAAACTCAACAGATTTCAATCCATTAAACTCATCTAAGGTGACACGGGGTCACCTTTTACCCTGCCTAGCCAGTGGATTTTACAGTATATAGGAACTTGTATTGGGCCTAAATGATATCCATTTGCTGGGCGTTGTGTTTTTTTACTGTAATATTTGTGTAACATTAGAGGAATTCCGCAGAGTGGCTTCTCACCATCGTTCATCCTCTGCTCACAGTCCTTGAGGTCCCGGCAGATCCGGGCAGGGTTGTCGTGGGTGCCAAGCGGGTTCTTGAGGCTCTGGATCAGGTTACTGAGGTAGTGAAGGGTCTTAAAGATCTCTGTTCCCTGGTCCAGCATGGGGAGGTCCATGCCCTGGTAATTCTGCTAGAGCGAGAGACAGAGAGAGAGAGAGAGAGAAAGTGAGGACTGAGCAACACTTCAATTCCCACATCACAGAACCACGGACGGCAGGATGATACCTTCCCGCAAACGTTACTATATGGCAAACATCTTGTATTTATTGCATGGAAAAACACATTATGAAAACAAAACTAATTTACTGCATTCCCTTTAACTGGGAACTCCAAGACCAACGACAGAAAGAAAGGTTCAGTGAGACAGTAGTTATGTAACAACCATCTCTACTAACCTCTGCCCTGAGTGCAGCGTTCGAGTCAATGAACACTTGGAGAGCAGCACCAAGAGTGTCATGCTTCTGAATAAATGACAAAAATTTAAAATTATACATAGTGCTCATACACACTGGATATACTGAAACATGCCGCTACTACTACTGCTACGTATACGACTACTACATACAGTACAACTTTTCTCAGTTCAAAGAACTGCAAATTCAATAAGGAATTTACAATGCAAGAAGCAATATAAACTCAAGAAGCATTATAAATCAGACATTGCTTGACAAATTGCTTGACAAATCAACAATTTAAGGAATCATTTATGCAAGACACGGAAGGGGGGATAGCACTAAGGGCACAGGTAGTGCATCTCCTTTGGCAGAAGAAAACAGAAGTGTCCATTCCAGACCTGGGAGAGAAGCAGCGGGCTACTTTTTGAAAGAAGTATAACCAAGACTGATGATGGAGCCTCACGTGTACAAATACATGCCATAGGTGTCCCTGACGAGATAAGACGTTGAGGCAAACTTACGAATGACAGAGGAACACCAGGAGGACCCTTGAAATCAAAGAGAGCAGAATAAATATAACGCTTGTCCATCATGAGCAGCAGAGCATTTCAATCCACATGATTGAAGAGGTAGAGGAATTAGCCATCTTCCTTGAAGGCATGACATAACCATACATATAATCTCTCTACATTCAACTTAACATTTCAAATGCTGGCTTTCCAATATTGTCGGTGTTGTGCAACAACGTAATTTGTCCAAAAACCTTTGACCAACACAACATTAGGGTTCGGTCACATCGAGTTTTGAACAAATTATATTCGTTGTTGAGTTATGAATTGTTGACTTATTTGCTTTATATAGAACTGAAAGTAATTACTTTCAAGGTGTGTAAAAAATATAACCTGACAAAAAATGGACTTGCAAAGTTTTTGCATGACATCAACATTGACATCGATGTTATATTCGGTAAACGGTACATTACATAATTCAATGCCAGGCATGCCATTGCCATACATGCAAAATAATATATTGAATATGGGACCTACTGGGGGTCCTGGAGGCCCACGAGGTCCTGGAGGCCCCTGAAACAGAAACAAATCAGAATTATTCACTATGCATGATATATTTACACTGGAAATAACTATTCTAAAGTCTGCAGAGTGTTTTTGTATCCTTATCCTTTTCATTATTGTTGTTTGGTCACAAATACCATGTCAGAATTACAGAGTGGACTTTTGTAATAGTTTTTCAAATAGTTGTATGGTATACCATTAAGTGCTGTCACAGATGCAATTAATTGACATTGTTTAACAACACAGTGCATGTAAATTAGACATAGTCTAGTAATATGTAGACTACTACTAAGTAATTTCATGAAACTTCAATGAAAATGAATAGGTATTAACTTATAAAGTATACCTCTGAATTGTGGCTACAGATTTACCTACAGGGTCCTAGTTTAACTATGTGGTTGCTCCTAGCACCCAGGAATACTTCCCACTAGGGTAAAACTAAAACACTTTGTTGTATGTCGCTCTGGATAAGAGCATCTGCCAAATGCCTATAATGTAATGTAATGTAATGTAAATAAACATACCCTTGGTCCTTGTACCCCCTGTTTACAAAAGACAGGAAAAAAGAAAAAAGTTAGGACAAATCTCTCACAACGATTTCTTATGGAACAAAGTTCCTCACAGTTTTTCTATAATTATAACTGCTATTGTTTATCATCATAACTATCATGAATGCACTTAATGACATAAAATTACACGAGTACTACACCCAAAACAAGATTACAGATCAAATAAAATGCAAATAACTGCTTTCCTGTTGAGGAATGCTCTTGTGGTGCTGTAGATAGAACATACATTCACAAAGTGTATTTGCTCTGAGACATGTGTGACTAACAGAACAAAAAAAGGATATCTATATATAATAAATAAATATAATATAAAAAGAAAACGCACATTTTCTCCTCGGTTTCCCTTATCTCCTTTAATGCCCTATGGAAAAGAGAAGAAGACATATTCACAATAACAAATAGGAAATTCTGTATCAGCTACTTGGGTGAAGGACAACTGGGTGAGATACCTACTGGACCACCAGTGGGCCCGATTATACCAATTGGGCCCATTGCTCCTTCTTTCCCCTGAAAAGACAGAGAGAGAGACAATCTAGTCTGAGTGAAAGGGATAACCAGAAATTCCCACTTCATTTTAGCCTCTGTACACAATTACTCCTCAATGTGGGGTAGCTAAATGAAAACTTGCATCAAGCTGCATGGTACTGCACAAGTCTCATGAAATACTAGCATTCTGGAAAGACATCTACTTACCATCAAGCCCTGTGGTCCCTTGGGCCCTTGAATGCCGACTGGCCCCCAGTCTCCTAGAGGCCCCTGGGGAACAGGTTTACAGGTTTTGTTATTTTGTAACTTTCAGTGCTGTTAGATATAGCAGGTGATAATTTGTGAGACCACTGATCACTGTGTGTAGACTATTAAACAGAATACAATACATAGCACTGATTGGGCAATTTTATTTGAATGAGAAAATATAGTTTTGATTGTGATAGGCAACAGTGGTCCTGGAGTGCCAGAGAGATCTCTGGTTTTTGTTCCATTCAGACTCTTCATTACATAAGTGGATCCACTGTTACGCTAAATGAATGCATGTTACCATGTGTCATGAAGCACTCAGCCTTTTACCACACACCTTGGTCACTTGCTTTAAATTAGTGTAACAATTTATCCAACTATGTAATCGAGAGGTCAGATGGGACAAAACTAGAAACATCTTTGGCACCCCAGGCCTACGGTTGCTTACCCGATCAAAACAATGTTTTCTGTATACTTCGATCTAAACCAGGCTTCCTCCACCTGGTTTAGATACACATGACAGTTGCTGTGTCGGTTTTCAATAGAGGTACTTTACACCCGAGTGATAAAATTGTAAAAAACACAAAATTGTGGAAAAAAAATGTTATCGAGAGCGTCTATGAATCAAGAGGCATTAGATAATTAACCTTCTCACATACGGCATCATGCGCAGTACAGTGTTTAACAACTAGGCAGACATGAAATCACTCTTCATCAGCAAACAATATATTACTTTTAAGATTGTCTCTACTAATACCAATTTATTGTAAACATACACACTTCAAGTTAACAAACAGTATCCGCCCACATATCCAACATCTCCTCTGGTGTTTTATACCACAGCCACAATTTTGGATCATTAATCTCCCACTGAATTAAGACGCACGCTACCTATATGTACACTTGGCTATGTGCTCTTCAGGATTGTACTAAGGTTATAATCACTGAGACATTTGTGTGCTTGTGATTAGAGATGAGAAAGTACTTAACACTGGCCATATAATAAGCCATTGTGGTGATGACACGAGCAGAATGCAAGCAGGAACCACATCATCTCATAACAAGCTCCATTTTATGGCTAAACAGAAACTGCTGGCTTCAATTAAATATCATTAGGCACTTGACCTATGCACCGCAACATTCACACGTCCTGAAACACAGCAAACATATTGTCTGCGTTTCATCCAAAAAGCATACTATTTGTAGACACTAGTGGGCTATATGTCTTTGTTTATCCACATTGCTGAAAAAACAATATTTTTAAACTCTTTTTAACTCTCTCGCACACTTTTTAAACCTAAGTACATACGTATAATACAACATATGTGTCCTTGTTTTAACAGTTATACCAAAGATACTGTATATATAATAACCTGAATGGCAGTCGTGCCATATCTTACACTAAAAGTTATATATCTGTGCTTCTCTATTACCATATTAGATGTAGGCAAATGACTAACCAAGCTGAAATGCCAATTTTCATCAGTACAATGTTCTTATGTTCTTACATGTAAAGCTACCTGCCTGGGGACCAGTTTTAGCACTTTTATTTGCAGACTTTCAGGGACCAAAGAGCATTTTGGGAAACCTGGAACATCTCCCTTGCAACTAGGTGATCAAACATATGTTACCCAACACAAATTCACGTCAATATAATAAATGAGCCATAAATCCTATCTTGCTTAAAGCAAATGTGGGGGTAATGTTCTGATTTAGAGGCTGGAGATAAGGTTAAGCCTGATAGCACGAGTAGTATTTGAACAGCTGTGTTTCACCCATGGCATGGAGGAAATATCCTCCCCTGGGACCAAAATTATTACTTGCTAAGTGACAAATACAGAAACTGCAAATCTTGGGGTGTTTTATAACCCCATAGGGATTGCGCTACCTTAGTCACTGTATATATTCCCTCTGCTCTCCCTCCTCCACAGACTGCATCTCTTCTTACAGTTACAGGAATGAGTTGTGGAGAAATCCATATTTGTAAAGCTCTGAAATTAATTTACAGTAGATGACTGATTTACTACTGGACATGGGCAATGCTTTCAGGGCTACTTTATAAGAACCACATTGCTGGCATGCGCTCTGAATCATATTTAATTATTAAGGAGAAAGCTTATGGATGATTGACTTTCACAGGGCTTGTAGAACGGGGCAGGGCTTTACATGAGGGATAGATCATAGATGTGGTGAAAGGGAAGGGGGAGAGGAGTACCTTTGGTCCGAACACCCCAAGAATCCCTGGGAACCCTGGCTCTCCGACGTCACCCTGGAATTTAAGAGAAAGACTTTCCCAAAAGAATTCCCATTCCCAACTGTCGTAAACAAAAAATCCCATCAGAGTCAAAGAGTAAAGAGTAAACGTATGCTCTGAATGCTGGTGCACATTATTGAGTCAAAATTCAACGAGTGAAACCTTTTAGGGTTGGGACAGATGGCACAAAGCCTCAATAAGAAGTGAGCCAATTTCACCTCAATCAATATACTATGAACACATATTAACACAGTAACGACACATTTAACACATGAATCAGTGATTAATGATTAATTGTGAGCATTTAGTTGAATTATCTATTTGTTCTGCTTTCTGATTAAATCTACACAATGTCGGATTACTGTGTGGCGGAAGCACACAATCATGTACGTTATGCACACAGCCGGTGTCCCTGCTCAAACTCACAGGCTGCCCTTTTGGTCCCTGGTCCCCTTGCGTTCCTGGCAGTCCCATCCCTCCTTTGAATCCTCGCTTCCCTGTGGGGCCTGATTGGCCAGGAAGCCCCCTCTCACCCTGCGGGGGGAAGATGCAGGACAAAGCGCAGGTGAGAAGAAAAACCATGCAGAGAAACGCCTGTCTGAGTGGGAACAACGTAGGCTGATAGACTAGTGTAATTGGTGGCAGTTGGCCTGCTGCTCTGTCTGTGATTAGAGCCACTAGGCCATGACTTCCTCCTGGTGCTGGAGGAGGCCCCAGACAGACTGATCTGAGGTGTGTGTGTCGGGACCGGTCTGTACAGACAGCAGAAACCACAGGAAATGCTAGATGTCTCTGGAACACCCCCCCTTCATCCTTCTCTTTACTCCTGTTCAACTGTGCCAAACACTTTGGGGCCAAGCATGGCATGTTGTTTTTCCACTCTGTGAGTTGGCGGTGCATGGCGTGTTGCTCTCTTACCTTCAGTCCAAAGGAACCCTGAGCGCCCGGCAGCCCTGCAACACCCACTTTGCCACGGAATCCTGCGTTGCCATGGAGACCGAATTCCCCATCGTCCCCCTGCTCTCCCTGTAACACAGACACAAAGAGTGCAGTGAGGGCGGGGGCAGTTGACACTGAAACAGATGGGTAAAAGCTACATCAACTGCTGTCACGGCTCCCCCTCAGGACTATGTGAGATGAGCGGGACCATTGGTCCCCTTACCGGCATTCCTTTGCTCCCGTCTTTGCCCGGAACTCCATCCACCCCAGGGTTACCCTCCAGCCCCTCTCGGCCCACTACTCCCCTTGGGCCAGGAGGGCCAACAGGACCCTGTGCAGGAGACAACACAGCCTTCACCACCTGCAGCTCAACACTCATAATCTGTTTACCAGCACAAATATGCGTATTGCAGTGAGAAATACAGATGACTGCCAAAATAAAGGAAATACTTGAGTAAATGATGGGTTCTGGAGGCTCTGTTATGGTGTGGGGTGCACTTTCCTGGCATGAGGTCCACTAAACCCCTTAATGGTTATGCTGAGTTGTATGAAATTACTTCATGTAAAAAATCTGAAGACTGATTTCCTCTCTCGTTCACTTTTCTCGGACACATTTTCATTTGCAAAGACCAGATCACATAAGCATGCTACTGTTTTTGGGTAGCTGAGGGGAAAATGTATGTATAGATTTGAACTTAAAATGGACGTACAAGTAAAGTTAGCCAAGAGTATAACATCATCAGACAAAGTAAATAGAATTGCAACAACTGTACTACAATGTCCAAGAGACCAATGGAAGTGCTTTGTCAATGGCGTGCTAACATTTAAGAGGGCAAGGTAAACACCAATAAATACAAGGCCATTGTGAGTGATCACCTTAATCCTATGGTGAAGCATTTCTATCCTGATGGGAGTGGTCTCTTCTAGGATGACAATGCCCCCATCCACAGAGCACGAGTGGCCACTGAATGGTTTTTGAGCATGAAAATGATGTAAACCATATGCCATGGCCGTCTCAGTCACCAGATCTCAACCCAATTCAACACTAATTGGAGATTCCGGAGACAGCGTTTTCCACCACCATCAACAAAACACTAAATGATGGAATTTCTCATGAAAGGATTGTGGTGCATCCCTCCAATAGAGTTCCAGACACTTTTAGAATCTATTCCAAGGTGCATTGTGGTGGCCCACCACCCTATTAAGACCCTATGTTGGTGTTTCCTTTACTTTGGCAGTTAGTATGTGTACAGCATTGTGGTGCTTCTTCCTCACTCTTCAACAAGCCTTTATGCTGTTAGTTTCAATTTCATCATATTAGTTCCATTACTGTTTACTGAGAGGTCCACCATTGGTTTCTGTTTTGTGGAATTTTCGGTTTCTGAGTTCTAGAATGAAAAACTTGGAAGCGATTTTGAGCTCAGGCTTCCCCCTTACCGGTGGTCCTCTGCTGCCAGACTCCCCACGCTTGCCGTTCTTGCCTTTTTGACCCTGAATCAGAGAGACATTTATACAGCCAACCAGGGCAAGGATCCACACACGCACTCCCAGATCACACAAATCATCATAGTTTGTACATATGTGATATAAAAAAACACAAAGCATTTTTTTTCTCCCCATGAGGTTTTTCTTTTTTACATTTGCAGTACAATAGCATAATTGATGAAATATGCATTTTGATATTATTTCAAAAACACGCTGACAGGTTACATTTTGAAGCCAGTTCTATGTTGCACATGCTGCATGAGCTGCTCTGTTTATGGAGAATATCGCCTAAAATGAACTCCAGATCCGATGGTACAATCTGAACACCGAACAGCACATTACATAAAAACTACGGCAGAGTGAATGGATAGCCTCAGGCTCTTCTTAAATGTAAGGCTCTTACCTCTTCCCCTTTGGATCCCTTAGGTCCCTGCTGCCCGCGTGGTCCAGGATCTCCCTAACCCATCAGATTAGAAAACATCACTGTAAAAACTGAAAAAGCCCTGTGGCTCGATAGACAACCATTTATGTAATCCATATTGCCAGTAAGAACCCAGTGACAACATAATGGGAAATGATGAAGAAGTGTCCTGTTGTTTTGGATCCGTATGCCCTTCTGTAAGTTCTAACACAGTGAAAATGAATACACTAGAACACACACCAATGTACCTTTATGCACCTGTATTTCAACATTATGCAATTAACACAACATTATGCCATTCATAGAGTAAAATGCCTTTCTTAACCCTCTAGGAATATTCACAGATAAGGATAACAGATTTGCATAATGTTGTGTTAATTCCCATGACATTATTAAAGAGTATCCAGTACTGCATCTAGCCTGGACTTGAATAGCACAATTGTTTCTGCCTCTACCACCTGACCTGGCAAGCTGTTCAAGGCATTGACAATTCTCTGTGTAAAATGAAACTTCCTAATATCCATACGGAATTTGCCTTTATGCCTAATGCATTCAGTTTACGCATGACTGCTTTTCCTGTTTCCTGCTATGAGGCATTAGGTATTATACAAATTGGTTTTTTTTTCAAATAGAGGTAACATGTTGGGTTACATGCAAAGGGTAATATTATTTGGTACTTGCTAGAAACAGCTACAGGAGTACATTTGTCGCCCATTGACATGAAGAAATGTACTTGTACTACAGAATGCTGCACATCCATTTCTTTATTTCACCTTTTTCTGATATTCTTGTGGATTTCATTAGGACTCAAACCAAATATACAATTCACCTAAAGTCTTACAAAATGCCTACAGATGAATGTGTAAAGCTTTTGTGTCTTTTGAGTATAGGTACCCAATGTGAAAAAACCTTTGACTGAAAGCCAACTGACAGCCAATTGCAGTCAGTGTACAGCAACATCCAGGAGCTGCTGTCCTGTTAGAACGGTATGAACGTCTGAGGACCCCACGGGCAGCTGTGAGGCAGCCTGACACAGTTCCACTCTAAATGATTCAAATGGCCTCTAATGGTACCAGCTTTCACATTAATATTTAGCTTTAATATGCTCAGCGGCCCACTCTCAAGTGTCAGGAATAACCAGCTGCCCTAAACACTTTGTAGAGTGTGTATAAATACAGAGTAGGTCATGTGTATCTACTCACAGGTAATCCAGGGGCCCCGGCCTTTCCTCTTTCTCCGTCCACACCTTGTTGACCCTAAACAGCAATGGCTGGTTACTAACAAAGCACTGACATAATAGCACAGTGGACAAGACAAAGGGGCACAAAAGCACCTGCCACTAACTCAACACTGCTGTTACTTTCACATCCTGCTGTACCACACCAAACGTTTCACATGTGGAAGCAGGCCTGTTCGAGGAAATGAATGGGGCTGTTCTACTTTATAGTCATGTAAATCCAAAGGGAGACATGTACACATGTTACACATCGGCTGTACTTACTAAGTATCCTGGGTCCCCTGATTCCCCTCTTTCTCCTCTGTCTCCCACGGGACCCTGACCATCAAATTAAGCAAAGAAACAAGATTTAAAAATGTAGGCCTAAAACCATGTGGAGTTGAAAACATATACAGCAGTACAGAAAGAGGATTCAGTAACTCACTCTGTCACCTTGAGGACCAGGAGGACCTTCAACCTTCCCATCATCCCCCTGTTCCCCCTAACAAAGAGAAGGAGAGCATTTTGAGTGTTTCACCATAGTACGAGGATATTAACTATGCTGACATTTTATGCTGAAAGTTGCCTGCTTTCACTGATCAAGAATCAGCTCAACCACTCCTAATCCAAACCCATACCATTGTATTAAAAGGCGGATACTGATCTAGGGTCGAGACTTGGGGCAGAATCTATATAGAGCCTGTGGTTGATGTCACTCATGAAGAGGAGGCCATGCATGAGCCAACTATAATTTTTGAAGGAAAAGTAATCTGCTGGTCTATGGTAGACAGTGAGTTCCATTAACAGCTGAGGGCCACCCCTTCCAGAAACAGCTGTGGGTGAGAATGATTTAACATATCACTGCTCCAGATATACTCTGAATAATTTTATTGGTATACTGAATAATGCACACATTCGTAGTACTTCACTGTCAATGTGCGGGGCATGTGCTTAGCAGAACAGGGGAAACATTTCAGCTGGAATCTACCAGAGCAGGATTTATGATAGCAGAACTGAAGAGATATTGCGCTCATAAAAGCCAATGCATACTCACTATAAAAGGGTATTTGTAAACAGCACTCCAAATGTGGGGACTCAAATTCAAGCTGTTCTCACTAAATGCTATGAATCAAATTTTATGTGACATGGACGTGGGAGATTCTTTTTAGAAAAAATCTGAACTTTTATTCCTAGGTCATGTGATCCATACTTGGGTTGATTCGATAGTCACCCATTGCCGGTGGATTTAAATCAGTTAAATAATACTGGTCTGTAGGGAGAAGAAGCAATCCGTGTGTTGATTTGTCACCCCGAATACTAATTGTGACTTCTAAGACGCAATGTTAACTGCAAGCTTTATTCCTTGCTGTTTGATTAGTTGGGTTCCCTTCCCTACTTCCATCACTATGATGGATCTAATGGTATTTTGGCATGGGTGGGCCCCAGATATGTTGCATGTTACATGTCTCTAACTGGAAGGATCCTCAGAGAAGTGTTGTTAATGTCACATAGTTGTGTACAATCAGTATGTTTAATAGTAATGATGCTTCAACTTTACAAGTCTAGATTGAAATTTTATTTTTAGTGAGCTGATGCATTTGTAGCTACTGCTTTTTGCAATGGAAAATTCTTGGCATCTTTAATCATAATGAGGGACTTGTTATTGTCAAAACATGGGCATGTTAGAGAAGAGAGAGTAATGTGACTAATGGCACTGTCAAGACACAATTTGAGTTCTCGCTACCAACGTCAATATTCGTTTGTGGATGGACACTTACAAGTTCCTTTCAAATGACAGATTTATTCTGAATTGATGCTACTATAGAGTTGGTATACCCATCTGTGCAAGAAGTATACAAGCAAAGTATTGTATACTACTGGTATTGTAGTATTGCTTCAATGTCAATAGCAATGCTGTTAACATATTACAGTTGGCAACCTTATACACCTAGCTTGGTACCTGCCTATCTTATACAGTACATTACATCTTGCTGTATACCCAGTATCTTTTATATATGTATTTTCTCAGATACTCCTGTCTTTGATTCAAATTGTCATTAGTTTGTTGAACAGAGCTAACAAAATAAAACATAACTGTGGCACTCTGCTCCAACCCTACATGTTGTCCACATATCTGTAGCAAAAGATAAATTCAAATAATTACAAATTCAAATGGCATTTATGTGAATAGTGGCAGTCGGGTATCTAAACAGTGCAAATTGGAATCAAGCTGGTATTAGCCTGTGTGAAAGCATATTTAAATGGTCAAACCATTTATCCAAGATCTTCTCAGCCCCACCTGAATGTATATCAGCTGTTAGATCAGTGCCAATGTGTTCAACCAGCTCTTTCTGTGGCTTTGCTACACACAGAAAGTTTGTTTCTAAACAGCGCACAGTCCATTAACACTAATTGCCTATTTAAGATCTAGAGTATAGTGCTTGAAATAAATGTTCTTGTTCAAGCAATTGAATTAAGCACGCTCCAAGTTGTGTTCTGAGTGCAACTAGCATGACCACCTCCCTATATGCAGCTCTAAATGCTAAAAGAGCTTTGGTAAATATGAAGCAGGGTAACTCAACGCTGGTCTCATAGTGTGTGTTAGCACACTTAAGTTCTAGCCAGGCACTCAATCAAGTAGCTCAACGCTGAGAATAACACTGAGTGTGTTAGTTGTTTAAGGAGAGCTGGAAAGCCTAAAAAGTTGCCTAATAGTGATAAATGACTTCTAGCAGCTGCTTGGACAAACAGCCCGGGCACCCTGGTCTTTAGTGATCCCAGAGGGATTTGAAGTAGGGATTTGAGCACCACTAAAGAGAAATCTGTGGGATAGGACCACTGTGCTGGGCCTACAGCCTTGCCTTGCCTTCACCATGGTGCTATTTAGCAAACACACATTTTAAGGAGTCAAATGGTGCCATTAGACAGAGACAGTGGGGAGTGTACCTTTTCACCTTTTGGTCCAGGAGGACCCATTGGGCCCTGTGGTCCTTGGTGACCCTGAGGAGACAAATAACCAACACAAAGGAGAGACTTAGTACAGTATGTAGCACAGTAAACCCTTCACTCAAGTGTCTGAATCATACAAACCACCAACCAAATGATCACCTGACACAAATGGTTTCAGAACTCATTGAGAAGTAGAACAATAGAGTGCTGATCTTGAATCACCTGCTGCCCTAAACCAAACTGCAGCCATTCGATCCCAACAGAGGAGTTAAATTGCAGAATGGTTTCTTACCTCATATCCTGGTAAGCCTGGCTCCCCTTGCTGGCCCATGCGACCTGGGGCACCCTGTGAGCAGGTGGGGCAGGGAAACCAAAGATCACCTTCCCAAATATCAAATCTCCCCCAGCACTGTATCATCAGTCTGATCTCATCATTCATCAATTCAGTTCTCCTTTGGCCCCCATAAAACAATACACTAGCACAATAATGTACTCAAAAAAGGGCAACAAATTCTGCATGAAATGCATTTTTCATTTTCTCCTTTTTTTCCAGTATTATAATGTATCAGGATTCCCACCTTTACATTACAGGAATTTAGCAGATGCTCTTATCCAGAGCGACTTACACAGTTTACGTTTCTTCACATACAATCCATTTACACAGCTGGATATTTACTGAAGCAAGTCAGGTTGAGTACTTTAATCAAGAGAACAATGGCAGTGCCCCACCTGGGAATCAAACCTGCAACCTTTGAGTTACAAGCCCAGTTCCCTAACCATTACACGACACTGCCTCCAAACCCCTAACCTTCTGCACAATGGCTTATAATTGGTCCACATTACCACAGGTCCGATTGTTCCTCTTGATCCCTTTGGTCCTACGAAGCCTGTGGGCCCTTGTTTGCCGATCAGCCCCGTCTCACCCAAGTAACCCTGATGACCTTTTGTGCCCTGGAACAAACAGAAGTCAGTATGAAGACAAGGATTTGGAACATGTTGCTGTGAAATGAACAGCCAACGTGGCAGACCCTTGGCACAACTTAGTCCTTTACTGGTAACAGCTAAATAGCAAGTACAACAGGTGTGCCAATGATCACATGAAAAGTAGGGCCACTGGAATAGCTCCTATAACTGTAATAAGACGGCTGTAATACCTTTCCTCCAGGTTTGCCTCTTTCACCCATTTTGCCAGGTTTACCTTCAGGGCCCTGGAAATAAAGATTAGGCTTATCAACACTTATATAGCACCATTAATGAAGACATACGGTGCATGGAACCTAAGGCATCCATTTTTTAAACGATTAAGGAGTCCTCCCTTACTGGCCATCTAAATAGAGAACAGAAATGGCAGCTCTTTAATGGTATTATTAGAGTGTGCGTCATACGGTGCATTAGGGGATGAGTCATACGCTGCAAAGCGCAATCTACTACTGAGTTAAGCTGTCTATGACAGCCAAAATCTGCATGTTATTTTCAGAGGTTATGAAAGCAGGCCGCTTTCATAACCTCTGAAAATAACATGCAGATTTTCTTTCAGCAAGGTTTGTCCAGTCTTACCAATAATTAGCAGCGATACAGTACTAGAAGTACAGTACAATAACTGAGAACAATAACTGTGTGTCTAGTTAGTTGGATCCTTCGCTTTGGCAGTGTCTCTGAATGGAGAGAAACTGCTTTTGCCTTCTAAATGGCCAGATGCCTCCTCTGTACAGTACACCAAGCGCCAACAAATAACCTCAGAGTCTTACCACTACAGATGCCTAATATAGTTTAGTGCTCTTTCTGATTCAAGTGGGGTTTCTCTGTCCTCATACCCACACCAATGTGCTCAGTGTGTCCTAAAATAAACAACTATGAGTACACTGCCTCTTTGTCCTCATGGCAAACACAAGCGCATACACACACATAACAGGGTTTCCTTAGCTATGCCTTAACATTGAACCACCCACCATTATAAAATTAGAAATCCACCATTTTAAACAATTTATGTTTGTTCTTCTACCCTCTACAAAAATAAACCAACTGCTGCAGGTACTGGCTTTGTCATTTTATAATGGCAGGTGGTTACATTTTTCGTTTTAACAGTTAAAAATAAAGAAAAGCCATATTTGAGGGAGGATTAAAACCCTCCAACACTTTCAGAGGAAAGTGTCAATACTCGAGACCCAACAGATTAATTGATCCTGCAAATCCATTGTACACACATGTGATGGGGCCAACACAACACATGCTACAATGGACACAAAAGAGTCCCCCTCATGGTCGAAATGAAATTTGCCTCAGGGAATAGCACTGCTTGAGGTGAACGCTTTAGAGTCCATTATGTGCATACACGAGAGAAAATGACACTCACCCTGACGCCCTGAAGGCCAGGATCTCCGGGTGGCCCCTCCTTTCCTTTCAGCCCGATTTCGCCCTTGTCTCCTTTATCACCCTCTGGTCCCAGCTCACCCTTATCACCCTAAGGAGACAACCATAGCAGTTATGTACCCTGGGGTACACCCAGCATAGACCCAAACAGTGAAGTCTAGATGTCCCAAAATATGACAGATCATTGATAGTGTGGGCATCCTGATCACTGTAATGAACAAAAGTAATGAACCCATTTTGTCACAATTTTCCTGTGTTGTCTGACTAAAGAACACTAACAGACACTGTAAATTGTTTTGTGCAACGAGAGCAGACAATTACCAGAAGTCCAATTTTGTCTTGGCTAAAAATATTTCTTACATTATTCAGATGTTTAGACATCTAAATTTATATTTGTTGCATTTATATTTATATATTTATATAATATTATAAATACAATATTATTATTTATTTTATCTTGCTGCAATATTTGGATATATTTTGTTTATTTTGCTAATGTTGACAGCTTATGCTGTTTTTTAAAAGTACATAATTGTACTTTCCAATGTCACAGAAATTAATAGAAATGATTGGGCCAATTTGGTAATCTTGGAAAGGTTTTGGGACACTACTCACTAAAAGGCCTCTTGTTTATGAGCCCTTTTACACAGACTTAGTTGGCATGTTGTACAAAGCATGCCCAAAAATCCATAGGTATGTCATGGAATGTGACCCCTTTATTGCTTTTCAAATGTGGCTTTTTATACAAGAAAACAGCAAGGCCTATTTGTTGTATGTTTGATCTTTGGTACTTTAGGCTGTGTTGCATCCACATGATAAATGGCTGACATCTCATGTAAAATCAAGTCAGAGAGTTTGATATTACTTATAGCCATGTTTTCACGAATCCACCTTAGCTTAAACTTCATCAACAATTTTCACTAGAAAATAAAGAATAAACCATTGACATCGCTGTGCACCATGTAAATATGTAATGTTCAGCATTTTCAGTGATGTTTTTGTTGTGATGTCTCCAAAAGAGGAATAATAAAAACACAACTTTGTGGATTTTCCTCTTTCATGAGGTACCACACTCATATATTTACCAAATGAAATAAGAAAAGTTTCATTCTGGCCTCCCGTGTGGTCCAGTGGTTACAATGTTTGACACTGGCCACGGAGACCAGGGTTCAATTCCCTGTCCTGCCAGAGTCGGCTCTGGCTGAGAGTGCCACCAGGGGGCGGCGATTGGCTGTCCACCCCAGGGAAGGGGGAGGGAAGCTGACAGGATGTTCGCTGCGCATAAGAGTGGCCCTGTAGTACCGGGTTATGGTTGACGGCCTGGTGAGTGCCGTCTCGGAGGAGAGGTTACTTCGCCTTTGTCACTACCGGTAGGGGGATTAACATAAAAGAGCGGGTCTAATTGGGAGAAAATGGGATAAAAACTAAATCTTTAGAAAAGTTTCATTCTAGAGTATTTTTGGGGTCAGCAGCATTTCAGCAGCTGGAGAGACGCCATTAGTTGAAATGCAAACCAAATGCATCAGAGGAGCACACAAACAGCTAAAGTAAGTCAGTGGAAACAATATAGAGAATATAGTGATATTTGCCATTTTGGGGTTTTGACTGAGACAACTCTGACAGCAAGCTGAGGTACTGTCATTCAGAAAGTCATACTAAGATTACAATAAAATACCCAAACAATCAGTGTTTGAGTATTTTCAGCAGTCCATACCAATAGTGCAAAATTCATATTATGCATTTGCATCTACCTTTATCCTATTTATCTTGCCCACAACCTATTTGATTACAAATGACTTCTTATCCTTTAATAATCATATTTTAATGTTGCTTTGATGTTGCTGCTCCTTAAAATATATAACAAACATGTGAATAGAGAGTCAAGGTAGTTTAAGGGAAGTTGTTTTTGTGTCAAAATATTACTTTTCTTCAATAGATAGGTGAATAGGTATGAGAACACAAAAGCATCAAACACTTGTTTCTCAATTTTCTTTCATCCTCAAACAGTATTTAATATACTGTATATAGACAGGCACGCTTGGCATCTCCTGCTAAGAAGTTTGGTACACTGCCTGGCCAAAAAAATGTCACCACCTGGATTTAACTAAGCAAATAGGTAAGAGCCTTCCATTGGATAAATACTGCAGTGATTAACATGTTTTAGTTGGCAACAAGTTATTTAACCCTAACTGATGCAGTGAGTAGCTTCTCATTTCTTAAACAACCATGTTGGAAGACATATCCTGTGGTCGTGGAAAAGATGTTCATCTGTTTCAGAAGGGTCAAATTATTGGCCTGCATCAAGCAAAGAAAACAACTAAGGAGATTGCTGAAACTACGCAAATTGGGTTAAGAACTGTCCAACGCATTATTAGAACCTGGAAGGATAGTGGTGAACCATCATCTTCGAGGAAGAAATGTGGTCGGAAAAAAATCTTGAATGATCGTGATCAGCGATCACTTAAACGTTTGGTGAAATCATATCGTAAAAAATCAACAGTAGAACTCACGGCTATGTTTAATAGTGAAAGTAAGAGCATTTCCACACGCACAATACGAAGGGAACTCAAGGGATTGGGACTAAACAGCTGTGTAGCCTTAAGAAAACCACTTGTCAGTGAGGCTAATCGGAAAAAAAGGCTTAAATTTGCTAGGGAGCATAAAGATTGGACATGAAGGTCATGTGGTCTGATGAGTCCAGATTTACCCTGTTCCAGAGTGATGGGCACATCAGGGTAAGAAGAGAGGCGGATGAAGTGATGCACCTATCATGCCTAGTGCCTACCGTACAAGCCTGTGGGGGCAGTGTTATGATCTGGGGTTGCTGCAGTTGGTCAGGTCTAGGTTCAGCAACGTTATATGCCCAAAGAATGAGGTCAGCTGACTACCTCAATATACTGAATGACTAGGTTTTTCCATCAATGGATTTTTTCTTCCCTGATGGCATGGGCATATTCCAAGATGACAATGCCACGACTCATCAGGGATTATTAGTAAACTCAAATTTTTGACAGGGCTGAAAGAGTCAGTGGTGATGCAGGGAGCATGAGACATCATTTTAAGAAATCATGGATTTGGCCTTGAATAAATAAATGATGTCTGACCTAGGTAATTTTAGGTAGGTAGGTATTTCATTGAGAATTTTTTTTAGGGATGTTTTTGTTTTTGTTTTTCTTTGGAGTCCGACTCTCCCATCATCAATTGTACTAAGATCTTGTGTGCTGTGCAATGTGTAACACATTTATGCAACTCTGGTGGACAATAAAGAAATAAATGTTGTGAAATTGGTTCAGAAGCATGAGACATCATTTTCACACATGGATTGGCCACCACAGAGTCCAGACCTTAACCCCATTGAGAATCTTTGGGATGTGCTGTAAGACTAAAAGCATAAACAAGATCTTGGTCCAACTCTGGAAATATTAAATGTTGTGGCATTTTTTTGGGGACGGGCAGTGTATATGGAAATTATTTTGAGAAAAAAGTCACAAACAAATAAACATGCATACATGAAAATCCACTCCCTTAAGTCAAAGTGATAAAACTGAATTTGATTTCTCCTTGGTTATTCTCCTCTAGAGCTTGTTAAACATTACATTATTCCCTCAGCATGTGCTCTCTGCATATCCGGGACACATCCATCCAATGGCATGACCTCAAAGGAAGCCAGAGTGCCAGCTGTCCTTCAGACAGAATAATTTCCCCAGCTACTACTCTAACAGAGGCATGGTGCTTTCATCCCCAACACAGGCCCCACCCTCCAATAATTGCAAATCATCATCAACGAATCGGAAACTCAGTGCACTGGTTGCCGAGGAACACGTTTTTGATGGATGACCGGCAACTCTTTCTGAGGGTTTGGGAAGTAACTGTCACTGACAGATGTCACTGTCCTCTCACCTTGGCTCCATCAGGTCCTGCAGGGCCAGCCTCTCCTTCAAGCCCCGGTTCCCCCTACAAAAACGAGAGGGCTTTTTATCTACAGTGTTCTATTAATAACTGCCATCACCACATAAAAACAACAAGCTACCAAATCATAAAGGCACAGTTGTGGATAAAACAGATGCTGCTGGGAATACTCACCCTCTGTCCAATTAGGCCCTGTTCTCCAATGTTCCCAGCAGCCCCAAGAGTGCCCTAATACACACACACACACACACACACACACACACACACACAAAAACAAACAAAACAAAGGACAGATGTTTGGTATAATACAATATTGTTATGGGCACATCTAAAAATACACAGTTCCCTTGGAAATTGAAAATGTCAGCTCAGCAATATGATATTAAAGGGGACAATTATTACAAACGAGTGCTGTTTATTGTTCTAAGTCTGAACACATGAGACGATCCCGACTGAAGTTGCCTGATTTCCTGACTGTTTACTCCTGAGGTTTACAGACTATTTGTGTACACAGACTTCATTCACAAGGACACATACACAAATCCATGAGGCACTGAACAGAAAAGACAGAAGGATTAAATTATACAGTACCAACATTACGTACAGGTCAATGGCACTGTCTTTAATGATATAATACCAGCACACGCTGTAATGGCTGCCGATACAGATTTTTCATTGCATTGTGAAATGAACAGATGCAACTTTTCAACCAGAGAAGTTCTGGCCTGGTGAAAAGTGCCCCCAAAAGTTGAACCCATATAAAAATGTGTTCCTGACACCCAGGTGATCCTCTCATACAGATGAAAGGGAGGAAGGGGAGGAAGATCGTCATTGAGGCCACCAGTCCAAGTACAGTAAATCTAATTAGGAAGCAGTGGTGATTTGGGTTGGAAGATTGTGCTTGTCTGTTCATTTCTCAGGGCAATAAAAAACCACAACAGTACTATACCATTTCCATGTCCCCTTCAGTTCACAAACCAACAAGCGCTCTCTTCTTTTTAAAAGGAGACCAAGTGCTGTCAGAATACACACGGGCCATTGTTCCTGCTGTCCCGCTGCAGGTTAATATTAAACGTAACTATGAACGCGCTATGAACTGGTCCCCCAAATCCCTGGGCTGTTTCTTCTCTCTTGATCCTTGCGTCCACCCCCAGCACTGGTTCATCAGAATGGAGCTTTAAAAGGGTCAAAGCCTACGCAGAATTACGGGCACTATGAGCTGACTATGACTATGACTCCTGAGCGCCAGGCGTACCCTCATGGAGATAAACACGGGAGAGGAAATGACCGGGAGTTAAGCGCTGTGTGCTGATGGGATCCTGTTGCAAGGCTCCCGGGCCCCGGTGCGAGTGCCAAAAGACGGAAGTGGTAACGTGACCCAAACGGACACACAGGATCGGGGCTCAATGGACCTGTCTGTTCTCTCCAGAGCCCGGCTCTCTTTAACCATCGCCTCGCCCTGCCATGAAGAGCGAGGCACCAGCTGTCTGAAAGCGAGTAACAGATAACCAGGAATGAAATCCCTGCCTGCACTCAGTCTGTGTGTGGTTTGTGAGAATTAGGGGGAAGTAGCGTGAGGATTAGTCGGAGTATCGGTTTTCCGGGGCTTCCAGCGTGGTGGGGCTGGTGGAGTTGGCTGCCTTACCTTCTCCCCTGACTCGCCCGGCAGTCCTGGCTCGCCCGATTTTCCTGGCGGACCCTATCAAGAGAGAGGGAGAGATCACATGGGAGACATCAGGACAGGGCCGGGATTATGGTGTACACAGTATTACCATCTAACTGGTTCACAGGGCCTCACAGAACCAGTTTAAGAGAGCAGGTGTGCTACCGCTGCTGGTTGGGTAACAGGATCGGAGAGAAGGCTCTGTCGAGTTATTTCCACTGCTAGTGCCTCTTTTCCTTGCGTTAATGAGGTCTATTATTTTAATCAAAGAGCATCAATGATTCATTGCAGAGAGGGGACCAGATGTCTGCCTGGCGCTGGATCAGGTGGCAGCGAAGAGATCCAGTTCTACCGGCAGAGATGTGAGAGCCCTCACTGAGAGGGGCGGGGCTTTCCAACGAAGGGCCCACACAGCGCTGTGTGAACCAATACCGTAGAGTACAATGCACTGCCATGGCCACTGATGTGCATGTGTGTGTGCATGTCTGTGTGTTTGCATGCATGTGTGTGCGTGCGTGGCACTGCAGAGAGCTGGCTCCGAGCTGTCTCTACCCCAGGGTTGTGCGAAGAACCCTCACCTTCAAGCCGATCTCTCCCAGCGGACCCATGGTCCCCGGTGAACCTGGGGGTCCCTTTAATAGAGAACAGAAGAGCAGAACAAACATAGATCAATCTCAGCCGCCCAGACCGTCTTGGAGCTGCAGGGAGGGTGCGTGTCCCCCCGCGGGACTCCAGGACGGCGGCGACATCAGGGGACACAGCTCATGTGGGACACATGTGGGGATTCCGCCCCAGCAGCCATGTCCCGATCCCACACGTCTCACAACTGCACCGCTTCCTCCCTTTCCCAACACTGTGGCGATTTAGGAAAACTGCTGAGGGCCTTCCTCCACTTGGCTCCAGACAATGGGGCTTATCATTCGAGGCAGATGCTGTGGAGCCTCCATGTTTGGGGCTATGCACATTAAAGGTTAACCACCACAAATTGGTGTTGTTCCTTACCTTTACGGATAAGCAGTAGGTATTCACATTGAAAAACATATATATCTTTTTTAACATTTGAGAACATGAGCCAATTTTGTGATTTCCTGACCTAATAATCTAACCCTCAGACAAAGCCCAGACTGCATTGCAGAAGCTCTTCTGTGCGCACATTGTTATACATCCTACCTGCATACCGTGTCTTTGTTATTCATTCTTTAATAAACTGTTCTTAATTACTTTAATGGATTAAAACAGACTACAAATACTTTGCTACTGTAAATTGGAGATATAGTCCAACCTATACTAAGGTGGTTTGTGTCTCAGTGAGCTCCTGGCTTTTCGATATGCATACCCTGTGGTTGCTGTGGTCACCCCATATTGTTGTATCCCCCTTATTTTTGTCACCCTCCATTGTAAAAGCGCACACACCCCCAGATGAAACCAGCAGCATCTGCTACTCCATCCTCTGACCATTACAATGACCAACACTACAGGACTCAAAGCTCAAAGGCTGCTCACCAGGTATATTTTGATATATATGCCTAATTCCCACATCTTACATTTACAGGGATACCACTGTTTAAAGGGTACTAGTGTAAAAAAGAAACTAATCCCTAAAATGTACAGCAAAAAAAACGTTCAGTACTGTGAGATGTAACTTAGTGTGGCAAAATGTAATATTCCTACAAATATAACTTTTCTTAAATTAATTTTGTCCAAGAAAAAAAAAAGACCCTTACTTTCTGGCTGGCCCACTTATATTTGACATTCAGTGCCATGTCAATCTGTAAGATGTTGCAATTGTATCTTAAACCAACATGACTGAACGTACGTGATAGTGGCCAAAAAGGGGGAAATTTGCAGTCAATTGTTGATTTACAATTGCTCGCCTGTTTGGCCTTGCATCTCGAACTAATGAACAGACATCACCATCCAGGAGTATACCCTTCTGACCACAGTTGCCCTTTGTTGATGATGTCTTTCACTCAGAATTCCATGCCGCCACCAGCTTAGACACGGTTCCTCCTGAAACATCAGCAAGTAGAGCTGTCCTCACCACTGAAGCTCCTGCCAAACGTGCCCCAACCTCTTTCGAGGTCTCGTCTTTTAGACATGCTAGCCATAATTAACCAGGTAACCAGGCCTGCCCAGCATTTTTGCACACAAATCCGAGCATGCTGGAATATTAATCGCTTAATTAACTTAGGAACAGCACCTATGTGGAAGCAGCTGCTTTCAATATACTTTGTTTCCCTCATTTGCACAAGTGTTTCCACCTTTTTGGTCACTACCTGTATATTGGCAATGCTAAGAGCTGATGAAACACAATTATTGTATGAAAAAAAAGTTACATTACATTTTAAACCACATTCATTCAGTTATTAATGAATGTTTAAATCCCAGCCTCAAATCTATTTTCATAGACTAAATACACTACAGTACATATAAACAAAAAATGTTTTGAGGAGTCCAAACATAACGCAAAAAAGCTGCTTCTCATCTGTATGATTGATGCATACTCATACTGACCGCTACACGCAGCACTGAGCAGCACACTAACTTGGGTCTGCTAATTGTCCTGTTCTGGTTCGGTCCCACTGAATTGATTGTGTTTACTGGTATTTCCATGTAATAGAGTTGTACGCCAAGTTTGGATCATTCTGATAAAAAATCTTTTCCAGTTTGTGAAATCGCTGTGTTGGCATTTAACCCATTGTATGATCTCCTTGTTGTAAAACTTGTTTTATGAACGGCAGAATTGCAGGAGTGGAACTGAAGAGGCGACTGCAGTGACCCCACTGTTTTGCAGTGATGCGCTTAAGACTGAGCTCACAACTGAACAAGGACTGAGGATCACTGTCGTAGACAGGATCAAGAGGGAATTCTACATGAAAAAGCAAGGCATTTAGAACATCAAAGAGGCCCCGACTCAAGGTTAACACTGCCATCTAAATTCCTGAACTGGAGAGAATATTTATAAAAAATGACATGCATAGGTTTTGATTTCTGCCTTTCAGATAGACGGTGACACTGGAAGGAGTTTTCTGCTTTGCCATTGCATCATTTAGACTCTTCTGCTCCTTTGTTTCCACAAGTTCCCAACCTCTTCCATTTGCTTTCAGGTACTGGCATTTACTCTTAAAATATGTAATATTTTCGTATTAATATGTAGTAAGAAAACCACATATTTGACATGAGCCAGGTTACTGGTAGACTTATTTCAGTCAGTGTAGCAGTTTATTGGCTCAATCATCACAATCTTCATAAACACCAGCGTATGAATCCATTTAATTACAGAAATGGCCTGAAATACTTTTCTGGTAGACTAGACACTTTAGGCCAAAAACGTCATGGCTGTGATCATTAAAACTTTATAGCTGGTCGTTTATGTGGCCACCCAAGTTCCTTAGGAGGGGGTCTTTAACAACCTGCAATGCATTTTAACCTTTCTTTATATCTGTGGGCTTTGTGTGAAAAAGATGGCTTCTGTTTTTCTGAGTTTAGACATTATTGCATCACACAGACACTTCTAACGTCCATACAAAATGTGAAGCTGTGGTAGACTGCTTTATTCCAAAAATATTAGTAGTCCTATAGTCCATGTTTGTAAGGGTATTTTGACAGTTTGGACTAGTTTTACTTGAAAATATAGTGAGAAAGCCACAAAGTGCTTTGATTCTCTTTGATTCCCTTATCTGAGACAGACCTGTCTCACATACCTCTACCAGTATTTGCTGTAGAGATCTGAGTTTGGATAACATGAGATCAGAGAGAGAATGCTTTAAACAGAGCACATGTGTCTACACCCTCCATCTCAACCCTGTTGTACAACTCTCCACTCCAAGCACACAGATGTAACACGTTACATAATGTGCATGTACTATTTTACATCCTATTTATACACTGAACAGCAATGGCACCCCTGAAATTCAAACCTAAAATCCCTGGGTCAGGGATCCAGTCCTCTAACCTCTAACATATCTCTAATAACTTTTGGAGTCTGTATACAACTGTACAGGCAACTAACCAAGAGCACAGATGGTAGAAGTCCCTGTTGAAGATTTAAAAGTACAGTAGAACCTCAGAGATATGAATCTCAAGAGTTACAAACTGTCTGGACAACTGAATGCGTAAAAAGTTCAATAAAATGACAAAAGCAGCATACGCAATTATGCTTCATCAAGCTCCTTATCATCGACATACTATCATTTCCAAACAACCTCCATTCAAAATGTGTTCATGTCTTGAAGGCTCTACAGTCTTGAGCACACAGCACATTTTAGGGATCTCTGTTAAGTTACTGTAGGAATCTCTGACACATACTAACAACTACTGTGGGAGGTAAGATTCTCTAGGACATATACTGCTGTGTAGTAGAGCTACTGTAGAAGTTTCTACACCAGAGCAGAATCCATAGGAGTCTGAACCACAGCAGAGCCTATAGGAGTTTTGTGGGAGAGTGTAGGAGTCTCTGTCAACATCGGACACAGAAATCCACCGGCGGCAAGAACCAATGTGTTTTTGTGCAGATCTCAATAAACAGGGAGAAGGAAAACACTGCTAAATCAAAGGCAGACTTGTTTCCTCTCTGGAGTTGAAATATTACACAACCCTGATGTTTTGTTAAGTGCCAGTCCTTGAGGAATCCAAATGGGAAGTCGCACCTAGCCTCTGTCTAGGCACATGACAGACTCACAATGACGGAATTGAGGTGGGATAAAGACAAGACAGAGAGGAACTTGCCGGTTCTCCTGCAATTCCTTTTGCCCCTGGAGGTCCTGAGGATCCATGGATGCCCTGTAAGAATAAAGCCTGTTGATGTATTCAACTCACACACAACACCAACATATCATACTCAACACTGGGAAATACACTGTGTGATAGTGGCCTAAGTTGCTATTGCCTGAGAGCACTGACCCAGGATCAGCTAATCTAACCCTAACCTTTGGATTAAATGGATGCAACATAATTGTTTGGGAGCACTGTCTATATAAATGGTACCCAGTTCCACAGGGCTGTAAATGAACTACTTATAATACTGTATATCTGATTGCCAAAATAGAAGACTGGTTTAGCAATATGAAAGTTGAACACCTACCAAGAATCCTGGAGGTCCAGCTTCACCTGGCTCGCCACGCTTTCCCTAAACAAAAGCACAAAGACATTTACAAAGACAGGCCCATTGTTCAAAGACATATTTTGAAAGGAACCCCTAAAAAGTATTTAATGAAAGTGTGAGTAGACTACTTTACTGCAGTGACTTGGGTCTCTAGTCAAACTGACATCAATATGCTCTGTCCTTTGACATATAATTCAAAGCAGTGCATATTCATTTTATTTCTTGCACAACATTATGAATTTAGAGGTTTCTAAAATGAATATCAAAAGAAGGGCAGCAGTGTAGTATAAACGGTTAGGGAACTGGGCTTGTAAGGTTGCAGGTTCGATTCCCAGATGGTAGGTGGTTAAAAAACGTAACCTGAATTGCTTTAGTAAATACCAAGCTGTATAAATTGATTGTATGTTAAAAAAGAATGTTAACTGCGCAAGTCACACTGGATGAGAGCGTCTGTTGAATGTCTAAATGTAAACGTGGAGGTGAAGAAAGGAAAATCATGCTACATGTACTTCAACTAATTACTCGTTAGGCCTTACACAGCTCATTGCATTTTACTCTATTCCATAATGCATTTATAAAACATGTTGATCACGGGAAGAATTGACTTAAAGTCCCATGCTGAAGAGGACAACACCGGGAGCCCCCTTAGGATACAAACCCACAACCCACATGCATGGATTCCAGTGCTCCTACTACGCCACATGCTGCCCTAATGTGAATGTAAAGTAAGATGAACCATGGTTTGTGGTGTACCCTTCAGACATCACGTATCCCATGTTTTCAAAATGTCCAAACCTAGCTGCCCTCGCTGCTGTCCAATTTAATTACATATTCCCATGGCCTCTAAAACTTTAACAAGACCAAACTCTGCACCTACACAAACCACCTCACAGTTAGCTCACTGGAGTTACTTCATTGTATTAAGTCATTTATTTTCTTTGGTAAACTTGTAGTGTGTATCCATGAGGTCATTTACCTTCTCATGGCATTGTTTGGGGAAAAAAGGACCTTGTTTTTTCTGTAGTCAAACACTGAAGTACCCCATATTGTAAAACATTTTTACAAGGAGCACTTCTGGGCAGAGCACACTGAAGGGCTATTTTTCAATCGCACATAAAAAACATGTTGCAGCTTTGGAATGGACATGTTATTGTAGCATTAATTGCATCACACAGGGCCAACTAGTACATTCTGAAGCATTCCCGAATAGACGAGTGATTCAAGCCCCATTTTGTACTAATTCAACAGCATGATCAGGAAGAAAATTCAAGCTGACACCAATTTACAAACAGCATAAAGGTGTTTTTACCTCCTCGGCAGGGAAGCCAATTTTTCCTGGTGGACCATCAGGACCCTGCAGAGAAGAAAGGGTGCAAAGAAATGAGTCCAAGGAAAATTCCCGTAGACAATTTTCTTCGCTTCCTGTTTGTGTCTGACATTGCCAGCAATTTACCCATTAGCTCGCAGATACATTCTAGGTACATTTGAAAATCATTTCAAGCTCATTAATGCGTTCCAGGAGGTTTACTACAAGGATTCATTCTGCAATTCGTAACAAAACAATTAGGTTCATTGCAGGAACAAATGCTTTGCTCGAAGCATTCCTATTTCACTGTTATGAGAGCACGTTCAGCATGCCCCGTGTTCAGCGGTGGTGCTACGTGAGGCCTCCCGAGGCAACCGAGTCCACTGCTGTTCGGCAGGCCTGACCTGACCCAGGCCGACCTCTGAACATAGCTTGACCCTTACCTTCCCTCCCACTGACCCCAGCTCCCCTGTTGGACCGTCAGGCCCTCTGGCACCCTGTAAGAGAGAGAGAGAGCAGCGGTGTGAACAGCAGGGGTCTCCCTTGTGCTGCCTGACAGAGAGAGAGAGAGAGAGAGAGAGAGAGAGAGAGAGAGAGAGAGAGAGAGAGAGAGAGAGAGCCGAGACGCCCGTCTGTGCTCTGGGTCATCATTGTCCCAAAAGCATGTAACAGCAGAGCTGTATCTCTGTCTCTCTCCAACACAAATGCATGCACGTGCATACACAAAGACACACACTTGCACGCAGACTCAACTGCATGTACATTGATATGAATGCACACATAATTCACACACTTGCACAATCACCCACAGACGTAAACAGACACACACACACACACTCACACACAGACATTCACAGACACACACGCACTCATGGACACACACACACACACACACACACACACACATGCACACTGACACGCACGCACCCAAGCATGCACACACACACACACACACACACACACATGCTCGCTTACACATACACACACACACACACACACACATACGCACACACTCACACAAGGACATGCACAGACACACACACTCACACTCACACACACACACTCTCACATGGACGCATCTTTAAGTCTTAACACAGGGGATCGTCTCTTCCTCTCGATATGGGGGCTGTGACTGAATGAGAGGTTGCCTGTGGGGACCACCACATGGTGCAGTCTTCAGGCTCAGCCATGCTGTTATTTACTATATACACATTTGACTTTCAGCAAAAGATGATTGCCACATGTGTTACACAGGCATCATATAGCCCATGTTACAAATCATGCATTGTGTCATCATTCCTGTTTAATTCAATCTCCTACATCATGCTGTAACTCACACTATTAATCATTAAACATATTACATATTACAGTAATCAGCAAACATAACTACCTGCAACATTGCTGAGTCACCATGACACCAATGCAGAACTGTTATAACACCAGGAGCTTATGGCTCCAATTTCCCTAAACCACTAAACCTACCCTCTGCATAGCAGAAGCAACTTGGATCTGTCCAGACACCCCTCAATTTGACAGACTGAAACTCAAACACTGAATCAGCACTTTCCAGTCAACTGGTAAATTGATTGGCCAGTCATCTTTTGGATGATTAACTATTAGTTTTTTTTAGCTACAATGTTTTGTGATGTCAAAATCCATTTCCATGTCTCTTGTTGTGAAATACGTTGCAAAAAGTTGTTCTGAAAAAGAACAATAAATTATTTTGCCAATAAATAATAAATATAATATTCTTACAAATAAATAATGTAATCTCCTGATTATGAGCAATAGCATTGTACTCCAGAAGTATATATATATATATATATATATATATATACGTATGCCATTTAGAAGATGCTTTTATCCATTGCGACTTACAGTAGTGAATGTGTACATTTTTCAGTGTATGTGGCCCCAATGTAAATCGAACCCACAACCTAAGCATTGTCAGTGCCATTCTCTACCTACTGAGGCACGCGTGGCTCACGTATAGTATTTTTATCTGTGTTATGTGTGGGTCCTTATCAGCTTCTCTGCTGACTCGCCTTTAATAAACAATAAAAAACAAAAACAAATTAAAGTTGTTTGACACTCCTCTACAAATGCAGTGCTCACTTTCAATGAACAGGCTAGGAAAAAGAACAGTCCTTCCTGGGTCATGGTAGTGACCCAATGCTCCATTGTGGCAAACCTTCCTGCTCTAGCTGTGCAGAAGTGACAGCCTTTTTAGCCCTTTAGCAGCAGGCTTCTCTGATGCTCCAATTGCAAGCTGCTGGAACTGCATTCTCGAGCAGGCTCCAGGACTTCTCAACAGAACCCCATGCGCGGTAATCCACAAACCTCCCAGAAGCAGCCTCACACACACCTCTCTCTTCATTTATAATGAATTACATAGAATATAGTGTGGATAGTGGAGGTGCATATATTTATAGCAAACAGTATTGGTTGGGGGAGTACACAAAACAATATTCCTCTGGAATGGAATGAAGCTAAATTTCCATTCATAATCAAAGGGACCATGATGTATGGGGACATTCTCTCCTCTCGCGGAGTTGTTCTAGAGCGGTGGTGGGCTCTGACGGATTAACCGCCTGTGGGATGTTGGCTTCCAAAGTATTTGGTGTGGATTCTCACCACATGTTAATGGCAGTGGGCGTTTTTCACAAATGTGGTGTTTGATTGAGTGGTCTGTGGGTCTCCAACGCTAGGCACACACACTTCTCCGAGTGAAAACTTGGGTCTAAAGGGGAAATCATTTTCCGGTGGGGTCTGTAAACATTGCTAAACAAAAACACTCAAGGGCATTTGCATGCACGAACACTGGCACAGGTAGATGCAGAGTAATTACACAGTGCATGACATCAAGACAATATGGGACCAATTTGCTCTAAATTGTGGTAACTCATAAACAAGTTAAAATGTAAAACATCTTAGTCATTTTCAGGGATTTCTCACAACATGAGTGAATTCCTTGGTTACTGGTGATGTTTGGAGACACTGCAGCGGTTGCCACCGCGGTTTAAGAAGTGCTGTTTTCTCTCCAAGGCCAGTTATTACTGGGGCTACTGAGGTCTCTGTTCTCTCCATATTTCCATGATGGAATCCTTGCAGAATGCCCTCCGCTGCTTACATAATGAACTAATGTCATACGATCCACAACTGACCCCTCGTGAGCCTAAGTCCCGTCTGAGTCCAGGTCTTACCCCTAATGGGAATCAGGGCACTGAAAATACAATCTACCATATGTATGTGCTCTATGTGTATCCATGGATATGCCTTAGCTGTGATCCATGATGAAACACAGCTGCACTGACAGGTCTCTGGACGAACACAATGGAGACGGGCAAGACGAGAAGTGAGCTTTCGAGCTGGCCAAAGATGGCACTCGTCCCTCCGAGGGGCTGAATGGGAAATGGGTGCCCCAGATCCCCACACTGCACTGATCTCTCCTCTGCTTTAGAGGGAAGGTGAACGTGCAGCCTGACCATCGTTCAAGCTTTTCAGATTTCAGATTTTCATTTATCACAATATATGATTTTTTCAATTAGGACCATCCATAAGGCCAAACAAACCATACATGACTCCACCCACCCACTAAACAACCAGTATGCACTGCTACCCTCTGGCCAAAAGTTCAAAACTCCCCTCTGTAAAACCAGCTTTTAAACAAGGACTTCAAAACATAATTACCTCACTTTACATGTCATGTCTTATATGTTCATGTCATGTATTTTGTATTATGTTGTATGCGTATGTTGTGTTAGATTGTATGCGTATGCCAATGCCTGCCTGCACTATTGCAAAACAAATTTCCCTCTGGGATAATAAAGTATTCTATCTATCTACGTTTCCCTCCGAATTCTACTGCTCCTCGCCTGATATCAAAGAGCCTCCAGTGAGGGTGGTTTGAATCCCAGACTCACAGTAGCCATAGTCGAGCCACAGTAATGAGATTTATGGAGTGAGGAAGCACTGCCCATTAGGATTAATTGGAAACACAGCACATGATATAGAATTCTGTCCAACGAAAATAAAAAAAATCCTCTCAGATCTGCACACAAAATCAAAACAAGCCTCGTATTATTACTACCGCCATTCTACCTGCCAGTTGGAAGGCCTGTGAGTCAATCAACTGAAAAACAGATGAGAAAAGCAAGGGGAAAAATATCCACAGTGTCTACAGTGGGCTTCTAACCTCGACTCCTGTGGATTGTGGTCTGTGCTCAGAAAAACTGCTGCTTTTCAGGAACCCTGAATTTTCTCTTGGCTCACCCACGCAAATGCTTAAAGATGAGACAAACAGATCCTCATCGTCTCCTTCATCATCACCATTACCACAATCATCATCGTCTTCATCATTACTTCTTTAATATCTTTCAAGCGCCTGTGACCATGGTGCCTGAAGAACGACAGAGGTCTCTGATTCCGTCCTCTCTGTGGCATCGTTTGAAATTCCACGCGTTCTGTGACTGGCGCTTCCAGGGACGTGAGCCAGCCGAAAGTCGTGTGCCGAAACAAAATGGGCCAAAGGGCTGACGAAAAGGGGAGGCTTAGCCCTTTCAGCATGGTGCCACCACGCTGTCTGATGGAAGACCCCCGCCCCGCTCCATCGGATGGCCCTCATTACAATCCAGTCCCCTCGTTGCCAAAGGTCTCTCTGCTCTGACGCGAAGCAATTGTTTAACTTCTGAAGAATCTCAAACAAATGCTGCAGATAATTAGTTACATTTGCCTATAAACAGGCCTGGCAGACGTTGATTGCCTTTTAAATATAAAACAGCCGAGCCAACATTTTCCATGAAAATACAACTCGGCTTCACTGGGGCTCTATTGAACCTTCATTGTTACTGCTTTTTATAAACATAAATGGATGACATCATAAAATGACATAATAAACAATGCGCTAAAAGTTAATTATGCTATTAAACGTTTTCCTTACCATTTTTATTGCACAAAAATGATGCAATGAAAACGGGATGGCAAGATGGAGGTCTTTTCCCTCCAAAACCTGTAATGAAGCCCGCATTGAGCTCCTGAACACGCAACTCTGAGCCAGCGATGTATCTCATTCTACCTACGATCTACTGTACGTCAGCCTGTTAATGTGCCCCGGGCTGCGGAATGCGTAATTCCATGGATAGCGCCTTGGTCTGGAAAATGTTGGTAGACTTATTACTAGCTTGTAATCTCTCATAATAGAGGTCAAAGTGTCTCAAGATATCCAAAATGGGGTCATAAAGACAGAGATTGACAAGCCTTTGCACAGTACCTTGAGCACTTTTCTGGGGCCTTCTGTGGACTTAAAATCTATCCTGCCTTTCCAAGTGAACCTCTGGTACCTGTCCCACATTTGGGCAGGAGGACACGATAAGCTGAGACTGACTGACTCTGAGAGTGGTGGGGAGGCAGCGCATATTTCACAGGGTCACACAGACAAGCTGACAGCCAGTGCACTGTAATGTTTCTATCCTGCGGCTGGTCTTGGACACTCAAAGGAACACAAGTTTCAAGCCCCAGGCAACATGCAGCACCATCCCCAGCCACACTGTAAGGCCTCCCTGCTTTAGTGAAGGTACTGCCCATCTGACTGGAGAAAATTCCAGCTTATTTTCTATGGCATAGTGAGACACAATATAGATGTGATATATTCCACTTCATACCCTTCTGCCTTTGGGTCCTCTGGTGCCGATGGGCCCACGAGACCCGGGAGGCCCCTGTAGAATAAAGAGAGAAAAACACATTGAGATTGATGGCAGGAACCCCCCTCCCACCTCCCATTTCTGAGTCTGTAGTTCAACCCCTCGGCGTACTCTCACTGGCTTGTTATTCAATGCCATTCAACCTAATTAAGGCCGCAGAGCCGAAATCCTGCCCCCCTCCGACTCCACTGTTTATATTTGTGTTCGCTTTCTTCGCTTCCAGCCTCCTCTGGGGTCCGCTCAAGCTGCACTGCGAGGTGCTTCCTGTCACAACGGCGATGTCAACGCGCTGCGTGATGAGGACACAGGAACGGGCGGAGAGAGAACAGAGGAGAGGCCGGAGGTCTAATTAGTCGGAGGTGTCGGAGTTCCAAATCGACAGGGCGGTAATTCTGCTGCTGTCGGAGGCTGCCAGACCCCATCAGCTCCAGCGCTCTTCAACTGCAAAAGTGAGCCGAGGAGGAATTCCATGGCCTCCTTACATGCAAACGCCATGGCAGGCTTTCGTCTCTAATGAAAGACGAAATAGCATTCCACCTTCCAGTCTCCCTTGATATAATCGCTTTTCAGCACTCGAGGGTTTCGGCCTTTAGCTATCTTTGGCCTGAATTCCCAAGCTGGACCTGAACCCGAGCACACCTCCTTCAGCACTAAAAGCTCAAAGAATTGCCTGGCAAAGCGAGGTACAGTACGCCAGCAGTGAACTCGGTCATACAAAAAGGCATGCAAGCACAACAGCTGTTTATCAATCTCTGAAAGACTGCATTTGCTTTTTGAAAAATTCAAAATATTCAAAACACTCCAGTCAATTGGCGTTGTACAGACAGTTCAAGAACTAAAGATGGAAAACTTGGAAGTGACACACAAACCTACGTAGCTTAGCACTGTAGAGTGGGAAATGTGTCAAAAAATGAACATGGTTTAAGTATAGGCTCTGGTAAAATGCGAGCTTTGACCTCAGTGGCTATTAGGGATTGACCCCACCCCCAGCTGGGAATGCTCTTGTCTTGAAGGCCTCTGTCTTCTGCTTGTAATGGGCAGACTATTGAGTATCAGGTTATATTTGGCAATAAACCGCCCGGATTTGTTGTTGTTTCTCCCCTCAGAACCACACCCCCTATTCACCAAACTGTGGAGGACTGAGAATCCATCACTTCCCATATAACTGTGAAAAACATGACATTAAATAATAAATTGTTCTGAGGTTTTATTCATCACAGTCTATTCACAGGCATGCTCAGAGCAAGGAGCAGCAACTTACTGATTGCCCTGGTGGTCCAGAAGGTCCACTTTCACCTGGTGTCCCTGGGTGTCCCTAACAAACACAACATTGAAAAACACACACAATTAGGACAATGATATATTTATTTCTTCATATATTCTGTGTGGGTGGTGTAGGAGGCTGTGAAAAGCTGTAGGAAGGAAACTTGAGGGTGTTCAGCAATAAAAGAGAATATATTGTGGTGGCAACCCTAATGACGACTGGTCACATTAAGTCAGTGAACAGGAACAGAAATGTTGGGCTCTGGTGTGGTTTTGAACATCTGCTGGATCGCTTTGTGCCTCGGGAATTCTCCGCTGCAGTGCAAAAAGCCAGCCAGAGGCCCAGGAATATTTACCTCCTCATGCTAGCAGTCTTGAAATGAGGCCATTTTGTTATTACAAGGGGCTTAAATTGTTGGTTTGTGCACACACAGCACTGGTTTTCTCAAGTGTCACCAGTTGGTCAGTTGACCTGAGTGGGTGGAACAAGGGCCTTCCATAAAACCATCAAGGCTGATGTTGATAGCAGTACCTACATATTAAATATGGAGTACTTAAAATAAACGCTGGTTACACCTTCAGGTATTGTGCACAATTTTTACCTACATTTGTCAGATTGTACCTACTTAAGTCATAGAATCATAGTCAGAGAATCTTGAATATTAAGTCATAGAATTTTGATTTGGAAGTGAATAATAACAACTCCCTGTGTAATAATACTCCAACTAGTAGGATCAACTAAGCGGGATGAAGGTAGAGGCAAATCCCAGCAATGCAAATTATATTATTCAACCAATTAAATTTTAAAAAGACAACGCATCATTTTTTTTTTTTTATTGACTGTTGGAGCACACATTAAGTTATTACGTAGTTAACTGTGATGGACTGTAATGGTTCATCATCTCTTTCATGCCTCCCTTCATCTGCTGAGATGAAACAGATCGCATGCCTTGCACCAGCATACAGGGGGGGTCAGACAATGCCTGGAAAATGAAAGGAACGGTCCTGGAGAGGAATGTGGGACCCAGACATCCCGACTCCTCAGAGCTGGAAAGGGGGGACCTTCAGTGGCGACCTTCACCCCAGCTCCCCCCCTTTCCAATAGTTGAGGGAGGGTCATCGTCAATCAAGTGTGACATCAGCATTTTGAATTCAAACAAGCCAATGGGAATGAATTCTGGGATAAGTGGGCCATTCCAGGTGAGCCAATCAGCATGGCCTGGTGCAAGTTATTGCATTCTTCTACTCAGGTGAGAATTCCTAAACAGGCTGCTAGAGTCAAAGAGTCGGCCAGGGGGTGTTCTTGGTCAGCTATTGTCTGACCCAATGAGGCTAATGACCTTGTACAAGGTGTTATAATGATTTGCAATATATAGTGTTCCCACGGCTCGTACAGAACTGGGAAAAACTGTTTTTTCCTATTATGCACCATGGGCATGGAATAATCTACGGAAAGAGATTAATTTAGTTGATCTCATACCTCTGGGTGATTTTAAAAGTCTTATACAAGGTACTGTGACAGAGGAATGTAAATGTTTTTGAGATGCCATGTTCATTCACACTGAATAGCTGTCTACGTGTATTGTTGTATGTATTGTTGATTGTTGTGTTGTCTGCAACTATTGTGTAGGCCTACTGCTGTTACCCTGGCCAGGTCTCTCTTGAAAAAGAGATTTAAATCTCAAAGAGACTTCCTGGTTAAATAAAGGTTAAATAAACAAGCTTTCCTCCATGTCTGATGAATCTGTAGTTATTTGCAAAGTACAGTATGATTGTTATTATTAGAATACACCATTACAGATCATACAGTGCTTGTGTTATTTATATGTTCATCAATGACCCTTATCCGTATTTATCCAATATAATATGCATCCCATTGGCAGACATTTTATTGCAGCAAATGTAGATAAAGTATCTTGGGAACAACAGCTGTGTCCTACCAGGAAACTGCAAACAACTTTTATCAGAATTAATTTGTTATTTCAGTATTAGTCCGCTTCAGGAACTACATAGATAAATCAGGACCACATCCTGATCTGATAGTTTGCCAAGGTTTTGTTTGGCTGTAAACATCAGCACTCTCTAGTGAGTGAGTCCTCACCGGTTCAATGTACTCCTGTTGTACTACAGCCAAAAAGGTATACCCTGAGAGCAGCATATCTGAGCATTATGTCTGGTTTGATATTTGTGCCATTTGAGTTTTTTAAGGGTTAAAATATGATATTCCATCTTACTTTTATATTTGCTATATTTTCAACGTCTCCCACAACTAATAAACTATAAACTATAAACTATATCTGTGATTGTGCCAACTGAGACAACCGGCAAAGGCAGAACAACAGTCAGCTGGAGATTTCTGTCTTGGACAATCTGGTAGACATGCTTTAGAATTATGGTTCAAGGAATGTAATTTCCTTTTCCCATTATGGCTAAATGACTATTAAAATCCAGGCCCGTAACACAGAAACACAGCAACGCAGTTTCATTTAAACAAAGCAAAGACCAGACCGGCAGCGGTGTACAGGCCCCCCAAAAGAAACTACTTGTTTCATTTTCAAATTACGTCATGTTAATTTCTTTGGGTCTGTTGATAGGAATATATTGTGGCTTACTGAAACTGGTGGGAATTTATGTTTTGTGTTAGGAATTTTAATGGCTTTCAGACGGCGGAGTGCAAAGAGGCACACCGTTAACCAAAGCGCTCCTCTGTTTGTCAGGACCGGCTCCTTCACCCTGCTCGGTCCCGTGAACCGGATGGTGGAGCCAGGTGCTCTGGCGCTCTCGAGGTGCAACGAAACCTCAGCAGCACACAGATTTACCCTTGCACTTATCGCACCATGTCACCAAGTGAGAGTCCGCTCTCGAGCCGAGGTCTTGGCGTCGCGCGGCAGACTTGTCAGCAAGGGATTAGATCATTCGATCACAGAACACAGAACGATGGCTCCTAATTGGTCCCACAATGCCGCTGGGCCCGGGTAAGGGGGAGACAGCAGAGGTGACAAACTGCCCTCTGGCCAGTTTCCTGACAGGCTTCAGATGGCTGTGCCCACTCTTCCAGCAAGTGAGCTCACACTGCCGACACTGGTGCTTTTTACAGCTTGTTAATAGTATAGTGCAGTGATGATCAGAAACAGGGAAAGTTCCTTTCCTGCTTCAGGCCCTAACTGACGTGCGTTAACACGGTATGTGTTGCTGATAACCTTTCCTGCGACCCTGGCTCAAGCGCACATCTGAATACCCCAGTGGGAGCTGAGGGAGCAGGGAGTGTCCAGACACTCTCCCCTTCATTCCCAGCAGCCAGCCCCTCCCCCCACACGCCTCAGTCCAGCTCTATCTCCAGGCTTTTCCCCCCTGTCAAACTCCATGTCTGAATCTTACACCGTGGAAACAGAGAGAGGGTCCAGACTTACTCCTTACCATCGCTCCCTTTTCTCCCGGGGGGCCTGGCAGACCCATTTCTCCACGGTCCCCCTGGAAACACAGAAAGCCATTGAGTATGACGCCCACAACGGTAAATGGCAAGCACCCTCAGCTCGTACGATACCAGCTGAAAGCACACAGTCTACATCCTTTTTACGGTGGGGCACAGGGGCAGGACAGTAGCCATATGGTACCCATAGGGTACCAAACTTAACTGAAAAAACAACCTCTGTAATACTTTCACTTTGGTCATGCTATACAATACAGTATATTCATCAATTCCAGCTGAGAGACCAAACTCACCTTTTCTCCTGCTGTTCCAGTCTCTCCAACGGGCCCAATGAAACCCACAAGGCCCTGAAGTGCAGTGTGGGAAATGCAGGGGATTAGATAAGTATGGTGCGAGGCAAACACACACGAGAATAAATACGAAACAGAGGAAAGCTCTTACCCTTTCACCGACCACTCCAACTTTTCCAGTGATTCCAGGCTCACCCTGTGTTACAAGGCTCAGTTAGCGTTTCACTACAAATTAATTGATACACACAGCACATCTTATTCATAGCTGGCGGGATGAGGACACTAGACGTACAAGACACCCTGTGCCGTAAAAAGATCATTATGCCAGGGCAAAGGAAGTGGTAAGTAGCCTAACTGAGGGATATGCTTCAGTCTGATTTGCATCGTAATGGCTGATTGACAGGCTGATTAAATATTGGCTGTATGCAAAGCAGGTCTTACCTTCAATCCGTCAGGACCCAGTTTCCCAGGGAAACCCTTCCTCCCAAGCCTACCCTAAACGGAAGACAGAAAAAGCCATCAACACTCTCACTCCAACCGCCTGCCCCCTTCCGTCTGACAGCCAATCACAGCCTGCTGTCAGGACTGCAATGCATTTCTCTCACTCTGGTCACAAGGAACACAAGGAGACAGGAAGAGCCAACCAGCTGGGCCAGCTGAAATCAGCATCATTAGGAATGGCTAGAATCAAAGCAGTTTCTCCTGAAAAATTAGGAGTGATTTTACTGGTATAGAGCAAAAGATTTGTGCTGGCAGCTAAGACTTATTTTCCTCATAAGTTAATGTTCCGTTCCATGGTGCAATCTGTATTCTGCAACTCATTATTACTATGTTGAAGTGGGTCCATTATTCAACTATAATTATTTTCAGATATTCAAAATGTTTTTATGACTTTATAATACATCATTAGCTATAGTTTGACACAAATTGGTCAAACGTTGTCCACAGTAACTGTAATGCAGCAGGCATGTACTGAGTCCTGGATGTGGATTGGTTGAATGCAGGTAGAATTTTCTTCCTGAGTCTTGCTGAGGCTGGGGAACATTGAAAAGACAAGTGTCTTCCTTACATCCGCCTCCTGCCGCTGATGAGACTTGCCTTTTCCCGAGCATGCCGAAGGATGAAATGACATCCCAGGCTACTGAGATAATCAGCGCCTTAGTGGGCGTGTAATTGATCTTTGAGCAGGCCGACTTTCCCAGAACCAGATGTTGCTGCTTTTGCGGAAAAAGGGGCTGACTCAGCCCAGGAAGTTTCAGTCACGGTGGGAACGACAGGCCAAGGTGCTCGACTGGCTGTTGGATTACTACGGCCCTGTCCGTGAGACAATCAGCCTCGTGTCCCAAAGCCTCACGCTTTGGAGAGAAAACTATTTAGATACTATTTTGAAGTTTTGAAGGAAAAAAAAATTGGGGGAGAAAGATCACGGGACAAGTATGAGGGTATTAGCGCTGCTCTGGTGAAGTCTTTACTCACACCATTTTGCCTTTGTAGTGTTTGTTGTTACAAAGACATTTTCTTATTATGGCTCGGAAATGTTTTCACGCCTTTTTCTCTCTGCGGTTGTACACTGATGTGATGTTAACCGCCTCTCATAAAAAGCCATGTTTCCCGCAGAGATTAATGGGGAAAGCAGACAGCTGTTTGAATGAAATGCAGGAAGAAAGTCCCGTGGAACCCATCCAGGCAGCCCGGCCCCCGCCTCCCCTCCCACGGGCAGAGCGCACACAGCAGCAACATGTGGCTCCAAACTACTTCATATCTGAATTAAACTGACCTACATCACCCAGCTAGGCACATCTGCTGGAGAAGAGGGGCTCACTAAATCACTTTGAGATCCTTAGATGAAAGGCGTTATATGAAGATAACCAAAGAGGCCATAATTATAACTATTATCTAATGAGAAGGTTTGGATACATAAGTGGGCTGATTATTAGTACATTAGTGGTTACAATTTGGCCTTTTATTTCTGAACATCTGTGTCCAAATGCTCTTTCATTGTCAACCATTGCACCATTTGTATTTTTTTGTTTTTCCAAAACAGGGGTTTAGTTGAATATGCATTCAATCAGCTTTGATCAAGGTAAAAGATTACCAATTATGGTGTACCAAACCGCATGTTTTCAGTATGCAAATGGAGCATAAAAAATGATGTGACTTTAGATTTGGAAAATGCTTGAATGAAAGAGACCTAATTTATGGTTCAGCTGCACATATGTTTCTAATATCGTTAGTAAAGGACAAATTGTATTCATTTGAAATATAAATAGTTGCTCTTCATCAACTGGTAAAAACCATACTGGTAAATCCAATCTTTCTATCACAATTAATTTCACTCAAACTGAAAACAGACATAGCAATTATCACCACCTGGTGGCCATTTGGTGAAATCGCACCATTTTGTTGATGCAGTGCAGAGATGTCTACTCAATTCCAACTGGTGCCTCAGTTTCATTATCAAACATGTCACAAAGCGTACATAATGTCAACGGATTGCTCCCATGAATATTACATTTTGTCTAAATGCGTGTTAACTTTACTCTAGGGACAGAGAGTTTCAACTGAATGACAATTAGGCTTGTAGAACAATAAAGCACGCAAGCTGGCTTTAGTTATTACTCTATTTTAACATTTTCCTCAACACAAAACAACACACTGTCTATTGGCCATAAATAAAATGACTAGAGAATGGCCGCATTTAAAAACAAGTTAGGAGGGTTGAATACAATATCAGTACAATTCACTTCTGCATTGCAGCGACCAGGCGTCGGTCCACAGACAACCATTTTCACAGGCAAGCCAAAGTTAGAGGATATGGTAACATAAGTCTGTACTGAATGAGAACCAGGCCAATGTAATGGCACTGGCACTTCAAGGATGAATCCTTTCCATTCCGTCTGGTAAATGACCCGGAAAATTATCCAGTAAAAACTCACCTCCAATCCAGGGGCCCCAGGTGGTCCAAGTGGCCCTTCGTCTCCCTGAAAACAGTGGCAATGTCAGTCCTCAGTGCCATGACATGAAACACTGATTTAACACTTAATTATGAAGAGGACAAAGGAAAGGCCAGATAATATCCCACCTCTAGTCCACCTGTTCCTCTTGGGCCTGGTAATCCCCTCGCTCCTAGCTTTCCCTGGGGGAGCCACAGTTCAGGTTTAATACCAACATACATGTCGCTCCAGGACAAAACACCTTGCCTCTACATTTTTAAGCAAATGCCCACAAGTGAAATACCACATTTATTTGGTATTGCAAAAAAACGGAAAAAGAACAGAAGCATGTATAGAGAATATATATAATCAAAACCCTCTCTCTCTCGCTCTTTGTCACCCATACGGTCAGGATTGCGGGAAATCAGGCCCATTTCAACAGGATTGTGCATCACATAATAGGTGCCTGCACTGTGAGCTCAAGTTGTGAGCACAGGGTCAAGTAAATGGTATTAGTGCCTATAACAGGCCACTGCACTCCCCTATTAAAACCTTTTCAGATGGAAGGAAACCGAATTAAGGACAAACTTTACAGGGATGAGAGCTACTGACCTTTGGTCCCTCTGGGCCGTTCTGTCCTGGTGGTCCGATGTCACCTGGAAAACCCTACACGCAAGATGGAGGACAAGGAACAGCAGCCATAACCCCCAATGAGAAAAAAGAACATTGCACTGACAGTTTGGTCTTGGAACTGGCCCTTTTTAACGGAGCAGAACAAAAATCAAGCGGGGAAGGGACTATATAAGTAATGAAGAAAAAGATTTAACATTTAGATCCATTTGTTCTAAACTATTCATTTATTCAATCGTTTTACATATAGATATGGCTTTTCTAGACCATAAACTGCATGAGAATGCAATTAGTCAGTAAGGTCTTTGTTTCCATGGAAATGGAAAACACCCCAAAAAAGTGTTGTATCTCAAACTTGTATTAAATGAAAAATGTATTAATTCCATCGGTATATTAATTTGAATGGATGAAAATGCAATGCCTGTACTGAATTGTATTACTTGAATCAGATTTTATTTGTCATGATGTGTCATGGTCAGTATTATTCTAAGGTTAAATCAGCAGCTGCCCTGCCTTCATATTTGAACAGGTCCAAAGAAGCGTGTGAGGCCAGGAGGGAGCTGCACTCTACCCGACGCCATTAGGGGGAGCGGTTATCAAATATTGTGCAATGAACGTTTCCTGTCTATTGGAATACGTCTATTGGCAGTGAAAACTTCCCCCGCCTTAGGGTCAGTGAGAAGGTCACAGAGCCCAGCATATTTCTACACGGCCAGGCTGCTGAGCCTCCGCGTACCCGATGGGATATGCATGACAAGGTCAAAAGAAAAATATGATAGTGTGTTAAAGCACATAGTCTTTCTTTAAATACACAACATACAGTGCATGCAATGTAGCAAAGCGCTTACCTCTGGGCCTGGAGGACCAAGTAAGCCATCTGGGCCTTTATCCCCCACTTTCCCCTGTGGATAAGACAATAAAAAGTGAAGGTCAGTATATGTAGGGACATATACTAGTGAGGACTTTTAACAGACATTAAATCTCAAAGTCCTCACTCCCACCCCCATTCGTATCAGCAAGAATATATGAGGCTCTGTGTCAAAATACTACTGCAATTCAGTACAAGGATGCAGGGTGATCCCTTGGGAATTGTCATACTTATTTAAAGGAGAATATCTCTATTGCACTCCAGGAGTGTATACCATTCCAGTAGCTGTACAAAAGTCTGTGGGTCAGCGTCCTGGCCAAGTTCCCAAATTGGATCTCTCCACCTGGCCACCTAATCATTCCCCTGTTTTATTGGTTGTGCAGAAGACGACTTTTGCAAAGTGATTGTTTTGTAGGAATTCTGCGGGAAGATAGAATCACCTGCGGTCCAGCCTTCCCTCGAGGCCCGGGTAGTCCTGGCGAGCCCTGCACACCCTGGGAAACGCAGGCAGAGAGAATTTGTCAACACTGTTAACACACACTCAAACATGCCCAACATGACAGCACCAATAGCACACACTACTCTACACTCAAACAGTCCAACTCTAAATTCTTCTCTTGAAGGCTAATGTGAAGGTAGAATATAATCTATTCAGATACAGAAAAATGCTTAGCTAATGTCCATCGGCTGCTCTTTGTATGCTTAGCATGTGGAATTTGAATGTATATACATTTTAGCGGTGTGCTAGCCTCCTGCTAACAGGCTGAAGGGGTGTGACCAGATTCACAGTGCACTCTGGGGGTTGGAGGCAGACAGGAATGAAGTGAGATGGACTACACTTCACTACAAAATCAATGCTCACATGCTTACATGTTTCGGGACACCTACCTGTATATGCTTTTTCATATATATAGATTAAACAAAAGCCTGACCTGGGGTTGTGCAAATCAACTCAAATCAAATCATCAATGCATTGTAAATTGTAAATTGTAAATGCATTATAAAGGAGGAATAACATGTGCCGACATCAGAACGTGAAACAATTGGTCAAGGAACTGGTAGATTTCTGGGCATGTGAGGCAGGTTCCTTGCTTTTCAATATGCAAACCTACTAAACCTACTATAGGTATGAAACAAGAGATTTGAATACCCAGAAAAGTTAAATGCACATTATTTCATCCCATGGCCCTGTTCACATCTGAACACTGTGTCAAAATACTACTACTATAGGCTGGCAGTGTAGTGTAATGGTTAGGGAGCTGGGCTTGTAACTCAGAGGTTGCAGATTCAATTCCCAGGTGGGGCACTGCTGTTGTACCCTTGAGCAAGGCACTTAACCTGAATTGCTTCAGTAAAAATATCCAGCTGTATAAATGGATGGTATGTAAAGAAATTTTAAAAACTGTGTTAAGTCGCTCTGGATAAGAGCGTCTGCTAAATGCCTAAAATGTAGATGTAAATGTAACACTTTGTGCTCTACAATGGGGAGTAAATAAAGCTCATAATTTGGAGAGGGATTGACTGATTTCAAAAGAGTGAACAGACGTTTGGCAATGAGTCAGCACACATAAAGCAAGGTTGATGTGGGAGATGTAGGCGTTAGTGAATACCTTGTCACCTTGGAAACCGACCTCCCCTTGCTCCCCGGGTAGACCAACTTCACCCTGAAGAGGAGAGAAAGGGAGTGAGGTTAAAGGTGCTTTCTCATCCTATTCTCTTCCAAAAACAGCACTGACGCGCTAAAGCGTTCATTACACGCCTTCGCAGAACTGTAGCTCAAGACGTGCACTTTTTTATTATGCATTGCATTATGTGGACGGCAGCCAAAATAATCACCAGCGCTGGAGCCAAGTTCATTCATAATTCATATGAACAGAAAGAAGATGGGAGAGTGAGAGGTCCTTTCTGCGAGCAAGGTGCAAATCACTACCCTGGGAATGCACTTTAATATCCTCTACGGTTTGAGACTGTACTGTAGGTTTGAGATTATATAATAGCCTGAAACCACTGCATGCTATGGAATGGTAGGCCAGACTCCTATAGTCTGCTACATTGAGACTATTGGGGGCGGTCTTGCAGCCAGCTGTGTGAAAGAGGCACTGTGCCCTCCTGCTCAGACAGCCTGCACCTCCCCCCTCAGGAAACAGTCAGGCCTCTGTCTGGCCCCCAGCTCATTGCCATTCATCTGCCTTTGGGATTGTCTGCATGTATGCATCTCCAATTCATATGTACCTCTTTTAAACAGCCTGCTTACTTGCCCCGCTCACAGATGGATTCAACAGTGTCTCACTGGTGTGCTGTGGAAGGGGCAAGGGATCCCCCGAACTGCTCAGTTAAAAAAATCTGATTTCCGAATGGTAAATGTATGGAAGCCATGGTCTGGTGAGCATGGCACATGCATGGCACAAAGAGGCAGATTGGCTCCACACTGTAGCATCACTTGAGCTGTGAGAAGAGCTCTAGTCAGTCTGGTCACATGCATCATAGGCAGTGGCCATCACAAGCGTGAGACCACACGCCTTATAAAGAGCAAACAATAAAGTAGCAATTAGATCACATGCTTCATAAACACAGGCCAATAAGGGAGTATTCAGATCACCTTATCACCTTTCAGTCCTGGTTCTCCGGGGTTTCCTGGCACCCCCTGAAAAACATTCATACCCACATTAACACTCCTCCTGGTATTACATGTCAGCCTAGTGCCCACCCGCCCTCCTCCACCTTGCCGAAATGGCACACACAAAACAATACATTCAATATGACCTGTTCTCATCATTATGTATTCTTATGTTCTTAATAGATATTCTATAAATTAGTGTGTTGTATAAACCCTCATTAACAGATTGTAGTGGTTCTAAAGGGTGCATACATTAAAATAACGAATCATAAAATCAAATTTCAATGTCCATCAGCAATAAACAAATAAAATGTAAAGACAGGATAAAACATAGAGCTTCTCTGATTAATTTGAAGACACACATGGTACTAACAGGAAGTAGGAACAAATATATGGAGCAATATTGGTGCCACCACAAATTGAATTTGAATGACATCGTATTGAATTAGAGTGGCATGAATTGAATTGTATGCAAAAATTGAGTCTGTATTTCACAATATGAAGTTGATACGAATGGTTTGTAATTGAATTGAATGATTATTACGTTCAACTTTTAAATATTTAATTTAACTGCTCTTAAAAAAATTCAGATTCAAGAAATAAATAATAATAATAAAAAAATCTGATTTCAAGTTAATTGAAACTCAACATTCAACTTCCAAAAGCATTCAAATGTAGTTTTCAAATTGAGTTCACCAAAAACGTAAGTTTCCTGAGACGCATCCAGGCACTGACCTCGGAAAAAGTAGAAGATCATGGGTTTAATGTAACTGTCTTCTAACCAATCACACAGGAAAACGGGTGCCCACCTGACTTCAGAAGTCTGCACGTAAGTGCCTCTGCCAGTGGCAGCCCGAAATAGTAGACTTGAATTAACTGTGAATATTTTGTAATTGATCGTGTTGGTGTTCCAAAATTAAATTGGGGGATTACTGTGCAAGTAACTGATGTTTGCACATCACATACACATTAAGAACCAGGGTGGAAGTGGGACCACCCTGACTGTGTTCATTTGTGGGAATAAGGGAATGCCTGCCTAATAAGTAATGTTATGGCTCTTCGGCCGTGCATCCTGTATATTGTGTGTAATAACGAGACATGTTCATCCATGCTCGTTGTCTCAAAGTTATACGCAGGACCATTTCACAGTATTAACTGAGTGTTATGAGTGTGTGTTAAGGAAAGTTGCCGGTTTGAGGACTGCTAACTAATTAGGTAACTTTGGCGGCTCCAAAACTCCCTATTATTGCTCATTTTGGTAGCTAGCTGCCATTTACATTAGCGGGTAGTATGATAGTAGTGCAATAATTATGTGGCCAAATTTGCCATTTTAGCTAATGTAACAATAACCTAAAGTTCTTGGCCACCTTAGCTCTAGGTAGCATAATGTTACCTCCCCTGAGTCTCGACCAGTTACTGTGTTAAAGTGTTAAGAAAATCAAAAAACAAATAGCTTTGGCTTTGCATTTGTTTACTTTGACTGATAACTAGCTAGCTTCAATCGCTAGTAAGCGAGTTTGCTGCTGTGGTGGCTTCTGCCAGTGCCAGCGGCAGCATGACAGTACCAAAACGTAAACTGACAGCAAATACATTTTTTTGCATCTCACTGTATGATTATAGCAAGCAGATAAACCACAGGTCATTGTGGGAAGCTCGTCAGCGGCTGTTGTAAGGCTTGTAGCCAGGGCGAGGTTAATGTCATTAACCTGACACCTTGACTTGAAGTTCATCTTTGAAGTTATGTTGGTAGTACTAAATTACTAAACTACCCGATTATTCTGTCATAAATTAAGACAGTAAAAGTAGCTGGAATTACCTGGACTACTAAGTAGCTAGTTAACATTAGCTATGATCGTTGGGAAAATCAGTATGTCACATGTAAACATATATGGAATGATGGCCACTACATATCTCTCCCTTACCTGGTGCTAACAGTTGGCAAAAATAAATATGGAGGTGTTTTTCATGTACAACCCTGGCTACATGCTAAAAGTATACGATTTATAAACCATTGTATTAAACAGAGTGAAGGATGTCATATAAAACTGTTGATTTTTGATTAAATTGTATACTGATATGTTAATTAGGGGATCAATTCATAATTGGATGAGACTCAGGGGAGGTAACATTATGTTGGCTAGAGTTAAGCTGGCTAAGGGCTTTAGGTTATTGCTACATTAGGTAAAATGACGAATGTAGCTAATGCTAGACAATTATCGTAATTATTTCACAATCAAAAAATCTTCGTTCTTCACTAACCGATGAATCCAAACACAAACTCAAACCACTCAATTAATAGTGTGATGTGGTGTTGCATATAACTTTGCATTAATGTTACTCAATTGCGTTAAGTTGTGGTAGTATTTCACCCTGCCACTGGCAGAGTTACTTACTGCACAGACTTCTGAAGTCAGGTGGTCACCCGTTCTCCTGCATGATTGGTTAGAAGGGAGTTTGATTAAACCCAGGATCTTCTACTTTTTCCTAGCTCAGTGCCCGCATGTGCCTCAGAAGAATTTTTTTGGTGAACTGAATTTGAAAACTGAATTTGAATGTTTTTGGAAGTTGAATGTTGGAACATGAAAACTTTACTTGAAATGTAAATTTTTCTTGAATCTGAATTTTTAAAGTAAATAAAAAAGCATAAATAAAAAAGTAAAAGTTGAATGTAATAATCATGAAATTCAATTACAAACCATTAGTTTCAACTTCATATTGCAAAATACAGATTCAATTTTTGCATACAATTATTCAATTCAAGCCTTACAAATTCAATACGGTGTAATTCAGATTACATTTTTGGTGGCACTAATATCGCTCCATACAAATAGTGCACAGAGAATTTCACCTTCCTTTGACAAAGACAACACTTCACAGAAGACCGACTAACCCTCTGCTAATTGAGGGTTTAACGCATGGGTATTGCATCATGGCGATACAGAAGAAAGTTAAACAGTGGCATTATCTGGAACCTTTGTGTGAAACACTTTGTCCCATTGGGGACAGTATATAGCACTGCACCAATGAGCCATCTTCCTGCACAAGTAAAATACATAAATAAATATAACTATAGTCATTGTAGACGATTCATAGGCACTATTCTAGATCATTTTAATGTGAATGTACACGTAAAACATTGTGGTAGTTGGCTACAGAACCTTTGCACATTGTACTTGTACATAGTTCATAATTGTAGGCAGAAATTCAGTGTTCTTTGAAAAGCTGTACAGAGAAAATGCTAGCATATAAATCCTCTCTCACTTATTATTCCAGCTAGTGGAGTGTTATATAACACAGGCAAGCTTCTTAAATGGGGAGCACAGGAGGTAACAGGACACCTACAATATCATGCACTGGAATGTTCTGTGTGTGTAAGTCTTCCTTTAACCCCTTTGGCTACAGTTGAGATGGATTGGGATAATCACCTTGAGTCCATGTGGTCCTGATAAACCCATGTTCCCAGGAGGCCCCATGTCACCCTGCCACCCGCAGAGCAGGAGAAACAGAAACACGTCAGTGAAATCATCATCATCATCATCAAGAAATAATGAAGAAACAAAGAGAAAAGTGACATCTGCATCAGAACAGAAAGAAAAACATCTGTAGTCGTATATATACTTTCTTCCACTTAGATATCTCACAAGCACTTTTCCATGACCATTGATATGCTGATAATGACACCTACTTGGACATATAACAGTTTGCTGATAATGGCAATGGCTTCTTGTGTGCTGTAGCTACTGTACGGTACCAAACATCTGATTTAGTTATGCTGTGACTTAATGTTCCCATTTGAATACCTTTTAATGTACTTATGAGAGAAGCTGAATGTAAATAATTGCATTATATAATCGTCTAACATTTATTTGATTTCTTCTTTAAAACCAAAGGAAAAGTGCATCTATTAATGTGCTCCCGTCAGTAAACAGTATTGTAGACCTCCAACACGGCGCTGGGCCTGCTTGGAGTCATGCGCACTAAAACCATAAATATATAATAATAATACTTCCAAGGCATATCATAAGTATTTCCTGGCCAGAATTCAAAAGATGTTCCAACATCGCCTGGTCCAAAAGAAATGGAAATATTCCACACATAATCACCAGCCCAGACATTTGATATGCTTTTTCATTCATGAACGTGAGCTTTGGGTTTTATTTCAATAAATATTTGGACAGAAATGGAGCGTATCAAGGGGTGACGCTAATCAGAGACCTCATGCCATCTGTCAGATATGGCCCATGCTACAATGACTTGTAGAAATAAGCACACGTCCAAAGCATATCTACCATATAAAAACAATTAGTCATTAAACCTGTCCTTGAACTAATCTGAGTGATTTATGTCTTGAATTCAAAGTGTTATGTGAATTTGTGCATTCTGAAAATGCACCAGACCAAAAAACTATCCATTTAGTCTATGACTGGGCTTATCAAATCCTCAGCATCCTGCCACTAAATGCAGAGTTTGGATGGAAACCCAAGAAATCGAATGCGCCTAATCTCAGGGCTGCAGAGATGCATGATAAATTGACGCAGGATAACCAATGGAAGATCAGCCTCCAAAAGGAGTTGGGGCTAACGCCTGGTTCAGGTTAGAGGGTTCACAGTACAGAATAGTACAATAGAGTCAGTAGTCTCCTTTACTGATGATATTTCGGGGGTAGGTAAAAGCAGAAAAAAGACACTCAGAGCCTGGCCCCAGATGTTATGAGCTGCCCTTTCACCCTGAAAACAACGAATTTGGAGGCAAGATTGAGGGTGAAGGTTAGCGCTTTGCATGAGGACTTCTTAATACAAGCCTTGAGATTCAAACAAGAGCTCACTTAGTTATAGTCATCTGGACATTAGCTGGATATGTATCTGAGTAGTAATTCCCAGCTGCTCCTTATGGTCTGCTCATATTCACGCTGCCTCTCTCTGCCAGCACCGAACTGCCGGGTGGCCTTGGACCAATGCACGATATGACACCAGTTGGGTTTTTCACCCAATTTGCTTCTGCCAATAAGGTGACTTCGACCTGAAAGTACTCCAGGAATCTGATCTGTTGGATTGTTGGGCTCGAGTTTGTCTGCTGAGCCTCATTCTGTCTGTTCTCTCCACAAGACAGCTCGTTCGGTTGGTAGCTTGCCTGCCATATTGCTGTTCAGGGCATGGTATGTTTGTTCTGGAGATCTCAATACTGGACTTCTTGTATCTGTCCCATGAAGTGACTTGTGATGTATTCAAGAATCCCACCCCTTTATTAATGAGTAACATGTTTATGATCTTGCACTACAGCAGACAACATGCTGGGTTTTAAATACTCTTTGTCCTATGGTCATACAAGTGGGCAAAGTGAAGCAAAAGAGCTAAACATCCATGCTGTCCAATTCAACCACATGTTAACACCATGGGTTATGAGCATGAGCAAGCATATTATTATTTGTAAAAGCTAATGTGAAAAAATGTTTTTGTACTTGCTACAGCACTAACATTCTTTTTTTTAATCATTGGAAATATGTGATTTCAAACACTGGAAAAACTCAGCGCTTTTCAAAACTCATTCCATACAACATCAGCCGATCAGATACAACAACTAACATGATTTAGGACTAGGATATAGGTAAAGTGCAAGTGGCCATGCACAGATACTGCTTTACAAGCCCTGTGTTGCTGTCCATCAGTTGCGTAACTTGTGGCACCCTAGTTATTAGGGTTATTACAAGAATGTATTAGATGGTGTCAGGAGAATATACTGTCAAAAAGCTCCTTTAGGGACCTCGGGTAACAAAACGGTTAAAGCATTCGCCTGGAATGCAAGTTGGCTACTGCAGCCATGGTACGAAACCTGACTGCGCCAGTCCAGCCCTAGCCGGGAGCCCTGATCGGGGGCGGCAATTGGCTGTCCACCCCAGGGGGAGGGTGGAGGGTGAGCCGGCACGACCTCGCCAAGAAGCGAAAAGGGTGTCTAGAAAGTAGATGGGCGAGTTCCGTCTCGGAGGAGGCGGATCATTGCCGACCTCTGGGAATTTGCTTGCCCCATAGTGACGGATGGCGGGTTCGTAGGGGAGGGAAAATCAAAAGAAGTAGAGTGTATAATTGACTACCAAATTTGGGCAGGGCAAAACAGGACAAAAAATCTGAAAAAAAATAAAAACTTGTTAAATATGTAGATTCTATTAGTACCCAGCTAGTACTACAGTATAGCAAGAAAATGTAAGTGGTCACTGTTGTGCCTCGTTTTAAGATTGACTGAACACCTTTTCCATCGTGTCTCTGTGTTAGTGTTTACATGAGGAAAAGAAAACATTTTATTTGTGAACCTGCTTACATCTAATAAATACATGAAATAAACAACTAACTCTTTATGCACATTTTAGATTGAAGTTGAGAGAACAGAACACAACTGCAAAATGTTTACTTTGTTATACCCCATTTTCTTTTTTTTAAATGCTTCTTCCCTTTATCTGATCATTTGGAATGCCAAATCATATTCTTAAACTGGAGGTTTCTGTCAAATGGAGGGAGTGCAGTGAAGTATACAGTCTTCCCCAAACATGTGATGTCACTTTTCACAGTACACAAGTTAAGCTTGGTTCATGAGCAGCTTTATACAGGCAGACTGTGGGTGCCCAATTGACCAGTGGGGGTTACTGGGGTTCGATGAGACACGGTCATCCCTGCTGATTGAATCCCTCCCTTCCTGGGCGATGCTACCTAAACAGGAGCTGTTTTATCCCATGCTGCATTGTACTTGTATTTTTGTACTATGTTCTGTGTTTATTGTTGTTGGATGAAAAACTGTCTAACTTTGTGATGCTTTTTTTGGCCAGGACTCTCTGGTCAAGAGAGACAGATTTTTTAAACCTCAATGAGACTGTTCTGGTTAAATAAAGGACAAACACAATGGCTCTGCAGGGCTGCTGGCCGCAGTTGGCACTAGCATTGTCTGGATTCCAAACACTAAAACAGTGCCTTAACAGGATGAGGTTGTCAAATGCTGTTTCTGCCTGAATTTTCGTATCACTGTGTCTCTCAGTCAAAAGTACTCTGTCTCAGGTCAAGTAAATTAACTGCAGCTTGATATCTTTTGGTTCCAAATGTTCCTGTCTTAATAAATTTGACTCCCTACAATTGATAAGGGTGTCATATTGAATGTTTCACCTATGTTTCACAAAAATAAATACATTTCTTGCTGATTAGCATCATGACATCTGTGCCAGAATGGTAATTATTTGCAAGCGTTTGCTAGTAACTAATATATATTTTAATATATATCTAGTAAATGAGTGCATTTTCCTGTGCATTTCCATTATAAAACATACAAATAAAAAACATTTTTAAGTAATGAAGAACTCTTGTGTCATCAGTTGTGTTTGGAAGAACCATGTTTATCATTTGAGCATCCACTTACTTAAATACCAGAATATTTGTAAAATGCATCATTAATTAACAGCGTAAATCCTTGTTGTTTTCTACCCTGATTTCCTACTTTACTCTGCAATTGAATGGATTTACTACTGATTCAATATGCCATAAATATCTCTAAAGCTTGTACAACACATTGCAATGAGACACTGAAGGATGTGCAAAGGGGGGTCCACCAATATAACCCATGATTAACGCTGTGGGTGATTCACAAAACGGCAGAATGAGTGAATACAATTAAATGTAAAAACCTGTTGTCAAATTTCAGAGCATTAACAAAGAGAAAACATGGTATAATTTGCCCGGAAGGCTCTCTCTCCCCATGTAAAACACTGTTTACTCCGTCCGCCTCAGATTAGACGCAGATTCTTTATTGAACACAATGTGACATTTTTAACAGCTGTAATCAGAGGGCCTCGAACATCACAATTACTGGCATTATGAAGTCCTGGAATAGTGTAGGAGGAAAGGCGAACTTGGGAAACATGTAATCTACAGTTATTATGCGGCTTGGTGTTGGTTTGTAAATGCTTCAAGCTCTTCGAAAGCTTATTTTAGGAGTTTGAAATGCAGCGGCTCCCTCATTAGTCCCTAAGATTGACAACGATGTTATTTCCTCTGCGTTTACAAAGCCTCAGTTCAGTCAGATCACAGAGCGCTCTCCCACCTACATCCAGATTAATGCGCAAAATGAGGGTGTGCAGCATCAGTTAGACCCTTGGAATGAGCCAAAAAGCCACATTCAGCCCACTTTTGGATTACATAAGTACTGAAAACAATTATATACAGATAAAAAACCCCTCACAAAGATATTTAAGGGCTTCTCAGTTCTCAGTTGACCCTTTTACCAATCCAAAACAGAAAGTTCTGAGTGCAGAAACCTTTAGTAAACCTATGTTTACTAAACTATAACAATTACTAAAATATAACAATATATATATATATATATATATATTTATATTAAGCAGTATGTTCACAAAATTGAGATATATGTCTTCTCCATCCTGAAATTAGGGACAACTGAGTCTTGGTTCAAGGTGGACATTGAAGGAGTGGACCAGAGGAGGGGCCATGAGGAATCCCCAGTGAGCTGAGTCCACTCACTTTAGAGCAGGTAGAACACCACTGACAGAGACCACATTACAGCAGTTTTCTGTGCTCAGAGCCACAAGCACTCACAGGGCATGCACAAAGATGAGGAGAGCAGAGAAAGAACCGTGAGCAAAGAGTTAATGGATATCGATATACTCACAATGAGTCCAAGAACTCCATTAGGACCTGGGGCACCCATTTCTCCCTAGGAGAGAGAGAGCAGATTTCTAAGGTTATTGGCTCTATTTTAAACAAACAGAGTCTGAAGAGAGGCTCAGTGTTCACCGGGCTGGTGGGAGGGGGAAGACCTCGGCCTCTGTCCCTTGATAGCTTGTGTAATCTGGAGCTCCCATCTCCCCAGCCAAGCTAATGAAAGGGGCCTGGTGTGGGACACAGAGAGAGGCTTGTTGTCCAGCTCTGCCGGCCGACTGCTACGTGCCATGCCCACTTCCTCCCACACCGGCGGCTGGGATGAAAAGAAAGTGTTTTCTTTTTTTCCTTTTTTTTGCTCTTCTTTTTTTTTTTTTAGGAAGGGGAGATAGTGGTTACCGGACTCACTGTGACCTCCCCCACACAACCTTGGAGGAAGCAAGGGAATTCTTAATGGTCGCTTTCCCTTCTTTCCCCGTAAAATTCCTGAGAGACGAGTTAGAAGAGTGTTGATTGTGCTTCAGGTGGAGCTGAAACAGAGCCAAGTCCTGTGGAGGTGCCCCCCTTCCTTGGTCAACACCTGTCATTATGCTGCTAATCCAGCCAATCACCTGAAGGAAGTGGCTGTGAGGACATGGTCCTCACATGCCTTGATGGCATCAGTCATAGCCGTTGAGCCCTTGCCCCTACTTGTGACAGTGACAGAAACCTATTCCCATTGTCTACATGAAACAGTTGTTTCAAACTTGCCTCTTCCTAAACTGCAGTCTCTAAAAACTGAAGCGACTCCCTGGAGGTCAAGCTTTCAGACTAAAATTAGAAAGGACCCAGATCAGTCCAAAGCAGGCTCTGGTAACATTACACACTGTCTGTCTGACTGCATTTTAGGCCAATAACACACACTTTCAAGGAAAATTATACTATGTAAGACTACGGGGGTGCGAAAAAGATTTATAAAACAGACCACCCTCTGCTTCCAAAACCCTACACATTCAATGCTTGTGCATGGAATGGCTTCGTTTACATTTTCCACTGCAGTATGGCAAGCTCCATCCAGCGTCTGTAAAGACATGCTTCCTGCTGCAGTATAATATGAATTGTCAAATCCTTTGTTTTGAGAAGTAATAACAATCAGATTGGATTCATTAAGGGCTCAGGGACAGGAAATCTTGTGGTGTGCAGGCTGCCAGGCACAGATTGGATGAAATGCAGGATGTTTTAACTATGGAAAATAAAGGCGAGTTGCTATTTTCAGATGACCAATTACTGTAACTGCTGAGTGGCTTCTTTTTGCATAAGTGTGTTAGTGTGTGTGTGTGTGTGTGTGTGGGTGAGAAAGAGAGAGAGAGAGAGAGAGAGACAGTGCATGAGTAAGAGCATGCATGCATGCAGGAATGTGTGTGTGTGTGTGTGTAACAGTGTGTGTTTCAGAGAGAGAGAGCATGTGAGTGTGTGTTTATGTTCTGTGTGTATCCATGTGTGTGTGTATGTGTGTGAGTGTACAAATGCACATGTGAGTGTGTGCATGTATATGTTTGTGCATATGTGTGCAAGGGTGTGTTTGTGTGTGCATGTGTGAGTTTGCACATTTGTTTGTGTGCGTATAACTGTGTTTGTGTGAGTATTTGTGTGTATATATATGACTGTGTGTGTGATGAGAGTGCATATGTGTATGTGTGTGTGTGTGTCTGTGAGAAAGAGAGAGAGAGAGAGAGGTAGTGTGTGTATGAGAGAGTGAGTGTAGGTGTGTGTTCCTGTGTGTGTAAGTTTGGGCTGGGAGTTGTGTCAAGTCTCCTCCACACCGAGATGCTTGGAAAAGTGACATTCTTGGCTGTGCAACTGCACAGAGAGCAAGCAAGGGGAACTCTAGGAATGAGCTTCATGCTGTCTGTATGCAGTGTCATCCACCACAATACCTGCAACTGACCTGATAATTCCTGGTTCTTATATGGTAAAAAACCACAAAACAGTAAATTCAGATGCCAACGTATAATTTCCTTATGTAGAGGTTTCCTGGCACTCATGGGGAATTAGTTCCAGGACTTTATAATATAATGTGTTAGCCATTTAACACAAGTGTTAAATGCAAAAAAATGTTTATCGTTGCCAACTTAAATACTCTTCTCTTACTTTGAAAGGAAAAAGGGGACAGCTTGCTAAATTCTAAAAACAGGATGACTGTTGAAACTTCTGAGGTATGGAGAGGATTGTCTTGGGGCTAAAACATACACTTGAAGCAAAACACTTCACAGTCTGCAACATCCTCTGCGGACACAGATGATTTTCTCATTACTGGAGTTTTATGGTCCATGACTTTGACGTGCAGGCTGAGGAAGAGGAAACGCTGTGAAGAGTGGCGTAGAAAGGTGGAATTGTACACACTGTGTTATTGCGTTATTGCGACCAGTGTGGGTGTAAATGTGGCAATATATGTATTTATGTATGTATGTACGTGTACAAATGAGCATAAATCAGACAGGAGTATAGATGCGTGCAGAGTCAACAGCGTGGGACGGAGGGCAGAGACATGTCTCTGGTGTTTCACTTACTGGGTCCCCGTCAGGCCCTGGTGGTCCTCGCTCCCCGAAATCCCCTGGAAACCCCTGAGCACACAAACAAGAGAGATGTCATAAAGTCCCAACACAGTATTTTATTAGAAAATGATGGAATACTTCAATATTATCTGGAGTGATATACATTTCCTATTACTCCATTTGCAAGATAAAGGCACAATTTTTCATAAAGGAGAAATTATTATAGGAAAAATATGACATTCTGCTAGTCTATTGGCAGTCTTTGTAATTGTTCTTCATTGACCTTAACGTTCTGGAAACTCGCGAGTGTTGTTTATGGATCTCTAACATGTTTATTTGCTTGGTAGTAGCAGAAAGGGCTTCATGTTCATGTTTTCATTGACTGGGAATGAATAACAAAGAGCATTGAAATGATAACACACAGTTTTTAGCCATCTTTAACTCTGCTTAAGTACTGTAGCTTTTGTGGAAAATGACATTTTGAGAGCCCGCAGTCTTTAAAAACATTTCTCAGCAGAGAGAGGGCACTCTTAAGGCCCCCTAGAGGGGGGTGGCATCAGCTGTGAGCCAGCCGTTTGTTCAAAACTTAGCAACGTGAAGGAAAACCCATTATAGACATCTTAGATGATGTGGTTTTTTGCCTTTGCTTAATGTCTAGGTTATGAACAAATTATAGATAGCTGATACAACAACCCCCTGGTGTTTAAATGTGGCCTTGCCAAGCCTTCATCCACCTGTGTCCACCAGTAGCAATTATGTGGTGCGGTCAATATCAGACTACAATTATAGACATGGCCAACAATCATATTTCCCCAAACCACAGGAAGTCGCTGAAATATAGCACCCATCTGGGTCGTGAGCTTCTCCAGACACACCACATAAGTACTGGTGTGTATTATCCCCTGCTCCCCAGACTGATGCAGGCAAACTGTGACAAAAGGGAGGGGTTGCTGAACCCTTCAACACATCCTACACAAATGTGCAATCCATTATATTTTACGGTGTCCGTGTGCTACCGTGCTTGTGTTAAGCAGTTATACAGACATTGGACTTAAATGTGCCAGACAGAGAAAACCTGATGAAATAGCTGTGCTGACCATGCTGGTGGGGGGGGCTGGTAGTAGCAGGAGGACTGGCCTTTCAACACTGTCTGTCTCTCGGACGCCAGCTTCAGCCACACTGGCAACATTGCTATTATCACCCCCCCAACTTGGCAACAACGCAAGAAGTCGCTCAGATGAGCAGCCAAGAGGTCGAGATCAGGACCCATCAAAACCACCCTCACCCCTCTTCACCCCGGCCTACCCACCCCTCCAGCACTGTTACTATCAGCACCTAACCTGCTAACCCTCCAGAGAGACAACAGTGCCTATTAATAGAAAAATGTTAAGTGTACCCTCAGTTCAAATAATAATGCTTCTTGCTCTAAGTCTGTTGCATCACACTTTAGTTGTAGCTAAAACCTTTGATGCAGACTTTCAATGCACCGACATGCACTAGTGTGGTTGTGACTGATATGTGGGAGCATGGAACTGCCCCCAAGTGATCCCACCAGTTCAGCTATTCAACATCGAATATGTTTTCAGATATAATTATTTGGATAAATATCTTTCGAATGAGTATATACCACTAGAATATCATTATTCTTACATTGTTGAACATTTGAACACTGGATTTATATAGCGCTTTTCAAGAAACACAAATCACTTTACAATGATAGGAGCAACTCACCTCAGCCACCACCAATGTGCAGCACCACCTGGTGCGCCAGTACAAGCTCACTACACAACAAATATGCAGTGGAGAGGTGAGGAGAGAGGGAATGAATGAATTCCATATATGTGTATATATATATATATATTGTCTTGGTTGGGAATTTGGCCAGGACGCCGGGTTAACACCCTACTCTTCTCGAAAAGCACCATGGGATCATTTATGACCACAGAGAGTCAAGACCTTGGTTTTTACTATCCCATCCATCCAACTATGGACATTGTGCAAACATAAAATCCATTGCAAATTAGGCAAAAAGGAGAGCTCATTTGAATATGGGCAGAAATCATAAATCAACACGTTCAACATTGTGGGTTTTGATATGCCTATACAATAGTCATGAAAGTAATAATTTCCTTATAAAATGTTCAAAAGTGGAGAAAACCCCAAAGTGTTGGAATATGTTTCTATCTGTAGAAGATCAGCTAAGAAGGCAGTATTCCAAAAGCATCGTAGCAAAGCAAATGTCACCACGCACACCGCAATCATACCACTTTGCTGCGTCAAAACATCTCTGAGCTAGACTTGTCTCAATTCTTTTTGCTAAGCCAAAACCAAGTCTGTCTGTCTGTCAGCCGCGTGTGACCGAAACATCAACTATCAACACATGAGGAGTCCTGCAGAGCAAAAAGAAAAGTCTTCCCTTACGTTTCAAGAAAAATGCATTTTATTATAAATTTGAATATGAGAACCTCAGTTATGTAGACACAACCATATTTTGGCATGCATGAATAAATATGTGTGCCCATAAAATCCGTGTGAAGTGTTTTATAAATAATTTGCTATGTACATAACTCTGGAACTGCAGTGAAAAAGAGAAATTAATTTCCACATTGCTTCTGTGCAAGTCCAAGGGGTCCAGCTGGTGGTGATAGTAATTAGTGCTTCAAGTGTAAAGGAAGCAGAAATGTTGTAACTGAAATATGAAATATGAAGACCTTCAAAAACACAGTGATAAGAGCAATAAAAAGTGGTTTTCAGACTAATTACGTCAAACACAGTAATCGATCTCAAACTCAGTAATCGATCTCAAACTCAGTAATCACCCTCAAACTCAGTAATCACCTCAAACTCAGTAATCAATCTCAAACTCAGCAATCACCCTCAAACTCAGTAATCAATCTCAAACTCAGTAATCAATCTCAAACTCAGTAATCACCCTCAAACTCAGTAATCAATCTCAAACTCAGTAATCAATCTCAAACTCAGTAATCAATCTCAAACTCAGTAATCACCCTCAAACTCAGTAATCAATCTCAAACTCAGTAATCAATCTCAAACTCAGTAATCAATCTCAAACTCAGTAATCAATCTCGAACGTCAAATAAATTAACACCAGGGACATGCTGCCGTGACTGGAAAACTCAACTTCAAACTATCACGTCAGAAAAGTTTTTATCAACAGCAAAACAGTTATGGAACCCTTAACATAATTGGTGTTATCTGTTTTCTTGCTTTCTCTGTGTGTGGGGATGAACACTCTTATGCGTGCATACAGTCTGTGAGTAAATGTGAGTGTTTGAGAGTGCTTACATGTTTGTGTGCGCTCACACGCTATAAATGAGCGAGTGAGAGTACGTGCGTGTTTGTGTGCGTACGTGTATGGTGTAAACGAGCGAACGAGAGCACGTGTGTGCCTGTGTTTGTATGTGCGCAAATGTCAGTGTGCGTATTTCAGCAAGTGCGAATGAGTATGTCTACATGTCTTTGTGTGTACTGAAGCGATACTCGCGTGCAGTGCAGTGACTTTACGGAGGTTAGTGGAAAAACAGAACACACTGTGGAGGAGAAACCCCAGAAACAAGCGAGATCTTCATTCCTGTCAGACCAGCAGGAAATTCCAGGGCAGAGTCTTTCCAAGCGCATTGGCAGGAGCCCTAACCAGTGGCTGCGATCTGCTGACAGAGGCCTTTCGCTTTGGTTTAGTATTACATTATATAAAGCCCAATACGCACAACTACTTTTTTTTTTTTTTTTGTTTTCATAGAGCTCTGACAAGTTTACAACAAATATCTAGCACAGGAGAAAATGATTGTTCCCAAAGTCAATATTCTAACCTCATACTCTAACCTTGTCTAGAGGGAACGAAACTCTGATGTGGCAGCATCTTTTAGACCCAAATCCCAAATAGTGCTATGGGTACAGAGCTTATTAAGCAGAGCCTACAGAGCGTAAGTGTACTTATGCAGTCTTTGTTTTGTAGACTTTTATGCTTGCTTGTTATGCTTGCTATGGTATGTATGTATATTTTACCCTTGACACATATTGTTTACAATTGCTGGATAGATAGAAGATGGAAGGTATAAAGATCTGGAAAGATATAAACTTGATTTGTCCCACCTCCCTGGAATTTAAATTTTTTCACAGAATAACAAGAGAAGTGATGCTGCACAAAGCCAAATGTGTGCTTGTCCCCATGCCAAATTCAGTGCCGTACAAAACATTTTCTTGTGAGTGCAGTCAGATGGTCAAAACCGATCTAAATGACCAGTGAAGGTAAAACTACATCGCCAAGAAATTCTATGGAAAATCAGATAGCGGGACAAGAGAATAAAGATAACTTTGACAGTGGGAATTATTCATGACTAATGTTTGCAAGTGAACAGTATTGGGGAACGGGGCCCAAAAATCCTACGCTATTAAGACTGCAATATGAAACTGGAGCAAATGTGGAAAATGGATTGCTCTTGCCAAAAAACACTAGTCAACGTGACTGGCCTCTTTGAACACAAACACCATGTCTTGCAACTCATTTAATGGTTTACTTCTTGAAAATGAAGTCAGTTACCTAGTTCTGTTCAACAGCTTGTCTGAGAATTTCTTATAATTACCCTGCAATTTGTCCTGCGTTGTTTGTGAGCACGCAAGCTGTGGCGTGTCTTGCAGCCCGACAGAAAATGTGAAGAAAAATTGAAAAATAGTTTTCACATGGCTAAAATGGTTCCAGGAAGGCGAACCTGTCTCCGCTCTTATCGGACTCCTTTGCTGTGCCTGCAATTGACCTCAAGTGACTGGACGAGCTGGAGGAAGCCACATCACTGTATTGCGAGGGAAGGTCCAGGAAAGACTGGGCTCTCAGTGGTACAGCTGACATTGTGGTCAGACCGAACCACAAGGGGCTCCTGGGGGCCACAGTCCAGAGTCACAGTGGCAGAGAAGGGAGCGAATCACGCTCAAAGTCCAGTTTCCCACCTATTGTCCATAGTTACATTTTCCAAAGAAATCTGTGTTGCCATGGCGGAGGTGGCTTTGTTTGTCTGTACGTAAAGGGAATGTTTCCGAGCCCAGACGACCTTCAGGTCAGGCCCAAAAAGAAAAGGAACAACTGTAAAGCAAAAGATTAGGGAAAAAAATGAGTAGAATTCAAAGGTGTTGAAAGTGAACGCTGTGGATTGAGGACAAATTCCCGCCTCTGTGGAAACTCAGGGTCACTGACACATGTTGACAGTGAGTAAGGGGGTTTCCCATCTCTCCAGCTGGCCAGTTAATCTGCAGGCACCGTAGGCTGTGTGTGTAATGGTGGACGTATTCTCCTTCCTCTGTTGGCTGTATCATGACATCACACAGGAGTCAGAGCTCCTGTCACTACCTCGGGAGTGGCCTGTCACAAGATGGGCATAGAAAGAACCCATTTTTGTGAACCCACCCGGGCTAAGAGCAGGCATGCACACTGTTTAAGACAGCCATGCATCGGGCCTGGCTCTCAGAGGCCCAGAGACTGCAGGGTAACCGCCAGGTATGGGTGTTTCATCCAGGGACACCTCCCTGCCACAGCCAGGCCTTCTATGAAAACTACAAAGTCATTCCCTTCTACTAATATTTTACATGCTCATGCACCCACGCAATACTCTCTGATGTCCCAGTGATTCACCCTGTGTACTAAATATGTCTAGTTCCCTCGCAGCTAATCCGCAACACTTCAGAACAGCTGCACTGTACAGAGCTGTAAGCCCCCTCGTTTGTGTTTGCCCTGCCTCAGTGCCAGGGCCTCTTTCCAGGGCCATGCCGGTCCCTGTTCAGCTCAAACTCTGCAGAGAATCCCTGAGCCATTACTTCTTCATAACTCATGCCACTTGTTAAGAGATCGACAGAAGCGATGGATAGAAATAGAAACAAAAGGACAAACAGAACGCGGGTGGGTATGTGGGGGGGGGGCGAATGACTGCAAGCGGTTCACTCTTTCCATTGGGGGTGACTCAGACACGGCTGTGCTGCATCCGGATCCAGAGGCCTTCCCTCAGCGTTTTTCAGCACTCACTCCCGGACTTCCAAAAGCTTCATTAGGGGCAGAGCAGGGTCTGGCTCTGTTTCCCAAGGATTTCCAGCTTTTTATTCATTGCTTTTTTCCTGTAATTTACAATCCAGAGCAGTAGAAGGACCCCGGTGGGGGGAAAAACCCCCACGTCAGCCGGCCGCCTTCTAAGAAAGACTGGAGAGGGGCCTGGAGGAGGTGACCGTCACTTTGTTGGCCGGCTGCCCGTACAAGGCCCTCTGTGTATATGCTGAGTCAGGAGGGGGGGGCGTGTGATGGCTCTTGGGCCAGATGGAGGGGGGATGTGTACTCGCTGAAAGGAGGGGCCTGGGTGGCAGGTCAGGGTACGGGGCAGACCCAGGGAAAGCTGGATGGATGATGACCCAGGGGGAGATGAGCGGATGTCGGTCATGGTGTCATGGTGTGTCCCCCGCCGCCGCCCGGATATGTCACAAGAGGATGTGGAAAGGTGAATAGGGCCTCGTCCAAGATCTGTGCTCTCCACACTCTTCCTCCTTTATGTCTGGTGATGGCCTTGTCTTTTGTTTCATATTCTCTCTCATGGTTACATAAAATATTTAATATCTAGCACAGTGGCGTAAAGAGGCAGACGGCAAAGAATAACAAACTGACACAAGCCCTTCCAGAAAGACAAACAAGTTCGATTTTGACACGCCTTCTGGAAACAAGGAATTGGGTATGGCATAGAGGTACAGTATAGTGTTTGGAGAGTTTGTTTCACATAGTGTTTGGACGAAGCAGGAAGATGAGCATTTTCCTGCCAATATATGCTATTATGCAAGCAAAGATAATAGCAAAAAGTATGCATACTGTTTATTATGCCAGCAAAGGGCTTTATATCATGAGCCTTCAAACACATCACATCAGGATCACCAAGGGACACAAGAGAGACACTGTCCTATACCAGACACATCAAACTGTGTGCTGCACTCTGCTGTATTAGTTACTGCATAAACTAATGCAGTAACTAAACTAACTGCACTCTTCACTGAACACCAGCGTCTCCACGGAAGGCAACTCTCACATGGCATCGATTCCTGCGTACAAAGAAAAGCACAAACCCCTCCAACAGTGTCAGTCACTAAAGACTTCCCTAGACATTCTGGGTCTTTTCCTTTTTGCTTGCCAAAACCCACACGAGCCGACCAAACACACGCCGTCCACGGGCCAAGCTGGCCTCCATATCACACAGAGTGGAAAACACAGTTACGTAGTCAAAGGCAAAATCCCCATTATTTTTTCCACCATATGCGACCACAGAATTGTTTTCCTTTGTTCCGTAGGAAAGACAGCAAAGCTTAAGATCGATCTCCTCATTAGTCAAATTTAAGGTGCTCAGGGTCCACACTCGGAGGAGTACTCCGTCTGAGTCTCTGTCTTATTCCCGTATTTATTCATGAATCGCTGTTTTCTAATGCACAGTATTGATTGTGACACAGTTGGCATTGCTAGGGGTTCCCTCTCTCTCCCTCCTCAGGTCAGCGTGAGGATACGCACAGAGCTGCACGCTGGGACGGCCGCAATCCAGCAACATCGCATGCTGGCATCACCTACAACTGACACTAACAGGAAAAGGAACCGATAATAAGAACTTCAATTGCTGATAGCACCATGTAATGGCATCAGACACAGTCAACAGGCAGCGCCACGGAGTAACGGAAGACAATGAAGTGGGGTCCTGTGAGCGCCTGTTTTAAGTTGTACCACATAGGGCTCGGTTACAAATAACACCCACGTCAGACACCTTTATCAGATTTGGTTAGCACACCAGAAGTGTGGCGCAACACAGTCCTTTAGCAGGAAACATAGAACGACCCCAGAGGTGAAGGGGGGGAAAGGAAAGTAACTTAACAAATCAAATGGTATATGACATGTTAAAAGAGCTGGTGGGTCTGATGAGACATGCTTACAGTAACTCATACACACAGTCATTTACATGTCCTCAATATTTACCGGTAGGCTACTGGCTATATTCATTATCATAAGGACAAGTTACTATATGCCCATATATATACCACTATACACTATATTCACTTAAACCCAAATAAATGATAGAAATGTGGGAACAATCGGGAACTTTGTGGATATGAAATCCACGCTTGTGTGCAATCGTGCCAATATGCACATGAATATGACTAATTAGCTGCAGGTTAAATATGAATCTTAAGGGTAGAGTAATGAATGGCTGCTGCTGGTTTTGCAAGAGGGTTTCTATGGCACACCATGATCAACAACTAGTGAACTGTGTAAAATGGCTGTGCTCTCCAAATGCAACAACTAACTAACTAACCTGACTGATACTCCCCAGCAAGGCCTCTGATATGGATGATGCTTGTGTTATAAGTAGGACTACATCAGCCCTTTCCAGCCTTTTCAACTCTGAAAGCATTATAATATAATATCATTTTTTATACATCTCGCAGTAATAATAAAGGCTAATGAGGTATACTTTGTTTGAATTATGTTATAAATGACTATATGAATATAATTACTATATTTATACATTGCTACTTGATTATACTGCTTGCAAAATTGTTGCTCTTTAGGCTTGGTTACGACTCCAGCTGAATTTTTATGTGAGAGGAGCCTGGGCTGTGTGGGTGGAGCCTGTGCATTGTGGGGCGGGGCTTGCTTGCTGTACTGTAGCCTGGCTGGAAGACCGCAGAGAACAGAGGGCCAGAGAGACAGAGAATGCTGGCCTCCTTCCATCCGACTGAGCCCTCATCCAAAAATAGGATTGAATTTCCCTCCTGGCCTACAGCGTCTTTTTTCCTATTTTAAACTAAATCAGCCCCTGTCAGAGAGCGCAAGGGAGTGAAAAAAGGGGGGAAAACAACAACCGTGTCAATTAAACAAACCATCCGCCAACTGGCCCACGTTAGACTCAACTTATCCTGCCTCTCTTTGAGGAAGATATGTCGGAGAAAGAGACTATTGTGTAAGTCTTCTTCTTCTCCATTATGGGTCATCCCTGTCTCTTTGGGAAGGAGTAGTCACGGTTCCAGTCCTAAACTATGGGTCATTTCCACACACCTCTACAGCACACAGTGCCTGAAAAGCACCACCGTCACCTCATAGAAAAGTGCACTGAAACACAAGCCCACAAAAAATGGCAGGCTTCATTTGAAAACTGCAACATGTTTGCAATGCAATGCCCTTTTCCCTCCATACGTTGCTTATTTAAAGTGAGCGATGATCTCATTTTTTTTGCGTACGCTATAATCCATATTCACATTTGAATTAAAACACATTCAAAGGTTGGCTCTAGGCACAGCCAGTATGTTCAAAACAATTAAATGAGTTTTGCAATGACGTGGTTGCAAAGTCATGTATAATAGGCCTGTTTCAATAAAGGGCTTTTCCATCATATACATTTATGCCATATACTGCATAGCCCTAGTATGTAAATGAAAGTTTTCACTATGGACAAATGAACAAATTTGGGCAGTTTACACAAACTGACTATTAATGCTTTTACTTTCCTGTGGATACAGAACAAACTTTTGTCCTAACACCTCACTGACAGTAAGTAGAGCCCTAAATATCTCGCCGAGAGCAGGGCCCAGCTGGCTATCGCCCCTGCTCTACTAGGGAAAATGTGTTTATATTCAGTCATCACGGGTAGCCATCTTTGTGGATGGAGAGAGAAACATTGGAAAATGTTCAAAATGTGACTCGCATGATCATCTCCTGCATTAATCGCAGCTTTGTGGCATGTGTCAGGGGCCTCTACTGCACACGAAGCATTGAACAGCCACAGAAACAACAATAGATATACAGAAATCTGTGGGCTCACCAGGGGAGATGGCACTAACAAGTCTCCATTTTACATTCATATCTATTGCCGTGTTCAGACTGAAGGGAGCATTTAAAAAGAAAACAGTCAAATAGTAATAGTAAGATATTAATCTATAAAGTATGTTGAGAGAAAACTTTACCGGCCTACCCATCTTGCCCCTCTTCCCTGGAACTCCAGTAATGCCCTAGAACATGTATGGCAAAAGAGAGGAGAGAAAGAAAGAGAAAGAGACAATGTCACTGAACGTGGTGAGATACCATTCAAATGAAGAAGGATACGTCTACTCAGGGTATGGAGAAAGAGAGTACGACAGTGGCCTGATTAGCAGTGATAAGGGCAGGGCCATATCAGTAGTGGTTGTGTGAATTGAGAGCATCTGTTTATATAAATAGCACATTGTTTAACCATACGGCTTCTGCATCCAATAGTGGAACAATATTATGTACACTTGTTAGCAGTGAAATGTATCAGCAATGGTGTCTATGTAGGGGAGCTCACTGTGTACATGAGTTCACTATGGATGGTGATGTCACTGTCCTCTGGGGGCCGGGGGGGTAATAAGGGGGGTAAACACAGCAGGCTCATTGTCAAACCTCCCTCAGTGGGAGGGCCATATTATCACACCAATCATGCTTCTCCCACAATGCACTACAGTAAATCCAACGGGGAGTTGTTTTCAGGTAAACGTGTCACGGTGACGTCCGCCATATGTGTAAGCGATGTCATTCGTGAGGAATGGCCGAGTAGACGAATCGGACTCACTCTCTCGCCATCTGGCCCAGGTAGGCCGAAAAGCCCTGGGATTCCTATGAAGCCCTGCGGAGAGGGGGGAAGAGGACAGGCGTGAGGTTTCAGAGCGCACAAGGCCTCAGGAGTGCCCTTGCTCCTGTGTCGCTCAATCCACTGCTGGGCGAGTCCTCGGAGTGCATGACGCCAGTCTCCATGAAGAACTAAGCCTTGAGGCAAGTGTATATGCCCATGGACTGCATGGTGCTGGCTTCCACGATGTAGTCCAAGGGCACATACCCTCACACCAGGGATCACTGACGTGTCCAAACGTGCTGCTCGGGTGGGTGACAAAAGCTGGTTAAAACATTGGGGGTGGGGGGGTGTACAAGAAGGGAAATACAGAAGAAAAAAAAGAAAAAAAAAGAAAAAAAAGCAACATTTAAAACAAATGTTGGGCCTTGTTCAGACCGAAACCAGGCTGGAGAATTGAATCAGAGCTAGAGTATGGGGAGGTCAGAGAAGAGGCACTTTTGAAGACAGCGGGGCCTTGGTGTAAGTTTAAACAGGAAATTCCACTGGACGGGGGCTGGGGTAACCTACAGAAGCTGATAAACTTCTTAATGGAGGGTTTACTACCACACAATAGCATGGTTTCTTGCAAAAACAATGGCTTGAGGGCTACAATTTAAAGTTATACTGTAGGATTTTTGTTGTCATGTGAACAGGAGAGTGCACTGTGGAGGAAGAGAGATGCATTTCCTGTGGGACGGGGGAGAGACAAACGCTGACAACAGTCGGTGGTGACTGCAGCCAGAATGAAGTGCTCGAGTACAAAAAACGGCACATCCACAATACACGGAGCACAGCGCCCATTCCAACCAGCTGCACGTCCAAGTGATTACTGCAACAGTGTTCAGGGGAACGGGAGGTGATATTCACGCGCATCTAAAGAGTGCATGCTTTTGCAGAAAGATATTCACAAGGGCAAGGAATAGTGGCGAAAGGCTATATAAAGGATTCGTCGAGGTTCATCAATACAAAATGTGGCATCTCTTAGAATACGCTTTGTTCAGCATGTCTTCTCACACATGCATGTTGATAATATGTCATCCTCCGCACATTTCAGCTGTTCCAGATGTTCTGATGCTTTCACCTGCCCGCGTAACTCTTAAGCAGGAAGAACACCACTCATCTCCAGGGCAGTGTGCCAATGGGAAAAACCCACTTTGGAAGCATTACTCACACTGACACTGCAGTTTCTATGGGAACCAGGCAAAAATACGGCCCATATTGACATGGTAAGATCCCTTGTCCACTCACTGAAATACATTCTTGAGCTGTGTAGTAGTGTTTGGTATTTATTTTTTACAATGTAGAGAACAAGTCTGAGAGCAGTTAAACAAACAAGCATTTAATCAGAACTCAAATGAGCATTAGTGGATGATGAAAGCACTGTGCATCGTGCTAATGAGCACAGCGGATTCGGTTTCATCTAGGCAGCACTTCGCGTGGCATTAACATGACAACTGATTTTCCTCCAGTGCAGTCATGCAACATTTAAATTGAAAATTCGAGCTGCGCAGGAAAATAGATGCAGTGGGTTTGAAGAGGCTGGTTTGTACTTATTAGAGGGATCTGGACTTTCACATGGCTCCAAAGCAATTATTTAAAGTTAAACAAGCAAAAAAAGATTCCAGTGGCTCCCATCAATGCTTTTGAACAAGAGAAACAGGGCAGCTCCCTCATCTCTTCCATAACCATGGAGGTTTTGACTGCCACCACTATGTGTACCACATGTCAGAGGGATCAACAGCCCAACGCTGACATGGTGCACCGAGATCCAAAAGGGTCTTGCAGATTATTGCAGAAGCTCCATCCATGCCATTCAGGCAATGGCTAAACGTGCAATATCAGAGAGTGCCGGTTACACGGTGACAGAGGTGCAGTACATAGAGTTCTGGGGTTTGTAGTCCTTTCATGAGCAGGGTGGACAGCTTCTATGATTTACTGTAACATAATGCAGTAAGTACACATAGTGTGCACTGGAAGGTAGTGGAGCATAACCTCCACCCTAAGAAGGGTGTGAGCCATCCTCAAACCTATTCTGTGCTCTCCCTTAAATAAAATGTACATGTGATGAGACATGATGGCTTCAACAGCTTTTGACCACATTCTTTACCACATAAAACAGCATGATTTCTAGACAGCATCTTAAGCAATTTATTATCTACATACTGTCATTTAGTTCACATGCAATATTGTTAATGACACTCTTAACATAGATACATTCATTTGCAATTTTTCCATCATAAATGTTTGCTCTATACACATTCACAAGATATCACAAAATGTAAAAAAGGGGTATACAGGTACAGCTATACAGAAAAAGCAGAGTGGACGATACAATATGCAGAATCTAGGGACGACAGTGGAAAGGTGAAACTAAGCGGCCTACATCATGGTCTATACACACAAATAGAAAAAAGGTTCACTTACCCGAGCACCTTTAGGCCCCAGATCACCTATAGGCCCAGGTAAGCCCTAAAACACACAAGAAGTGAAATAGTACTTAAACAGCTAAACACAAAATTTAAAATAAGTACATTTATCTCTTTATTGGAGAACAATGTCCTTAAGCTAAGCAGGCATAATGGTAATAGCAATACGATTGCCACTAGTTTCATCTAATTGCACAGTTTCTCTGTTTTGAAATAAGAAAATCGAGGAAAACCCTTAAAGAAATGAACATGAGTAAATTTCTACTTTAAGAAAAATAACTGGCTAGGAATCTGTCGGGCAAATGACAGTGTTGACGTTCCACTGTTAATGGATAATGTTCCACTGTTCTTTTAATATAAGGTATGATATAATTTTCCTACATCTCTCTCCAGTGGCTGAAATTCATTTGAAAACGTGGGTTTACTCATGGATTACGAGACATATTAAAAACTATTAAACTATTAAAAAGAAATAGAGAACAGTAAAAATTCTACACTATTGTGGACATATTCCAGCACTGATTTAATAATAGTTGCATTACTGTGCATATAACAAGAACCTTATTGTTGGCTGTAAATGTTTCCGAAATGGCCAAAATGCTTAATAAAATCCAGTGAAATAAAAACTTGACTGTTCTTTGAGTATAATGCCCAGTTGAATACCTAATAGGTTGCATTATGGCTGTAATCTAGCCCTCCTTACAAAGTGTTACTTTCAACAGAAGAATTGATCTGATCAAAGAAAGTATGTCGGGTGACATTTAAATCTAAACAGATGACATCTGCAAAGTTTACGATTAATACAGTACTTATATGGCACCATGTAATAGCATTCGGTGATATAATTTTTCCCTTGTGAATTTATAGTCACAATAGACACAAAGAACATATTCTACAGTCACTGCTCTCCCCTTGACTCCTTTGAGGTCAGCAACGTGTGTTTATTTGTATAGTTGATTTCTCTTCTCTTATCACACGCAGTACCACAGGAGGGCCTTGTTAAATCCTCTCATTCAGTGAAACCTCCCTGAAATTGAAACACCACCAACCAGGCTTTATGAAATGCGCTTTCATTTGCTAATTGAGCCTCCTTGTCCATTCGAAAGACAAAAACCAAAGCAAAGCCTTGTTTAAAAAGCACCTAAGGTGATTCAATAGGAAAAGAACAGGGGAAAAGAACTTAGGGAATGTATTAAGCCTTTGGTTAGGCGAACCAAGCGCTTAAAAATCCGCCTTTGCGAGGGCTATGTAATAGCTGCGTGCTTGGTACACCCAAGTCTATTTGGCACATCCTGCTAAACTGGGTTCATTCTTTAATATTCATTGACTTTTTCCTGAAAAATTGGAGACACCTTTAAAGCAATTACCACAAGGTATAATACGATCCTTTTTTCAGACAGCCTACCCTTTAAGCAGACGTTGATTGATTACAGGACGAGGGGAGATCTGGGACCCTATTGAAGCTGGAGCTCTCCCTCCGACTCCCACAGGAGAGAGGGGCGCTGTGTCAGCGAGAGCCGGACTCCCTGCCTGTGTGATCTCTTTGCCAGACCCACCCCGCAGAGAGCCGGAACAGTACTTCACGGCCTTTCGGATGGTAGGGGGTGCTACAGCCTAATCCATCAGAGCGAAATACAGAGCGTCCAGCAGGGAGGCCTCAGTGCGTGTGTAGCAGACCGGCACCGGTGCCAAACCACCCACCCACACACACACACGCAGCGCAGAGTGAGAGAGCAGGTCAAGAAAAGACAATGCACTGTACATGATACCATTTACACAAAACCTCAGGCCTGGAGAACTGGGACTGTGGTTGACCTGAGACAAGGACCAAAAAGTGTAAGTGATTCCCCATATGCTGCCTTACGTGTTTGTGAAGAGAAAGGAGGCATTTCCCATAATGCAGCAAAATCCATAACTAATACATCCAAGGGGCAGAAAACACCTTGAACCCTTCCCCTTTCTAAATGACATTAACAGCAGCATGGCCCTGACTCTAATTTATGGCTTTGTCTTACACAGTATCCCGGAGAATACATTAAAGAATAGCGCATTGTAAGTTCTCAAGGGAGCATTACCTTCAGAGAGGCTTCAGTTTGTTTTTCATATCAATCGCTGCTTAGGGATTAGAGACATTCAATCTCATGTTCCCTTTCATAATCAGGGGTAATCTATATTAGGAGCAGGCTCATAAAAATGGCTGTGTTGACAGAACATGGAAACCCACAAGGCCTATTGGAGTCTAAACACATCCCTCAGCATTGTTGGGCGAATCATATTTATCACATTAAAAACATTTAACACTTGACTGTCACTCGTCCCCCGTGAGGGCTGCTACTGAAAACATTCAGGGCTCGAGAGAAGCCTTTTAATTGCACAGTTTGGAAGTGGAGTGCTCCCCATCGCCTTCACATAATCTGCTCTCCCCAAAGCCCCACTTACAGCACACTCTCCTCATCACCCTCCCCCCGTCCTGGTCTGCCCTAGCCCCCCTCCCCACCCCCTCCCCCATACTGCAACTTTGGACCTCCTCTCCCAGCACACTGAAATGTCTACTTTGTGCATATAGCCAGTTTAGCCAGCACAGCATCAGAAGATTTACTGCACCTGCCTGCCAGGATAACCTTTGGCACCCGGGCTTCCGTCTGGCCCTCGTTCCCCCTGGGGAGAGAAAGGAAAAGAAAAGAGGGTGAGGGAGGAGGGGAGAGAGGGGGAGAGGGAGAAAAGGGTGATTTATCACAATTACTGTATGTCCAGCAGGCAAGTATTAGGGAGTTCTGTGAGGACCGGCGCAGAGGACGAAAGCCCAGGGCGAAAGCGCAGCGCTCACAGCGCTCCCCTGGATACATGTGTCACTCTCTCAGCTCACCATAAAAGCCCTTTGTTTGGTCAAATATTGTTTTTGGAAGGCAAAGGCTCGAGCAGAAATAAGGTGTTATTTTCGTATTGGTTTTTTCAGTTGTGCCTTGTTATACTCGGGCCATATGGTCCAGGTTCAGCGGGAAACCGCCTTGCCAAGATTCTTTAAGTGCAGACGCATTCATGTATAACATCCTTTGACATAGCCCCGACTCGCACACTGCCCCCTATTCATGCACTGCTCTCTGTGCTTGGCTTTGACCGAATGCATAAAGGGGGATTCAAGCGCGGGCCTCCAGAAAGGTATCCTTTATGCCCGCTTGGCTAAACGCTAGCCTTGCATGGTCGCAGGAAGTACAGTGTGATGAGGGACGGGATGGGGTGAGGTGTGCAGGTTCTTTCTCTTTGTCAGAAGCTGAGTGGACCGGAGCAGTGCCGTGGACCCAATTAACCCGGAGGGTCCGTCTGCGCACCTTGCCCCAGATACAGAGAATCAGCCCTGCTCGCATGAGTCAGCGGAGTTACCCAACACCACATTTCAATAAATCAGAGAGATAAAGCTGTCACTTCAGCTGGCTGGAGTAGGCACTCAGCGGGGATTTCGGACTGCTTTCTCCGCCTTTTTGTGACGTGCTGCTCACCACCGCCACTTGACCGGGAACATCTGATGGCTGAAGCCACGTGCCATGACTCACCCTCCAAAGCCATCTCCTCTCAAGAGGAATCTGGGCGGGTTAAAATAAAGCTTCACTGGACACCACAGAGGTGACTCTTGGATTTTCCCCGGCTGGTTCCCATGCGCTTCTCCTTTGTGAGAGGGGCTGCTGCTGCTGAGTGTCTCGAAATAGACCCCATCTTCTCCTATAGTAACGTCTTGGAGCAAAGCGCGAGCAGATGTTTCTGCTCTCTTTTATCCAGTGCTGGAGCTTTTAACCAACTTTGGCAGGCGACCCTTGTTTATAGGACCCGATAAGTTCGCAAAGATTAATTGATTCTGAGCTTGCATGGGATGTTAGGTTTGAGATGGGTGATAGAATTACCCGGAATAGCTGAGGCGGATTTTTAACATGCTGAATGCTGACTCATCTGTCTTTCTCTCTTGCTCACTACTATATGCTCACTAAAGCCCCCAAGATCTGCTCACAGTCATTGGTAAAATGGGCAGCAGTGTGGTGGTTAGGGGTCTAGCCTAGTGGCCAGAAGGTGCTGGTTTGTACAGGTTGTTGTTCCTTTTAGCAAGGTACTTAATTAGACTGAGGTTAATGGGTCGAACAAGGAGTAGACTCCACCGGGGACGACAGGGACATGTCCCTCCCACTTTTTGAAAAGGCCAATTTTGTCCCCACCACTTTTAAAAAGTAATAAAATATTATTTTAATTATAAATCTCAGACGCAAAACTGCAATGCCTTATGAAAAAAACTCTCAAAGGCACAACGGTGAAAGAAACAGTAGGACAGCTGTGTTCATTCAGTAATGTGATTAAGAAGTTCAACAGAAACAGTTGAATAATTTTTTTCAACATTTCACTAGGCTAATTTAATATTGAGAAAAGTGCCTATTCTATGATGTCTGGAACACATATAATATCAGTGATCAATTTTCCACCCATGTGTTTTGTTACATCACGTGCTATACCATAACTGCAATATATATCAAGATTATCGCATTATGAGACTTTGCCCATATCGTGCAGCCCTAGCTACAAGCTAAAAAAATAAATAAATGCAAGTGTCGATTTATGTTTATTTATTTATTTATTAATCACAAGATTGTTCAAACACTTTGTAATTTGACACTGTCCAGTTTAGATCCTTTGGTTTCAAAGGCCTGGGTTTCGCTCGAGCCTCGGAATGCATCGAAGCGATTCCTATATCTTTCAAAAAATCTATTTATGTGAGGAACGAAAATGTTGTACTATGAAAATGTATATTCTAATTGCGTGAATGTGGTGCGGTTGTGTCTGAGCCGGTCTGAGATTTAGCGTGACAATTCTGTGACGATTGCGCTTGACAAATCAATGGTCTGCAGTATTGATAGCTCCACCCTTAGGTCCCTGTTCGGCTCAGTAGTACCTAAACAGAGCACTAGCTAAATTCAGCACGGGGACTTAGGTTTGGTACGGGTCGCTTGGCGGTGGAAAAAACGACAAAACGTGGGAGCACGGATTGTTAACTGTGCAGTGCTGTACCGTACTGTCCAGTGGAAAAACTCCATAAACGGACATGCAGACTACAAGACCGTCATCAAAGTAGTAGTTTAACGTTAGTAACATGATCTGCTGAAAAGTGTATGAAGTGAATTAACTGGCAGAGTAGCAGTTAACTAACTAGCTGACCAGCAGAGTAGGTGAATGAAGCTGCATTTATGAAAATGTGTTTTGATGTTTATTATTTATGTTCCACCACCTTGCAAGCTAGCATTAGCTAGCTATCGTTAGCTAGCTATGCACAACCTATAGCTGTTCTGTGGATCTTTTAACTAACTGCCCCTTTCTTAGAAAAATATTTAGCTTGATATCTAGGTTAGCTTCCCAGAAAATAACTCTGATATGGTAACTTACTCTGATGCTACTAATGGCAACATTCTGAGTTAACGTCAGTCATCTTAAAGGAGCACTTCCATCAAAACCCTGAATTTGATCTCCTGGATATTAAGAAAGCTATTGTTTTCCCAACTATATGAGTGAAACCCCTGTACAATTGCATATATTGAAATGTATTTCGTTTGAGCTGGTAAGAAGGTTAGTTAACTATGTGAAAAGCTATCATCTTGCTTGCTCTAAAAATGACAGTACATTTTTTAATTTGTAAAAATTACAAATGTACAGTTTCGAAAACACAGCTGTGCTATATTTCCACAGAATGTGATGTCCTGGAAGAAAGCTAGGAGAATGCATTCATTATTTCCATAATCCTGTGTTTTTAAAGCATTATATGTTATTTTACGCTGATAAGAAAATCAAAGGTTATTTAGTTTTCCAAAAAACAGCAATGCCCTTAACCAAGGCCGTAACCATGGAGTCAACATTGGGGGGGACCAAATCTGCCAAACCCTAAGCTAGGCTATATATTGGGGGGGACATTTTGAGCATATCTGAATATTGGGGGGGATGTGTCCCCCCCAATATATATGGTAATTTCGGCCTTGCCCTTAACCACACATTACAATTTCTTTTTGGGGTGATATTGATACAAATTACTTTTACTTTTCAAAGGAAGTGCATGTGTGCCCACTCCCGTATTAGCCCTTATTAACCACATGTACAAGTACAAGTACTGGGGTTGGCAGTCTGGGGACTGAACATCACCACGCCCATCCAGTAGGATGCTGTATTTCCCATGTGAAAATAAGTTTAAAAGATGTTTATTGATGGACTTGATTGCAACTTTTTTGAAAAATAGTAGTTTTATTGATATTAAAACATTATTTACAATAAAAATCAACTTAATTTAAAACCATGGGAGTACTCCTTTTAAAGATATTTGTTTGGCTTTACAGATATTAGAATCAGAGCCATGTCCAAGAGGAAAAAGGGTGGACATGTGTGCTTATTTCCAACAATGCAGTGTAAGTGAATTTATGTAGCTGAATCTAGTATAGGTCTTTTATCACTTTATAGGTCAGTGTGTGCTTGTCTCAAATGAAACCGTTGGCTGGCTCTAATTGTGCCGACAAAACTTTGATGTGTGTAGGTTTCAGATGCGTATAATTTACATAAAATAATTATAAAGTAATTTATGGCACACACATTTCTATATGGTTGCTCACTTATCGATAACAAGAATTCATAGATTTGCCTTGATAACTCAATTTTTCGATCAATGGTTGCAGCCGTACTATAAATACACACAACACATAACAAAAAATAACACTATCAACAACATACGAATGCGGACGTTAGATAATGCGCACAACATTTTGTTGTGTTATACAGTAATATTATTACAAGTAATACAACTATTATGTTCTCATAACTATAAGATAATTCATACTATTGATCAGAATTCAGTTACAAGCAGGTTGTGTCATTTTCTGTAAACATATATTTGTGCGTACGGCTGGTCTGGGGCAGTTGCAAATACGTTTGTACTCTAGTAACATTTTTAATTAACAACAAATTGATGGTACACACGCTTTACGCACAGATTCTTCACCGCGTGCACACTTTTGGTGAATGAGCCCCGATAAATATACTATAAGCTATGGAAGTCACCCTGGATAAGGGAGACAGCTAAGCAAACAGTAGAAATCCATTTCTGTGGAGTCTAAAGGGGTCTGCATTTATAGGATACAACCACAACCACAACATCCACAACCAGCATGTTTAGGAACAGTGAATAAAAAAATATGCACATTGCTCTTTTTCCCTAGGCGATATAAAGGCAATGATCTCATGCCTGTACACAGCATGTAAGGTTTCACAAAAACCACGTAGATCAAGAAGATATAAAGAAGCCTAGAGCATACTCACTGACTCTCCTGGGTGACCAGGTGGACCAGGGTGGCCTTTCTGTCCCTGAGAAGAGAGACACAAACAATAGGCGTTAATGGTACACACCGAACCAAACGGCCGCTTCCACCATAAACAACTCAAGTGCACTGCCGCTAATGTAATGCAGTCTGCAAACTGAGCTAATGCACTGAAGACTGTGAGTGTATCTGTTTTGATTTATATCTGAATGTTTGGTGTATCAATAATATAAATAACACAAGACACCACATGCAAGAATCAAACAGGGAAATGTCATGGGAATATGGGATTTCTGTTGCACATGTAAACTGAAAAATTGCCTTGGCCTCGTCTTGCTTGCCAAAAACATACATTAGGAATAAAAACACAGAGCTTCATCATATCCTGCCTGTGCGACCTGCACAAATTCTACCCAGGGATTAGGGAACGTCTCGATTTTGCTGATTTCAGCAAGAGGAGCAGAACAAGAAGGACAGAAAAAGGAATCAGAGGTAGAGGCATGCGGAGATCCAGACCACACTAAACTGCAAATAGAAGGAAACCAGTCATCATTTTCCTAAACCACAGTGAGGAGTAACTGGCCGATAGCTCTTGTAGATGTCCAAACACTGATGTATCATCGTACCCCCAGGGAGTGGTGATGTGTCATCGTACCCCAGGGAGTGCTAATGGTTGTTCTCAGTGATTCAGGGAATTTATTTGCAGACGTCTGCACAGGACATTCTTCATTTTATTAGGACTGGCTTAGCAACAACAAGCATTGCAAGTGCACAGTAGGACAAAATATGATACTAGCTGCCTAAATGTCCTTTCACAATCCTATCCCCATTTGAGAAATCACAGGAGAATCCTCTCAAAACAAAACATTCCCTTATATTGCGATACCTGCCTGTGTGAAAAGGACAAGTGCTGACACCCCATTGACAGAAAGGTAACCAGCCAACCTTTCTCCCCCTTTGTTTGTGTTGCCTTAAAACATCACAGTACAGCTCAGTCCACACTGTAGAACCTCATAGTAAAGCACAACCTACTCTGTAGAACCTGACAGTGCAGTTTAGCCCACTCTATAGAACCTCGTGGAACAACTCAGCCCACTCTGTAGAACCTCAGAGTACAGCTCAGCCCACACGGTAGAACCTCGCAGAACAACTCGGTCCACACTGTAGAACCTCACAGAACAGCTCAGCCCACACTGTAGAACCTCACAGAACAACTCAGTCCACACTGTGGAACCTCACAGTACAGTTTAGCCCACTCTGTGCCCTTATGACAGACTGCGCCCACACTGGTGCATATCTCACCCTGAATAAGTCTCTACCCAGAGAGACCACTAGGGGACCCTCTTCCCACAGAGCTGTGTTCTGTGTACCTCAATGACTGGGCAAACCACCTGGGATTCAGCAACGAATCGGGCTACCCTCATTAACCGTCAGCTATACAAGAACAAACAGACTGGAACCTGAATGTCTTGCTGTTGGATTGAGAATGTGCTTCCATGTTAAGCAACACCAACCTTGGGGCACACTGTGTATTGTTGGCTGGTATTTGTTCCAACAGCTTTTAATTAATTGGGCATGATTGAGCAGTTAACTGAGTAAAAACCTATATTTAGTACCTCTTTACAGCTGACGGTGGTGTTGGTGTAATTCATTGTGAATTCATATTTTGATCCTTAAAGAAATTTGGGACAGCTGCTGAGGCCTAATATATTGTTTTAGTCATTTTCATTCAAGTCATTGATATAAAATAATTGGTCTACTTAAGTAGTTAAATAGCCAAAAGAAGAGAGGCTAAGAAGCCAAAATCGGACTATATACAGACTCAGATTTGTGTTTTTACAGTGATGCATAGAAGCTCATAATTACATCTCTGATTATCCAGACGATTAACAAGAAAAATCTGATATTCCTGTTGGCAACACAGGCAACCTTGAACCCAGAATACCAGCATTGCTTCTGAGCTTCATTCTACCTAAGCCCCATTTTTAGGTTAAATGAATACAAGTGGCCATGTGTTCAAGTAATGCAGGATGTTACCACTCACTGAGATATTGATTGTGGCTGAACTAAAGATCACTGTCAATTGTGTTGAAAGTGATCAAAACATGGAAAACATTTTTGTACAATGAACTTGATATCGTGGTGATAACATTTCATTTTTTACAAATAAATGACGATTACTACTAATACAGGTCTATCTTGTTTTGAAAATAAAATAGCAATTTCTATAGGAAGGTTTCCTCTTTACGATGCATCTGTGACCTTTGTTTACATTGATTGGCGCAATGCTCCAAAAGCCAATGTTTACACACGTTTTTAGGGTTTCAGATTGTCACGTGACAAAGTAGCTTATGGTCAGCGTGACCCATGAACTGTCAACATTTTACAGTCAATTGGTCTTCTTGACCTGTGGTCAAGGAGACTTTGTGGCCATTTGGTCCGAACACAATCTTTTCAGACCAAGTGCAAACACACAAGTCTGCAGGCTACCACCCCCTGCTTCAAACATTTACATGCACAAGACCACCTCTTCATCGTTCTTTAGCCGGCCTCCTTTGTGACAGATACAGACCCTTGTCGGATCAGTCAAATTGGTTGCTCTGTGCTCAGATCTCTTTCCCAGAAGCTTCCAGGAGACTCTAACCTGATTCTCATCTCACGTTAATGAATAAGATAAAATCTGTGACAACTAATTCCCCTCTGGAGAAACAGTTATCCTGCAGTCAGAAGATACAGTTTGGCCTGAATTATTGTCCTAAAAGCCAGAAATGCACAGTGCTTCCCAATTTCCTATTTTTATTTGAAAGTGTGAAAATTCCTCATTTATTACACTTTCAGAAGCATGCATACAATGTAGACAGCGTCTTGAAGATAGAGCGCGCATCTCACGTGTAAAAATGGCTGCCAATGGACTACAGATGACAAGAGTGGGTTCTGAGCATTGCCATAGTGTCCAGTACTGCTAATCCACCAAGGTGTTGACTAAGACTCATCCCTCCTGTAAGACACAACTTCTGCACTCTAACCTTAAGGCAGGGTGGTTTTACCGCTGACACTTTTCGGACCCTTAATCGTAGACTAAAGGCTTTTTATGGAAGTCCTAAAGAGCCAGACAAATGTTGATGAATCACAGCTATGCTAATGGAAGAAACTAAAGCAGGAAAGCATCAAAGTGTCATAAATGTGTTTTGTTTGCAGAGGGCCATATTCAACATACTGAATCTGTTTATGCTGCGCCTGAGGGCTCGGAACGACGTCTCCATAACGCAGGGCAACGCGTTACATAAAATTCTCACTACTCTGATTCCCGGAGCAGATGACCAAAGGCATGGGCTAGCACACGACCATGGAAAACAGGTGTGTCTGGTTCCCGAGCCAAACTAATATAGCGAGCGAGTATGTAAAGGAAAAAAGAGCAGCACCAAAGGACCCCTGCCAGCGGGGCTGAGGTCTGCATGTGGTGGAGCGAGCCGGAATACGGCATGCACAGTTGAGTCTCTTGGCACGGCGCGGTGTCAAGTAGTCTCATTAACTGATCGACATGACGGAGTTTGTCTACAGAGTGCTGAGTGTGGAACTCCGGAGACCCCCTGTGAGTTTGAGCGTGTGTGTGTGTGAGTGCGTGTGTATGCGCGTGTGTGTGTGTGTATGACAGAGTGGGTCCACATGAGAGCTGTGTTTCTGGAGACTCAGACCCCCTCCCTCCCGCTCTGGATGCAATTTGCTCGTCTCTGATTCAGACCCCAGGGCAGACCAAACGTACATTCTTCGCCGCGCAGTTTTTTCTCCGCTCTAAGTTTGCTTCGAGATTTTCCATCCATTTTGAGGTTTTACGACCACACTGAGAAACGCTGAGGACCCCCAACGCCTCTGCAGTTGTCCCGATATCAAACTGGGATTCTGCAAGCGAGGCCAGTGCAGGGTAAAATAGTTTACACACCGCTGTCAGGCCTCAGTAGTGAAGCATGGTTATCATTACTCCCTTCCAATACGTTAGTCAACTTTCCAAGGAACAATGATTCAACATAATGTCCAAAAAGTCTAGAAATAAGTCAATCCAAGATTATTATGATTATCATCATTATGATGCAAATAACAGTAATGGACAAGATTATGAATATGCCACTAAGAATGGCACCGTTATTATGCTAATAATAGTTATAGTTACCGTTTTACATAAATCGTTTAGAATGTCACTCGCTTAATGAACATATGTGTCCAATCATATAAAACCACGAAAATTCCTTTCATTAACTTGCTCTGCATTGTGCTCTGTAAGCAACTTTCTTATTTCAACTTTTCTGAGATGAAGTGAAGTGCGCACAAAGCACTTTTCTCCATAACAACCAAAAACGCCTTGTCTTCGAAAAGTTTCTTCTTACTGTAAATCATCTGGTAAGTTGTGGAGAGAGCATCCTGTGTGCGTAATATTGGTATAATTGTGGTGGGGCCTACTGGAAATTTTACTCAAGATTTGAGAGTAACGCATACAAAACAAACTTATTGAACCATGTGTTCGGTTAAAAGTTACATAAGGCAATGCTTATGCAATGCAAGTCAATATTTGTTATGGTCTCTGATATTTGTTTTTGAGATAAAATTGCCCGTACAAAGAAAACACAGAAAGGAAAATATTGATGGTTGAGTGACATTATATACAATCAAAATGATTTTTTTGTGTTGCACGCTGCCAGGGGAGCAGCATCCAGTCTACTGCCTGTGTGGGAGGACCATACAGAGGCCTTTTGTCTGCCTTCTGCAGGGCGTGAGGAGAGCGGGATCTCGGCCTATCACCTTGGCCTGCTGTTACCGGATGAGACTGTTGACAGTGACGCCGTTGAGAAAGACGTCTGACTGGAGGTCACAGTTCGCTGACGCTTCCGCCCAGCCCCCAGTTGCTCCCCCACCCCCAACACAGCGCGGAGCTGTCCACGCATTTGGGTTTTACCTACTGCGTCAAATACGCAGGGAGTCACGGGTCAGTGTTTCTGCGTCACCCGGCGCGGGCGGACCCGATCCCGCTGACACCTTTACTGTTCCTGCACTTTTAGACACCAAAAAATACAGGTGCTAATGCTTCTCCCGTGAACTCACGCTGGACACATTTACGGTCTTCCCATGATGCAACGTGTTTTATAGTTCTCCCACAGTGGCAGTGAGCCTCTGGGACAGGGTTACTCAAATCACGGTCCTCGTGGGCCGAGTACTGCTGTTTTTCCACCCTCCCTTTACCTGGGAGTCAGGTGTGAAGACACTCTGGCCAATCAATTGCACTAATTGTTAAATTGATCACCTGACAGAAGGGAAAGCCAGGACTGAATATGGATTTGTCTGCCAGATTTGAGTAATCCTGCTCTAGGAGATGTCCAGTTGAGGAGCGGTACGTTGATGGCTCATCTCTGTTCCTGTTCTACAAAATCAGCTCACACTGGAAAGCTACTTCATTTGTCCTTTTTTTCTGCAGACCTAGTTTGGCAGAACATATGTTCTAAAATCGGTAACACGCTCAGCTTGTCCGAGCCTGTAAATTCACACATTTCTGTCCGGTTTTTCGAGGGACTTCTGTTATTTCCATTAAACTTTTCCATGGAAAATGAGCAGCTGGCTCCACATTCCAGTCCTGAGCATCGTGCCTCAATTCAATACATGCACTGTGAGAGAGATTAAGAGAAAACTTACAAGTTCAGATTTTACACCAATTATGGTACAGTCAACATTATTCTTGAACAAATACCAACTAAAGGCCTAAATATTCAGGATGTCTATCTCCCCAAGGACTGTAGTTAACTGTAGAAAATATAGTGTTTTTCCAAACAAAGTTCAGTTCTACACTTCAACTGGAATGCTTCAAAAGAGAAACAATTTTTTGTCCAGAAAATCAGCTGCTCCAGTTGATCAGCTGCACTCATTGCCATTAATATGCAAATCTGCAATATGATCGTATTTATTATCATATCCTTATATTAATGCATATCCAACAATGAGAACCATCTCCAATTTCCTCATCATAAATGCTTTTCTGAGCATCTTTTACTGTCGCTGTTATTCTACAATTAAATAAAAACAAAATCAGCAATGTACTAAATTTAGCTGAAACTAATCAGGTATTAAAAATAAAGAAATAAATAATGAACACTTCAGAACTTAACTGCTGTTTTGTTTGGAAACACTGCTCTTGTTCTTGCCCATCCGTGTCATGTTAGGATATCTCCTGATTGCTAGGTGACACGCGCACTTTGGCACCCACTTTCTATTGCTGCTGGGTCCAGAGCACAAAGGCCGAGGGCAGCTTCACAGCTTGAGCACATTTTGTCATGACTTGAGTGTTTGCGTGAGGTGAGAGAGGCCCAGCTTTCATAATGAAAGGCCCTGTTTCTGCTCAGGCGCTTGACACACATGTGGCGGATAGTGGCAAAATGGCTGCTGCTCTCCAAAGCCAGGGCTTATTTCCTTCAGACTCCTCCATACCCTTAGGAAAACACCTCTGACTGAGACAAAGATGCTGAGGTGGACCCCAGTCCATAGGTATGGGGGTTCTGTAATGGTCACAGGCAATACCAACGATATTCGATAATGTAAACAATGACCATTAAAAAGTATTACGCAGAGATGAACAATTATTTAAAAGAACAGCAGCTATGTGATGCCGATACCAATTTTGCCATATCATAAACCACCGATTGCCAATATGTAGCCTGCTGTTTTGCCGAAAAAAACATTTTCGGAACTCCACATTTTTATTTGATTATATTTTCAATACCTGAACATTAGCTTATACATTCTCTCAAAAATACTTTACATTTTCAAAATGAAGGCACCCCCTCCCCCATAGCTGATATAATATTGGTAAAAATTGATAAACCTAAGCTATAATTATCACAATAATAAGAAAAGAGGTTGTAGTGTCTTGGTTCAGGGAAATGGGTAAGTATACCTGTGGGTCAGAGGGAAAAAAACATTTGCTGGATGCAATTTTACTTTACAACATCTCCTAAAAATGATGACCCCTCGGAATTGGCGAGGAAATGACTGCTGGATCCAACTCAAACATGGCAATGGCTACCAAACCAGTGTGAGACAGAAGAAGTGGAAAATATTGCCCCGTCTTTCTTTTCTTCTTTTAAAAGGCACAGTGCGCTAAGCTGGGCTGAACGGACTGGCGACGCAGCACAGACAGGGGGTCTGCAGAGAAACAAACCACCGGCGTGTTTGGCAGAAGACAGGCAGTTCGTCCCAGGGTTGGTCATGTTCTCCACAATAATAACCAACAGTCGCGCCAGTTTTCCCACACTTCCCCGGCCTTGTCCCTATTTTATGAGTCTCGGCCAGTGGTGATGTTGACCTCGTTCCACTACACCATTTACACCTTTCCCCGGCTCGGTTTGTGGCTTTCTGGGACACAGGGTCAGGCCTGCTTGGCAATTGGTGTGAGCGGCTGTGGCCTGCAGGGTGACAGGATCAGCTGTGGCTATCATTTACCCAAAGAGACTGCTGGGGAAAAAAGGGAGGCGGGGAGGCATGCTGTAGCAAAGGGCTTCCCCAGGAGCAAGAATCACTTCCTGTTCAATATCGCCCAATAGATGCCACAATGTCACACCACAGGCCACACCAGGTGTGAGGGGTGTTTTGGCCACCAGGGACCATCATAAACTCATTCTCACTTAACATGGCAATGCACCGCTGCTAAGGACAACACCTCTGTTGTTTCGATCTTCCTCCCTAGCAAAACGGTGACTTTGCCAAAGGTCCATGAGACGCACCTCAAACTGACCAAAGCTGACCAATAGCAGGTGACCTCTGTTTGCTCTTCTGTGCGTGAATGGTGGGAAGCGACACAAACACTGGCCTCCCAGATTAGAGGCACTGAAGTTGATAAAAGGAAACTGTGCTCGATCAGGCTGGAAGCGTTTCTTATACAAAATTCAGGTTAAGTAGAGGGGAAGTGCATTTAAAGCCTTTGAAGCATCCATTTCTGCCTTGTCTTCCAAACGCATAATAGCTTGGCTCCGCACTGCCCCTGTCCCAAAGCACTGGCGAAACGCTCTGCCAAAACCAACCCCCACAGCACCGCTCAGGCTGAATTTTAGTTCCTTTCACTGATGTGAATGGAGAACCACAACCTTGAATGTGACGGGCAATGCTGGATGGAACGCCGGTCCCATTACATAATGCATTTTCATCGCAGTTGAGCAGGGCGACCATCTGCTGTTTTCACACTGCCCTGTGTTACAGGGCATGGGGGTGTGTGTATATGAAGCTATGCAAAAGCGTTAATTTGGTCCAACCTTAATCACCAGCAAGGACAATGAACTAAATTGGTACTGGGGCCAAGCATTCCCCATACTGTGGAGACTTACACCTACAATTCACTTTTTTCATTCTCTCGTCTGGCCACAGAACATGTATGGAATAACTCAGTGGTCCAGTGCCAGGAGTAATTTAGCAGGAATAGTTGCTCTGAGTATTTTTCCACCCGCTTTTAATCTGTCTGTTTTTTTCCTGCCGCAGTCCGTTAATAAAATCCATGTGGATAGCACAACTCTGCCAGGTAACTTTGGCTTAACATTTTACAATGTTTTAGGAGTAATTCAGCACTGAATGACTGTAAAAGCAAGTACGGCTAGATCTGTTACGGCTACAATATTATCCAAACACACTTTCATGTATGCATTATGTGTACTTATACAATAAGGCACAACACAGTTCTGTTATGTGCATATTAATATTTAAAAGATATGCTAAAAAACATGAAAAAAGGGAAAACACTTTTTTTCTCTCTCATTTGCATACCTTCTTCAAGGTTCTAGTTTTGTACTAAAGCATTTGTGCACCTGAGCAGAGAGGCTCTTTTACTGTCATGAGTTGCAGCAGCTTCCCTTTATTCACACAAATAACAAGTCGGGACAGGAAGGCCCCCTTCCGGGATTTGGCGCTGTGATGACCGGGTTGCGGACCAGACTGGGCCTCAGAGCGATGAGCGAGCCCAGCTGAACCTTTCTCAATCGCTGGAAAAACTCTAGCGTTTCCTGTTCAAGCTGACATCAGCGACTGGACCCCTCTGCTGCTGAGAAATATGACTCTGACCCAGTTCACAGAGATATATGAGAACTGGTGTGTAGCAAAGTTTGGCTGGGTGCTGCTCCAATAGAACCATGTTAAAGGAATTCAAAAACATTGGCAGAGGGACAACTGTGTGAGGCAGATCGATAACGAAGCCAGTAATCAGGCGCCGTTCCTCCAAGTGAAACCTCGGACAGCCCTCGCGCATTATGAGACGGACACGCCCACTGGGAGAGAAGGCTCCACTTATGTAACAGCTGAAAAAGCCAGCGATTCATGCAGGCCCTGCCCCCGTAGCATGCAGGAAGCTTCTCCTCCACACATTTTTTCGGGAGAAAATATTTCGGGGTGATGTCATTATCTCCCAAGCGGAACGCAGAGCAGCTATTCCTCTGGCCGGAGTGGCTGAACACATTGGGGTTGGGGAACTGAGCCCGAGCCCGAGCCACGTCAGGCCCCTCTCCAAACAGGAGGAGGAGCAGCCTGAGTGGAAGATGCTCCGGGTTATCCCAAAAAACCCGCCTTCTTCAAAGGCTCGACGTTCACAGGGACTCCGCAGGGAAAAACCTTCCCACACTGTGCATTTGACCTTTGTCTACCATGCCAGAAAACTTACTTTTTAACATGTTCCACATTCCGGGCTAAAACATGCAAGGGCAGAGTGGCTGTTGAGGTGCCCGGTGTGGAGCTGGGGTCAGCTAGGGCTACTGGGACGTATCACATTAGCTCAGTTGAAAATGCAGTTTTTAGACTTTGGTTTCTTTTCCCTTACACACAGTATAAATTTGAATGATCGCCTACCTTTCGACCGGTTTGGCCAGTTAATCCAGGAGGGCCCATAAGCCCAGGGTCTCCCTGGAATGACAGCAATAAACATTCAGGAATGTGAAGCAGCATAGCTGGCATATGTACAGCCTGAAATGGGACCACTTGGTCAATGTTCATTTCACTCAGGCAAAAATAAACTCTTAACTTTTATCTAAAAGTGGTCTAAAAATGGTCTAAATTCTGGATTTATTTTCATTACAGCCCCTCTCTACAATGGTGGCTTGGCATTTGAACAAAACATATTCTAAACAAATTTTCTGAAAATGTGTTTCATTACATAAATTAAATTATAGTGTCATTAATCACACTGTGCTCCTTCAGCAATTTGAGCGACATGCTACTTTACTTGGATATATTCAAGACTGTGTACGGGAAATCTTCTTTAGATCTTTCCCTCTAATGCACTGTAATTGGCCAGGTGTACAAATGCTGTCATTCTAGACTGTTAACAATGTCAACACAATTCTTTGGAAGTTTACTTAAGGCCCTCAACACAGCTATTTCCATTTTTTGTTAAGATTCATTTGTTTGGGTGTTGCTTGGTTACTTAATGAAGACACTGCTCTAGTCAGATTGTTAAGTATTAAATGTAAGACCCTAGAGACAGTGAGACAGGGCATGTGGCCCTAGGCTGCTGACTCACACTAGGGTTAATTTGACAATTTAGTATGGTCTGATTGGCCATTGAGTTCAGAGGAGGTCTCTGAGTGGGTGACAGGAGCACAGTGTGGAATTGGACAGATGCCTGACGTCTCCAAGTTTACATATGTTCATGAGATCCCCATTGATTAAAAAAGCCATTACTGAGCTCGTAGTATGAGAGGTAGCACAGAAACCAGCACTCACTTTCTCTCCATTTGGTGCACTTCCTGGTGAAAGCCCAGGGTCCCCTTTTCTTCCCTGTAACGAACACAAGCACAGTTCAGATATTTAATAATATTCCGCTATACTGCATGTTGCCACCAATGATCAACAGGTGTAAGATCCCTCTGCCTGCTAACATTACAAAAACATTTATACAATTGTGATATTTGCTCAGCATGTTTGTTTATCTACAGTTTAAGTGTTTACAGTGTTGTATTCATGTCTGTGAGAAGGAAGGAGCCTCAGAAACCAGGTTGCTGTATTGCTGTCTGTCCATATATCCTCCTTGAGTGAGGTTACAGAAAACGTATTAAATGACATCTGGAGACATTCCTTCCCCTTTTTGGTCTGTGCAATGTTGTCCTTGTCTGTCCCAGGACTTCAGTGAAGCCGACTGCAAGCTTATTTCAATTAGAGAATGAGACCAACAGAATTGAACTCAGAGCACGCTTTGGAAATTAAATATTGCAAACTTGTTTTTCAATCATCTTAATGTGTCTTAAGAAAAGCCTTTGCAGTCTAAAAGGACTGTCACATGAGTACATTCCCTGCCAGTAAGAATACTGCCTCATTGTTGGAGTAAACAATAACATGTTTCACACATCAAAGCTGCACGTAGAAAATGAAACTCGGAGCACCCCTGTGGTTTACGACTTTCCTCCATTGAGGCCCGATGAAAGAAAGACATTCGGAGTGAGGCCGAACTTCAAACACCACTGAGAGGTTCAATAGCTGCCCGCGCAAACAGGAGTCTCAAAAGCCACATTCGCAGGGAAACAAAAGGATATTAATACTTGAACATAACATGGAGCTATACTAAAGCCATGTATGAAATGCATTCAAATAAATAGATGATTGGTGACACAATTCTAGATCTGTGTATCATATAATGTAGATTAAATTGCCAGAAGCTCAATATAAATGTTGTTGACTTATTTCCTAGTTATATATTATTTCACTATGATTTGGGGGAACAGCAAAGTTTACTTCAACAGGGCCCAAACCAAATTCAATGCTAAGATCTAAAAGCCCTTAAAAAAAAAGGAAATGTCGCCTGGCGGATGGTGCAGCGGTCTAACGCACCACGCTTCGGAGTGGTGTGCGCTGCCCGTCAGGGACGCAGATCGAAACCCGCGTCTCTACCAGACCGGCCCTGGTCGTCAGCCCGATCGGAGGCGGCATTTGGCTGTCCGCCTCCGGGGGAGGGGGGAGGGAGAGCCGGCACGAGTTCGTCGAGGAGAAGGTTAAGGAGTGCGTGGAAGATTCTCAACACTCAACCAGGAATGCGTGTCTCAATCCCGGAGGACGGGCAACGGACTCGTGAGGGTGGGGAATTGAAGTAAATAGAGGATTTAATTGGCAACCAAATTGGGAGAAAAAAAATCAGAAAAATAAATTTATTTGTAAAAAAAAGGAAATGTGATCAAAATGAGTGGGTACCATAAGTGGGAACTTTATTGAATTTCCATTTCTTTAAAAAGGACCCAGAAGAGTAGTATTCTGAAGTATTCTGTGTTTTTGCTCCTCTTTCTCTCTCTCTCCATTTTTCTTTCTCAAATAAATCAGCTCACCTATTATAAACAGGACATACCGCACATTGCTTATGAAAAAGGTTTATAAGGTACGGAATGCTTACAGATCATTAAGAGAGCCAGGGACATTTAAGTGCAGAATTTGGGGGAATATTACTCCAGAGAGGGGTGGGGGGGATGGGCTGACACAATCCTATTTTTACAGCTGAAGTCTTAATGGAGTCCACAAAAATCTGGCTCTGGCATACAGTTAGTCTGCACTTATAAACACAAGGCCTCCCTTTACCGGGATGTTCATACACACGGAGTGTGAAGAAAATGCTGCACGGGGAAGCCTTACACTAAGGGCGGGCCTGTCTGCTTGTGCTTTCATAAAACCCCAGCATCGTATTTTCATGCCTCGCAAAGAGCAGAGACCTGAGCTGGCACTGAAGAACTGCTGAAACGTTACATTGAGGCCAATTTCGGCAGAGCAAGCGGAGACGCACGGCTACAGAAACACAATCAGGCTCTGCGGTGACCCAGGAGAGCGCAATTACTGCGTCCAATGAGTGCAGGGGAGGACAGAATGATTACATGCAGCTGTAACCATTCTTACTTTGAGTAAAGTTTTTTTTTCCTTTTTTTTTGTACAATTTTAGAGCATGGATAAAACGGTGTCACTAATTGAATCCAGACTGTGGCGATGCCAACTTGTGGCATGCGGGGGTGAGCTGCAATTGGCCATAACCTTGCCCAGTGGCGGGGGTAAGCCCCCGTCCCGTGGCACTATGGCCACTCCTCCAGGGGATCGGGCACAGGTGATTTGCCTGCGCCAGCTGTGTTGGCAGCAGGGTCCTCCACCACAACAGCCACACAGCTCATGTGCTCAGTCGCAGAGTGAAGAAGCAAAGGCTAACTGTGCACATGTTGGAGGATGCGCACATTAATGTCTGCCCTACGCAACTGATAGAGGATGTGTCAGCAGTGGTATAGGATGGGCCTACAATCAGGGTTATCAATCATGGGAGAAAAAGTTTTTTTAAAAACAACAGTGCCATTACCCACCAACTGTACATGCATAACCAAAGGTTGAACAAATAAATATATTATAATGGCTGCACTGATGATATATATATATATATATATATATATATATATGGAAGCATATTTATTTCTTTAGATTAATGTTCCAACTGATTCCTGTCCTGTGAATGGTAATAAATCACATTTATGTCTTCAGTGTGTTTTATTATAGACTTCTGTCACAGACAGTGATGAAGTATGTGATAGATTCTGTGGTAGACATGAGAAGGAAAGTTCAAAAACAGGTGGCCATCCAAGGAGACAGCTGGAATCCACCACTTCTGAGCGGCCACTTCAGGCATCTGCGCAAAGCACTACATGAAAAAGATCCTGTGCTATTAGGGGCGGAGGCAGAAGACATTTGGCTGCCGCTGAAACGCCGTTCTGTACATGCCAGGATTAAACAGAAAACCAGGGATCATGACAGCTCCTTAGCCATTCAGTATAGTTCAACAGCAGTTGAATGAGTATGTCTTAGTTAACAAAATATTCTGTTTTGAAATGCGAGATTATCAGGGTAAGAAACAAGCCACCGCCATTACATTTGCTGGGGTAGATACTTTAGATGGAGTGCTGCAGCTAAGTGACGCAAAATAACTGCAAGTTACCCTGACCATGGAGAAGATCAGCCCAGGTCACTGTGAATTTCTATAGGTCCATCATGCTACAGGTCATTAATCAGAGTTATTCATGAAATTCCTGTCATAACCCTGATATCGTTAACCAAAGAAGAATGCATCTGCATAAGCATGGCCTCTGAAAAACACATATTGAATTTGCATGTGTGACAGGTACTCTCCACCACTCCAGAACGTGAACAACGACAGAGCGCTCCAAGCAGCTGAAGAGCGGCCTGGTTTTCACGACGTTCACAGGTCTGTACGCACACATTTAAAGAACTATGCTCAACTGCGTGAACTAACAAGTGATACAACATGTTAACGTAAGGCTTTGGGATCACAAGAAAAGATTTTATGGAAAAAAAGGCCTGGTTTTCATTGAAGAAAAGCTGCATGTATCATGCACAACTTCATGTATTGGCTCAGTATCAGCCCCGATACCAATTCGATCTGAAACTGAAAGGTGTTTTACACTAATTCCCAGTAGGGTGAAGGAGGGCCTGGTTTGAATGATGACTGGAAAGCACAGCTCTTCAGCCAGAACGCTCCGCACATGCTGGTTTGAATCAGTGTGAAGATGTTTCAGAGCTGACAAACACACCTGTGTTACAAAAAACTGGCACGGAGTTGTCTTGATTTAAATAAATTGTACTCCATCTCTTGACCTCTAAGAGAAGGGGGTCATCACATGCCCCTAAATTTCACGAATCACACACGATTCAACCTCCTGGTTTCTAAAGTGTTCGTAACCCCCTTTTATCCTCCTACCTTTTAGTTCCCCATCCACATTTCTAGAAAAAGCCCTACTTACATAATAGTAACATATTTATACTGCAGACATTAACAGTAAATCCTAACTAACAGTACATTCTAAAAGAACACCATATATGCCATATATTTTCGTCAAAAACACATAACCAGTCCGATCTGAGCTCCACGCTGCCCTCTACATTACAGGAAATAAGGAAATCTATCTGTACGAACCTTGAGGCCAGGTGGACCCGGACGGCCTGGATTCCCATGAGGACCAGGAGGACCCTGCAACACAAGACAAGAGGTCACAGTTACGGACAATGGCTTATTTATGGATTCAGGTGCAGAAAGCAAGGTGTGCCTGTAGTGAAAGTATTTTTTGCACTCTCACTAAAAATCATGTCAAAGAAATCGCCCAGCAAAGTGTGGGCCTGGTTACTGCCTTTGATGGGTGACCAACGCTCAAACAGGAAACGCTCGAACAGGAAATGGCTCTGGCAGGTTAAGCATTGGTGCGCTTCACTCCACCATGCTCTGCATCTGAGGTACTGTAAACATTTTAGCACGTACAAGGTGGCCATACATCTTCATCAGAAGAGAGGGAAAATATGACAGCTCTTTGACAGGAAAGAAGGACAAGACCTCGGGCCTGAGAGTTATTCCTCTGGCTGTGTGGACTGGCTACCTGAAATCTGTACGGAAAATTCTGAGAGGAAGCAGGGATCGCCACTATAGCCACTTTAGGCCATGTGTAAACAGAGGGAAAAGGTTTTCTACAGCTTCTGCCTGCCTAGCGCGAGAACCTCTTTTTAACTAATGGTTATCCGAACGTGCTCACAGCATTGGAACTTCTATTTGTTATGCGGCGATTAGTGAATTTTGGGCTTTCTGTTAAAATGGAACAGAATGAGAAAAGAAGGAGGAAGGAGAAGCAGGCCACCAGATGGGCCCCCGTGCTTGCCCCTCGGTGCCGGTGCAGCGTGCTTTCACAGCTCACAGGGGAGATCTGGAGAGCGTCAACTCCCACGTCGCTCTGACACCCTGCCTGCTGTAAGCAGCTGCGTCTCTGTGTGTGTACCGTATGGAGACTGGCCCTCTGTTTGAGTTATGGCATATGGATGTGATTTTCTTCATCCCCTCGCATTCTCCAGCCTCCCACTTTCCCAGCAGCTACGCGAGGGGGGGCCCACACAGTGGCTGCTCCCCCATTTACTGCCACGAGTGGAGGGGGTACCTGGGCGAGGTCCACAGGGTTCAGCCTGTGGTACAGTGCTGTGCTTGTGGATGTTCTGGCTGGATAAATGGGGAGTCAAGTCTCCACTTGAAAAGCCCAGAGTCTGCAAGAACATTGCCCCTAATACAGAAAAAAATCTGAAAAAAACTAGGCGTGAATATAAATTCAGACCTCATTTCTGCTTTCGAGGAAGGTAAGGCTTTCATGAATGTCTGGGAAGGACCACATACAGTACTTTGATGCTTTGCCTGGTGTATATATACATATATATATATATAGCAGGCGTCGAGCTATATGAGCCAGGAGATCTATTCATCTGAATAAATCAGAGTACATATAGATGTGGGGCTGTGCATGGCATAGAAGGTTCCAATGAAGACACACAATCCATTGTTCTTTTCTTCTCTCATATACCAACAATACTGTTTCCAGAACATTTCAAACTATACTGCAACTGCAATCCTTGTATCAGACAAACAAGAGCTGATGTAGATAGTTATGTAAAAAAATCATTTTGAATATTGGTACAAAAATATTCCTTTGACACGGGCGAACGATTCTGTGACAGACTGACTCACAGGCCCTATTACTATAGAAAGAGGATGGTAATCCTCCTTTCGAGTCCACGTCAGTCCACAGTGGATGCAGTTTTGCCATGATAGGCCTTGCAAGGCATCAATCCTCTTGATATTGAACACATGGGAGCACTTACCAGAAGCTCATCTACAGATTTCCTTCTCTTTATCCAACCATTCTGCGCATTTCACTCCATTACCATTGGTTGGATATTAAACACATGGCAATAATTAGCCAAGAGACAAAAAACAAAAGACATGGCAGTAGGCCTATTTAATTCCATATTGGGGAGTTATCTTTTATGGCTACAAACGCAGGCGATAAATAAAATGCGTACAATTACTCTGCCTAAATATTTGGGGAGAAGTATCTGATAAATAAAAACTGGGACATAGTTGCTTAGTTTACACAATGTATTGTATCTGCCTAAATATTTGGGGAGAAGTATCTGAGAGTGTGTGTGGGTGAATCACATGATCCATCTCTCTGCAGTCACTGCAGGCTGTGATGATGGTTGTGGTCCTCCTGCCCTACCTCACCATTTGGTGCTGTTTAAGTGGCTGACCTATTGAAAACGCCTACACCTGTTTTACCTCTGCTGACTCTGGCTGGGCTCTGACCCTGCTCTCCCTGTCTGGCCTTGGGTCAAAGGGCCCTGCCATCATTAGGGAAAGACTTGTGCCCGACTTTACGGCGGCATTTTATGGGGTTTAGCGAAGGGCGCGCCACTGTCCTGGGTCAGCGATTCATAGCAGGTGACCCGCACCCTTGTGGAATGTCCAGGCACAGGAACAGAAAAGCCCCCTGTCCTGTCCTGTCCCCACACACACACACACACACACACACACACACTTCTGACAATCGTCATTCAGGAATGCTTTGAAATGATCATTTATTAGATGTGCACAGTGAGAGCGGAAATGCCTAGGATTTCATGAGTAATCACTAATAGACTGTTTGGGCCAGCGCTGCACAGTGAACATCCTGATGATCCAGATCTGAGGAGAGGCTTGAACAATGGAAGAAGATGCACTTGATCAATGTGGGCCTGGTGCCTAGAGAAAGGAGAAGCCTTTTACTCTATACGCTGTATAATATACTGCATGCTGGGGGTGGCAGGTGCTGGCGAGGGTATGGAGGAGGGTGGGGCTCACCACACACCAGGGTAGGGCTCAGAGCTGGAGGATGCTGGGATACAGAACTGGAAACCCACAATCTCTGTACTGCATGCCAAGGCAGTAACCACGGACGGTTACAGCCCATTCCAGATGCCCACACAGGCTCCCAAACCAGGCACGCTCTGGCAGTGTGTAGTTAGTGCTCAAGTTTATAATTATCCCATGTTCTTCATCTCCTCAGCATACAAATAACACATCTTGCTTATAATGAAGTAAATTCATGCAGCAACCCCCAAACAAAATCTATCTCAGGTTTGGCTGATGGAAGCTGAAGCATCCATTCCTTTCCTCGATCTCGGGATTACATGTTTACAGACAGTTCAAATGAACCGATGCCAAATTACAACTTCCTCTAGCAGACAGCAGTCAGGTTTGTGTGTGTGAGACTTCACAGCCCTTCCAAATTACAGGGCACACAGGATCCTAAACAGGATTATAATTTCCCCTGCATGCCATTTCAAATTTTAGAAATAGATTTCATTGCAAATTTCAAATGTCTTCTGCCAGAGTAACTGGCAAGTTGGATGATCTCTCGCTCCTCATGTGGAACAATTTGAGCACCAGGAATTGCTCTCCAATGTCACATTCTCACTATTATAGTGCTCCTCAGATGTTGTGCGACATACCCTGCATTCAATAATCCTGTCTACACCATGCCCTGTTTTCCATGATCCTGTCTAAAGCATCCTGTCCACAGTATCAGGCAATGAAGAAGAGATCCCAGAGGATTGTTTTGAAAGTATGGATTTTTGAATGTAACGGTTTTTGAAGATCACAAGGAACTTTGTTCATTTATTTTTTCTAGGTTTCTCTTTTTTTTCCACCAAATATTACCCGTGTAGCTGAATGGCAATTAATGGATCAGATTTGGGTCGGTCCAGGTCAGATTCCCCAAATAGGTTAGATCCATGTGTGCTTTGAGTCGATACCCTTGGGTCGATGTAGATAAGTAGAATAACTAGATATTCCTGTGAGTCTTACAGGTCTGGACACAGGTGTCTGGCCCAAACCTTCATCTCCAGCACCTGCTCTGCTAGCTCCACCTCCTGGTACACCTGCCTTTGAAACGCCAGCCTCCACTGTCAACAGTGAATGACCAAGCTGCAACAGGCCTAACATGCCACTGTTCCATCACTGGGCTTACCAACTGAGGCTTCACTTCAGGCATTACAGAAAGTAAGCTGCTTTCTTTTGGAACTGGACTATGAAACTTGCAGCCATACCATGTCAAGTTGAGATATTTACATTTGAAAAACTGCTCTGTTTCTCTTGTTATTCAACCAAACTACATCTATCACTAAAACGAAATGTCTGTCACATTGGTAGGCATTTGACAAATGGTTTGTCTAGTTGCGCAACAGGAGTTAATAGCGCTAATGCTAATTATTATACAGTAATGTGTCACATTAGTTAAAATAAGCATGTCTCCTGTTGCCTCGTGCTGCAAAAGATGCCTGTCCTGCTATTCTAATTTTCAGGTTACAATATTACCTAATAAAGCCTAAACAAGTAGAGTAATATATACTCAAGGAAATCTTTCAAGAACCCTTTAAGACCACATAACTGAGGCATCGTCTTAGGAAAAAATACCTAAGATGGAGTCTTTGAGAGCGTGTTTATCTCTCAACTAAATCCATGCTGTCATCACCCTCCGTAGACAAATGCCTTCAGTTGAATTTGTAGCAGAGTGCTTTCTGTTCAAAAGGCAAAATAGTCAATGTCAGCAAAGTGGAAATCTGGAAGTCTCATCACCATGTATCTCAGCTTTGTACGAGATCCAACAAATAAAGCACACACACCCTGCACAGGAAACACAATGAATTACCCACAGTTCAGCATTTCTTTATACAGAGTGTGTTTTCATGGCTCTGTAAACATGAGCAATGTTCTCTTATGGTTTGCTGTTTATCATTTTTCTACTCTGCAAAAAAGAAACACATGCATTTAGATGTACAGTAGTATTACCGGACCGGACATCCCATTAAAAACAACTGTCAAATGTAAGCGAGCTGGGTGGCCATTGGGAAAACATGGTAAAATGTAGTCTTCTAAACTCCTGACAGGAGACCATTATATTTGATTTATTGGACTTTGAAAAGTCACATCAAATAGAGCTTTACACATATAATTTAGCACATCTTTACCTATGACTCCACTCTCTGCCTCTACAGTACATACTCCTATGCACTTTTCATAGGCGTTGAGGCCCACCCCTGTCCTGAAGTCTCCCTCCACCCTGCTAATTACAGGCCGATGCGACAGAAACACAGGCCCGGCCTAGGGCAGGACGCACGCATTACAAAAGGCACAATCCAGGAACACAACATCCGCTTCAGTTCATATTTAAAGCTTCTTTAATGTTCCCTTTTGCCATAAACAGACAGTCTGGAAAAATACGACCACGCTCTGTCCGTGAGGCCCCTTCGGAAACAGACCATGAAAAGAGCGCATAAAAACCGATATGCGTCACTTGGATACCCTTACCTAACTGCATCGAGGTCCAGCCAAAGTCTATGAAACAGAAGTGCCCTGGGTACTTAATGTTCATGCCAGCTTTATGACCAATCGCCATTGTAACGCTTTACTGGTAAAATGGCAAAATCCAGACACGGACCCAGCAGTGTTCACACAAATTTTATGCCGTGAAGAAAATTACAATTATGTTCCACTGGGAACGGCTTCGTGGACAACTCAAGTAAATACTGCAGTGGCCGCATAAAAGTACAACCGCAACAGTTACATTACTAGACGTTGAAAGCTGTGACTTCAGAGCAAGCAGCCCCAATGAAAAAGTAACATATGTCCATGCATCTTTAAAACATTCAATAAGAAAGCCAAAAATATGTCACAAATATATAATGTACATACATTGCGTTTCGTGCTTTAATCCTGCTTTTGGTCTTTCTTTTTATATCCGTATGCACGACACATGTATTTTGAAAAATGAAATACATGCGAAGAGGACGATTAAATAACTGATGTATTTGTAATACTGGACAGGTTTGATATACCACAGTATCAAATCCTGGACAATGGATTCCCTACATTTCTGATAACATATTTTATCTTATGGAACCTTTTCATAGTGGTCAGGGCGGATCAATAGCTGTGATTCTGCGAGTGCGTGACCTTCCTCAACACTTTCAGTGAATCATTGAGTGGAGGGTCTCAGCAGACACAAAGCCTCTATTGAGCCAGGCTTTCTGACACCAGCCTTTCAGACCGCAGCCCAGGCTCATTTCTGCAGCTGAACGCTGGTGGATTTAGTGGCGGGGCGGAGGAGCGCGGACGCCCTGAGACAGCAGCGCTGCCCTCCGCGCTGACCTGACACCTCGTCGTCAGAAGGCCTCGAGCGCCTGCGTCCACAGGCGCGCCAGGGTTCGCCCCCGATGCCGTCACGCCACGCCGGGTCTTCCATCGCTCCAGACGCGTCGGCCAGATGAAGGGGAAGGGGGACGCTCGCGGCTGGATGCGCCCTGTGTCCTCTGTGCGTTGACGACGGTTGCTAAACGACATCTCGCACCCACGTGCGGTGGCTTACGGAGGTCAGAAGTCGCACCGGCTTCATGAATGAATCCTGAGAGTTGGGTTTCACTGGGCGCAGTTGTGCGAAAATCTCACGGGTGCCAGAATCCCCTCCTTTGTCATTATGCCACGCATTGCCATGCCTAATAAAACTGCCTTCGGTGGCTCTTCAGAGTCAGTGTGCTAAAGAACATAAATGCAGACAAGCTAGGCTCGTTTTATGTGCTCCCGCTGCTGGTGCTAGATCACTGGAGACAAGCAATGAAGTACCTTATATCATCAAGTTTGTGGTAACTATTAAAGGCACATTGGCTAGAGAAATCTCTCAAAAGCACTGACTAGACTATCAGTCATTCGGCCAATCTCTTTTCAGCAAGCATTATGTAGTATTAAAGTCAGTCATAAACATCCAATTCGCCCAAGTCTGTCTAAGAGTGTCATCGGGGGGCAAGACTAATTTTGTATAATTTAATGACAGCAGAATGGTTATTTTTTGTCATTGCACAATTGTACAATAGTATCTACATTGCTTTACTATTATTACTAAGTTGATATTGATGTTTAATTCGCTTTTTAATTAATACATTAATGCCCGGGTGATATGGAAGTCTAGCTACTAAATAATGTCATAATGCTGAGAATATTCACTACCCCACTGCGATGATGCAAGTCCTTCCACATGCACTGGTGGTCACTGGTCTGTTCTCCCAGATAACCCCAAGCTCATCACAACAGCCTCTTGACCTCAGCTTTACACAGTTGACATAATGCTAATGAATGTGAAGATAAAGGTTTAGGTACAGAAGATTTAAGCTTCTATTCAGTTGAACCATAATGTTGCTAACTCCAAGTGCCGAATTTCAACAAGTCCTATGCACTGTAAACAATCATGGTCTAGATTTGTGAGGTCAGCAGTTGTTGATATCAAAGCCCTGAAAATGAAAATGATTCCGCCAAACCCCCCCAAAAAAACCTTTAAGACCTTTAAAAAAAACATTTTCATGATTCAACACTAATTAATATGATGATCAAATATGAAGATGTAATATGATGATCAAAATAAAATCTAATATAATACATGTTATCATGTAATGACAAAAGCATTGATATAATCTTACAAAAAAAATTGATCTTATTTTATTGAGTAAAAACAAAGAAATCTGTGACTGTGTTTTGTGGTCTGACCACAACAGGAGGTCATGGCCGCTGTGCCAAATGAGCTCCAATCAGGGCCAAAAACATGCTGACAACTCCAAACATCCCACAGTAACACTGCAGTTATGACCATTTCATAGCACATTTAATCTAAATCCCATTCCATGGGTACACGACATAAACTTACTTTTGGTCCGTATAGTAGTAAAATGCAAAAAAAAGTTAAATGCATGCGTACAACCGAGACTAAAGTAATGTAACTCCCTTTTCCCATCTGGTTCTTTGAGGTATACACATCTGCCAATAAAAGAGGTTTTGAAATGTTATATATGTTGACGGGACTATAGGGTGGCTTTCATGTATCGTGTTATCGAAGGCCACAGGCAGAGTTGCTGCTTTTTATTTACTTTCCTTTTGTGCCGGGCATCTGTTCGGTGTGCAGTAAACATAGCTGTGGGTGTCTGGTCTGTTGTGAGGGATACGCTTTGTGTGATCCCTGTGGACGTTTCTGTTTTGTTTGGGGCTTTTTGTGCGCCTGCCAGAGGCCTGAAACGTGATTTTTGCTGACCCTAAACCATGTCAACGTCAACGTCGGCTAGCTTACCGCCCCCTTTAATGACGCTCTCTTGTTTTTGAGCGTTGGTTCTCTGTGCCAACTCCGCCACGCATTTTCCTCCTTGTTCCTTTACGTACGTGTGCGTCGCCTCCTGACAAAGGCCACCTCTGTGGCAGGGAAGTGTTAATGCGCTGGCTGTCCGAGGCAGGTCCCCAGAGCCCCGGAGAGAGAACGGGGCTGAATCCTTGGGCCTTTGCTCACGGGGGGGGAGAGAGATTGCCTGCGACAGTTTGCCGTACGCAGAATCCGTATCTGAATTACACTGACGTGCGCTGCAGTCCCTGCCTATATATGGATTTAGAGAGCTTGTGAGCTCACTTCAGATTTTAAATACCTTTGATTAGACTTATACAAAGACCCCTTTCTTCAGTTAAAGAGATTGGTTTCCCTCAGCCTACAACCTCAGGGGCTCCCAGAAAGGGCCGCTCCTCCCCCCAACCCCCACCCCACACACACACACCCCCACTGGACTAAAGGCAAACAAGCAAATCCAGAGTCAGCTGTGGATTCGCTTTAAACTGCTCCCCTCCGTTTTTGTTCATAGGTCTGATTTGCGATTTTTATGCGGATAGGTAAGCCAGGCCAAATTTCCACTTCTTGCATTACTAATGGTCACCCTTCCCCTGGGCTGTATTGAAATGGAATTAACTCAACCCAGACTCTTGCTCTTTATACTTTCCTTCCATTCCGTAGTGGAGGATACGACCCCTTAATCCCCTCTCAGCTTCTGATGCACGTGTGGGCTGCAATCACAGTGGATCTGCATATACCGTAATGCTTGAAACCCCCTGCAGGTCACCAGGAATAAAACAAAGAATCTGCATTCATACATAGCGTCTTGAATTAAGAAATGGGAATCGACTATGCATCATCTAATGGCACACACAAGTAAAGGCTGCACAACTACACTCTGCCTGGGAAGCCAATGCCATATTTAGACTGTGGCACAGTTGACATGGGTGAGTAGAAAAGAGTTAACCAGTTTCATCCAATCATACCTATTCTCCTCATAACGGTCGTGTGAGGATTACTTCTAATGCCACTGCTTTGACATCTCCCTTACCTTATTTAAGTCCAATATTGGACACGTGTTTTTTGCTCAGTGAACTAGACAACTTACAGTTATAAATGCTCTATGCACTTATGTAACCTATTTATGAAACTGGAGCAAAACTGGGGTGAAGTAGTTGAAGAAATCTGACCAAGCAATGCTGTAGTCTACAGGTGTGATGAAAGGTGGTGGTTCATGAACCCCATAATGGGCAGAGCGACAACACACTGACCCATCAGAAGACTTCTCTCTTCAGAAGCTCTTCATAGAAAAACACAGCGAATGGCTCAAGTCTACCGTCTCTGATGGTACATGATGGCTCTGACTTTGGGGTTCATCAAGCCCTCATCTTACATTAGTGGTCTAGAGTCTGGCACCTTGACCTCTGCTATTCATAACTATGTTAACAATGTTCATAACTAAATGCCATGACTTCTTATGCTATTTTTCCCTATCAGGATCCTTATCTATTTATATTTGAGGATCAGAGCCCTGAGTTTTCAGGCTTTCGTTGCTCAAGGTGTGCCCAACAGCCATAGAGACCTCGATATAGGAGGGGTGTGAGGTCTTATTGTTGTAATGTGTTGAAACAATTTTTTCCTGGCTCCCCACAGTATTTATTATCTTTGTGTTTGTTTGCTCTGCAGCTTTTGAGAGTGTACCTTGTCACCATTCAAATTCAGTTTCAGCAGTGCCAAAAGAAAACAAACACGGGGAGGCTAATGCTTCATAATCCCAGGATCTCATCTCTGTGTGTTTTATCACAATGCGCACAAAGCACATTCTATCACAGCACCGCTAATGTTGTTATCTTTACGCTCTTGGAAGGGCTGTGGCGTTCAGGGGCTGGTGAGAAGGTCCAAGGAGAGAAAGGTCGAGGGGGGGCGGACAAGGGCCTGGGGATAAAGAATGTGGAGCGAGGTCTTTGGGCCCGGGTTCGACGAAGGAACCCGTCAGGCGTGATGTGAAATGGACTCACCCGTGGCCCCCTTTTCCCTGGCTGTCCCAGCTTTCCGGGTGGTCCTGCAGATCCCTGGAAGAGAGACAGAGAGAAAGAGAGAGAGAGAAAGAAAGAGAGCAATGGTGAGGGAGAATATTGACCGCTGATATCACCTGTTCTGCACAGCCTTAGTGCAGTGCAAGAGTGACGCTGCATACCATGTAACTCTAAGACCACAACACAGAGGTGCAAGTCACTGGAGATCACGTCGGATGAACAATTTTCACACATTCCTTCATCCCGTGTCAATGTTTCATGAGGACGTTCGTTTTGTCACTTTGGCAACCTCTCCCCTGTACTTGCATTCCCTTACAATCCCCCCTTTCCCCTTCACCTTTACCTCTGCGTTACCATTGCAATACCAGGCTGGCAGTGTGATTACATTGCATATTTCTCACCCATCATTCATGCTCACCTTGATGAATTCAGGCTGGTTGAAGGGTTCAAGCCAGGCCTGAATGCAAATGCGCTGTTATTCCATAAGGTTTTGATTCTATACGAATTTATACTGTTTCCATGCAAGCACCGCAGCCTGTCAACAGTTTTTTTCAAAACATTTCAAATGAAGTCATCCTCTAAAAACAGCTGGGGTAGCACACCTTTAGCGAAGCGAGGGCAGGCTAATTTGTACTGGAAGTACAGACAGATCTCACATGCGTGCTCTTTATGCAATGTGCAACAGCTAACCTTATTGACAGTGAGGGCACTACATTGCACTGGTTTTAAGGCGACTCTAGGTGTGTTCCCATTACAAACACAAACACATCTCGTTCAGTGCTTTCATTGTTGCGTGTGACAAGAGGTTTCCTCATACGTCGGGTGTCGCTGTTCCTGATCGGAGGAATGGAGGGAGCACTTCCAGTCCAGCAGGTGGAGCCCAGCATTCAAATGCTAAAACCAGCTTACGAAGAGAGGTAGTGTTCTCTCTTTCCCTCCGCCACAGGCTGCGCTCTGACGTTCACGCACACCACAGAATTTGAGGGCGCGAGAGTAATTGCCGCTCCCTTCGAATTCAAAGCATACATGACAGGCCCTCTGTGCAGGCACGCGCATGCATAAACAATGCACACACACACACACGCACACGCACACGCACACGCACCCACAAACCCAACAGCTGCATATCTTCATGAGACACTGCCCACGTGCCCCCCCCACCCGGCCGCAGGAGGAGCAATGCGCTTCGCTACCTCTGTGGAAAGAGTCCGTGCAGGGGAGGGAGTTCACAAAGAGGAATGCGTACCAGCTGTCTCCCTCTATAGGACTGAAGCCGTACCATCTCTTCACCGATGCCTGACTGTCCAGACGCGTCTTTAGCAGCTAGTTAGCGTGTAATATCTCACTGCATCTGATACCCCACTTCCACCCAGATGATGGTAATATTTCAATTTTCCACTTTTAGTATAATTCTGGATGATAAACAGAGCTGGGAAAATGTCAGTGTGTCATTTGATTGTTGGACAAGAGACTGAGGGGAAACAGACCCTGGTCTCTTTATAGACTGTTTAAAATTCCTCTCGCAGTTAGTATTTATTCCCGAGTGTTGTGGTGATGAGTTAGCTAGTCGCTCTTTCGGGGGGCCTTGGGGCAGATAGAGGCTGGACTGTGAGGCGCATACAGGCCTGGCGACACGCCGAGGTTTGTTTCACTGGCAGGGCGCCCTTCAGTGGCTGAAAATTCAGCTATCCTTCTTGTACAATGAGAGCATCTTGTTTTAAGTCAATTACGCACATGAGCAGGCCAGACCAGCGAGATGTCGGAGGACTCAAACAGGGTCAAATCCAAGAAGGAGCCACCTCCACGTAACAAAACAGCCTCCACCTCTCATTTCATAGCCTACACTTGGCTCCCTCGTGCTAGCTACTCATGTCCGGTGGACAAGTATAAAAGCAAAATGAATTAAGGCAGTCCTTAACATAACTATGCCCCAAAGCTCGCCAACAGCAACATCAACCTTTGACAAATCAGTGTCCAATGTAACAGGAAAAAGAGAGTTTAACACAGCTTGAAAACCACAAGAAGCTCTATCATGGACATAAATATACTCCACAAAGAGCATCTTGACAAATCCGTGTTTGAGCAATTACTCAAGAACTGACCACGCGTGATAGCCTTAACTCAATATGATTAGCATTAATAGTACTATTGTTATTGTAGCAGAATCAACTGTGCCAGTGTTGCTCTTGGAGGCTTCAGTTGATGAGTTGTGTGCGAGATTTATATCTCCTGTCGTCTGTCTCACGAGACAAGTGCTGGCAACGTCTCTAAGCACCTGTACTGCTGGCAAGTGCTGTGCTACAAGTTAAATAATCTCATTCCCTCACTGGGCAGAGAGCAATCCTCATAAATAACTTGAGTCCGACATAGGCAACAGCCTATCTCTGGCCTATCCTCATTGTGAACTGCTCTGTTATTCCTCCGTACGCTGGGCCAGCTGCCAGCCTGCTCCCCACGCTACCGGGGGTCGTCACCAGGCCCACGTTCATACCACTTGCCTCGGCCTGTCATGTTAAGGACTCTCTACGTTTCTCAAACACTGGGACAACGTCCAGGGGCATACGTATACAATGGGGATCTATATACTGTAGAAATGCAAAGAGCCAAGGGAAAGCGTTTAAAGCCAAGACAGATCATGTATTTGCAGTATCAGATTTTCTTTTAAATATGGCGGGGGGGGAGCTATAAAGAAGAGTGACTGTTAAATATCTGTTTTAATGTCCACAAGCGTATTTGAACAGGGTCTTCCTTTTCTCTTTTAAGGCAAAGGACAGGGCTTTGGGGGGATCTGATCACCCCCTGTTGATTCAAACCAGGAGGAAAAGGCTGAGCTGAATAGGCTGAGCAGAGGTCTATTCATCTGAAGGGTTCCTACAATAGACCATTGTACTGTGTGACACAGAAGTCAAGCCCAAGACCCCTTTAAGTACGTTTTTATTTGGCTTCTCAAAACAATAAATGACCGCCCTCTCTTTCTCAAAGAGATAAATGGCCAGAACTTAAATGGCTGCTTTTGAAAACAAGAAACAACAAGAACAAGAAAAATCAATCAATGCTTTTTTTTGGGGGGGGGATGACACCTTAAATGAAGCTTATTGACAGTTTTAAAGGGGCATGCACTGGTTCATTGTGAGTGCTACAAGTCCTGCCTGCTCTCTCTCTCTCTCCCTGCCTGTGTGTGTGTGTGTTTATGTGTGCTCTGCCATGAAGGAAAGTGGCGACAGGCTCGCAGCCTGCGCAGCCCTCTCTTTGGGCCCCCCACCGTGCTACGTGGCACATTTCCCCCGCACAGGAAGAAAGGTTCCCATTGAGGCGAGAGCAGATAACCCCGGGAGGGAGGCCAGCCTTGCTGCTCCTTGAGGGAGCGGGGTTTCCAGCGTGTTTATTTATGTCAAATATCTCCGCTCAGGCCGCTGGGCTGAAGGACATCTGTTTGTTTCTGGTGTTGTGCATGGTTGCAAACACAGGAAACCGAAAGGATAGAGGAATGTTCAGACACACCTCCCAGGTGAGGTTTAGCTGGTGTTAAGCAGAGTTTGATTGAGCAGAATTTGCATTCTGACCCAGGTTGGTGAGAAACGCATGGAACAGTGACAGCTTTAAACAACTGAACACTGTCTGAGCCTCCTCATTACTGAACACTGCCTGAGCCTCCTCATTACTGAACACTGCCTGAGCCTCCTCATTACTGAACACTGCCTGAGCCTCCTCATTACTGAACACTGCCTGAGCCTCCTCATTACTGAACACTGCCTGAGCCTCCTCATTACTGAACACTGTCTGAGCCTCCTCATTACTGAACACTGCCTGAGCCTCCTCATTACTGAACACTGCCTGAGCCTCCTCATTACTGAACACTGCCTGAGCCTCCTCATTACTGAACACTGTCTGAGCCTCCTCATTACTGAACACTGCCTGAGTCTCCTCATTACTGAACACTGTCTAAGCCTCCTCATTACTGAACACTGCCTGAGTCTCCTCATTACTGAACACTGCCTGAGTCTCCTCATTATTGAACACTGCCTGAGCCTCCTCATTACTGAACACTGCCTGAGCCTCCTTGGGCTCTTAAACCTGATGTCAGCAATCTGTAAAGCAAGAAACAAGGATCCCACTGCCTCAGGTAGGGATGACGTGGGCTTTTTTTCCTCACCACAGAACCATGAGCGGAAAGCCTGACTTTAATTGTCCTCTACCCTCCGGGAGCAGCGGGATGATCTAATGATGCTGGTTTTCTACAAGCCCACGCTGCCTTTCCCAACCCGCTTTCACACCGCTGCTGGCATCGGACTGTCACTCAAGCACACTCCTCCTCCGCCTAACTGGCAGTGCAGCTGAGGCACCGCAGCGGTGATGATGTCACTCAGCCTAGGTCCAACCCACACCAACGCTCCCATCTCATTACAAATGTCCTCAAGTCTGCAGAATACAGTAGGATGCAGGGCAATCGGGACCAATCAGTGTCTGTGAATGAAAGAAATCCAGCCCTCTCCTGAGCTCACAGTGAGCGCAAAGCTTCACCAATCAGGGGCTCCTCTTGGTCGACAAAATACATCACCTATTGGATAGAAAGATCATCCACATTTCATGTGAGCACTCTAAAAATAAGCGCAGCAGTGAGTCTGCCATCTGGGCACCACTGGAGAGTGTTTTAAGAACAACGCACCTCACACGCGCACACACCTTGTGGCCCTTAAATAAATTATTACTCACGTCTTGTTATATTATTTAAAGCTGTTCAAACATATGAACTTTAATTTCAAAGCTCAGCAATATTTCTAGAGGAAAAACCACTGCATGGCCCCTGAGCCGTGTCCTTGAGTTCCTTCACGCTGCTCCCATCCAAACGATATTTACTTTTCTCTTACAGTAGATCCATATGCTGAAATACTCATTCTTGAGATCTGATGTGACGGCTTGAAAGGTACAAGCTGTAAGACCATTTGGGATTTGTTGCATGATTTATGGACACACTCTCGAGGAATATCCGGCCATTTTGCATCTGTGCTGTTTTTCCGCTTGGTCCTATCAACAGAAATTAACGTCGAAAAGATTACGGTGGTTGGCATGACAGCCCGAGGTGTAGCGTGTTGCACACCAGCAATTAAGGCCACTGTAATGACAGACAGGCTGCGCCTCAGCTTCAGCACGCAAGTCACATTACCATTCGGGGAATGGGCTACAATCTGGCCTTTAATTACAGAGAGGGGCAAACTACATGGTAACAAAAGCCTGCACGTGGTCAAATCAGACCTGCACGGTCCCTCAAAGGCCACACAACAACAGTTTCTCAGATGAGCAGGGTGGGGAGATTACTGGCATGTCAAATGCTAAAATAATCTCTGTTATCATTACCACAATTTTGTATCCACAGCTATCGATTGCGCCCATGGCTTCATATACAGAAGGCACTACAAGATAATCCATCCGCTACCTGCATCTGCTGACTGGAATTCCGTAATCGCACATGCCGCGAAAAACGTAAAGAGGAAGCCTGCCAAACACCCTGCAAAAAGCTAATATCAGTGACGGGAAGCTAAACGGTTAAATGTTTACTGACCCTTTACTCCCCCTGACCTTTGACCTAGCTTTGAAAGTGCTTCATTCTGCTCCCCCACTCACACAATCTCAAAGAGGAATCTTGTGCCGAGGCGCCAGTCCTTCAGTAGGGACACTTGGGGGCTGGCTGAGCCCTTCCATGCACAGGACTATTTCTAACCTGTGTGTCAAAAAGGAAATCTCACATTAGCAAGCAGTCTCCTGGAAAGCCACCGCTCCAATGCTAAACCTTGGCCTTTCCTTGTGTGCGTGAGGGAGGTCTTACTGTAATTACGGGGCAAACAGGAAACATATCAAATAAATAAAGCCCGATAGCGCAGCGTTTGCTTAAAAACAAGGCGCAAAATGTGCCTGTCTGGTAACGCCTTTCGGATTTTTGGAAATTCAAACACATTTTTAGTCCAGTAGATTTCCTGATGATAAAATTCCTCGGAGTGATAAGAACGAGCACAGAAAAACAGAACTGTTACAAAATCATGACAGAGCTAATATTCCTAGGCTGTCGTTTCTGTTGCTTTTGGTCTACCAAGATGATTATGGAGCACACACTTTGGCTGAGGCTGCATTTGGCTGTTCATGAAGACGGCACTCATCTGGTATGGAATCAGCCCCCCGCCCAACCCCCTACCCCTCCATTCCCGAACAACCACCCTCTGCTGGACAGGACCACACAGTCTGGTCGCTCTCCTGCCAGTGGGGGTCTCCTCTTCATGGTCTTTTAAGAAGCAGGGCTCACCTCATCCCCTGAGCGCCTCGGCAACGGGCTGCCCTCCGTGTGTAACGGAGGCGGTGCCGTCACATCTGCCGGGATTAGAGGCAGAACAAAGGAGACCCGAGAGCTCCTCACATATGGAACACGGTCTACTCGAACCGCTCCACTGACTTTAAGACATGAGTGCACCACACACTGCGGTCACGCTGGGTTCTAAACCATTTGTGTGGGTAAGCCTCCCTGATCCCGCCCCACACACAAACACACACACACACACATACACACATCATGCGTACGCGCGCCCGCAGGCGCACCCGCAAGCACGTAAATCACAAAAGCTCTCATTTCCAGCTCAAAAGCAATGGCATGTGCCCTTACCACTGGTCCTGGTTCCCCCTTTAGTTCTGGCAGTCCAGCCAGGAGGGAGTACTGCGTCGGTGCCAAGTCATAGGTTTGGTAGCCATCGGTAGCAGGCGGGGTAACGGGCACAAAGGGGGTGGGTTTGGCGTAAGGCGGCGTGGTCCCTTTTGGCTCAGGTCTCTTTCTGGCCGGGGTGGGCTGCAGCTTCTTTGGTTGGGCAGAAGCGCTACGACTGAAGGCCGCCCGCTCCGACGCGGCAGAGGTTTGGACTTCCGGCTTCTTTTTCGCCGGCTTGGTGGCGACGGTGACGGTGGCGGTCGAGCTGGTGGCTTTGGCTTTCTTTTTGGCGTCCTGTCCTGCCGTGGTTTTTCTGGGGCCGTCGCGGGGGGTTGGCTTCGGAGACTTTGGGATGGGCAACCTGGGGAAAACTCCGCTGGTCCTGAGGGGTTCGGTGACGGTCTGGGTCCGGGCCTGCTGGGGGCGGTGTAGTCCGGGCCGGGTGGTGGGCGGGGCCGCGGTGCCTTGCGGGGGCGAGGACGTGGGGGCAAGGTGCAGGGGCATTAGTGTCCCGTGTACAGTAGCGGGGCTGAGTGCCGTCAGACGGCCAGTCGGGACCACATACTTCACACTGGTCCCAGCACTCCTCAGAGCTAGACTCGGGCTGAAGGCCTTTTTGGTTATCTCAGTTAATGCAAGCGGGGTGTTCAGGGTGACAGTGATATTTGGATCTCTAGGCAACAGAGGGATGAGGGGTGGCAGGTTTGGCCGGTAGGTGTCGGCCTCCCTGCACTGTTTTTTAATGTACTTACAATAGTTGTGAGCTGCCTTGGCAGAGGGATAAATATCAAACTGGCAGATGGCACCTTCAAACTGCACTGAATTTTGGTTCATTTTGCCCAAGAGGAAAGACCCCTCGGGATCTAGAGTCTCCTCTTTTTTAAAATGCAAATCTGCATGTACACGTTGCTTCCCACAAGAAGTAAATAAAGTGACCCTTTGTCCTCGGATGTCCATGGCCAGGTTGTGCCACTGGCCATCATGAATGTCATAGTCAAAATATACAGATTTCTTCTGGCCCACGTAGACTATAATCTTCCCCGGGATGAACTGCACCCCCAGCTGCAGCTTCTTCTTCTTGGACACGATCGTGAAGAGGAAGGCATTGTTGACCCGGTGGGAGCACAGGCTCAGGACCAGAGCCAGGTTGGTTCCGAAAGCCGGGGGGATGACGGAGCCCACGGGCGCCTCGATGCGGGCCCGCTGGGTGAAGATGACGCCCGACTTGAATGGGATGACCCCCTGGGGAACGGAGCGGGTTGAAGAGGCCGCCGGTGCTTTCTTTCCTGTGAGGCCCAGCCTTTGGAGGATGTCAACATCTGCGGAGGAGGAAAGACAGCGCACGCAGGTTAGAGCCAGATCACACTCATATTCACGCTGGCAGATTCCTCACTTCAATTAATGTTCTTTTTAAAATATACCTATGTATTTTTTTTATACATAGGTTATAGCAGGTTTGCAACAGACTCGGGTCAAATAAGAATTTATAGTATCGATTGCTTTCAAATACTTTTTCCAAAAAGTATTTCTAAATGCATTATTTGCTAATATTTGAATGTATTTGGAAATACATATAGAAATTATTTGAATGGATTTTTAATTGACATTGAACATATTCAATGAAAGTAATTGAGTAAATATTTGTATTTACAATCACACAGTACTTGATTTCTTGGATGTAATTGGAAATACTCTCTTATACTAAGTGCCTTCATGTAGAACAACAGCCAACCCAACATTTATTGGTCTAATGGTCTTATTTTGTGTTTTAATTCAAACATGCACTCAAGTGTGTAGACAACTGGCCCAGTCAGCTAAGGGTGGAACTACAACAAAAACACTACACGACCCACTCCAATCAATTAGCTAGCCATTATCTTGGGAGAGCACAGCCATATGATTGCTATGGTAAGTATGATATGATATCATTGTTTGGATCATTTATAATCGTTTCCATGTCATGTGATTTAAAATGTCGAATTATCTTCAAAATCTTCCATCAATAACACATGAGTTAAACTGTACTTGCAGTACATGTGCCAGATAATCTTGTTTTTCACTCTTCACCTAAATAAGACCAGGTGTTTGATCTTAACAACATTATTATTCTCCTTATACGTATCACCTTAATGGAATGTAAATCAAGAGAAGGGAGATGGTGGTTGGTGTTACCATCTTTGAAGGACAAAACCCTTCACTGTACATAGTTTCATGCATTGCTAAACAACAGCGATTACTGTTAAATCATTTTTAGTTGAAAGAAACTTTTATTCATGCACCGTGTTCTTGATTTCCTAGGAAGTTCCTTCCAAAGAGTATACAAGCTGGACAGTGTACACCTTTCCGAACCATTTTCAAAAATATTTCTGGTCATATGATGTCAATGACTTGTGTGGGGATACTTCCTTCACAGACAATGCCGCCCATTCAAACAAGAGCTCTCTCAATATTTCAAAAACATCATAAAATCTGATCCTTCATCCTCAGCACCTTGTAAACTATCGGCGCAAAGACCTCACACATGCTCTTATCTGACTGTATACACGATAAGACCCTAAGGGTCATCCACTGAACTTTGCATCATTCACAAGCTGAGTAATCGGCCAGACGGTTTCTATAACATTACGAAGCTGAATAAACAGGTGATGTACCGGACCATTACACTGTGTTTATGTTCAGAGGAGCCCTGATTTTTTTACGCTCCGCCTTCAGCTCCCTCGCTGAAAAGTAGGTTAGGCGATATCACCAGTCTGCCTTCAAGGAATCCCCCCGCAAGCAGTCTGCTGCTGGAAACTGTGCAAGAGCTAACAAAAGGCCTTACATCATCAAAGACCTCAGATTGAAAGCAGACAGAGGCAGAGAGCTCTATTCTAATAAACTGTTCGTCAAGATTAACTCAGGTTTGAATTATCTACAGTATTCCCAGGAAACGTGTACTGTATGTAGGTCAGATACTGCAGGATCCCAACTTCTGCACTGTAGTTTCAGGAGTGGGAAAGCGGCAGGAAGCCCTGAACGCACACGCCATTGCAGGAATAAACATATGCTAATGAGAGTACGGGCCTGACCTCTGCCAGGTGAATCTTTCATAAAACATGGAACACAATGGGGCTTTTTTTTTTTTATCGTGAGCTTGTAGTACCTGTCACCCTATATGCAATGTAGCTGTCATTTATTCCTACGCAATCATTGAAACTCTGGCACATACTTTTTGCAATCGGGGCAATACTGAATGTGTCACCCCCTCATGACTGCCTCTTTCTACATGTGAAAGATCATATTAAGCAGCTACTTTACACATGCCTTGTTATTTCACTGCTGTTTACTTGGTAAGTGAGACAGATGTGTGCAAAGTTAGGTATCCGTCCCTGTGATATGCAATACACTAAAATCAAATGTTTATACTGACAATACTGTTTGTTCCCATAAATTGTATTAATTATTCATCTTCACTTGAGTGACTTCATTTATCGCCAAGCTTTCCAGCTTGCAAGATTTGCCAGCTTCTTTCTTGATGCACTATTGTAGAAGATATTCTACAGGGAGAGACAGGAAGGAGTCACTAGCAAAGCCAACAGAACATGTTTCTTCTCAAATCACCTCCCTTGTCAATCTAAAGCTTGTTGTGTCTTGAGTGCACACAATGAGCTAATGTGGTCAAAAAGAGCATAGGTGACATTTAGAAACATGATGCCCTCGCAGAGATGCAGTTTGCAGTTTGCAGCACTCTTGTACCAAGTTTACTACAACTATTAGCCAGGAGGCTACATTTTGGTATAGATCCAGGACCACAGGCAGAGAAAATACATTTGAAGTAATGGGGACGAAGAAGCCCCGGAGGTGAGGTCTTATGATCCATCTGCAGCGCGACCAGACAGCAGGAGAAATGAGATGTCACCGAGGGTCACGCAGATCTCCTAGGTGCTGAATCAGTAACGCAATCAGTAACATGGTCCATCTTGTTCCAGCTCTGCACTGGGGTATTAAATCACCTAGGAGGACATGGCCAGTGCACTCTAACTACCCTTCCCCCACACACACACACACACACACACACACACACAAACACAAATCGTGGGGCAGACGTTACAGATGAAACAGATGAGTGTAGGGGTGACATATAACAAAAGTTATAGCCGGAGGAAGCAAAGTTGAGGACAACACAATCTTAGCAGACTATTAATGAGACAAACAGGACTAATTTCTAAGAGCCGGAAAAGTTTTTCCTGGAGAAAGGGAACATGTAGATGGAATTACTGTACTATAGCATTTTTTATAAGAACCTTTGTAGTCAACCAACTTTCCGAAATGTTCATATCAAATGGCAGACATTATAATTGAAAAAAGCTTTATTTCAATGAAAGGGGGGGGAGTCCTCAATTATGCTATTCATTGAAACCAGAGACCTAACCAGAGAATTGAAGAATTCTTCCCGATGGTCGATTCAATGCATTTTAAAATAAACTCAGCGCCCGCTGCTTTCATGCCCAGATCGGTAGCTGCCGATCAGAACAACGGAGACTAAACAAAAGCATGTGGCAAAACGCTGTATACAGTGAGGTAAAGATTTCCACCGGGTTTATTCCACACATTAATGTCCAAGTTCAACCCCCAGATTCTGGTGAAGTTATAACAGTGAACACGCACGTGACACTTTATCAGGAGATGGCTCGCAACAGTAGCCGAAATGAGACGCAGGAGAAGAGAAAACCGTAAACCCACAAAAATCCTCTCGCTTCCTCGAAGTATGACAGGCCGTTGGCAAGGTTAAGATGAAAGCCCAGAGGAAACCACACTGGCGTTGTAACTAAAGCACAGCGAGGACATTTCAGATTTCTCTGCGTCTGCAAATGTCGTGGTAGCACTGGATACCGGACGTGCTCTCGGTCGGCGGCGCCCTCTGAGCGGTGACACTTTTTCACATCCCCTATACAGTAGGTGAAACGGCCAGACGTTTAGCGCCAGCAGTGACATCAGTCTGTGTAACCGGGTTCATTGGCCAGTAATGGACGGTGACATCACCTCTTGGACAGCGCTAATAACGCTTCGTTCGGTCTGCTGTAGTCCGTTTGGCACTGCAGAAGGTGTCTTGCGGTTATATGCCATGTGGTTGCAGAGTCCGTCGGTTTTTGCCCGCCTGTGGAGCAGGTTCCAAATCCTAATTTGCGTGCAACTGCAGCTGTTACTCGCATTGGTCAGCAATAGATTTCTGCTGAGGTCTTTGGAAATAGATCACAAAGTGGCCAAATTAATGACAGACACCAAACTCCCATGCAAGCAGACATAATTAATTATAGCTAAAGGCGAACGACAGGATGTTCTACATCTAACATATAAACAAAAAGCTAGATATCCTCAGATCGAGAATCACGTGAAATGTGTATTCATTAAACCTTCAACAAGCTGTGCCTCACATTTCAAATACTACAATCCTGGGAACCCTGCCTAACACCAGTAGCCAAGCCGTGCATCAACAAAAGAAAATGAGGGGTTGGATGTCTGGTTTGGTTCTTCTGTAATATCAATAATCGATATGCGCTACGGCTTATGTGGTTACTGCAGTGAGAGGAGGCCATCTGGGTAGCAGGTCATGCTGTAATCAGTGGGATTTTGGAGAGACTTGCAGCCTGCTTTGGGTACTGGAGAGGGAGGACTACAAACTCCCCCTCAGCTGCAGAGCTCTTTGTACCAGGTTGAGTAATAGTAGCTAAAATGGTTAATCCTTTCCAAGTGACCATCGTGGTTGAAAGGTTAAAGGGCAGGTTTCTTGCATTATGGAAATAGCATTAAGGAAATGTGAGTTGCTCCAAACTGAAATGAATACTGGAGACCCTAAAAATGTGTGGATTCTGAGCATTTGCATCAGGCAGCGATCCCCGTTCCGTTCTCTCATCAGTGGTTGAGAGCTGGACACAACAGTATGAAACAGACCAAGCAGGACCTTTGATCAATGTCTCGAGTCCACTGCCTGCTGCAGCCAGAGCCAGGCTATGCAGGAGAAAGTCTGGCATTTCCAGAAAGAGTGCAAAATGATTTTTTTTGGACCAATCGTGAGAGTGATTCTCTGTGCCCAGGCTTTATTCCCACGCAGCAAGAGTTTATGTCTGTGACGCGGGTTCTCTAGGCAGAGCCAGCTGTGCAGGCATGACCTCATCTGCCTCAATGTGTCAGACTACAGTAAACATGGAGAGTGACCAGGCTGACCTGGCCAACGCAGTGCTCAGCAATTAATCCACGGAAAACCGCGGCACACAACAGAAAAGGCCTGTAAGGAGGAAAAGGGGATTCATGAGAATTTCTCTTATTTGTTCTCTAAATTAATTGAGTTCATTTTGTTACACTGTGCAGAAGAAGCTGTGATCTCCTTGGGCCTTCTTTACACAACAATGGGTTCCCAGTAGTCTTTTAATCATCTCCTTGGCAGTGGCTCGTGCTCTGTGGACCCAACCCTTTCAAGAGCAATTCACCAGGTTAAGGCATGCTCCTGGATGAACTCCGATATTTCTGTGCCGTCCAGTGCGCCTGATCAGTTTCACCACAGGCATGTTCTTCTTATCTCTCATATCTGTCTTTAATTCAGTGGCGTAAAGGCGATGGAAGCTAAAGCTTTTGGGGCTCTGTCACCAAGCTCTCAGCAGTGTTTCTGCTGGGAGTGATCGCACAGCCACGCCCCCATTATGCGATGCCAAAACACCTCACCAGAGACCGTTAAAAGGAACTGAGACGGAGGGAAAGGCAAGCCAGGGGTGAAACGGCTCCACTCCATAAGCAGGTGTCCAGAAAACGAGTGCTAAGGCGTTTGGAGAGCGGCAGCTGAGGAAAAACAGCCGGGGGAAAAGCCAGGGGGGGTATTTTGGCCCGAGAAGATGCAGAAAAGAGGCATCTTTCAACAGGCCTTTTACTGTGTTTTCCAGCACATTCACATGAAGGAGAAAATGGCATATGAATAATCTGTAATCCAAGAATAATACTGCGATTTTAAAATGCACATTTCTGTTTGCTGATGTACCGGTCTCTTTGGTTTAACTCTGGTTGACAGCTCCTCAAGTGAGTTTGCGAAAACAAACAGCATCCATTTTCATTCATAACAATGTGGTGGCTTGTGTCACTATTCCCTCACACAAAACAAGAGAAATATGATACAATATATTGCTTCCATTTCAGATCTTAGAGTCACATTTAATGCATATGCAATTATTGCTACAAATTGAATGCATAAAGTGTGGTAAGGATTTGGGGAAATAGTAAACAATACATGTCAAATATTGTATAATGTAACTATAATGAAAATATAAGCTATATAAATTCTATGTCAATCATTATGCATTTCATATTTTCCATTTCATATTATATTCAATATATTCATGTCAGCAATACAACATCTTTGGTCACAGTTTACCACTGTTCGGGCATCTACAATGCAGACATGTGAAGCAATCATGCGGATACTATCAGACCTAACAAAGACTAGCACTGTGCCAAAGGTAAAATTCCCTCTTCACCATTGGTCCAAATGTAATGCTAATTGCAATGAAAATCAAACACCAAAGAGAGAATGAAAGACAAGCTGGGTTTTCCATTTTTCTAGCACTAAAACTTCAACATTTGTTTCACATTACAGTACGTATTTGTTTCAACAGGGAAGGTTGCAGCATGGAGCACCTGATCATAGCCCGGTGACTATACTAATGATGAAGCAATGGTTTACCCCTGAAAAATTCACCCAGATCTGATACATAATGAGCAAAACAGCAACACTGGTAAAAACATATATTTAGAAGATGTGCATTTATTCTGCACTGGAAGATCTAAGATTCCAGATCGCAGAACTGATTTTTCCTCCTCTGATATCTTTTTCAGTGCCCACTGCCATCAGTTCTGACTGAAGTTTTCTGGGGTAAGCCTTTTTTTATTACTTGTATTTCCTAGTATGAGACCACATCCCTCCATGTTTTAAATAGCCACTGAGGGATGGGGGTATGCCCTTATTCAACTGGATATAGCAGAAGCCATTTCTTGTACTATATCCTTGCTTAACTCATTTAACTGTAAGACAGTGATAGCATCTTCTTTGAGGCTGCGTACTCATACAGCTTGCTTATAGTGCATTTGAAGAGTGATGCAACATGGAAAGTTTTTTTTGGCAACAGAGTTTTTGCATGTGGATTATGTTACAATATCTCTCCGTGACAGTTAACAGTAATTCATTAATCACCGTCCAATTTACTTAATGTCGCTTAACGTTTCTTTATTAAGATCCCTGTCTTTGGCTTGTTAACTACAGGAACTATAAGTGACTTCTTTACTGAGCCAACCGAGGACTGAAAAGCCTGTTTGTTCACATGTGAGTCAGGGACTCTTTCTCCAACAGCATATCCCTCTATCCACAAATTACTGTCTTCTATCCAGTGGCCTGAGCAGTCTTTTCCCTTTACACATGCATAACAATCATGATAAATATGTGAATACATGTTTGAACGAATGCCAGAATGAATAATGTCTTACCTTCAGAGTGTACTTGTGCAAGCCCCACGTAACAAGTACAGTATAAAACAGTACAGAGAATTAAGGCTCTCCTGCAGGGAAGAAAGGAGATGACCGTTAGAAACAGAGCAGAAAACACTTAGCAGACCTAACCAAGGAATATAGGCCAATATTCAGGCCGACATAAACACAGTTTCAGATCACAGAAGGGCAGCTGTGAGAGAAATACACAGATACGCATGATGTGGAAGGTGCAGTGCCCGGGGGAGCAGTCAGAAACCAGGATTTAATGGAGACTGGGGAGGCTGCTTCATTTGCTGAGTTCACGCAGGTTATGGAGGAAATATATAAAACAGCTGGGACACCGCTCAGAAGGCAGGGGTTAGACAACAAAGGCAGGGCAAATCCCCGCAACTCCCAGAGGTGCCTGTCACCTGGAAGATTAGCAACGGGAAGCGCGTGCGTTGCATCTAGCTGCTTGCCGGTCTCGCCGCGATCATCCGGATTGCAAATCCTTCAGTCACTCCCCAACTTCTGAACGACCGGATCGCATGCTTGGTAGCGCGCGTGCGAGATGCCACCGCTTCTCCCACCCCTTCTCCCACAGGCTGGATAGCTGATTGTGGTGACCAAAGGGCCCGATCCCAATTTCTTATCATTCACTCAAACAAACTCTTTGGGTGAGTCGCACACTGCTCCACTGCAGCACCTTTGCTGGAGAGCATTTGACCATCTTTGGTACACATGGCTTAAATGGCAATGCGCACCATGCTAAGCGGGGAACATTTCTGGGAGCATAAATGCATGTATCAGTCATACAGCTTGACATATAATTACACCCTTTTGCTGAGGATCATTTTCAAATTCTCTCTGATATTTTCCTCCATAAGATATAACATTAATAATCAACAGGCCATTTCATGATAAGTTAAATGGTGATAAAAAGGGACAGTACTACTTCAGAGAGCATTCCAAGCTGTCCTTTCATTTCAGGGACATTTCAGGGAAGCCACTGTGCTCTAGAGCGTGGGACTAGGGACAGATTGCTTGAGCGTGGTAGCATTTTATGACATTATAACTAAATGTGATTTCATATTGGATAAAAATATGATTCCAAGTGGTTCAGAGGAAGCATTGCAGTTCCACATAATCAGCATCTGCTATTTAGCCAGTAAATGCCAGTCTTTCTGATCTGATCTGATACTGGAAGCCGTGGCAAATCTAATGGCCAGATGTTATAGCCAAGCACCATGCACTCTGAAGTTCTAGATCTAATGATGGATTGCTTGATTTTTCCACTTTCATCCCTTCTGAAAGTGAAATCAGTCAATTTGGGCATGAGAACCATTCCTCTTTATCTGGAGAGTTTAGTCTGCCTGGGGTTATCACTCTTATTATGGGATGCCTGCAGACACTAAAGACACTGCCCTCTCACTCCTTCTCTATCATAACGTTTAACACATGGTCCAAACTTTTAACACTAAAGACACACTTACAGTCTGCTTGAATATCCCTATGAGAAAAGTAGAGTTTGGATGCATCAAATATAACATTTCAACTAAAACCTGTTCAAATGAGATGACATGCTCCAGGTGCCAAATCCATTAGTCCCGTGCCAGGAACGGGCTGACATCCTCTGGTACCCTAAGACAGCACGATGAGAACATGCTCTGCGCGTTCTGACAATCTGAGCTGCGGATGCTACATCTTTGCCTGCATCACCTTCCTCTGCCCTCTGACCCCACGGGCTTCAGAGGCCTCCCAAGGGGAGGGGAACCCCAGACATTGACAGGTCACAAAAACAATGGCACCCTAGTGGGTTGACCCCAGGCCTTCACATCCCAACAGGGTGAGAGGGGGGTACAGGAAGATCCATCAGATGGTTTCACAATCTCCTGCCCCCCAAGCTGTTCAAACCGACGAAACGACGCTTGCTTGTGCAGTTCCGTTCACTGCCTTGTTCATGTCACGACAGCGATAAGACTTTCACCACATTGGTCCAGGCAGACTTTCCTCTGTGCTGTGCTGCAGTTGAGTTCGCACACAATCTCAATGAGCGCGTGCTGGCGCACAGGGGCGCGCGTTTGCACGCTGTCCCATCACAGGACAACTTCTACACCGACATTTCTGCTGAGTGTGCTCTAACCCAGCTGAGTGCACGAATGTCTGGCCTCCATCATGCCTGAAATGCACACTTGGAGGTTTTTCCCCCCCTGTCAGACTGGGATTCAGCTCAGCGGGAGCCATCCTGTGACAGCTGAACCCATCCTGGTGCTGTGTCCAAGCCCGGCTCAAGCAACCAGCTGTTTGGTAAAGACCCAAGACAGGGAAGTGTCTCATATGCTTGACTAATTTGAACAGTATCGGAGGGAAAACCTCAAAACTCTCGTATTTTCCCCAGGCCTGCTTATTTTACTCGCCGATGCCAGTTACATTCCTGTACATTCACCTTCAGGGGAAATCCATTTACTGGTCTCCCAGAGAAACTGGCACAATGGCGCATCGCAGACCCCAAACTCCCCCTGCTCATCTGTGACCGACTTGCACAAAAGCAGAGAGCAGGCTGGCGCACGGCTCAGCTAAAGGGGAATGGTGGAGAAAGAGTGCGTTCCCTCTTGTCACAAGGTGCATCCCAGGTTTTCTTTTCCATCCCCAGCAGATGGGTGAGGTCAGTGAAACTCCAGGGACTCTCCCGCCATTTGTGCATGCGTGCGTGCACACCCTGCCAGGCACCACCTGCAGTTCACCACAGTCCAGTTGGTGCAGTGGAAAATTCCCGCTGTTCACAGACACACAGTGACATTGAGAGGAGAAGCAGCATGATTCCTGTTTAGAAATGATGAGAGGTGCCAGTACACCCCACCCCCTTCCCCTCAGTTCAGGTGCTCTTCCACTGACCACTTTGCTGGCTTTTCCATCACTTTGAAATCTGAGGTCATTTTTACTCAACTTCCTGATTAAAGACAATATTCATAAGATGCCATTCTAAACTGCACAGCAGCATAATTTTAACAAGAGGATGACAGTATTGTCTATGCATTATTCGCATGATAAAACTACCACTGGCACAGGAGAAAGCATTAAGAGACACTTTCTAAAAATGGCTGTGCAATAAAGAAGTACAGCTTATGATTGTCACAGCCTTGTTCCATTGTCATAACAGTCCAATTCCAGCTGATTGACAGCCGCGCAAACAGGGGACCCCACTGCCAAAAGGAGGCAAGTAGGGCGACACCCTGCGGACACAGTGAGGTCTCGCAGAAGATCGGGTTACATAGAGTCAGGCGGCATAAACCCTCAGATAATGCAACAAGAAAAAAAAAGTCTAATGGAGCTGTTTCCAACATCTACGGTACTTTCATAGTACATGTGGTGATATTATTTTGATAATAGATTAGCCTGAAGGTTACATGATTTACTTTTTCCGCATACACGCTTCATGGCCTCTAAACTTGACTTCTGGTCGTCAGTAGGTCGACCAACTTTGCAGTTCTCGTCAATTGAAATAGAGTTTATTTAATAGCGTTTAATAGTTTAATTTAACAAACACAGGCTATATCAATTGTCAACATAACATGTATTGGTATCTGATACCGATAAATGCGTTTCAGAGTTTTTTCTGAAATGCAACTTTGAGTTTCATTTTATGTAAATTATTTACTCAATGTTTACATTTATATTCTTCCATGCTGCAAAATAGAATTGGGTGGATTATATAAAATACAAATTGTTCGAATTCCAACAAGTTATGTTAATGTCAATGGTCCTTAAAACCTTTTAGCTGAAAGTAATCGACACTCTTCTGTGATGTTATAGCCTACATGCAGTACTGCCTTAGAACGTTTTGTGGAAAAGGATTCCTTGCCACATAGCTAGTCAGCTGGCTAGCTACGTTTTTCGTGAACTGAAAAGAACATACCGCGCTATAACCGGAATTCAACAGAAAACTTCCGTATAGAAAAATACAATGAATGACTTCCAAACTATTTAAAAATATGAATTATACAATGAATCCAGTGACCACTAACTTCGCCGTATTTGACAGCATAAATGTCTGGGACTGTCGCTAAATTACAGAACCGCCAATAAATAGTCTTGTAATTTTGGTGGGGGAGGGGATATTATAGTTTACAGTATGAAACGGGTAACAGAGCAAGCATTTCTAAATTTGGTGTTTCAAATGAGCAAGCGTAAGAATAGTTATTTCTGTAATCTGCTATCGCATCTTGTCCAAGGCTTTTAAAGACACCATATAGCTACGTCTTTGCAGAAAATTATAAATATTGTGCTTGTAATGTATTTTATTAAAATGCCAGTGAGTCAAATCCGATACATTTAGAGGCAAACTACGCCACTAATAAAGATTAAGACTTGACCCAAGTTAAAGCACAATGTGCAGCCAACTTTCTGCCTCCATTCATTCATTCATATTTCTTAACTAACTGTACACTACTGATGATTTCCTTTATGTCATGAAATAGTGGCGCCTTTTCCATAAAACATATGAAAGCATCGTATAATGGCAAATTCATCACAAAAATAACTTATCATTTCACTATACCATCTGTGCAACGGCGCAACACCTCTGCAACTATAACGATGAACGCGACCGAAACATAAAATTACTAGTAACTCCCCTATCGATTAAACTGAGCATGGAGATACAGCTCTTGTAGTTTCTACTCACCCCCCGACTCCAGCTGTTTTCAGTTTGGAGTCCGGGGCATTATCCGGCTCCATCGCTGTTACTTCATTCTTTCTTGTGATTTTTACTACAGTCCAGCCTTGACCAAACTACGCGCTTTCTTTCCATTCCAGCTGGTTCCTACAACTGTTGACAACGACACAAAACTACAGAAAAATGCTCAACAGAAGCCGTGTTTATTTTGCATATTGTGCTCTGATCTGTGGAGATGTGTTGGAAATCTAGTTGCAAAGACCTCCATCTGTGATTGAGCTATCCGCACGGAGGTTACAACTCGCAGAGAGGTCCACACACCCACAGGCACTGTGTCCTGAAATGTATGAGTAAACCGTTATGGCGAGCGCAGTGTATTCCGCAGACGCATAGCTTGAAGCTCAATATTCAACACTGAAATGATTTTCCAGCTTGCCAAGAAGTGGGGGATAGGGACAGGGGAAGCACTTCTCTCTGTCGCCCTCAGCTGTCTTTAACTGAAATATATTTGCAACAGACCTAAGCTGAGACCGCTTTAACACTGACACAACGCATGTTTTCAAGTGGACAATTCTTATTAGAGAGTGTGTGTATACAACAGTTGCAAGCCTGTCCAAAATACGGCTGTGTCAAAACCTTTAACACATCACTGTCGCGCGTGCATATGTACACGGCACCTGTGCCAGCCTCAAGGCGGGTACATGGGCATTTAAAACGCCGGTTGAATTCTAGATTCATTCCATCAGTCGGTCATGCTGTTTTACAAGCTAATGTAAATTTAAACAGGGCTACAAATCCCTTCACCTGACGTGACATTAAACGTCCCTAAAACATCTGAGTTTGTGACACTTCTCCCTCTCCCAGTTTATATCACAACGCATCGTTAGTCGACGCAAAGCAACACTTACTTTGTGACGAGTTGAGAGGTTCTGCAATCTCTCCTTCGGATCCCTAAATTCATTTGTATTCATTTGTCCCGGCAGTCAAAAACCTGATCCTTTAATCACAGCGTGACTCCTCAGCTAAGGGGCAGAAAGCACCAACTGCCTTCTTACGCATTGGATAAGCTTGTAACAATGGTCCAGAAGGAAGTTCTCCTACAGATTTGCCTAGAAAGCCCAACATAAATCCCTATATTTTGAAGGAGAGTTTGACGGGAAGTTTCCAAGAGTGTTTTTCTTCTGATTTTCGCCTGTAATTTATTCATTTATGCCAATCCGGATTTGGGACGTTTGATTGTAGAAAGATTGGTTGCTGGTGGTTTGGATTCAGAAGTCTCGAGTTGGAAGCGGAGGGCTCATCCTTTTCGCTTTTAAATAGTTTTTCAGTGGGTGACTGGGGCACAGGCTCCGCAACGCCAGGTGTCGGGTTACAGCAAACTGAGGTCCTAATAAGCAACTAGGGGGCAGGGCATAACCACCAGCGCACAATCATACAGTAATGTTATGACGGGCTCAATATTACCGTTCAATCTAAATCCAATTTAAACCCGTGTATTTGACGTAGCCTTCACCGCTACAGAGATAACATGGATATTTTCTTAGACGTATTCGTTGCGTGACATTGTTGTCTTTCATGAGATTAACGTTTTTCTGTCAGTGTTAAATTTCCCTTTTATTCACATTCCGACATCATATGATTTCGTTCTAAAGGAAAGTGGACCATGCGTTTAAAAGTAAATATCTAAAATTGTTGAAATGTGCTGGGAAAGGCTCCAAAGAAAGTAGATATAATTGCGTCTTCTTTTCTTCTGAATGCTTGGTTGTAGTTATGTGGTATTGTGCCAGCGGATGACGTTTAAGGAATTATGGTCAATGGCATTTACATTTACATAGAGAATGTCATTCACATTGAACAGAGTAAGGATTCCAGTGCACTGCTGGCCGGGTACGATTGGAACCATGATTTATGGAACAAGCAATTGGACCCAAAATATGTTACAATAATAAAAGTTATCGAGCGACAATGTTACTGCTGCTTACCCTCTGAGTTAAAATGCCATTTAATAATCTGGGAAATGTGCGACGTGAAGTGGTGTGTGTATATCTGTGGATTTTGCATGCATGTAGAGGTTGGGCTTAGTTGATACATCCATCGCTATGAATGAACAGGAGGCTTCCTCACTCAGTCTTATCCTCACATGTCGTTCTCATTCATGAATCAAAAGCCCCCCTTTCATGTTAGCAGTCTCTGTCAACATTAGCTTAACCCCTTACCCTTGAACGGTGTTAATGGAGGCGCTTTCAATTGCTGTGAAAGGTAGCCACACCTGAACCAAGCCCAATTAACCTTTACTGAGGTCACAGCAGTGTCCAGACCAGGCCTACTATGAACTTCTCCACTTCTCCATCAGTTAGACTTTTACTGAATTTAATCGTAATTTTGATCTGTTTTTGCAAAGAAGCCACCTAAGATGAATGTCCAAATTGAAATTTATTTTGTTTTGTTTTTGCCATGTTTTGACATGTGGCGCTCAGCTGTGCCAGTGTGCCTTGCAATTACATCTGTGACCTTAGGCTTTGTGTTCCGTGGTGGCATCAGTCTTCCACAACACCGCTTTGGTCACTGTGACAGACAGTGGCATTCTGAAGTGGTGTTGGTGCTGGAAGTGGCCAGGTGAGGAGTTTTTAACAAAAGGTCAGGGTGGAGCCCAGACACTCGTTAAACAGGCACACATGCTCTGTCATGTCGAGCAATTTCGACCGCACTGAAGTTCAGGTTACGACCGAGGACAATGGATCATAGTAGAGCTTTTGTCACGTATAATTTCAATGATCCTGCCCAAGATTTTAACACACCATGATGAGGGGAAACAAAGAGACACCAATTGTGTGGCAAATAGAGCTATAAAGTAGAGTATAAAGTGGTGTAGGAACCCTTGAAAGGCATCTAGGATTCCTTTTATTGGAAATTAAGCCCAAGGCTTGGTAACTCTGGTTTGTTTGGAGCACTAAATATGTTTTGTAAGTTATAACTTACCAAGTGTGTGTTTTTTCTTCTTATAAATACTTTTCCTGGGGTTAATTTTCAAACTGTTAATCACTAAATCCTTGAATACGTGTGAAGTTTAAATTAGTTCTATGTGTTTAAACAATAAGCCATATAAGGTGAAGATACATCTTAAGATGCACTTTCAGTCTGTATGTTAAAACAGTCTGCATACAGTGGCATGAAAAATGAGATGTTTCTGAAACCTATAGTGGGTTACATTTCAACATATGAATCAACCAGTTTCCTCTATTGGCATATATTGTAAATTGACAATTGAGATATTTTGATTAGATTCATTTTGATTACATACGCAAATTATTTATAATAAGTTATCAGACATTATTATATCCAATAAAACAAGACTCAAACTCTGACCTGCTAAGATCTTAGATATATTACTTGATTGTTCTCATAACTAGCACCATTTGCTTCTGGATTACTATTGTCTTCTTGTGAAAAATCGGCAGGGAGGCTGTGGCGGAGTGCTGCTAATTTGCACTGCCAGCCATTAACGTCCTCGTCACGAAGTCCCTTGTGTTTAAGGGCTTGGTCCCGTGTCCTTCCCATATATTTTAGATGCACTTTATTTTCCACTTGAAATTACAGCTCAGTCTTGCATGCTGCCACCAATAGTGGTTTAATTATGGTCATTCACACCGGTCATAATGTACACTTTATCCCGTCTCTCCAGAAATAGGCCCTTTAAGAGCCCAGCCAGCCCAGATCAAACGTGTCCAATGGGAGGTAGTAATTAAAGCAAGGCTGGCAGGCCACGCCTCTAAGGGTGCCGCATCATGCAGGTTTCCAGTAGACCTCTGTCACTACACCGAGAATCAGACAGAGAAAAGGTTGTTTCATTATAGTATATATAATAAAGTTCACTAAGGTGCAGCTGTAGAACCTAGGCTGTACGTCATGTTCCTGCCTCTTGTATTTGTAGAATATTTTGTATTATATTTAGTGCAGCATTATATTATATTTTTTTTTTTTTTTTTGCATTAAATGGATTAATCAGTCTCAGTACTATCATATTACTTATGCAAAGCAACTAGAGAATAGAATCAGCAATTCTACTAGTTTTAAACTAGTTGAATCACAGTTTATTGTATAACAAAAAATAACTGTTCAAATCAATATGTTGACATTTTTGGTTATAATTTGATTTAAATGTCAATAACATGACTTTCTAAAACAAAGATTTAAGATTTGAACAGGCAACCGGGGAGCTTTAAAGCCAAAAACAAGCAGGCACTTTGGAATAACATATTGTTCAATGGTATCCATTTGGAAAATGACTTTACTCTTCTTTATGCTAAAAACAGTTTTTGAAATGCACAGCTGAATGGCTTTACTGGTTAGCATCGAACACTCCATAGTGTTGCTGAGATGTGTTTAAGGTTCCCTTGTAGAGAGGAGGATTTTATGGCAGTAATGGAATGCTGTTTACTTCCATGCGCACAATAAATCAGAGAAGGAGGTAAGGTAAATCTCCTCACTGATGGGTCTGTTGGCTAGCCTGAGTCTGCATGCTGGGATATGCTGTATGGTCAGGTTTGATAGTTGTTTTTGCCAAGCAGATAAACCTTGTGAATTATAGTATCACAGACATGACATATTCTGCCCAGAAACAGAAATAAATATGGGTCTGCCTGATCAATGGAGTCAGGGCAGGGTGTAGTTGCAGTGCATTGGCTCTGCTGAAGGGGGACTAGACCTGCAGCATAATAAGTCCATGTTAAAGATCATTTGAGGAGTTGCAGCTTAGACAGCTAACACATTCTGGCTAACAGAGAATGAAACAGGAACTGCTTCTATTACTGCTACCTCTGAAATAAAAAAATACATATATAAGACGTTTATATAAAAGTATGATGTTCTCCTAGCACGACACATCCTTCCGCATTGAATCTTTACAGCTGATACTTAGATCCCCTAGAACCTTAATTTAATTTTACGACCGAAAAACACAACGTATGTTTCCGCATCCCCCATAAATAATGGCAGCGTTTGACAGCCAGACGGTAGTGTTTCTCTTCTTTAAATTTAAAGGAGGCTTGAATGTAGGAACCCCCTTTTTTCCTGGTTGTGTTTGTGCAGCAGCTACACCCAGTTGTTTATTTTCCTTGTTGTTATTTTCGCTGCAGGCTCGTGGATGATAGGGAGCCCATTAAAGTATAAAAAGAGCTCTGTGCTGTGTGATCAGGGCCCGATGTGAGGCTTCTCTCACCACAGGCATTTTCATGGGTGGCACAGGGCTGATTCGCGGCCATGCTGGGCCATAATGGCAGCTGCGCACTCCTATAATAACATAATAATGCAGGAGGGGTGTATCGTTTCTGTAAATCATCTCAGAGTCTGATATGTATGGATAAACACGGCACTGCAACACAGCGTAATTTGTCAAATTGTGTTTGGCTTGGTAGTCAGCCTCATTGCGCAGAAGGTCTCGAGTCTGATTTCTTTAATGAATGGAAGTTGAAGTTTTGCAGTCAGTAGGGCACTGTCTCTGGACACAGTGACATTGAGGTAGTGATTAAATATTTTGGACATGTCTGAATGCCACAGTATGGGGGCATAAACAACAATTGCAATGCATTAAAAAGTCTGTCTTGAGCCCTTCCTTGTAATGAGCTGAGTTATATGAATTGCTTTGGCTATAATTCATATAATAACATTGCAATGAAATTTTAAACGCTCCACATTGCAACTTCTAAGATACTCCAATTGGGGTGTGACCCTTCCGTGGCTTTTATCTAGAAGTCTGTATGCGATTATGCATATTCCCGTATAACTACATATTGCTTCAGTTTAAGAAAATGGCTCAGTTTGTGAAGGATGTGGCATTGAAGCTTCATCCTGGCACAGGCTCGTGACCAGGAGACATTTACGATTTTGTTTGCTCAACCGCTATAATTCATCATAGATGAAACAAAAAATGAGGCGCCCAATCCATTTATAATTACACACCCTTGGATCACCAGTGGGTTGTATTCCTCAGGTGCTCAGCTATAAAAACGTGTGTGCAAATATGCTGAGCTTTTCATTTTCAAACCGTGAAGATCACACATCTTTGCCAGGATATTTTTTGGAGGCCTTCTCACTTGCTCTAAAGTATGTCGCCAGGAAGGCTTTTGTGGACACAAGATGCAGGAATCAAACATCAAATTCAACATCCAGCTTGCTCAACAGGCAGATCAGCTGGAGGGGAATCATTGGAAGGCAGAAGTAAGAGGTGAAGATAAAGTAATACCATAAGGTCTGTATAAAAAGAAGGGTTGAGAAGACACCTTTGAGGAATGGACAATTGTTTCAACCAATTTCAACCCAACATTTCACAACTGGTTGTTAATAATACAAAAATCTATGTGAATGAAGCACCATTGGTTACAATGAGCATTGAATCAAGGGCGTAACCACATATTTAATATTGTGGGGGGGGGCATTATGAAAGGGTAAGTTTTATATCTACAAATTATTATGTTTTATAAGCCTATATATGCCATTTTGCACTGATAAGAAAATCGAAGGTTATTTAGCCTTTAAAAAAAAACAGCAATGCCCTTAATTATGCATTACAATGAGAGCCAGTTGTTTTTTTTTCTTTTTGGGGCGATATTGATGCAATATTTAATTGTACTTTTCAAAGGGAGTGCATGTGTGCCCACTCCCGTATTAGCCCTTATTAGCCACATGGTACTGGGGTTGGTGGCGGGGGTGGCAGTCGGGGGACTGAACATCACCACGCCCATCCAGTAGGATGCTGTATTTTCCATGTGAAAAGTTTAAAAGATGTTTATTGATGGACTTGATTGCCAAAACGACAATAGTTTTATTGATATGAAAAGAGATATTTGATAGATATTTGTTTGGCTTCACAGATATTAGATTCAAAACCATGTCCAAGAGAAAAAAGGTGGACATGTGGGCTTATTTGCAGTAATGCATTGTAAGTCCATTCATGTAGCTGAATCTAGTACAGGTCTTTTAAAGTTATGGGCTACCTCACCTAAGGCATCATACTTGTATCTTGGTTCTGAACTGTTAGCATGTTTTATTATTTATATTATTCAATATTACTATCACTATATGAATAATTGCAGTTTGTTAACCCACCAATGAACACCAATGTGTACTAACCAAGACCTAAGTGCGCATGTGCACTGAATACGGGGGGCAACAGGTCTTTTGCCCCTGCGATCTATATTTTTCAGCAGCGGTGCCCCCCAATGTTCAGGAATTTCAATATTCAACCATTTGTATCACAATCCTGTTTTAAGGGCCTTGCCTTTTTAATTACCCTTAGAGTGGTGCTCTTTATAAATATTCCATGAAATCAGAGAGCAGTGTACATTTTACATATGTATCAGTAAAGTACTAAGGGCCACCTCTAATATTTTAGTGATTAGAAGTGATTCATTTATATTGCAGACAGTGTACACCAACACCTGAGTTTAATATTGTGTCATCATTTAACAACAGAAACAGCAGCAGCTACTGGCTACAGATGCAGATAGAGAGGGGACAGGGACAGAAAGTGGAAAGGTTAGATTTAAAATGATATAAAATGGCTACATCCAAAACAAAGAACAATACGGTGGACATTAAAAAAATTATTCAGAGTGTAGTAATCATGCGCATCGAGCACAGGGGGCAGCGGGTGTTTTGCCTCTGCAATCTACATTTGTTCACCCCACATTTGGTCTACACCCCTGCTCTGGCTGACTCTGACCATCCTCAACAGGTTGTCCTGTCTGCAAAACACTCTGATCAGGTGTCCTTGAAGAGGACTACAAATTAAGACAAAAAAGTTGTGTCCAACATGTGGTATCCCCATACAACATCTTTGTGGGTTCAGAACCCTAAATCCCTGGAATCCAGCACACTAACATCTACGAAATGCCTAAGAGCCACAAGTAATGTACAACACCATCCACACCTCTATGAATGCCATGTAACTAACTACGCCTCCCAGTATTTCATAACCAACATCTGAAGAATTCAGCCTTTCACCTCTGCATACCTGCAGTTCTAGCCCTCTCCTGCCTGGGCTACATTTTCTTCCTCATGGATGAGCTTACTATTAATAACACCTGGGCATTATAACTAAGGGCATGCGTTTTTCACCGCCTCTCTCAAAAAGCTGCAGTTCCTTTCTAATCCTCAAGTCGTCGCTATAGGCACTCTATTTTCAGTAATTAGTGGCAATTACTCAAATGAACATGACCAATTATACAATTAACTGCCAATCTGAGTGTTGCAAGTCTACAAATTGACATTGTTTCAAAGAGGGGAGTTTCCTCTTATGGACAAGTTTTTACACCTCTATGACAAGTCATGAAAAAGGAAACAACAAATTATCTGGCAAACAATTAAATTCAACTCCAAAATATGAATTTAAAAAATCAAGGCACCCCATCAATAACAATTGTATTATTTAAATTTGCCATTAGGCTGTCAAAAAAACATTTTCCTTAGCTTTCAATTGTTTTTATAAGTTTGCATCATTTAAAAATATCCACCCGCTCATTTCAACATATCGGTTTCTTTGCTCCAGGCTGGGCATGATATGTCCTACAGAAGTGTCAACAGACATACAGTATTTTCACAATTGAAAGTAGTAGCCTACTTAAAAATCCACACCACATTTAGGTGTGTCTTAGCAAAAGGGGTGAATACTTGTTTATTGTGGGTGAATGAATGAATGAAGGGGTGAATTATTGTCTGTTTTTATTGGTAAATAATTGGTTTGAGAGTCTCCCACATGCCGTCTGGCAATCTCTAGGCAAGATTTCATGTGAGTTTTCTTCAACAATGGTTTTATTTTTGCCACCCTCCCATAAAGCACAGATTTGTGAAGTGCCCAGGCTATTGTTGTCCCATGGACAGTGTCTCTGCCTCTTGGTGGACTCCCTAACAAGTGCTTTTCTTGCATGGATGCTCAGTTTTGGAGGATAGCCTGTTCTAGGCAAATTCACAGCTGTGCCATATTCTCTCCATTTCTTTATGATGGACTAAACGGTGCTCCGGGGGATATTCAGTGTCTTTGAAATCTTTTTATATCCTTCCCCTGATTGGTACTTTTGAAGAACCTTTTTTGGTTTGAATGTTCTTTGGTTTTCATGATGAGACTCTTGCTTGGGAAATGCAGTAACCAACTGTGGGACCTCTCACAGACCGGTTTTTAATTTGAAATCATTTGAAACAATTGTACACAGGTGTACTCCAATCAAATCATTATGTGACAATAAGACAATTTATTGCACCACATTTAGGTGTGTCTTAGCAAAAGGGGTGAATACTTGTTTATTGTGGGTGAATGAATGAATGAAGGGGTGAATTATTGTCTGTTTTTATTGGTAAATAAAAAGCTAAGTATTTTTTTCATATTGACATTATTTAGTATTCTGTTTTGATCAGCAGCAGGAAATCCCAAGTAAATCATTTTTGACATAATAAAATGTGGAAAAAGTCCAAGGGGAAGAATACTTTTTATACCCATTGTATTATTTTACACATGTTCTATTTCTTTTTGTGAATATAAATATGGTTTCTTTATACTTTATGAACATTAGCAGACTAGTGTGCTTGCACAGTGAAGTGGGCCAATACACAGTTCCTCATATATTGGTCCAGCAGTATTGGTGACAAAAAGACTGGGTAGAGCCTATAAAATGTGAATAATGGCGGTTTGAGCATTTTGTTGGCATGCAAAATTGCACTGTGGAGCGATTGTTGGTACTTGACTTGACTGCTCTATCCAATAGAGATGTGTGATTAATGTGGAGGGGGTCCCAGTTGCATCAAGCCAGTCTGCAGGAAAATCCTCCAATTTACAACTGATCTTATAATGAGTGTGATGTCAGGGTATAAATACCAGCTGACTCCCATTCCCATGTCACCAAGTCTGGAATAAAGGCTGTTTTTCAGAGCACATAATGTTATGCGTGTGTCACGGTCACTTATTATATATTGCCGTTTCCCAGGATTTCAAGACAAGAGGAGGATTTTTTTTTTTTTATACATTGGAAGAGGAAGAAGAAAAAGAAGAATGCAAGAAGAGAGCATGTAGGGAAGCTGGAGCATTGGGTGGCATGCATCAAGGTTGTGTGAAAGAGTAGTGTGGATTTCAGAGGAGTAAGAGTCACTGTTTGAGGTGAACTGACTGGACCGTGCTCAAATACACAAAAGTGATGGGAAATGGGATAACGGAGGCAGAATAAATTGAATGTTGGGACATTTCCAACTTCCTCCTACCGCCCCCTTGCAGAAATTATACAGGTTGCTAATGTTGGCATGGCATTGCGTAAACAGGAGGGCTTGCTTTAACTGGCACAACTAATGAAGCAGGGGCCAGGTAATTGCAGGTGACAGCTCCTCTCTCTCTCTTTTGGACATTTTCCACTGTTTTTAAATTGTTTTTCCAGGGGTATTTCTGAACTGTACTCTTCCTGTGTGATTGCTTGTTTTGTTTTTGTCTTTTTTGCCCTCTCTGCCCCATTCTCATTAGACACTGTGGTGGTCATACAGGTACAGCCACCTGAAAATATAAGTGATGTCTGAATTTGGCTGTTTGATTTCTGTATATGTGTCAGACTCTAAACAGCCATGTCTTCTCTTCTCAGTTTCCAACTATTTTGATTACTGAAGAAAGTCATAGTACTAAAAATATTAACCATAGAATAGATCAGAAAGAGGGTAAAAAAGTGTTTCTTAAAAATGAACTGCAAGATATAACCTGAAACTTTTATTCATCCCATTCCCTGCCTGCACAAACCCTGCCAACTTGGGGTAAATGTAAAAAAATGCCCCATAGGGCATTTTATTAGGAATTACTGCAGTGCTGTATGGTGAATTCAACCCTAAACAAATGTGCTAACTCCATCGTATTTCAACTCAGAATCTCTTCATTCTAAAAATGGCTAGTGGTCTGTCATTGACTGCCTCACCCATTGCAGAAAAGGCATCAGAAATCACATGTATTTTAGGCATTTTAACACAAATACAACTTTTTTTCTTTATTTATGATTGAGGCCACTTGCTATGCCAAAATATTTACAGCATTGTCTCGGGGGAGGCGGTTTAAATACATTTATTTTTGCTGAAGCATAAATACAAAGTGTAATTCCACATACTCCGTTTACATTGTAGGATGTAACCTCTAATAGGAGGGGAAAAAAGACTGACAATTGTGTCAATTGTTGTGTGTGAGAGTCTGAGAAAAGACTGCACAGTATTACGGCATCTTTATGGTATATAAAGATGTGAAAAAACATCTAAACAAATTTAGAAAAGTGCTGTTTCCTGCTCAGTTTGTCATTGGTGAGAGGGGCCATATGGACAGTGCCCAGCTGAGCAGTGTGAAGGGCCTTGTGCAGCCCTGGTGACTTGAGCGCTGACCGGCCGGGTGACTGTGAGAGGCTCTGTGCGCAGGGGAGAGATCCAGTTGCAGGGATCTGAATCAGGCCTCTATTTGGCCTCTGTCTGCAGAGCTGCTAAATTACTGTCACTGTGTTTGTTAAGGGCGGGTCCATGGCTGCTTTATTTGGTGGAGGAATTTCACAGCACACGACCGAGCCAGCGTGCCCCTCTCTGGGTCAGGTGCAGGAGCGGAGATGGGCCGCTGCAAGAGAGATGCCGAGGACTCGGGTCGACATGCTGATCAACGTCAGGTGTGTGCATGCACCCACGTACAAAACACAAACACACAGGTGACCTACACCAGCAAAGTGGCCTGGATCACAGGAGGCTTGACTGTTGACTTTCTGAACTTCCAGGCTGTCAGATCAGCTATGTTTGCTGACAAAATGATAACAATATGGAGAAATATGAACCACGTTTTAATGAGCAGGGCACAAGTAGCCAAGTTCCTTTGCTCAGATCCTGAGAAGCCATAACAAAATAATAAAAATGTTTCACACTATTTGCCCATTCAGAGAGGGATGCTGCGACAGGTTATGAGAAGTGCTTGTGATGGAAATATCAGACACACTGCTGTGGAGCTACCCACTCTAAGAAAATTACATTTAGATGGCCTGACAGCCCATCAGCCAAGTGCATTCAAAGGTACTAACTGCTGGTAAGAGTGACATCTATATCTATAATAACATTCTGTAATTTCTCCTACAACCAACGATGTCTTAGAGATCCTCAAACTTTTTCTGTCAGTATCCAAAGCAGGTACACAGTGCAACTATTTTCCCCTTACATACTCAAAGTCAATGTGATGGAACTTTTTACTCAGACTAGAACAGTCCATTCAGCCTATTTAGGCTTGCCATTATTTCTTATTTGTTTCACATTGTCTCCAGATAGACATTTAACATTGGACCTGTTAGAGTTTGCTGGTCCTTAAACACCCAAGTCATCATAAAGCCCATGGATCAACATATATAGAGCAGGGGGGTTACCTAATGTCAAATAATCTTGAAGCTTGACCTGCTTCTCTTACTGTGTGCTCCAAAGCAGACAAAGCTATTGTTAACTCAGGCTGAAGTTAACTCAGAATGTTGACATTAGTAGCATCAGAGCAAGATACCATATCAGAATTATGTTCTGGGAAGCTAACCTAGATATCAAGCTAAATATTTTTCTAAGAAAGGGGCTGACTGGCAGTTAGGGTTAGGGTTACCCCATCAATGTAAACAATACAACTAACGTATCATTATAGTTCTTATATTTATAATGACATTAAGCACTTGCAACAAATTTGAAATAAAGTGAAAAGTAACAGCCCTTGAGTTTAAAAGTCAATCCTGCTCATTTTCAATCGCGCAGCGAATTATCATCATCCCGTTTTCTACTCCCCTACACTGACATTGCTAATGGTTAATTGTTCATTCACATATTTTCAACAATGAACACTCACTGTTACTCTCTCACTCATTTCCCTCCTCTCTATTCTCACTTCTCATCCATTTCAGAGAGGCATCTTTTTCTGCGTGGACCGAGTGCTCTTTCTTCCCTGTTTTTAGTTCAAAACCATTTTTGGGATATCCTCAACAGAAAATAACATTTTAGTAGTTTTAAAAAGTGGTGGGGCCAAAATCATCCCTTTCAAAAAGTGGGGGAGGTCCAGTGGTTACAACGTTCGACACTGGCCACGGAGACCGGGGTTCGATTCCCCGTCCCGCCAGAGTCGGCTCTGGCTGGGAGTGCCACCAGGGGGCGACGATTGGCTGTCCGCCCCAGGGAGGGGGAGGGAAGCCGACAGGACATTCGCAGCGCATAAGAGTGGCCCTGTAGTACCGGGTTACGGTTGACGGCCTGGTGAGTGACGTCTTGGAGGAGACGTTACTTCGCCTTCGTCACTACCGGTCGCAGGACTATGGCAGCGAACTCACATTACTAGGGGGGGATTGACAGGGGGTCTAATTGGCTACTAAAATGGGATAAAATCAGAAACTCAATCTAAAAAAATGGACATGTCCCTGTTGCCCCTGGTGGAGTCTATGCCCCTGAGACAGAGGAATCTTTGGGTCCACAGTATTGAGTTCTGCAGAGGGAACTGGGAGGGTTGGTACACTGTGGAGTGGGGGATGGAGAAGTGGAGAACTTCAGTCCCTGACAGCAGTGCAGAATCCAGAATAAAAGCCAGTCTGGAGAGGGTCCAGCACTCTCAGAGAAGGACGTACGATTATTTACGTTTTAGAAGTTTATACTTGTGGCGCTTTTGGCAAAGAAGGGGAGAGGGGAAAAACCTGTGACACCATAGAGTGAGGGGATGAAGGTGAGGGTGGCTTCAGGAATGGTCTGACTCATGCCTGTCTGAACACTGATGAGAAACAGTGAGTGGTAGGGGAGGAGAGGAGACTGGAGATGAAGGGAGGTGGGTGGAATCTGGGACAGATGGCAGGCCTGCATGATTTGAGGACTGGAAAGAGTTAGGGTCAGGGTCAGAAAGAGGGTAAGACAGTCAGTGAGAGGACAAGATATAGATATGAATTTGACAGAAGGGAGGAAAGAAGGGAGGGTCCAGCAGATGTGGAATGAGATGTCATGCGCATTGACACTGGAGTGGCATGTCCCCCTCAAATGTGAAGTAAATATTATATATAGGTAGCAAAACAAAAACAAAAAAAAAGTATTCTCAGTCTGACTTCTTATGTTTTAATAACTACAATAAAAATACCCACACTATAAGATGTTTTATATATATATATATTTAAACATTTCAGCATACTGCCAATGTAACTACTGTGTCATCACACTGTGGCCCTTTTTGTACTATTTTCAGTGTAAATTGTCTATTACAGCTGCATTTGATCATGAGCAATGTAAATGATTGCCTGAGATAAGACTAAAAGTCAGAAATTGACACGTCACTTACCTTATATTATACTAAATATTCCTCTTGCAAGAGCAGCTTTAAAACATCATCTTATTGCTGAATAAGTACAACAGAATGAATGTGAAATCAACATTTACACTGAACTTTAACTCAAAAATGCAAGTGATCCTTTTTTTTTTCAGTTTAAGTTCATTTTACAGATTCTTTCACTCATCAAACTGTAAAGTGAAAGTTAAAGACACAACAAGGCCATTGTCTCATTTTCATTTTAAAAGTAGTCAGAGAAGCTTCTCTTCAGGAGGACGCATCATTTTCAGTAGCATAACCCAGGGAGGGAGGGATTAAATCAGCCTGGTTGTCCGTGATACTTTTAAACTTTATTGATCCCCAAGGGGAAATGAGTTAAGTACACATACAAAAATATTGACAAATCTATATAATTTACTACCTCTAATTTATTATACATAAAGCATCATTATTTGTTTTGCTATCTCAACAATGTATTGCCTCCTGCGGCAATAGTAATACTTCCCATACCCCAAACTATTTTTGGTAGTTTACTTAGAGTGATGCATACAATCTGATGTAATTGTAATTTTAGACATATATCAAATATATGACAAAATAATCATATGAAGAATATATGAAAGCAATTATGAATTCCACTTGCAAACAGACTGAAAGACACCATTTTAACAGCCACTATGGGTTTGGACTATGGGCACATGTGCTTAATATTTTGCATGGAAATCGAAAATAATATTTTCTAAAGGTGGTAATATCAGGTGCAGGAGAAACCTATTCATAAAGATAAAGTATCCCTGGTGCATGGGCTGCGTTGACCCTGGTGATCTCAGCATAAGCCAGTCATACCAGTAGAATTCACAGGATCTGCTTCTTAACCTGCAAACTTCTACTTCTGTTCTTTTTCCAGTTCATTTGACCCTGCTGCACCTCCTACGTTTCACATGCCAGGGGGGGAAGCCAAGTTTGCCTCTGAAAAAAGAGAAAAGACTTATCCTCTTTCTTTAAGTCTACAAAAACTCGGTCTGGAAAAAAAAAAAACCTCAGGGGTACATAATAAACATTTAATTTCCCCTGGCAAGCAACAGGAAGGCTGATATGATGTAAAGAAGCTGAGAGTAAAGGACTGAAAGAATACTTGTCATTCTCCATATCTCAGGCTGGGTTAATTCCCATAGTTATGGCTGTGGATTCACAGAAGAATCTAATACTTCAGCAGGGAAAGAGGAGTCTTGGTGAACTCTTCCCTTCAGCAACCATTCTCTCCAGAATCCTACTGCATGCAGCCAGTGATATGGAGCTCAGCATTTGATTGCAAGAATATACAGCATGGAGATGGCAATATGGGAAGGAAGAAGGGCTCTTATTATAGCTCAAATTCTGTGTTCTGGTCTATAGAGCATAGATCACAATCGCTCATACATCCATGACAGCGACTGTTCTCCACTATGACAGATGGCTTTGTTGGGACTTAACATGTCAATGGTCACCCACTCAGAAAAGTTATCAGTCTGTTCTCCAGGCCCACCAAGACGCCAAGGGGCCAGAGCAGTGCCGTTTATATTAGTTTCTTGTCATTTTGGCTGAAGGCCATCCACCAGTCATTTATGTGATCACCAAAACAGAAGAATCTCAGATAAGCCACGGTGGTCTGGGAATAATGTTCACCCCGTAATCATACTCATAATAATAATGGCAGTGAGTGGAGGCTCCCATTGTGGCCGTACTTTCTGTATGTCTCAGGCAGGAGGCTGACGCAGCAGCCTGGGCACAGCTGGACACAATGATATACATCCAGATGGAATGTTTACCCGTTCCATACATTTAAACAGGAAATTAAGAAAGCTCTTAGCCCATCTACAGCACATGGGCCATCCTGCCCAGGTGCCTGGTCCCTTGCTGAGATACCTGGAGACTGAGTGTAGCTGACCTTGCAATGTGCCTGATCAGAAAGTTATGCACTGTGTGTGTTTAAATGTTGGCAAATTTTACATTCTTTGCACAAGATTTACATACATAAAAGGACTCTGTGTCAGTTTACATGTTACAAAAGTCTGACTGTGTTCGGATGTACATCTTTGTGTGCGATTTCACACGTGGAAATGGAAGTGAGTGTTCATACGTTGGAAGTCTTTCTGTATGTATGTAAACTCATATTGTATGTAGGTCTCTCCTCTGTGTGCATGCAGAGCATGTGTTGATAAGTGACTGTAGATGCATGAGACAGTACACACATACAGACATGCTCTGTGTTTGTGCGATGTGATCACGTATAAACACTTGCGGTGTGTGAGTGAGGCTGCACATGTTTCCGTGCCCCATCTGGAAGGTGCACGTGTGATGTGCTCTGTAGATGTGCAGCTGTGCTGTAGGTGAGAGAAATGGCAAAAATCTGAGCGGCGCCCAGAGAGTCTGGGGACAGATGGACGCTTTGCTATTGTCATTTAATAAAGATGAGGCAGCTTAACAAGAACCGGGTGGAGCACAGAAAGGTTGCAGCAGAAACCACAATAACCAAGACCAAGTGCCCTTTCAAATTTCATTCCACATATGTGGGCATACCGAGAATAATGTTAGACAAAATGATATCTGCCATAGGAAACAATGTTCAGTAATAGAAATGGTATTTTCCCTCATATTTTCCACCAAATTGCTTATTGAAAACAGAGGTCTTGAGTTGAGCTCTATGTATGGTTGCAATTTTTTTGATAGGTTCCAGATTTATTTGTTCAACATTGATAATGAAGTAATGGACATGAGATAGAAATGCAGATGAAGGTACAGACACATTCAGAGGATGCCGGAAGGGGACCAATATGAGCGCCATGTGAACTACAGTGTGAGCGCCATGTGAACCCACACCTTAACCTTCACTTAGTTATCTTTTCCAGTGACAGGAAGTTGCTGAGTATATACCCTACACAGAAGCCTGCTCCTGACCCATTTTACAGAGAGGAATGAAGAGGTGTAAATACTACTCTGCTTTCCTGTTGTTTTGACATTTTGTATTTTGAGTGTAATTTAAAAAGGGGCATTGGGCTCAATCATTTATGGCTCTGATAGCCATTGGTCTTTCGCTGTTGAGCGATAAACCAGACTGATTTCTGTATGATTCATTCCATCAAAATATTTTGGCTAAATATTTATCAGCCAACTGGTAAACAAGACACATCTGATCAAGCGAAAAATAACACTTTCCGCAATGCAATGCATATGTATGGTTATTCATAGAACCATTACATAATCTTAGATTACCCACCTGTGTTTATGGAGCAAGAGTAAAACTTGTAGTTTCGTTAAATGTTAAATTTTTTATGTTAAAATAACAATTACTAAAACAAGTAATTGAAACTGGATTAGCCTTTTTGAACAAAACAAAAAAAGCTATTAATGTAAGATGATTTATGATTTTTTATGAAAAATATCTGAACAGTTGGAATATAAGGAAAAACAACCTTAATTCAGACAGTATTTTAAGTAGCAGGGGGTGACACTCAGGGAGAAAAATTCCTGCAGACGAGGAGAGTAAAGGCTGCCCAGGTTACTCAGTCCAGAAACCTGTGGCTTGATGGAAAGAGACCAGTATTTCTGTCAATGATGCACACATACAGACCCATGAGTGGCCCCTTATAGACAGCCATAGTTATATGTAATGTGTGGGTTATTTACATTTGTATGTATTGTGGTGTCCCCAGGGGTTGGGCGACACTCACGGACCTTGCAGAGGGCGTAGGCAAGTTCAAGAACAAGGAGGAGGCAGTATTCAAAAACAAAATGATAATTTATTATACTACTACTTACAAACATAAAACAAAGGGTGGGGTCTTCAAGGGAATACAAACACATAAAGTCCACAAATCCTATCTCGTCGTCAATGTCCAAATCCAATCCAAAATACAGGTCCAAGTCCGCAATCCAGTCCATCGTCAAAATCCAAAGGGGGTCCTCAAACAATCCAAGTTCATACACAAAAAACACACTCCAACACTCTTTCTAAATCCTGGCTGGTCAAAAGACTTCACAGGTATTCACTCTCAAAACACACACACAGCAACTCCTTCCCAAACACGTTTCTACTCCTCTCCCAGTGTAATGGGATTCAGCACTTTAAATAGGCCTTGAAATGGCCTTCAGCTGTTCGTTAGTCCCATTGCCTTTACTTTGCTCAGGTGTGACTGTGGCCTGCTGGGAAATGTAGTGTTTCCTGGCTCCCATGTGTTGTAGGCCAGGCAGCCATTTTGTTGTGCAGCCCCTTGGGCTGCCACAGTATATATATGTCAATGTATTGGAGGGATGCAATATCATTCTTCCACAAAAATTCCATCATTTGGTGTTTTGTTGATGCTCTCAGGTACCGCTCCAGAATCTCCCAAAAGTGTTTAATTAGGTTGCAATCTGGTGACTGAGATGACCACGGCATATGGTTTACATTGTTTTCATGCTAATCAAACTATTCAGTGACCACTCGTGCCCTGTGGATGGGGGAATTGTCATCCTGGAAGAGACCCCTCCCATCAGGATAGAAATGCTTCCCCATATGATGAAGGTGATAACTCAGAATGGCTTTGTATTTATTGGCGTATACCTTACCCTCTAAGGGGTTGAGTAGACGTAAACCATGCCAGGAAAATGCACCCAACACCATAACAGAGCCGCCAGACCCCTTCACTGTGGGAAGCAGGCACTCAGGCCTGTAGGTTTTTTTTTGGCGTGCACCACATATGTACTCGTTCGCTTGTTGAGAACAGGGTAAAGACTCATTTGACCATATTACTTTTTTCCACTGCTCAGTAGACCACTGCCTGTGTTCTTTCCATCATTTTGCTCACAAATGTGCATCAATTTCAAAAATGGCTTCCTGATTAAGCATAGGGAGTGTCTTTATGTAAGGACGCCTTTGGTGTTGTTTTCAGTACCTGTCTTTGCTGTGGGATGTCTGACAGCCAGGAGGACTGAGGAAAGTTTGGCAAAACAGTGATAATTTTCACTTTGAGGAAAAACCTTTTTCTGAGACCACATCCACAAATGTTTAGTGCTCACATCGTAATTCAACATGCTTCTTGGTTCTGCTCCGGCTGCAGTTTGGAACTACTAAAATAGGCCCAAATTCCATATGTTCGTCCATTATTTTGGCCTGCTCTTTTTTATAACATCAATGCAAAACCAAATTATTGTTCTGTTTCTCATTGACAAAAATCCATAATTTCAGTTTTGATTATTATTCAATCCCCCCCCCCCCCCATGTAACATAATTACATCATAGCGTGGGCAGCGCAAGAACATTCTGAATGATACTGATAACAATGGATATTCTGCCCTTTATTATTATTTCCTAATGCTGACAATTCTACAAAGAAATCCTCACAAATTTTGAAGTGGGGCAAAGTTAGCTCACTGCCCTATGACTGGCTGGGGTTCTTTGACCCCCACTTATGTTCCATTAGAGATTAATTTTGGCTTACTCATCCATTACTCATCCATGATTTCAAGGAGGTTCTTTGTACGAGGAGCACAGACTTGTTTCGGATAGATAATGAAGATCGCATTCGGAGACTGTGACTCTCCACCATGTCAGGATATGATGTAGGTTACGTGAGTTGGGGATCTCAGTGCACCTTTCTGTCCACCAACGACTCATGCGTGGATGTTAAGTTACTGATGTGTTGTTTTTCATTTCTGAAGTTAGTTTTGCTAAAGCCATCAAGGTCAAATGATCCTTTATGGACCTGCTCTTTTTAAGTAATGCCAGCAAAGATTGTTTTTCCTTGTGTAGGTCCAAATCTATTCAGGAACTCAAGTCAGAAATGTGCAATATTCCCATTGGAGAGATGAAGATATTTTACAGCTGAATGAAATATTCATTCAACTTTATTTATTTCATATGACCAAAGTGGAAATTGGCATCGAAGGGGTTGCTTTGGTGTTCAAAATGTAATGAAATAAATACAGATAGAATACATTTGTTCAAAAGTGCATGTTGATCCAGATGGGGTTTTCGGTCAATCACCTAGCAGGCAATGTGATTATAGAGCCAACATAAGAATCAGATTATAAAAAAGAACTTGACTGGTCTACAGGGGTCTTAGATTCAATGCACACAACCCTGCACGGAACAAAATGTTGGCAGGTCAAAGACATGAAATACAATACAAATAAAATTGCGCATAAAAAAGGGAAACACAAATTTCCATGTGAAACTTTTTTTTACTTGAGTTGAATTTTCTATATTTTTAAATAACACCAAAACCTCACCACTTTACTTAAGAAAAACGTATTTGACAAAATACAGCATTTTTCTGCTACCAATATGATCTGCTACCATGATCTGCTAATGTGTATTGCACATGTTTTGTCTCTTAGTTGGGCAAGAAGAAATCTTGAAGTAAATTTTGATATTACACATTTATAATATATATTCCCTTATTTATTAGTCACAATTTTGAGGTTTGACAATGCAGATATCAGAAACAAGATCAAAATTGATTATTGTGTGTATTTGGCACATATAACAAATTCCTAGAATAACTAATTTCTCTAGTAATTTTAGATACCCCACTAATTTTATAATTGTATATACTCTTTTTAACCTGCTGCTTTCTTTGCACTTTTTCCCGATGAGCCGTGTATACCATGTACTGTATGTCATGTGCCCTGTTCTTACTGTTTTTAGCCTATGTGTATTATGTACTTTTGATGCAATGTATGTCGTGGGCCCTGTTTTACTGTTTTACTGTTTTTAGCCTATATGTTTCATGTACTTTTGAAGTTCTGCCAAATGAATTTCCCACTTGTGGGATAATAATGTTTACTTGATCTTGAAGTTGATGAATGTCAAGTATTTCAAAAAGCTTGTTATCTTTTTGTCTAAGCATCTCAAGAATTAAAACATAGCCTTGCTTCACTCCTCTTTTCCTTCATAGGGAACATTTATTTTGTGTTGTCTTCTAAAAAGCTATTGCAAAGAGCAAGACTAAACAGAGAACAAGTTCAAATGCATCCCCACTGGCACACAATGGAACACTGTCTTTGAATATTGGGTCTATAAAAGTACAGGTCCGAAAAAGATTGGGGTTGGAATACAAAATGCAACTTCTGGTTTAAAAAAAAGGTGCAGTCAGTGCCCCCAGGAAATGCAATTAATCCATTTTCAATCCAATCATAGACTTCAGCTGTGATTCACGTGAGACACACGACAGCATTTAGGTGGTGAACCAGTTCAGCAAGTGCACACAATGCACCGGTGACTGCACCAAAGGAAAGCCAAAGTGGTTTCATATTGCAGGACAGACAGAAAACCAGGCTGGAAGGCAGCACAGCTTTGTAACCTAATTGAATTAAACATTGAGATAAACTGCACACTCGGGATGTACACGTTGAAATGGTCCAATGGCCTCACAAGCAAAACCGTGGCTGGCAGCCAAGAGGGGGCTCCAGAGTTAGCTCCACAGAAAACGCAGGAAACTCCCAACGAACACCACTCCCACATTCAAAGCTGCTGATGGCTCGGACCTCTGTGCCCCAGAGGAGCTGCTAAATGGGTGAAAGGAACACTTCAGGACACCATAAATCTGTTAGTGTGCTTAACCAACTGGGCACAAATGAACACAAAATTAAAATACATTTTCTTTTGTTTTAAATAAAACAAACACCACCACCAGCAATTCAATTTTATTGAATTTATTGAAAGTGAATTTTATTATTTACATTTAAAAATGTGTATAATTGACAAATCATTTATGATTGTATCTCTGTTTTACCCTTGTAAGTGGCACAGTGGCACATGTAACAGTGTCTTATCTGTTAGTGTCTTATCAGTGACTGTGGTGTGTGTTACAATATTTCCCTTCCTGACATGCGTATCAGTATTTCCTCCCCTGACAGTGGCATGTGTATCAGTATTTCCCTTCCTGACAGTAGTGTATCAGTATTTCCTCCCTTGACTGTGGCGTGTGAAACACTAGTTCCCCTCCTGACTGTGGCATTGACTCCCTCACTCTGACACAGTGCTCTTTCATGGCCTGAGCGGCAGGGTTCTGGTGGAGGGAGCAGTCGAGTCTGTAGCTATCACTGTAATGAAAGGAAAATAAGCAGTCGGTGTGAACAGACCACTGTCTTGTTACCTTCCTAGGCAGCAGGATATTGCAGAGCTCCACCCATCACATGCCATGCTAACACACTTAAACCTATCACTTCAGTATTTGGCCCATGAACCAGAGCCCACAGGAAGTCTGGGAAACACTACTTAAACTGATCCTTCTCAAAGCAAATGGAGTGTATCCACTGTGCCTCCAATGAGAGTAGGACGTTAGTGTGGCGATGAGGGGGCACCGGGGCAGGGGTTCTGCAGTGGAGTGGAAGAAAGAGGGACAGAGGGACTACGTGCAACACGGCAGCTGAATTGTCCCGAGTCATACAGGAGGAGCTAGCCTGTGACTCGTTGTGTTCAGTGATGCATTCTTCACATCTCGGGAAACACCAGTGAGTTGTTTGAACCCCCAAAACGTAATGCTAGGTAAATGTTTAGGCCGTGCTATTTGCGAATAAAGAGGGGGGCGAGTAAAAACGAGTTGCCTGACAGTTTCCTATGGCTCAGAATACCTAGCCCATACTGCACACAATGATGCGAAACATTTGTCGCCAACTTGTTTGAGTAAATATTATTTCCTCAAGGGTAAATAAGAGTTATATCACAAAAGGAGAATTCATAGCTGAGGCGTTGGGTGTGGAGGAGACAGGGAACAGACAAGGCTCTCTTCAGCCAGCCTCTCTCTCTCTCTCTTTCTCTCTCTCTCTCCACAGGTGAATAGAGTCTCTGAGTGCACTGGACAGCTGAACAGCCATGAGTTGCCCACACCCCGCCAGCAGCTCGCGAGTAAGGCAGAATGGAGTGGAGGAGTCATCCTCCTTACCTCCATTGCATTAGATGACTATTTACTTAGCAGAAGCCCCTATCCAGAGCAATCAAGCTTATGTACTACATATTATTCTTTTATACCGTTGGATATTTCCGGAAGCAATTCAGGTTAAGTTCCTTGCTTTACAAGGTAGAGCAAGGTTACCCCTGTAGGTAATGACAGCAGCACTCTCATTAAAAAACTGGGGCATTCAACCCTGCCACCTTCTGGTTACAAGTTTAATTCCCCAACTACACTCCCTGCTCCATCCAATAGTCCAGTGCACTTCCACCATCTCTCTGCCTCTGCTGAAAAGAACAGAGGATTCCATACACTTCTCAAGAAACTGGTGTTCAGTTAAGCCTAATGCCCTCAGATATTTTTTTCCATCACGTGCATTAAAAAAATAAAATCTGTGTTTGCATGTGAACAAGAATAGCGTCAAGTGCTTCGAACCATGTTGTAGTGGTGTGCAGCTATCATTCCCTTCTGACCTTTTTTCGACTTTGAAAAAACGACAAACAGATGACAAGGAGGACAGCCAATAGTCTCCATCTGTAGTCACTGTTTCTTTTCTTGCCCCACTGGGACAGGCTCTGGAGGGACAACACTGGCTTCTGGTGGCAAGACAGGCAAGTGCATGTTTGGCTGATTTCTCAAAGCACAAAAATGTCGGTCATTGAGTTTGTTGCACTTTGCTGAAAATCAGACACAACTGATTTTGGGACTACCTCTCAGTTTGTCTGTTGTAGCGCACAGGAAAACCAAAGAGCCGAGGCCCTCACGATAGATGACGTCGCTGCTGAAAATTCCTTACCTTCCCGTGAAGTACACTTCTTGGACAAAAACCTGAACAGAATACTCCAGTTCTCCACTCCTTTTTGCTATGCAGTCACGCTTCAAGGGAACCCTGAGAAACAGACACTCATGAGATTAACAAGGAAGAGGATGGATGGATACCTGTCATGGTTCTTTATCTCTTGGAGTGAGATGTTCAGGCAGGAAATCAAAAGCACCAAAAAAATCAGCTGTTGGACTTTTTAAAATGTTCACTTTGGTTTACTGATCAGTCACAGGTATTTATAAATTTAACGAAGAAAAAGCATTTCAAGAATCAAGGTTAAAATTATAGACTTAAAGAGTAAAAAATGTGTTGTCTACCATGCAATGTTAGCCACTGGATGCTTAAAAGTCAGTGAGAGGTAATTACTAGTTGCATAATCTATATTTTTCTCTATGCGTATTATAATTAAGTTTATATATACGTTTGCCGAGCCAGTTCTGAGCCATCCCATGAAATTATTTTTGGTGCCAGAGGACTGTTAGAAACCACAGCAGTTTCCCGTTATTGATTTCACTCCCTACCATTTGTCTCTGAAGTTACTTCACATCATATGTAAATTTCCTGCTCAAACAACCACCACTTTCCCTGTAAACCCAGCCAAAAGAGAGCTTTTTTTAATCTATAAAATGACTTTTTCAGTTTGCTGAGAACTTGGTGCAAGGCCTATTTGCTCTTATTGGTTATTTTTTTCAGCTTTAGCTGCAGTCCTGGTGCAGGTTGCTGCGCTGGCCTGGCTTTAACCACTGTAATGGGAGATAAGAGTGTGATTTATAAAATAAGATTCCTGTCCCACATCTAGAGCTGGAATCCAACAGGATGCCAACCTAACAGAAGTCCCAGAAGAGCCATATTTTTGCAGTGAGACTTTGAATAGATCCTTTATGCAAACCTCATTAATATTTTAGTACAGTCGCACCTATATTCGTTCATTGAACTTCCTGTCGAAATCCAAACAGATCTGAGAGACAGACAGACTTTTGAAAATTCCCATATTTACTTCCCCAGAACAGCGCGCCTGTTTAGAGAGTTTGCACTTGAGCCATGAATGCAAGTCCGTGCCACACTTCACAGAAACATCCATCAAAAGACTTCATTTAAATGGAGATGAAAGCCGGCCCTTTTAACTCCTTCCTCTCTCAGTGGCAGCGTTGTTTACCTTCTGAACTGTTTGTTTTTCAAAAAGCAAATATCTGAAGAGGTTACGCTCGCAAAGAAGGTCAGTTCTCTCACAGCAATATGGCAGAAGTTTGAAGTTTTTATGAAAAACTTGCATTGTCCCGCAAAGTGAAGAGAAATATCCCGATCCAGTTCCTCAAATATCCTAATGCGAGTTAGAAATCAAACATGAATATGGTAATTGTAGAATTTTTTGGAATTCCCTCGGCTAGCCTCTTGGCAAGGTTTCTATCACTTGTTATGATTGGTACCCTTGTTTGTGTGTTCCAAGAAACATTGGCATAATGGAAAAAATGTGTCACGCTGAAGTTGAAGGAATTAATACACTTAAATGTCATGTCATGAATCAAACACCAATGAATAAAGCATATTGAGTGTGCTCTTTTCTGTAAAATACCAGGCAGCAGGCAGAAAGTCAAGCTCCATTGTGTGTGGCCAGGGTACTGGAAAGTCTTCTACAGATCATTCCGGAACATCCCCAGGGGGTTGTTTGAAGGGGGTGGGGGGAGACAAATTGCTGCAGGCTTCAGCATTCGTCTGTGTGAATTTGCATAACTCCGCTCTCAACCATTTGTAAAATATGTGTAAAATTTGCACAGAAACATTTATTTGATCCATTGACCAAGATTTGAAAGCAAATGGGAAGAGAGAGACAGAGAGAGAGAGGAAGGTGACTGCAACCCCATGGGAAATTTATTTGAAGATGTGAAAATACTTCAAAGGTGAGGAGAGGTCTGTGCCCGACTCAGAGCTCTGACTCACACTCAGACCTCGTGCCAAATCACCAAAGCTGGGAATTGAATCGGATCCTTGAAGAAGCTGACGCATCAACTAATGAGGAGGAAAATCAAGGACAAACCCAAGCCCCCTTTCGCAACGCGAACGTGCGGCGTCCAGCCTTCCTTTTCTCATCTCAGAAAGCTGAGTTCTGTTTTTTCGATGCCAGCTGGAGGCCTGGTGCTGGAGTGAATAGATAGTTTGTGCCCGTGGACACTCACGGAGGAAAGTCCTGCGGGTGCATGAGCGTCAGAATCTGGCCACTTTTCACAAACCTTTGGCAGCTGAATAAATCACCCCTTTATCCCTCCCGCTCCGGGAGCAGCTGCGTTCAGCCCAGGGACCCTCGACAAAGTCTCACCACGCTGATATATCTCACAGACATACAGCGCTCCTCTCATCCTCACCCAAGCCAACCACGGACTGCGCCAAGAGGATGCCCCCACTCAAGGGCTATCTTTAGCAGCTGCGTCTTCGCTGGGTGGGGCTGCTTTGCTTGTTTGAACGAGAGCCGTTTTACACCTGATAGAGAGGCCAACTGACGATAGCGCGACCCTCTGCCAGACCAGCAGAACAAACTGAAGTGCTCATGCGCAAGAACAGATTTAATTTGAAAGACTAGGCTGTGATGACTGCCAGGCTGCTGGGCTGGCAGTGTAGTGTAATGGTTAGGGAGCTGGGCTTGTAACTCAGAGGTTGCAGGTTCAATTCCCAGGTGGGGCACTGCTGTTGTACCCTTGAGCAAGGTACTTAACCTGAATTGCTTCAGTAAAATATCCAGCTGTATAAATGGATTGTATGTAAAGAAATGTAAACTGTGTAAGTCACTCTGGAGCGTCTGCTAAATGCCTAAACATTTTAAAATGTAAATGTAATGAGTCAATAAGATTTATTTTAATTTAACCTGGGAAATATTGCTGTTTAGAGAGTGTGTTGGAGAGATTTCAGGAGACAGTAGATATACACCCACACATATTGCATATACATATGTACTGTATATACAGTATGGATGTGCGCATATATAAATATGTTCTTATTTAAGATTAGAAAAATACAGTATTCAACTCTCTCTTCCTAACTCATAAATCTAAATCTAAAAAGGCCTCACAAGAATGACATTTCAGCTCAGCACTGAAAAACAAAAAGGTCAATGGTTATTTCATTAGAAATTGTGATATACAATAAAATCATCCACTGTTTACTTGAAACGTATTTTTCCTCTCCTCTTGGGAAAGAAACTCTTGCATGAAAGTCTGTTTGACCAAATGATGTTGATTCTGAGGCACTGAAGGACGTTTCGACCAGGCTGCACATACACACAGTTCTTCAAAGGGACAGACACGTCCTTCCACCAGAAGATCAGTTTGGAAGCATCCGTCCCCAGAATAGCAGAAGAACTCACTCTCCACTTTTAAAAATGTAATTGAAAACATCCCCATTCTCATCCCTTTGCCAAACATTTGCTTTTGTTTTAGACATTGTTCAGTTTTTTGGCAAAATTCAATAAGCCAGCGTGTTTCAGGGAACACCATTCAAGTCATCGGACCTTGCTTTGGCATTTGACATGAAACAAATGAGCCTTTCATCAGAACTTCAAACAAGAAATTAAACAAACGATGAGGAAGAAACAAGGATGATGATGGCACAGACATCATAAGTAGATACTGCTTCTCAGCCTAACAAGTTCGGTCTCTTTCTGCCTGTTGCTGACAGCCCCACATAAATGAGTGACAAAACAAAAGACATTTGAACGTCTGTTTGGCAGGAAATTATGATAGAGATATTTATGTTGATTAATGGGTTCTCAATTTTGGAGGTGAGAGCTGGAGACCATCGGAGCAGAAATATGCAGAGAATCTTCGCTTGGTGCTGCAAGTTTTTTGAAAGGAACACAATCTGATGCAGGTTTCGCGTTTAATTGACTGTGCTAAAGATAATTTTTTTATGGATACAGGCAGGCCTGGTAAGAATCATGCCTAAGTAAATGCTGCATAGCAATGCATTGGGGTGGCTGTCATAACTTTGGAAATATCTCTTTCCTCTCTATTTGTTGTTAGGCAGAGATTTTGATTTGGCTCCATCTGGCCCAGTTCCATCTTCCACGGGGCCAGAGATGAAATACTGTCACTGAGCAGTAATGCAGTTATCAACCTATTTTTCTCTTTAGTGCAGATAGACTCAGAATGAAAGAAATGTAGGTTTTAACTGTGCAGAATAACGGATGTGAAATGGCAGGGACAGTAAACCCAGACCTTCCCTGGAAAGCACCAAAGCATTTTTTCCCTCACAAATAGCCATTAACTGTCTATTTTATGGATTACGAATGGTGTTTGTGGCATTTCATACTTTTTCCATTAAGGTAGAGTTACCTAGAAGTTCCTTAAACCAAACACACATGGTCTGAAGGGTTAAACAAGAATGTTTGAGGGTGAAAGTTTATCTTGCCTGAAAAACCTTGTCTAGCCAGACAGCGTAGGAAGGAATGCTTGAGTGAGTACATTCAGCACACATACATGTAACTGCCAAAATAAAAGAAATACAAAAATAAAGTGTCTGAATAGGGCGTTGGGCCACCACAAGCTGACATTACAGCTTTAGTGCGCCTTGGCATAGATTCTACAAGTGTCTGGAACTTTATTGGAGGGATGCAATGCCATTCTTCCATGAGAAATTCCATCATTTGGTGTTTTGTTGATGGTTGTGGAAAATGCTGTCTCAGGCGCCGCTCTAGAATCTCGCATAAGTGTTCAATTGGGTTGACATCTGCTGACGGAGACAGCCATGGCATATGGTTTACATCGTTTTCATGCTCATACTATTCAATGATGACTTGTGCCCTGTGGATCGTCATCCTGGAAGAGACCACTCCCATCAGAATAGAAATGCTTCACCATAGGATGAAGGTGATCACTCAGAACGGTTTTGTATTTATTGGCATATACCTTGCTCTCTAAAGGGTTGAGTGGATCTAAACCATGCCAGGAAAATACACCCCACACCATAACAGAGCCGCTCTTCACCGTGGGAAAGAAGCTCTCAAGCCTGTAGGTTTCTTTTGGTGTGCGACACACATGCACTCGTTTGCTTGAAAGATGACTCATCTGACCACATCAGTAGACTAATGCCTGTGTTCTTTGCACCACTTTACTCGCAAACATGCATTTTTATGTAGATGTAATAAGGGGTTTATGCACTGCAATCCAACCATAGTATCCCTGTCTGTGAAGTACTCAACTGGCTTTTCTTGATGAAACTGCCTGCTGCCTTGCGGTCAATTGATTCAGAGTTGCTTGTCTGTTTTGCCTTCAGTAGCCAAACGAATGTGCAACTAGGCCTGCTCATAATTTTTATACATCACACATGAGAATGATGGGATATTAATTGCTTAATTAAATCAGGAACCACACCTGTGTGGAAGCACCTGCTTTCAATACACTTTGTATCCCTTATTTATTCAAGTGTTTCCTTTATTTTGGCAGCCACCTGTACGTTCACACATAAATTGCAAATGCAGATATCCATCACATGAAAACACTGCCAATGAAAGAAAATATTTCAACTCCTATTGTGGGACACCAAATTACTTGGAACTACAAAGGCATTCACTGGGATGGCGATCTGTGTCTCAGGAAGTATAACAATATTTCATGCTGGGCTGCTCACAGTTGACCTCCGCTCTCTGTTCTCCATGCTAATGATGACCAACAGCCTCATGAGAGATTCCCTTTGCAGTAAATCTGCAGCTGTGCAGGGCATGAAGAATTGTTAGAGCATTGCATTTTTACATTAATTACATTAATTACATTCATCTAGCAGATGCTCTTATCCAGTACAAAGTATAAAGTAGAGTACATAAGTGCATACCATAGGAATACAAGAGCAACGGTAACTACGTAAAGGACTATGAATACTCTTACTACCAGTATCAGTGCAACAAGTGCAATGATAATCGACACTAAAACCTATATTTACAAATAAACAACAACGTTATCATGATCAACTGTCCTGTCGATCATAGCCAACTATCCTGCCAACATGTAGAGTGTTAAACCAAGTGCTTATCTATGTTCTAACAGTGTGTGCTGGGGACTCCCCCTCTGGAGCCAGAGTATAGACAATGGACATGCAATCCATATGTTTTAGGTCCTCTTTACACTGTACCTTAAATCTATCACTGAAGCGCCCTTTCGAGGAATCCCAATTTAACACCAAGGCCACAAACTGTCTATGCTCTTACCCTTACATAGCATATAAGTATTTCCATATGCACCACTTGAACAAAAAATATGTACATGCATGCAGGTCATGGCTGAATTTGTTTGGCAGACCGCATCATGGATGAAAGCAATACAGATATGCAGTAACATTACGAAAATATACATTAAACTGGAAAGGACAGATAGGATACAATGAATAGTAATAACTTGTACCTAATACCTTGCATTAATGAACATTTGTCATGATCTAATTGCAAAATAATTGATTAGGGAGTAAAATGTTTTCCAAATGCAATCCGTTATCTTAGTACACTGTAGCTTATTGAATCACAGAGCAACCACAACCACAAGCTGTACTCTGTCATTTGCGCTTCCAACTCGATTTTAGAATCGTGGGCTTACGCTTGAATTTGAATTGTCACATTAACTCAACTGTGCTTATTGGATGTCGGGAAAGATGTAGGAATGGGAGAACATGATTGATGCCATTAGGAGGCAGTCTGCTTTTGAAGAGACGTCTATATTAGCGCAGCCACAACCAACAGTATCTGCGTGCCAAGTCGTAAATAATATTGCATTAATGCTACGTCTTTATATTGACCTGTGAGGCAGAGTGCCAAGTACTGTACATGACCTCAAACCAACTCCCTGTGCAGGCTTCTCCTTTAAGTATCTGGCAGAATGTCTGTATATGTTTAGTACATAACCTCAGAAATAGGTATTCAAACCTGCTATAGGATTTACCCTCTTCTCTTCTGATTAAATAAAATGCATCAAAGAAGTTGGTGCGTGACACCAGCTTTGAAAAGATAGAGTGAAGAGCTGGATCTCAATCGCCAGTCCTGGTGGGGCACAGTGCATTTAAATCATTGATTGGCTAAAGAGACCAATCACCTTGCTTCCAAGGCCTAAATTAGCTGCTGATTGAAAGGAAGCCACAAAAACTGTAGACACGGCAGTCCTCCAGGACTGGAGTTTGAGTTCCCTGGTACAGATGGTTACAGAAATCTTCCCCAAGGCTTCAGTGACAGTGACGACCTGCCACGGGCCTGTAGGCTGATTGTGGCCTGTAGTGTTGTTCCTGTGGTATAAAGTACATGGAGTCCAGACAGTTCATACAGCAAATAAAAGATTGATTTGTATTTCTTATATTTACCTGTAAAACAAATATTTTGTGTAGAAAATAAACAGCCTGCCTGCCACTGCCCAGAGACGATGGTAATGTCTGATTCTTCTAGACCAGACAAAAACAGCTGGAGCCTATGCATGGTGGGCGAGAGCTGGGGCAAGCTGGACTGGATTGAACAGAGCCTCTGCTGTCCGGTCTCGGCTCAGCTGGGCCGGGCCTCAGTAAACACAAACACACACAGGGCGTTCAGGGCACACCCTTCCGCTGCTTTCATCTGCCCCCTCATGCCTTGTTCCTCCACAAGGAAGACAAGCGTTTCATTAGAAGTGACTGACAGATCTGGTCCAAGGCCTGTGCAGTAGCCTACATTACAGCAGTGCCAGCCTCCAGTTTGAGTCCTGGCAGCTCTGAGTGATGTGTGGCTGGCTAGCAGGGAGCTGGCATATCACACATTCATTGTCTTTCGCTGGAAACCAAATCAATTTCAGAAACCCCAGTGCAAGATGACTCCAAAGCCAAATTATTGCTGAGATTGCTGACATTCACTGATGTGAAACTACTGTTGACATACAGTATAATTGATGTGAAAGCCAGTGCTTTTTTTGGCACTCATGAATTAGTCAGAGACATCCAACCTATCTGATGGATATTTCATGTTTTTGGCAACAAAAAGGTTTCATTAAACAAGTCAATTATCCATTCAGCTTACTGTAAATTAAGCTTTCAAAATCTGAAAAGACAACATATAAATAAGGCAAAGAAGAACAGAAATGGTAGCAAAGTGAACAAAGCGATGCAGACGGATGATGTCACTTTCTTTGACAGGGACACTTGGAAACGACCCCCCAGGTATTCCAGGGAGAGGGCAGGAGTACGTGCCTTTGGGAGTAGCTTGTCACTGTCCGTCTAATGGTACTCTTCCTGTCTCTCTAATTACAATGCAGCAAAAACAGCTCAGACTACAGCCACTACAGTCAGCTCCCTGTAATCGTGTATCAGACAACTGTACATGCCATTTTATTGCATGGCGTGCAATCAGTATCCTGTTTTAACCCCACCGACTCCTGAACATTTACATTTATTAGGAGCTGACAGTATACCAGGAATATCCTGGATCTCCACATCCCTGTAGTACCTCTGGATCTTTGACTGCCATCATTGGTGTCGCTCTTCATTGACTAAATAGGCAGGTCCAGGTTTCACACATAAGCTCACTGTTCAGTGTGGATTACCTTGTGGTAACACACGCCCAGGGACACTGAAACCACACACGGCTGAGGGTCATACAGGAGAAGTGGAAAACACTGAATACTTTGGGCTGAAACACAGTAGATTGATTCAGACTGGGCCTGCCTACACAGACATGAGAAACTGTGAATCACTGACGTGTCTGGTTTATAAACTTTGTCCACGCCCCCCACACCCTCTTCCTGGTGTTGTGTCTCAATATTTACTCTTTTGACAAAAACACAGAATTGGATTTTGTATTTTTTGTTTGTTAGGTTCAAGATTTGATTGTAAAGACTTGTATTGTGTTACACAGGGGGCAGCCCAAATAATTTGGAAATATTAAATGAAAAAGTGAAGTTTGAATTAACTAAATTGCAATTAAAAAGCAGGCTTATACAGGTGTTTCATATTAATTTCAATGCTAATTACCAATATTTTTACTTTAATATATGAGTTTATAAAGCAACATGAGAGAACATTTTGAAAGAGGTTAAATAGTTAGTGTCCGAATTGTAGGTGTGTCAGTCACAGAAACTGCAAAATTACTTAATGTGTCAAGGGGAACAGTATCGAAAATCATGACGCTATATGCCAAACAAGGAAAAACTGCATCAGGAAAGAGGAACAATGTCCAAGCTCACTTCACAGGGCAGTTGCTAAAAACCACAAAGCAAAAAATGGATCTACATCTCTGTGACCCAGTCACAATAAGAATTGTACATCATGAGTGTTATAAAGCTGATATTTATGGTAGGGCTGCCTTCAACCCACATTGCCTGTTTAACATGGTGATAGTTCCGTTATGTTATGGGCAGCCATCTCATGGGAGTCATTGGGTCTGACTATTACTCTACAATTATGAAAGGAATATAAAGCAAAGAAGAGCTCAACTCTTTATTAGTTAATAAATATGAATCTATTGGTGTTTCCATTACTTTGTCTACCCCTATATATTTATATGATTAAGCAAGACAAATTGATGTTCTATTTTTAAAGATTAAACCATATTCAGAATGTGGACATTTAACATTTATAGCTATGGATAACTTTTCAATGTAAACTGAAAAGAAAAGACACACACCCACGTGAGTAAAAATTTGTATTTGAAGAGTCCATGGATACCCAAAACAGTGTTCTGTGTCAGTGTTATGAGTAAGTTACCCAAAGAGGAAAAAACAGGCTTTAGCTGTTCAAACCTGGTCCTCGGGGTCTGCAGGAAGGGCTGTCTCTTTTGTTCCCAACAAAGAAATGAGAATCATGCTGGATTGGGGCCATCCAGGAGCAGTGCTCTGTAGCACTCACATAGATTCAATGGTGAAAAATATTTAGCCACACTGGAGGTGAAACAGATCTCAATACATTGACCAGGACTTCCACTATATGACTCGAATGTGGAAAACCATCCAGTTCTCTGGACACTTGGATTGGGCACGGCATGAAAGAGAGCATTGAGATAAGTCAAATATTTCCACAGGCCGTAAACGTTTGTGTGATGGAATATCCCAGCTGTATGTAGCTTTTTTCAGGACCCTGATGGTGCCAGTAATGTTGCCAGCTGGACTCGAGAGCATGCTGTGCTTCTGCAGGGTGCTGGTTATATAAAACACTGGTGCACGATTATTCATCTTTAATCTATGATACAAATCTTTGGCTCTTCTTGACTGTGGCCTTTGAGTCATTCTACTCAAGACTCTCCAGTCACAGTAGGGGCTATTTTAATGTGGAGAAATACAGTTCAAGCAGTGATGCAATCTTGCCATTGACACAGTGTGGTTGAGATCTCCCCAAACTGACAAAGCTGTTCACATGTGTAGACACAGCCATTTAAGAGTAAAAGGCTAAATTGTTCACAGGCCATTATTGTACTATGTCAGTTTTGCAATCATAACAATTTAAATATGTGCTGCTCTCATAAAACAGCATGAACAGTGTTCCCGAGTGAGTGGCTTGGTTGGTAAATGCTCCCACCACAAAAAAAAAAAAAAATTAAACGGGGGGAAAAAAGGCTGGGCCCTTTAGTTGTAGGTTTGCACCCCGGCCATGTCATTCGCTCACAATGACAGGGAGTCTGTGGGTAGGGTACGCTTAAGTCTGCCAAGGTTCCTCGCATTACCATTACATTAGTTCCTCCTGACACCATACCAGGACCCCTCAGGGTACCAGTGGTCAGTCAGTGAGAGACATGCCTCTCCTCCAATTGGTGCGAGCTCTTTCATGTAGTGCTCTTTTGCCTGCAGGGTATAAAATAGCCACTGGTTGTGTCAGGTGAAGTCAGAACACGCACTTACGCTGCAGTGGTTCTGGTACACGAGTGCAGGTAGCATACTCGAGCGATTCCACATTGAGAAGAAAAGTAAAAAAGGAGGAAAGAAAAATCAAATATGTATGAAAAATGTACTGATCGGGGATTGTTCAAACACGGTGGTAAATGTAATTAACTTCACAAGAAAAAGCCATTCATGCGCAGGTAGTGTCATTAACTGTATCTTCTAAGTGCCATTACTGTTAATGGACCCTGTTCATTCATAATATAAACTACCTATATTTTAGTGCTGGTATCAGCCACTGAAAATGAATACATATTTTCTTAACAGCTACAATTACATCAAGAAATCTCCAATTATCTTCACTAATGTCAATTCTCAAGGTATTTGCATTCAGCATTAAATATAATTTGGATGAAAGTAGGCAGATTGAAGTTAGATTATACATACTTAAATTAGTCTTTGAAAAGAAAAGAAAAGGCCTAACACAACTACATATCTCAGCATCTCAGAGTTAATGACAGTAAAGTGTTGAAATAAGCTAATTTGCTGTTTTTCTATGTAATGAAAAAATTATTTTGCAGAGCTGACCTCAGAACAGAAGTAAGGCTTAACCCAGTCATACAATGAACAATGTTGTCTCTGAACAGAAAATTTGGTCCAGCTTTTCTTAATGCCAAATGCCAGCTCGGCAGTTTGTCCAACTACCCAAAATAAGCAAACCAATAAGTTTAAAAGTAAATTATCCATGTGCCACGGGTTTGGTAAACAATTAGCGAACTCAGTGGCTCCTTCTTTTGGGAGCGATTTTCTTTTTTTCTGAGAAATTGCTTGCTTTCCCACTAGATTTGATATGATTTTCAATAGCGAAAAGATCAGTGGTAAGAAGGGGAAATGATTAAGATTGAAACCTCAGATCAACACAGCTTCTGAACCCACATTGGCAGAAGCAGAGTTGTGAAATTGAACGTGTGTTTGCCATGTTTTCTTTTTTTTTTTTTTTTAATAGAAGAGCTTACCACCTGTAAGTGGACTAGGTTCAAATATAACAGTACTGACACTAACCTGTAATGACATGAGGAAACACAACATGCCATTGTGTTTACTGTCAAGTATAGAAGATCAATTTATTTCAGGCTCCCAAATGGTTCAGTTGGTAAAAGTGGGTGCAGGCTGGGCAGGATAGACAGGTTTGAGTCTCAGCTATATCAATGTTGGAATGTTACTAGTTACGGCAGTGGCATTACACGATTGGCCTCATCCTACTAGGGGTTGGGTGTGGTGGCCAGGGTTTCTTAGTTACTGCTGCATTAGTTCCTCCCAAAGATGTGCCAGGCTCCCACATGTTACCAATTGTCAGCGATACACCCCTTTCCTTAGATTGGTGCCAGCAATCTCCTGTAGTACTGTGAGGGCCGTAGGGTTCAAAATGGTCACTGAGTGCATGCGCATCAGCTTAAGTGCTCATTGTGTACGTGTGGGTGGCCTGGTGGTGACTCGAGAGGCATAACTGCTGATTTAAAATTGGAGAGAAAAAGGAGGAGAAACATTTTTAATAGGGCTGTAAAGATGACTTTATTAGTTGGTCCGATGTAAAAAAAAAATTGCTTTAATCTGCAACTAATTGTTGAGAAGAAAAATTCTAAAAGATTTTCATTTCATTAATAAATTGGCTTATTACCTCAGTGTAAACACGCTAGCTAATGTTATTTGATATACTAGCTAACACTAGATTCAGCCATAATTTTCAACATTGGGAGTTTTTAGCTAAGCTTCTTTGCGCAATAGGAGTAATATTGTATTAAACATAGTTTAATGTCACTCAAGTTAAGAAGCTGTGACCGCTATATATAATTGGCACAACTTAAGCCACATTGCCCTTTGAAATAGAATTTGAGGTGTTTAGAAATGGATAAATTCAAAACCAAAGCCAGACTAAGAAATGCCCTTCATTTTTTTTCTATTTACAGAATTATTTATGTGATACCTTATTACAGCAAAAATAATAATAATGGACAATATTATAATACAATAACAATAATTGACATCAACATGTAATGCAATTAACAGGAACAGTGAATGTCTATTTGCCTTCTCCAAAAATGAACGCATGTAAAAGTCTAATAAGTAAGCAGAAAAAGCATCCTTTTATGCTATTTACTTTGTATATACAGTGCCTTGCAAAAGTACTCAGACCCTTGGAAAGTTTTCAAATGTTACTGGATTACAAATGATACATTCACATTTGTTTTCCATTTAATATTTTTTATTCAAAACTCACATGCTCAAACTGAATTGTTATAAAGAAGTAATTAGTTATCTCAGCAAATATTTTTTTAAATAATTTTTATCAAATTTTTTCCCAGTTTTTCTCCCAACTTGGTTTTCTCCCAATTATACCCTTTATCATTCCAACTATCCTCCCCCACAAGCCCGCTGCTGGACTATTTTTGATACCGGTAATGGCAGGAATGACAAACCGCCTCCTCCAAGGCAATGAACTCGTTAATTGCCGACTGTGATTCCAATACAGCCAGAGAAGCTTTCTGCAACGAGCTCATGCTGGCTTCCCCCCCCGGGGCGGACAGCCAATTGCCACCCCGGTCAGCAAATATTTTAAAGAAAAATAAAAGGTTTCAACAACTTTGCACACTAGCTGGAGGTGATTTTCACTCATTCTTCCAAGCAGAATGGCTCCAGCTCTCTCGAGTTGCTTGGACATTGCTTATGGACAGCAATTTTCAAGTTGTGACATAGATTCTCAGTGGGGTTCAGGTCAGGACTTTGACTGGGCCACTCAAGGACATTCACCTTTTTATTCTTGAGGCACTCCAATGCAGCTTTGCCCAGTGCTTTGGATCGTTGCCCTGTCAAAAGGTAAATCTTTGCCCCAGCTTCAGTTTTTTGGGAGACTGAAATAGGTTTTCTTGCAGTATCTGCCTGTACTTTGCTCCTTTCATTATTTCCTTCTATTCTGGCAAGTTTCCCAGTCCCTGCTGAAGAGAAGCAGTCTGATACTGCCACCACCATGCTTCACTGTAGGGATGGTGTAACGTGGGGCATAGGCAGTGTTAGGTTTGTGCCACACATAATGCTTTGCATTCTGGTCAAAAAGTTATATTTTAGTCTCATCTGACCACAAAACCTTTTCCCACATCTTAGCTGGATCACTCATGTGCTGTCTAGCAAACTCCAGGCAGGCTTTAAGATGTTTTGTTTGAAGTAGTGGCTTTTTCCTTGCCACACTGCCATACCGGCCAGTATTATGCAGTGCTCTTGATATTGTTGACTGATGCACTATAACTCCATTCTCAGCCACTGAACTCTGTAGCTCGTTTAGAGTAATTGTTGGCCTTACAGTGGCTTCCCTCACAAGTCTCCTCCTTGTTTAGTCACTGAGTTTTGAGGGACAGCCTTTTATATGCAGGGTCTAGGTGGTATGATGCAGCTTCCACTTTTTGCTTATTGAGTCAACAGTGATATCCAAGCCCTTAGATATTTTTTTGTATCCTTATCCTAATCTGTACCTTTTGATAACCATATTCCTGGCTTCCTGAGAAAGCTCTTTTGTCTGAATTTTGTGTATTTCCTTCAACTTCACTACCAGACCAATGATCCTCACAAAGGCAGGTGTTTTTAATCTTGAAATAATAACAATCACTGTTATGGCACACAGACTTTTGCAATTAACGTTTTTCCATTTTTATTTAATTTTACGTATATATATACTTTTTTCACTTCTTAATTTTTTTATTTTTATAAATGTGTGCAATAGCTTGTATTTATAACAGATATTAATTCCTAAATGAAAATGCCAAAACTAAAAGCTTGAAAGCAACTAAATGTGAAAATTGTGCAAGGGTCTGAGTACTTTTGCAAGGCATGGTATGCCATGTACACTACCGTTCAAAAGTTTGGGGTCACCTGCTGGAAACTATTTTTATCTCATAATTGACAATGCTTTACACCGTATACATTTCTGTAAATACTTTAAAATGACAAAAAACACATGTAACAATGAACAAAATGAACATCAAAGAAATGTTAAAGAAAATTATATTGAAAATTGAATCTTGGATTCCTCAAAATAGTTACCCTTTGGCGTGAGAATAGCCTCACAAACAGTGGCCATTCGGTTAATACGTTTTAGCAGGAAATCACCCGACATGTTTTCCCAGCTATCCTGCAGCAATTCCCAGAGAAACTTGTGGGTTGCTTTGCTTTGACTCTTCCTTTCCAGTTTGTCCCATACAAGTTCTATGGGATTGAGGTCTGGACACTGGGCAGGCCAGGTCTTTAGTTTGAGTTGTTGTTCACATTCCTCCTTCACCAGATAGTTCTTGTACAACTTCAAGGTGTGTTTCGGGTCGTTATCTTGCTGAAGAATGAAGGAGTGCCCAATTAGCCATAGTCCAGATGGAAGGTGACCCCAAACTTTTGAACGGTAGTGTATATTGGTATTACCCCAAGCAATAACATAATATAACATCTTATTAGCCAGATTAGCCATTTTGTATGCTTTTGAGCATTGTAGCTATGACAGTAATCTTACTGCTATTGATCCTGAATGTATCAACAGCATTATAGTTTGATAATATATAGTTTCAGGAGAATGTCCAAGCTGGGGAGAGTCCAGGTACACTAAAGAGGTGAGTCTTCAGGTTCAGGAAGGTAATGAGTGAGAATGCTGTTTCTGTTGCAGTGAGAATCTCATTCCACCACTGCGGTGATAGAGATGAAAACGAGCAGGCTCTTTTGGTGACGCAGAAGAGCAGTACACGGCTGTGGTGTAGAGAGAGGTGGTAGACATGAGGGTTTTCAGGTATGAAGGGGCAGTGTGGCTGAGGGAAATGTTCGTCAGTGAGAACGTCAGGGGACTGAGGTGAGGAGAGGTGAGTAGGAAGAGCTCAACAGAGAAGTGTCTCATTCTCTTAAAAGTAAATAGGAGCCTAACATTTCTGCACTGCACCACTCAAATTTGTGTTAGACTGGATTATGATTTAACTATGCACCATAACAATTTAATTGTATTTTATTAATTTTACAGTCTTATTCTCCCCAATTTGGTATTACTAATTGTACCTCTCTGGTTGCCACTGTTCCACCCACACCTGCACAAAGAGCACTATAGTGGAAGAAAACCAGTGAGTATTTTACACCCTACAGGCCACACATTAGTATAGTAGAGAGCGAGTGCTGACCGGAGTAGTGGTGTATCTCTCGCTGACGAGAAGTGGTAGGCTGTAGGTGCCTGCTGTGTCATTGGGCAGAATTACTGCAGCAGTAACCCAACAAAACCCAGGCTGACTTAAACCCACCCGAAGCCCCAAAGGATGAGGCCAGCTGTGTCCTGCCATTGTCCAGACGGCCGTTGTCCACAATAACCGTGCAGTTCTCAAGCAGAGGTCTGTAGACTTGCAGTTACTGACCCCAGCCTGGCAGTGACCAGATAGTACCGTGGCCCTAATGAAACAAGTCTAAACCCTCAACAGACAATGCAAAACCACACCTAGCATTCTGCGCATTCCTGCTGGCCATTGAGCAGAGCTCCTCCCTGCAGCTGGCCCCAATTGTGATGAAGGCATACCCTAAGGCAATGTGAATACAGCTTTTCGCCAGTATTGTTAAAAATCTTATCATTGACCTGCGAGTGGTCTAGCTTCACTCCCCTAACCTGGACAGAAGTTCTCTGCTGACTTTGCTCTTCGGTAGCTTTCACGGGCACCCTTGAAATAGCACACAACACCACAGGGCCATCAAAATGAGCAAATGGGTGTCAGACATTCTAATTTATATCTACAAATGGAGGACTGGTGGCAAGGTTTGAGCAGTGGTGGGAAAACGAACTTGACTGTGTTCAGCGTTTGGCATCTCTCGGTCATATTCTTCAGGGAGGATGTTTACGGATCTCCAACAATGGCCCAAAGTTTTAATCGAGGATAGACAAGGTGCTTACTTTGGCTGCTCTGCCACTTGACATATTTGACATTGTAACCACATCATGTTTTTAGTACAGTAGTGCCACTATGGCACTGAAGGCTGGCAAGCCTCTGAGTGACAATAAATCAGTATTTCAAAAAGGTTTATTCCATTTTCTTTCCTGGTTATAATGGCAGAAGATAATTATGCTGGATACCTGAAAGGGTTAAAAGATCATCTTGATTCCAGACACATCACAAAGGGAAATATGTAATAATGTGCAACGAGAAAATAAATTACTGGAATGCTGCTTTTGTGCACCACAGTCTGAATGCACATTGTCCCAATTCATTCTAATTTGATCTTAATTACATCTTTGGTACATACCAAAACTGAGCGTTTCCTAAAATTGTTTTTTGTTTTGTGAAAAATGGTTCCTAGTATGATGTTTTCAAGCCCTGTGTGTTTCACAATGGAGGAGAGAAGCTCTTCTACTCTTCGTCACTTGAAGATCAAGTTAAGAGGACAGACAGTTCCAAGCCTTAGGTGAACATTGTTTTCCCTGTTAGAGTACGTACCATGGCAAACTTCAGTTGAAAAAATAAAGAGCTCCAAGACCCAGTTATACATGCATCTTTTTTTTTTACTGAAGAGTGTAAGTAAATGATCATGGAATTTTGTCACGTTTAAGATGTACATTTATTCTATTCTGCTTAAAGCATTTACCTGACCCAGGTTGAATCTGCAGTGCTGTTGAACTTCCCTGCAAATACCTTGAAGACGGGGAGGGCCTTATCGGGCCTGTCTCTGGCGGGGCAGTTGAAAGAGCTTTGTAACAGAACTCCATTCAGAGAAGATTAAGATCACATTTTGGGGAAAGACAATGGGATCACTGATCTGAGTCCAGGAGAAACAGAGAAGATTGAAAGTCTTACTTCAGACTCTGAGAAACACTCCTGTCGGTGGACTATAATGGCGTGCCTTGTTTTTGAAACTCCCTGACGGCGAAAAAGGAACTTTTCAGAAGGAACCGATTCGTTCTCCAGGAAAGGTGTATCCATTTTCCAACATAAACCATGCGTTTGGTGGTAATGATCCTTCAAGCTACTTACATATTTAAGAAACTGCTTCAATTTGTTAATGCATTAGTCATTATTGCATGCTTTTTGATGTCCATGAATGAAAAATAAAAAAGGGAAAGCTGAGTGAAAGAGTAGGTCACAGATGGATAAAATGGAAAAAAATAAATAATAATAATTTAAAATGGAAAAATGCTCTATCCAGAGCTACTGTACACATTTGACATACAATCCATTTATACAGCTGGATATGCAATTTACTGAAGCAATTCAGGTTAAGTGCCTTGCTCAAGGGTACAATGGCAGTGCCGTATGTGGGAATTGAACCTGCAACCATTATGCTACACTGTCACTCTACAATGCTACTGTACTGTTGTTGTGATACTGTAATATTAGAACACTGAAAATACAAATACATTGATGGACATGTGTGAGCAGCAACAAAGCACATGTTCCTGAACAGATCACTATTTTTTTATTCAATATTGCGTGAGGTTGTCTTGCATGGATAATAAATGTACCAGTGTCATCAATCATGTGGATTTTTAAGAGGTTCCTATCAGGCAACAAAGAAAGGAAATCAGCCTAGAGACCATTGGAGGTAATATGGAGATATTTGTTTCAGTGGCATTTTCAAGACTGACCAATGGGAGGGAGGGAGTAATTACAGCTATGAAAAGCTTTGATCAGAAAGGCTAATGTTTTTTTCAGAACAACAATATGAAAGCACACCAGACAGCCAAAAGGAATAATACGATGTGTTTATTTGTAGTTTCCATTGTAGTGCGTGAATGCTTGCATTGTGTGGATAAAATTGACTTTAAAGGGCCAAGACCACACCAAAGGGAATGACGAGATTTAATTGGCCTGTTTGTAATCTGATGTACAGTGTTGTATATTCAACTTGGCAGACGATCACAAAATGCTTTGTTTCTTGAACTTTTGATTTGTGCTGATATTTTATGTTGTGCTGCAGTTTGTAGGAAACTGGAGGAGCAGACGTTTACAAGCAGAGGTTGTGGATTCCATTTTCTTCCACCTTTTTTGCTTGGAAATCTGGACATTTCTTAACTATCAATGAATGCAACGGGTTTTTTTAAACCCAGTGAAAATCTATCTTTTGGAAAGCATATCTAACAAACCAGTGAGGAGTTCCACATAAATATATTTTATGGATGTACTATACACAGTACACACCTCCACCTATAATTTGTACAAAAAACAGGCAGACCATCACAAATAGTATAATTTATACCAAATACATTTAGAATGTGCCAACTCGCCATTACACTGGCTCTTGGTTAAGTGCTTCCCTGTTTTATAACAGTTACTGTACACCCTGATACAACCACAGTGTTGGCTTTCCAAGACTCCAGCACAACCCAAAATGGGAACAAATTAATTTGACAGCTTGCACTGAACTCTCCCAGGGTTGAATTTAAACACTGTGCACCTTTTGGTTGAATGGCCAGAAATCAAATGAGCTGAAGAAATAAATGAGCTGCAATATGCTCCTTAAACATATGTGCACTTCTCTGGGTTTCCTACTGTTTCACTCAGGCATGGCAACATCTAAAGTGAGTTTCCTATCCAGAGAAGTGTTGACAGAGTGAAGCCTTGTGTTTGAGGTGTTGAGTGGCAGAAACCTGCAGAGCGTGTTGCGGGGGTCCAGTTGCACGCTGTGCGCACGGAGGCAAACCTTGGGAGAAAGCAACTCGCTGAACCCTCAGGAGCTGAGATGAAGCTGCTTTAATGCAGTTTATCGCCACTTTGTAATTATGACTCGATTTGCCAGTGAAACAGGGTCGGCCGAGGCATCCTCCCCACCCAATGACGTGATTACAGGGCCGTGGTCCGTATTTACGCCCTTCACATGTTTAAAGCTATACCACTCATCCAGCCCCAAAGCAGGCATGGTGCTGAGACCCGAAAGACATATATCCCACCAGAATACTGGGGATTCCACCCTAAAGTGCACGACACCGCTCACACTACTCTCGACTCTGCCATCAATGTGCTGCGGAAGTCTTCCAACATCACTATTCATGAATATTTCCTTAAGCTTTTCTTTATTTAAGTCTGAAACTAGATTCAGGCCTTGTTGGTGATGACTGTAAGAGCAAGGCTGTTTGTTCAACTTCAACCAGGAAGTGCATATCGCTAACACATCATGTACATTGAAAATTCATAGCATTGGGTAACTCCATTGACCAGCGACATTCTAAAATGATCTTAATAGTTATTTTATGAGTCTCTGCCTATGGGACTACAGATTTAAAAGATAAAGTAAAGTACAGAAAAGTAACAGAAATATAGATTGCTTTCATTTAAGTGAACGAGTACCAATGCCAAGTTTCCTGTACCAGTGAACCTTATCAGAGTTACAATTTACACCCAGAGTCTATACTACTCTAGTGTAACTCTGGTAATTATCCTATTATCGTACATGTGTTCATTCATTTTCATTAATTGTTCAAAATTGTCATTCAAAATAATTGTCACATCAACCATTGTGTGTTTTAATTGTTTGTCCATTAACATTTGTTTTGTGTGAAGAAGTGAGGAAATACAAATGAAGTCATTTTTATTAGCTTTATTAGCTTTTTTATTTAGCTTTGATGTTGTTGGTGCACATTATGTTAGGACACTTTCATGTGACATATTGTCTCAAATATATATCTGAACCCACCTTTTCAAGCTGTGTGTGAAAGGTGATATACTGTAGTAAGAACAGGGCAGTTATTGAGGTCAAATACAGAAGAGAGGTGTTTATGGGGGCCTGAGCCCTGAAATCTGTTCTGAATCACAGCGCCTGAGTTCTGGAGGCCCCTGTGTCCCCTGGTGACGGCTGCTTTCAGAAAACACTTCAGTCACGACACTGCCTCTCACCCGCAGAGATTCCCCACTGAGGTGTCCTCTCAGGGCCAAATAGAATGACGATGGGCTCCAGGAAATCACACAAAATGGACTAAATCATTTCACTGGCCACAGAGGAAAATAATCAGTAGCAGTAGTCCTGAATAGACAGCGATCATCTGTGAAAATATTGAATTTGTCCACTATTTCAATGCACATTTTCTCATGCCGAACGAGGAAGAAAGTCACGTGTAATTTTCAGGAGGTTGGCTGTTTTCGGGGGAATTGAAGAAATGTTTTGCTTTATTCCTGACGGATCATGACAGAATGGCGGGGCGAGGCAAGTTAATCAGAATCCAATAGGCAGCAGATTGTTTGCTTCTGGGAAAGTGTGCTTGTTTGCTGGGGCAGAGTCCTCCATAGAAATGGTAACATAAACTAAAATATAATTGCAAGCAGCAGCTGAGGTTTCTGAAAAGAAGGAACTCTGAGAAGGTTCAAACAGGACATCGTACACTGTCCTCATAGCTGTGACTGGCACAGAGATCGTCGAGATGATCGTGATGCGTCATGAGAAATGGAATATACTGTACAGTCTGTGTGAAGCCGCACAAAAAAAATGTTTGCCACTTCTTTAACATAACAGTATGTTTACCTCTACCCAGACATTACTGTACATTTCCCTTTACCCACACATTACTGTATGTTTGCCCGTGCCCACACATTTCTATAACCTCATATTTATATACTGTATATACGTATATTTTTTTCAAATGTTGATCATCAGTTTAAGTCAGAAGAAATATACCTTGTGGTTTCTATTATATTCTATACATCTATTTTTTATTCCCTTTTCATTGGCTACTTTACCATGGTGGAGAACATATAGTATAGTTGGGGGGGTTATTTTAATACCCCTGAGGGGAATGTTTGACATACTACTGTGAGATCTTCAATACAAGACTCAACCAATTAATACAAATTGTCCATAGTCTTATCCATATGCTTGGATAAGACCATGGACAGTTCTACACATTGACTTGTTGATAGCCCTGTTTACTGCGGTTGGCTTTGGATGTATAGTTACTGTGCAAACTCCTCACTCTGTGCCATCTTGTTTTGACAGGTGTCTCATTTTGTATAGTCTGGACTCTGCAGATTTGAGATTTGGTATTCCCTTCCCACTGCTTTCCTCCAGGTTCCAGGTGCTGGAAGTCACAGAAGTCAAGACAATCACACGTAAAGGCCTCAATTGATAAAAGGTTGTTACTTAATTTGAAAATATATTTTTCCATTTGTCAGCTCACATGTCAGCTTGAAGGGCAAGGTTAAGGAATTTAATTTTGTATTTGAAGATGTAGGCTACATTATTTTGTTCAAGCATTACTTCTTATCAGTGCAGAAACAGTAGCAGGCATAACATAAAATGGATCACATTGTTGTTAAGTTCACATTGTTGTTAAGTTCAACAAACACAGTAAACAATTGCTACAGTAAACACCAGTGTTTTTAAAAAGGAAGCAGATTTCTTTTTTTTCATTGCGCAATTGAAACTCCCCTCAGGGGGATCTTTTTTTATTTCAGTCGCGGTAAACAGGATTACTGGCTGAACAATAATGGCAGATAACGGGGGGACGGGAGGGGGGACGACAGCTTGCCAGTCAGGATGTGACACATGGAAAGAATTCCGCTGGAGGAAAACGTTAGCCAATTATGTCAAATTGCCCTCCTTTTCTTTGAGAAAGGCAGGAGACGTTTATCCAAAGATACGTTTAGACTATGAACTACCGGGCTCCCTTGAACAGACATCACACTGTCACAGGCCTTCACATGGACACCGGCGGACGTGTGTTCAGACTGGACCCTGCAGATGTGGCAGGTTTCAGTACAGATCACGCATCTCTCCGGCATTCCCATAGCCGAATTCTACCCTCAAGGCTGGAGTGGTGGAGAATGGCCACATTGTGCTTCAGAGGCTTGAGAAAGGGCCTGCTGCTGCCAGTGTGTTTGATTGGCCGGAGGGCCCGGATTCACATATGCCTGGCTTTGCAGAGACTTTTAATAAGTCCTGGGCATGCACCTCTAAGAATGGCGACTTTGTGCGCACACCTCACTGCCACTCTGTCAAATCCTCTGCATTTCCCTTGGTAACTAAATAGGCAGCATCTTGAGAGTGTTACAGTCCCCCCCCCATCCCCCTCAAAGCACATCATTAGTAGCAGATCTCAGTTCAGTGGCAGACCACCTCCTGGAGCATAGGGGCATTTGATCCTTTCAAAGTCTGTGAAGGCCGGCTGTGAACATCTCAAGCTGACCAATTATGCCATATTATTTTATTTACATTTTAAATTATCATTTTATTTACATTTTCTGCCTCCTGATATATATTTATATATATTTTTTTAAAGCCCACTCTGTGCTGTAGGAGATGCCGTCTTTTGGATGAGACATTAAACCGAGGTCCTGACTCACTGTGGTCATTAAAGATCCCATGGCACTTATTGCAAAGAGTAGGGGGTTCCCCGGTATCCTTGTCAAATTCCCAACATGGCTCTTTAAATTTGCCACCTAATCATCCCTCAGTTTAATTGGTTCAAAGATTCCCTCCCTCTCCCCCTCAAGCTGATGTGTGGTGAGTGTTCTCACACAAAATGGCTCCCGTGCATCACCCAAATTCCATAGATGTGGAAACCAACCTGGAAAATCTCAATTCAGCATGAGGGCCTGTTTCAAAAGGATCACAAAGAAAATGTACAACCATGCCAAGCTTACCCCTAAGGAGTTTGATTCTGACAAACTTTAAATGTTCAAAAAAAAATCCCTGCCAACAGTTCAGCACCCTGTGTAGGACCTTATTGATGGACCAGCTGGATCAACAGTGTTGGATACTGAACTGTACGTCAGTGAGAGAGCCCAGTGCCGGTGAGGACACAGAATCCATAGGTTACTTTTATTACACCTCAGGTAAATATTTGAGAAGGCTTTCCCCTCGGAGTAGCAGTGCTGAGGTAAATAAATGAGCTGATAGCAGCGGTTGCTGGGACTCTCATCTGTTCCCATCCCAGAGGCTGTGGCAGCCCTAGCCGGGTCACTCCTGGTAGAAGGCCAAAGAAAACCAGCCCCCGTGTGAAGTGGGATTGGGAAGAGGGCTCGTCCTGCTGGTGAAACGCTCCACACGGAGGTTTACGCGCGAAGCATGCCCCGGGCGCCTGCTCCCTGAAATAACGATCATTTTAATCAGGATTCCTTTCTCCATTTGCAATCAAAAGCAACCACATTGTGAAAACGGCTGATTTTAACTGATGGAAATACGGCCTTAGCGAAACAAACCATTCCCAAGACTCTACATTGTGTTTAATGGACATTTAGGTTTTATAGCAAAACGTATTTATCTAGGGCAGGAATAACACATTTCCATGCAGTATTCCAATGCAATAAATTACATTTCACCATAATCATCCAAATAGCTTTTAAAAACCTCTGAATACACAAAAAAGCCAAAGCTATAAATGTCTAACAGTGAAAGAGTTTGTACCAACAGCAGGTACTGTTTAATCTGGATCACTGAAAGTTTGGATTGCCATAGCTACCAAACAGTGGCAGTTCCTCAAATTAAATATTCCTTGGATTATTAAAATCTGGAACAACAAATGTCGGCGAGAAGGAACGAATTTAGTCATAATGTCCACACTTGTGCGCAATAGAGGCTGGGCATGCAAGCCACATGACTAACTACTACTTCAACCTCAGTGGATCAAGTCCAACTTTGCGGGCTGTTCTCTGGAACCTGACACATGCACTCATGTTTCCCACAATACATCCAGCAAGATTAAACAGCCTACCACCTTGCATAACTTTGTTGGTCGGGTCGCGGATTTGCACAAAGGTACACAAATCTGAACCACCCAGTAGGAGGCAGGGACCTACAAGCATGTTGTCAGAAGGCGATGCAAACAGCCTCAAATATTTTTCCAATGTTTTCCTGCGCAGGCCCTTGGTTTACTCTGAACTCCCACCTTGGTGTCCCCAGTGCACAGTTGCAGCCATTTGACTGGAGTTATTCATTTGGAGCTCAGAGCCACCCACGTGCAGTTTACAGAATCCTCTACCCTACATTAACGAGACCAGTGGGGGATGTTTTCTCCCTTTTGCTTCTTGCTTGGAAATGCTCAGCTCCTTGACAGGCAGTCGGAGGTGGGCCTATTTAGGCCCCGCTCTGCAACGATGGCAGATTGTAAGCCTGCCTCACCGCACGCTGCTCCGTCTGTACGTGGCTGGGAGGGGAGGCGGCTTTGAGGGATGCCGCTACTAATCAGACTGAAGAGACTCGCCTGCCAGAAATTAGAGAGTGGAACCGGCCAGAATAGAACCTACTAAAAGCGGAGTTGAAACTGAAGATGCTGTGTAGCCCTCATAAACTGCTGTTTTATCATTGACTTTTTTCCCAGTCTTTTTCCCAAGTCTGCTAAGGGATGAGAGAATGGAACCACGATTCCCAGCCTCCAGAAAAACTAGGAAGAACTTGAACTCGTTATCAGTTGTTACTCTCATTATTTATTGCATGCATACATCTGTAAATAAAAAATAAAAAAACTGCTTTGAAATGAGAAATATGGAATCCATGTGTCTCTCAGATTTAAGTCTTTACCAGTGGTGGATGTCCTACTGGAAAATATATGTTTATGTAGAGTACAGCATAGGTATTTTCTGTAGTTAGCATGTGCAGTACATTTATTCTCCATCCAATGCACAGGTGCAACACATAAGTATGGCTGACTAAAAATGCCACATGATATCAGAACAATCCTAAGTTAAATGTCATACAAGATTAAACTTAAAATGAAAATTGAGTTCAACACTGTTGGATGTATAGTAAGCCATATTCTGCAATATTAGCATTTAATTAAGGATGTTTAATGGACAACAACGTACATTTTCACATAGTGTGGCATAGTCTTGTCTTGTCTAGTCTCTTAGCTCTAATGACCTCATCTGGCTAATGAGAATATGGCCAATCATATGATTTGCAATGAAAAAAATCATATAAAATCCAATAACCACATGTCTATTTGGTTTAAGAATTTTTAAGATTAAATTTTTAAGAAACTGCGTTTCACAGATTTTGATCTGAAAGAAAATAATACTGCCTTTGTGAATGGGTGAGAGTTGACTTCTTTCAGATTGTGTATATGATGTATATGACTCAGTTTGAAATGTTTGGATTGAAAATGTGTGTCACTAATATACACTAATAAGCCTAAAATCATTTCAAGAACATGGGGCCTTTTTTAACCTAAAAATGTCTAGCAGCATGGAAAATGAAACACATCACTTTAACTTAATTAGACAACTTCATTGGACCTCAAAGTTGTCAAGGATGTGAACTGGGGGAATTAATCTGAGGTAGGCAGTGCTTAGGGTGCCAGTGAATTTCTGGGATGATTGGTTATGAGCCAAAATGTACAGGCATGCATAGCCGTGTGCACCATTCCCTTGCAGAACCACTGCAGATGCAGAAAGACAAGCAGGAAGACTGGCTTTACCAATGCCCTGGTCAGGAGCCAAAAGGGATTTAACTACAACCATCACTGAAACATTGGCTGCAAGGCAAAACAAATTATATTATTTGTAATACATTTATCCAGCAATTCTTGGCCTGAAGACCATCCTTATTGAACATGTTAGGGAAACAATGTCTGCTAAGGAAATAAATGTAGGGCAAAAAGTGTTACTGCCATTATTTCAATTTAAACCATTATCTTAAATACAATGTAAAAGTAATCTAAATATTCATTTAATCAGGGGATAACTGGGCCTATAACAAGTGAGTGCTACTGTTCCATGTTGATTAATTTCTTAACAGGGGAGAGGTTACAAAATGTGACCCTAATATTTTAATCAGACATAGACAATTCAAAGATCACAGCAAAGGGTTGCTTTTTGAGATGGTCAAGTCACAAAGCTAGACGTATGTGCCATTAGTTGAGACAGTAAATCTGAGTATGCACGATACAATTCTTTACTTTTTTTAAGCACCAGTTTTAATATAAAATATGCTATTGGCCATCATTCAGATTCCCACTACAATGAGTCAGGCATTGCTGAAGCTATAGCTCTGGCAGTCTACTGCTGCCACCTAGAGATAGGATGAAAATCGGCAACCCAAGCTAAAAACTGATCATATTCAAGATGTCTTTAAAGAAAACTAATATATGTATTTGATAGGTTTATGATCTGTTTCAAGTACTCATATTTGAGTATTCAAACCCAGGTCATACCAACACTCAATTTGATGAAGCAAGCCGACCAAATGAAGAAATGCAATACCCTGTTGAAAAAAATAACTCTTCTGCACATGGCGCTCTGATCAATTAAAGACACAAAATGTAATGCAGACACGTTTTCTGAATTGAGATGATTTAATAGAACAGAAATTGAGTAACAAGCTAGACAACAAAACTAAATGAAATTATGTATAAAAATCGCTTAATTGAAGTAGGCCTATGGGAAAACTGGAGTAGCAAGCAGTTCATGACAAGGTTAAAAGTAGAGTTGTGAGACCCATGTTGACAGGAGAACTTTGTATAGTGGCACTGGACACCTACTCATCAGTGCATGTTATGTTTTTATTATTAATTTATGATTTATCAATAAATATAGCTGTTTATATACATTTTGCCCGATGTGTCCTGTTTTATCTCTGTATATGTCTTCATATTTGCATAATTCAGTAGCCATATCAAATTATTTAACAAATTATTTATTCAAAACAGATGTTGTTGAGGCAAACACGGGCACATTTTATGAAAATGAACTAGTAAACCAATGCTGTGCTTTTTGGAAGGAACGTGCACATTGATTTATACAAAAGGTTGCGGTCACAGTAAATTCTCATTATTTGGGTTGTGGACTATAGCCTACAGCTCAAAGACACAGCACACACAAAGGAGGAATAAAATGTCCAGTTCAAACATATACAATATGCACTTAGTTGAACCACCACACATGTCCCCATTACACAGTATTACCTGAATGTGGTCCCGCTTAATGTTTTATCTAATCAAAGCAATACTACCACAAAAATGCCTCGACAGTGCGAGGGATTTTCAGTGCTGGCTCTGTAGACGTAATTCTCGTTAACGTACAAGCAAGATCTCGCGTTGTTTAACGAGACCTAAACATAAGGCAACATGGCCGCCTCCATTGAAAGTCTACTTTCGGAGATTTCAGATTTCGAAGACCCCATTGAAGAATTACAGAATTTGAAAACTGCTGTTTTAGCAATACCTTTGAATTTACTGGGTGAGACTGTGTCTGGGCTGCGTCTTGAAGGTCTCTTTTCGCTTTTAAATACCAACGACAGGTTCGTATATGTCATGTCAGATAGCGTTACTGCTGAGTCAGGTCAGTCCCGGTACCTAGCTTGCCATTTCTCAAAGTGATGAACAGCTAACGTTAGTCAACTAAATCGACTATTTATTGATGAGGAAAGCATGGTGTTTGCCAATCTCTGAACAACTTCAAATTTAGCAAACCTCTGAACAGCAAACAGGCTGCGCTAAAAGAACATTGGCACTGTCAGTTTCAGTTTCAGTGTCATGGCAGAGGAGTGTTGTTCAACTTCAGGGGCCTGATGGCTGGCAATAGTTGGTACTAATAGTTGCAATACCTTTCTAACTAGCATCATATGATGGTTTAAGTAAAGACCGATGCTATCTAGCCAGCTATATTCCTCGTGAGAGTCATGCCCAGCAATGCCGACTAGTTAGCAGCTAGCTGGATTAAGATTTAGCTAACGTTAGCTAGCTCCACACACACACGCAAGCAAGCAAGCAAGCACCCATCCACCCGTTCCTGTACATGTCAGCATGTCGGTAATATTATGATCTCCTTTGGATAGGGAGCAAACTGAGCTATGTGTGGTCATTCTGGGTCGCATTCTCCAAGCGCTCGACCCTCTCTACCTGGCCCAGAACTGCAGGGTTGAACTTCAGAGAGGACTGCATCATTCTGACGACTCTGTCAAAACCTTGGCAATGTCACAAGTGAGTGTTCTTGTATCGGGGATTTGTTACCTAACTTGCTAACTGCAAGGTCAGCAGTTAACGTTAGCTACTGACGTTTAATAACTATATCTTATTTTTTTCCAGGTTGGGAGGATTGTCCAACATTCGGACGCTGTCACAGAAATTCTCAACAACCAAAACCTGTTGAAGGACGTCATTCACTGCGTGGGAATGGAGAAAATGTCTGTTGCTAAAGAGGTAAAGTAGTAATGTCCCTTTTCTTACTTGTGGCAGAAATCACCTGTTGTTAACACTCAGGCACATTGTATTTATTTATATATAAAATCAAGGATGCTGATTGGTTTGGTTATTTCACAGGCAATTCAAGCACTCTCCAAATTGGCTCATACCAAAGCAGGATTAGATGCATTATTCCAGAGTAATTTACTGAAAGACCTGAAAGACGTCATGTCCACAAATGATGTTATCCGATACAGAGTGTATGAGGTAGGTTCATTGAATTTTGTAATGTAAAATTATACTTAGCCAATGAAACACTTTTCAGTGGATGTTCATGTGGTGACACAACTGTATTTGTGATATCCTACTGTAGCACTAACCAAACTGCATGAAACAAAGTGCAGATTAGATGACCTATTATGTGTTCCTTGAAAGTAAACTTGAACCTTGAATGGCCTGGTGGCCATTGAATTTAATTTCACACATCAGGAGTTAAGCAGTTTGTTTTTACCTCTCTCCTTGTCGAGCAGCTGGTGATAGATGTGTCCTCTGTCTCGCCCATCTCCCTGGGTTACTGTGCCAACAGCGGGTTCATTTCCCAGTTACTGGGGGAGCTGACCGGTGATGATGTGCTGGTTAGGTGACTGCTGCACAGCTCAGCCCTTCAACACGCACACATAAGCACAAACACTCAAACAGACTGCACCACTACATAGTTCTTCAAATAGAAAGACTACATATTTGAATAGTGGATGAAGAAATTGAGAGACTGTTTCCCTGCTTAAATATACAGTGCCCCTTTAAAATGTTTTAATTTCAGGCTGCAAGGCAACAAAAGGTGACATTTTTGAGTTGGGGCATAGACTTTAAAGGGGCACTGTATATACACACACACATTATATTTGGTGATGTGTGTGATTGGTAATGTATGGTACCTGAATGGGGTAGGTGCAATGCCCCAAAACTTTTTGGAAAACACTATTACATTTTTCTCTGCCTCTTTCAGAGCCACAGCGATTGAGATGGTGACAACTCTTGCACACAGCCAGCACGGGAGGCAGTACCTAGTCCAGCAAGGCATCGTGGATAAAATCTCCAACATGATAATCGGAGCAGAGTCAGACCCCTTCTCCAGCTTTTACCTGCCCGGTGAGGCGTCTCTACACAGTAAAACAGTAACAGTCGTCGGCTTGGCGAGTGCCGGCTCGGAAGAGACGATACTTCACCTTCGTCGCCGCCGGTCACAGGGCTACGGCAGCAAACTATGAGGGAGGGATTGACCTGAAAATAGCGGGTGTAATTGGCTACCAAATTGGGAGAAAAACAAGATAAAATCAGAAACGAACATAAAAATAAAAATATACATTTTTTAATCATGTGAATGGGAGTTTCTTCTGTTGCACCATTCCCTTGCAGAACCGTTTACATGTTTTGATATTTAAATGAAGAACCAACCGAAGCAGTGATGCAAAAGCAGTCACTTACGTTATAAAGAGTTGCTACAAACATTACAACAGGACAGTATTCTTTCTGGCTGACGAAGAAAGCTGGCAGACAGTACTTCATGCGTAACTGGCTCTGAATCCAATACAAATCTGTGGCAAGACTTGAGAATGACTGTTCATCAATAGTCTCCAAACAGAGCTTGAGCAAATTTGCCAAGAAGAATGGGTTATTCTTGGATGAACAATTATACAATCAAAATATTACGTTCTTAGATTTTTCTTTACAGTTTTTTGCTAACATTTCACCCTTAGAAGTTTTCAGTTTGAGCGTTCAAGTTTTGCATAAAACGATTGCAATTAATTGAGATCGCATTTGAAGCGGGTGAATACTTCTATTCACAGTCAATATTCTATCATATATGTAACAGGAGAAAGGGTATTATTATATTGACAAATGATACCAACCGTGCAAAAAAGGTAATACAGTTATACAATTTTCCCTCTCTTTTTACCTCCCTCCCCCTCTCCCTCCCTCTTTTGAATTCTGGTTAGGTTCATGTGACATGGCTGATTGCTGATTGCATCTCTCTCTCTCTCTCCCGCTCTATATGTCATTCTGCGGACTCTAGTTATTTTTGTATTACTGTCCTGATCTCCGATTGAATCTCTTCAGGGCTAGTGAAGTTCTTTGGGAATCTGGCTATCATGGACAGCCCTCAGCAGATTTGCGAGTGCTACCCCGCCTTCCTGCAGAAGGTGTTTGAGATGGCGATGGACCAGGACCCAGTGAATACAGGCGTGGCACTGGACACGCTGGGAGTGCTGGGTTCTACAGTGGAGGGAAAACAAGTCCTGCAGAAGACCGGTAGGATGCCATACCAACACACTCCTTCAGAGGGTGCTATAACTTTTAAGCCTCAGGGTTAATGCCAAATCAAGCTCTAGATTGTGGAATAAATCTGGCATGAGGCCGCAGGGAAAAGTACTTAGTGAGCATATTTTATGCCAATTTTGAGTTCACAATGGATTATTGTGTTGATATAGGGATATTGTACATATTGCCTACAGGGTCCGACTGTTCCTGATGTTCCAATAAGGCAGGACAAACTTGCACTCACAAATGATATGGCATAAAATCTAACAAGAAGTTAGTAGTTTTTCATGAACAGTGCAGTAATTTATACCATTTTCTCAAGGGAATTGGCTAGTAATCAATACAGGACAAAATAAAGGAAACACTTCAGTAAATGAGGGATACAAGGTATGTTGAAAGCAGTTGTTTCCACACAGGTGTGGTTTCTGAGTTATTTAAGCAATTGATGCCCCATAATGCTTAGAGTCATATATAAAAATGCTGGGCAGACCCAGTTGGCTACCATGACGAAAAGAAGAGATCTCAGTGACTTTGAAAAAGGGATGATTGTTGGGGCACGTTGGGCAGGAGTTTCAGTTACAAATCCCGTCTGCAGGGCACAAGTGATCACTAACTGTTTTGATGAACATGAAATCAATGTAAACCATATGCCATGGCTGTCTCGGTCACGAGATCTCAACCCAATTAAACAGAGATTCTGGAGAAGTGTCTTGAGACTTTCAAGCTGTTCTGGTGGCTCATGGTGGCCTAACGTCACTTTACGTTGGTGTTTCCTTTATTCTGGCAGTTGGAATAGTGATTAAATTAAATGACACTGCCCTTTTATCTCGCAGTATGAATTTAGCAGTATGTTAGAGAAAAAAAGAATGCATGGAAACCTGGTTAGATTTATTTCTGGGTGTACATTAATTCCATGTTTTCATTATATTACTACCTCATTAAAAACCTCTTGATTAAGGAATTTTGGAGACTGTGAATATTGCAGTAACTTTTCATTTTAACTTGCGTCATTGACACACTTAAAACTGACATCGTTAGGCCAGCTGTTTCCACCTACCTCCCCGGCGTTGCCTTGTCCTTAACACCAGTGCATGTGTTTCCCGTTAAACACGCTGAAATATGTGACAGCGCTGGGATGCTCCCGTGACCCTGCTTGTTTCTGGCTCCAGGTGAGAAGTTCCAGCGGGTATTGAAGGTGATGAGCCAGCTGGCCAGAAATGCAGCAACGGCGATGAGGGTCCGCTGTCTGGAGGCCATTACCCTGCTTCTCACTCTTCCGGTGAGGTGCCAGCGTATTCAAGACACTGTCCGCATGATTGTCTGGAGAGGATTGGCAGGATAGGCAGGCAGTGTGGTATGGTTAGGGAACTGGGCTTGTGACGTTAAGGTTGCAGGTTCAATCCCCAAGTGGGACACTGCCGTTGTACCCTTGAGCAAGGTACTTAACCTGAATTGCTTCAGTTAATATCCAGCTGTATAAATGGATTGTAAAAAAACTGTAAGTCGCTCTGGATAAGAGCGTCTGATAAATGCCTGTAATGTAAGGATTGGGTTACAAGACCTGTATCAAAATTTGTACACTTTAGCCCTGCAGTGTATGCTCTATTGTCTTGACAAACATAAAGCTTAACAGAAGTCTTGTAACCTACACTTTTCATAAACGGAGCATGTAAGGTTACAAGACTAAAAGCTTTGTAAATTGCCTTTCAGAAGGGCATTGGCTAAGCAGATGGATAACACGGCATAATGTACCATGGTTTAATTACCTCCACCTACTCCTCACTCTGTTAAACATTTAGTGTGGTCCAAGGATTAATGATCTGGCTGTTCCGGAGGACACGCCACACTAATGTGATAGTGTTACTGTGATTTATATAACCCTGCAATATCCGCTGTGCATGTTGAGAAAATGCAGTTGTTGGTTCACTACAAATTATTAGTGATCAGTTCCTTTTCTCACACTAACAGCATGGAAGCTTTGAACACTCCTGAGGGAAATGTCAGTGTAGTTCCCTGAAATACATTATATTATTTAGAGATGAGCAAATACCATTTAATGTGGCTCACCAGTCATTTTTTGGATATTAGCCATTTACACTCAATGGCCACTTTATTAGGTACACCTGTACACCTGCTCGCTAATGCAATTATTTAAGCAGCCAATCATGTGGCAGCAACAATGCATAAAATCATGCTGACAGGAAGGTGACAGTAACTCAAATAACCAATTACACGTCGATGCTTGAGGTGGATGGGCTACAGCAGCAGAAGACCACACCGTGTTCCACTCCTGTCAGCTAATGTTGCCTGTTTTGACGAATCTCGATTTCTGCTGCGACATGCAGATGGTAGGGTTAGAATTTGACATAAACACTGAGTGTATCTAGGTGGATATTTAAATCAAGTTTGATTAAGAGCCCTGCTCAATGGTTCAATGGAAATTTCAAACCTGCAACCTTGCTGTTATGCCCAGCTCATAATACATCACAGTGCCACGCATCTTGCTGGTTTTATCATGTGCTAGGTATGTGCTCTGTTCTCCTGTGGTGAGCATGGCTGGACATAGTGGACATTTTCTAAAATGGAAGAGTGCTTGTTCACTTCCTCCACACTGAGAGATAGAGGAGGGGGCAATTTCTAGACAGTGCTGCCCCCCATGGCTTCCTGTTTCACTGGGGTATAAAAATGAGGTAACACGCATGTAAAATCCATTTGTCATCCATCACCATTGGGAAAGGCAAATAACTCTAGAAATAAGACAAGGGGTTGTTGACTGCCACAAGTCAGGAGATGGTCACAAACAAACTGCAGATACCACTTTCTACTGTTAGTTCAATACATTTACATTTGCATTTACAGCATTTAGGAGATGCGCTCTTATCCAGAGCGGTACTTACAAAAAGTGCATTTAAACATGGTAAGATGAATCATGGTTAGTGCAATAGATCAGTGTAGTAACACTGCAATAGACATCATTGTTGGCAGCTGCACACCGTACCTATAACACCCACACACAGTGATGTAGATGGTTTGGGAGGCAAATAAAAATCCAAGGGCCACAGTTGGAGATCTACAAAACTTGGATGCATCTTGGGGACAGAAAAGTCTCCAAATCTACCATCAGACGCCACCTGTCAATGCCAATAGGCTTTTTGGAAAGGTTGCTGGAAAAAAAGCCGCTATTCAGGGCCGTCAACAAGAATAAGCACCGGGGGTTTGCTAAACAGTATTGGAACTCTGATTGGAACTGGATGTTGTGGTCAGATGAGACCAAAATTTAGGTTTTGGCCATGTACCCCAGCAGTGTCGGAAGAATGCCAAACCCTCTGCTGGGTTGGTGCTCTTCTTAAGGCTAATGGAATCATAAACTCCAGTAAGATGTTTTGGCCAAATTCCTGGTTCCCTCTGCCAGGAAGCTGAAAATTGGCAATTGCTCATTCAAAGCAGGATGTTTCTCTTTAGACTATAAATAAAATCCGTAGTGGGATGGGATGTACTTTTTGCCAAATCTAGATTCCACAACACATTTTTTGCACTGTGTAAAGATAAGACAACCAACCAGAATTGCCCTCTATACTGATATTGTTGATTTTGGCTTGGCCTAAAAAGGATGGAGAAGAAAAAGCTTGTGTTGCCTTTCCCATTTTGCGGGTCTGGGACTGACACCGCAGGAGTGATGGACAGACATGGCTGTAGTGCCTGGAACATGACCACTGTAACTGAATGTGTATTCTGGCAGGTGGAGCAGCAGACAGAGGACCTCTTGGGCCTGACGGAGTCCTGGTTTGGGGTCCTGTCCAACCAGGCCTTGGAGATGTTCCGAAGCATGAGCACCCAGCCCTTCCCTGAGCTCCATTGTTGTGCCCTGCGGATCTTCACTGTGAGTGTATTAGAGTGTCCCATTGTGGACAAGGCCATCAGAACAAGCATCTTCATTGCATTCCGTTTGTGTCATAAAAGTGCTATTTCTTAATAGATTTATTCATTAGACATCAAGTAGTTTTTATTAAGCAGACACAAAAAACCTGTTTATTTCATCCCAATGTAGTTAAGTTAAATTTGATGCATTGGTCTTACTTTTTCCCCTGTTAAAGGCTATTGCTTGCCAACCGTGGGGTCAGAAACTGATGGTAGCCACCCCAGGCTTTGTGGAGTTTATCATTGACCGCTCGACAGGACCAAGCAAGGAATCGAAAGACGCCAAGTTTGAACTTGTGAAAGCCCTGGTGAACTCCCCGTCCACAGCCGTGATCTTCGGGAACCAGCGTTATTTGAGCCTGCGTGCTTACATTCGCGAGGGGCGTACTACATAACCGCCGTGGCCGCGGTCGCAGCGGAAGGTGCCGACTGACATCACAGAGGGTGTGACCAACATTTGTCAAATACAAGAAGCTCTTATTCATTCATTATTGTCTTACCTTGAGCAATGTTAAATTCACTAATGTTTTTGTATTTGGTCTCTTGTGTGCTTATTAAAGAGGGACCTGGCTGAGTGTCAACAGATGCCCATCTTTTTTTTTTTTTTTTTTTTTTTTTTTTTTGTGTGTGACAAATGATGCCCCTCCCACTGTGTCGGCCTGCAACTCAACCAGATCGCTCAGCATTGCACAAATGCTAGCGTCTAATTAAAATATCTGTCAAAACGTATGCAGTTCCTTAAAATACTCTCAGTACAAAATACAGCTTTTACAACTTGGCATGAATCATCAAGAATGGAAAAATGTTACCATTTAAAAGAAAAACATGTCTTTACAGGCTGGGTGCCAAGTACCCAAGCTGTGCTGTGAACTGGTCATTTAGAACTTGAGCCCCTGCTCACTAAAGCAGGGGCTTTCACTAAAGCCCCTTGTTCACTAAAGGATCAACCTGTGCACTTTCACGTCTGATGGCTTAGTTTCTTAGTGCGTCCGCGCTAAAATATGCAAATGTTATCAGGTGTTCCGTGTATTGCGACCAGATCCGATCAGAGGGTGCCTCTGAAGGTAGATGTGTGAAAAACCACAACGGAATGTAGTGTTTCATGGAAGGCCTTTGATTTGTGGTTTAGGCTTCATCAAGTCTGATGGAATATGGGGCCCGAGAGGTCTGATTTGGCTCAGGCTATGGTTCACCTTCTTCAGTACTACCTCAAAGGGGCTATTCCTGCTTCGAAGTCCATCAGTCAGGGCCCTGTTTCTCAGAGAACGCTGTCAGCTGATCATCGCCCCATCTTGCAGGTGAGAATGGGGTCAGAGCCCATAGGCCCCATTCACACTATAGCTAAATATGGTTGCAACCGCTCTGTGGTTAGTACAGTTAAGTTCAAGGCAGCTGTAAACAGGTAGGGAATTTGTTTTTAAATCTAGTTAGTTTGCAAATGAGCATGACCTTAAGTGTGTGAACCAGCAACCATAGTAGACAACTAGAAATAGTTTCTCATTGAGCAAATGTGCCAATGATATAGCAGAACTCCCTGTTTAGAAAATCATTAGCCTATTTGCAATGAGTTAAGCAGTACAGACACAAAGCAGCATTTCTGACTGCTCTATGAAATGAACAAGCGCTGCGGATACTGTATGACAAATGTTGACATTGTCAACAACTAGTAACAAGATCTTTCCGCCATAGCCTGCATCTTTACTTACACTGAAATGTGTAAGTGGGTACTGTTTCTTGTTCATACGAGTAGCATTCTAGCTCTACTCAGTGTTTGTGTGGCCAGGCGCATAATGGCATTGGGGTTATTGCAGAGTACTCGGAGTGCTCGGGTCTGTGAAACCCATTATGCGGTCTCTTGTCAAGCCCCTGTATATCCTTAGACGGTCCCTGCCCAGTGCTGCTCCTGTGATCCTTGCAGAAATAACTTCTGCTTCATATGGTCAATGCATGCAGAACACTCACTGCCTTCCTTTATACTGTGCTCTTCCTAACAAATGCAGTCACTACACATTACCTGTTCTCTCACTCAGACTCATGGCACACTCAGGGATAACTCACAACTCGGTTGACTCTGGGATGAATCTTGGCATGAATATTAAGGTCTTACACTTTTTAGAAGACCTAAAAGCGATAGAGTAGATCAGGAATTCCCTGTTGCTTACCCATACTTCGCCCAGCAGCAGGGACTGGCAACATATAGAAACGACACAGGCCATCCTGTTTGATTCCTGTTTCAATCGCTTAGGCATCCATCTTGTTTCTTCTCTCTCTTCAACTGATTTAAGGTCTGCTCTCAGGCCTCGGCTGCATGCACATTTTACCTGAGAAGCCTTCCTAGGGCTCTCTGGTTTGTCCAATCTAAGAGTTGACCACTTGAGGGATCCGAGTAGGACTCTTATCTACAATGAAAAAGTATTTTATTGTAGGAGGTGGAGGTCAATATTCTCTGCAGGTATGTATGAAGAAAATCTTAATGAGAATGTCAGCTTTGAAGTCAGTACTGTATTTGATAAATTAATCCTGGAAGTGTTATTCATCGCCTTTTTCCACTTCCAGCAGGTTCATCTGGTACTTGTTCGAATCGTATAGTCAGTTTTGCAATTGGTTGTAATTAGTTAAGAAACTTCGCAGTAACTGAATAAAACGTGTCTTTAATATACTGTACATGGAAGAAATGACTCGGGCCCTTCAGAATATGACCAGAAAGTTTTATATTACTACCCTGTACATTTTACTTCATTGATTTTAGCATTTGCCATGTTTCTTTTCGCACATTAATGCATATATTGCTCTTCAATTACACATTCTGCACATGTATGAGAGATTGAAGATTCAGTTCAAGTCACATATTAGAACCACAAAAACACTTCTAGGTCCATTATAGAAATGTTAGTTCTGTTAAATCTTTTATATCCATTAATACTTATGAGGAATTAATACTCTACTGTAACCATTGAGAAGGCATGTACATTGTTATGGGTTTAATATTTGCTGAGCCCGTATAGGGATTTAGTCAAGAGCTACATTTAGTTAGACAGATCTGCTGCAGTGCCTTTGTCTCGTCTCAAAGATGAAGGGAGATGACTGAGTGCTGATGGCACTATAGTTTTCAGCATATAATGTCATTTGTCCACTGGAACGAATGTCAAACTGCGCAATCACAACCGTCATGTAGAATAGCATTATTAAACAGGAGAGACTTCACTGAGTGATCTGAGCAAACAGACTAGTTTAGACTTGCCGTAATATCTATTCTTGACCCAGTCTGTGAGCTATAGCATCAAACGGGTCCAGGAATCTTTCTCAAAGAAGGAGCCAGGCATTCCCATGAACATCAATAAAAAGTGGAGCCATTGATTGAAAAATGTTTGACTGAAGCTCAGGGTGGGCACCATAACCAAAAAGCTACATAATTATATTTCGTAGAGAAATTGTGAAAGCAACTACATAATGTGAGGTGCTGTACCTGTAAGACAGCACCAGAGGGATGTTGGAAGAGGCACAGTGATGTGAGAGACAGTACCCTAATAGATCTCCACCAGGGCCATGCACAGACATTTTGGGGGGCAGGGGCTCAAACAAAAAAAAAGGGCACTCACCCCACCCCCTACTCTGACATGCTTGATACATAAGCCCCCTTAATTTGGGGTTTCAAAACTTCCTTCTGTTTTCATGTTCTGTATCATTTTGTTACACTGCATATATTTTATAAATGAGACATATGATACAACTACTGAAGTACAGTTTGATTTTAGTAACATGTTTTTGAGCAAAGAAACCAGTATTATATTATATTCAAAAATGCACGCATGCACACACACTACTTAACACACTCATATATTTGTTAAATCTATGCATATGGCTGAAAAACTGCCTTTCATTGGAGACAGGTGTATTTGCCTCTTCTAGCAGTGTTTATGCTGCTTATTTTCCAATCAAAATGGATTGATTGATTGATTGATTGAAACTTTTATTTTAACAGGGAAACACACTGCTACATGCCCAAACAATAATACACTTTTAAACATCACGTTTTTAGAAAACTGGCTATAAAGAAATGGGGATGACTACACTAAACTAGCAAAGCTATGCAAAACGTAACTACCTGCTTCAGACATTAATTGCATATTTGTAAGTTGTCCTGCATGACAGAGATAACGTTGTTTTAATGATAATTAGACTAGCTTACTTGCTCGCGAGTACCGAGGCTAGTAATGACGAAATTACAGCGTGAAGGTAGCAAGTCCTACTGACCTACTTCATCGTTTTTTTAACGGATATATAACATAAAAAGTAAGTAAGTGTTGTTTAATTGTGGTTTCATAATTAATACAGTGCCTACCTGAGTGATATCATGACAAGTGCTGAGTGCTTTCCATGTGCATTCGGAATGTCGGAAGATGCAACGTTGATTGATTCATTGAGACAAACCCATTTGGAAGGGGGTGGGGGGTTGGAGGGTGGAGTACTTTTTAAATTGATAAGGAGTATTTTTTCATGGATACTACTATACATTTCTGTCTTTATATTTGGTAGAATTTCAATAACAAATAAAGAAAAAATTAAATACAATTAACACCAGCCAAAAAAGGGCACTTTTTGACTCTGAGGGCAAAAGGGCAGGGGCTCAAGCCCTCTTGGGTCCTATCTGTGCACATGCCTGATCTCCACTGTTCCTAGCAGACCACAGGGGTCTGCTGGCTGCTTCTATTTCTGACGGTTTAATTGATAGTTTAAATAATTATTTGTACAGGAGGCCAATGTACCAGGTTTCCGAGGTATGAATCAGTTGCTAATTGAGTGGTAACTGAGCTGGAATGATTTGTGGTTTGCTGTACGTGCTTTTGCTTTTAAAGAAGCCTGTGCCTGTCTTGCAACGAGACAGAGAAACTTAAATTATGTGAAAAAAGTCCACTTTTCATTTGAATGTATAATTAACTCCTCTGTACTTCTTTGTGACAAGTTAATTACTCTTGGATCAACATCCAGAGGATAAGGATAGAGAGGTACTTTTAATTAACCTTATGTCACTTCAGCACTACTTCAATCTCAGATATGGATAATCTTTATTTCACTGAAAAGTATATCTGGCAAGGTTTCAATTGTGACAGGTTTTTGGGGGAGTATACTTAAAAACTACACATACCCATGCCAAGTGTGATTATCTACTGGCTTTACTGTTTACGTATTAGTGCCTACAAATCCCTGCCTGTTTGAATCTTCAATGTACACTTGAAATGTCTTCATAATATCCTTTAAAATGTAGCTTTTTCAAGTTCAACAAAGTGCTATGTTTAAAAAATTAAAAAAAATCAGTTATATACAGGGTTGACAAATAATGGAAACACCAAAAAAAGGACTCGTTTTTTGAATGAACTAAATCACAATTTAAAAGGAGTGTACACATTTATGTGACACATATTAATGACAATACTGATTACCAATATGTTTCTATATTTCTATATTCTATATTGTTGCTATAACATTTTGTATAGACGTTTTAAAATCAACACTTTAATATGTGAGTTTCTAAAGCAACATGAGAGATCTAAGAGATTTTGAAAGAGGTCAAATAGGTGGTGCCGAAATTGCAGGTGTGTCAGTTACAGAGAATTTTCAAAGGCACATGCCATGCAACAGGTTTGTAGATTAAAATAAATAATACTTATTTAGTATTATTTATTTGCTACTTCGGTACCATATCATGAGCCCATCGTCACACGCAGACTTCCGCTTTCCTCTGGTGCGGCTCGATGAAAGGGAACCAGAATTAGACTATACAATTAACATAAAAAACATGTATCATATATATGCAGTATAATGCAGGCATGAATTTGCCCCTGTCTATCTAACAGCTATATGGGAATTGAAGGGCTTATATCTAGGAACCACATCATAGAAACTATCCCATGGTGAACCTGGTACCCCGAGGTTCAGGACTTAAAGCATTTGCTGCCTGTATACAGTCCAATTGTAGTTCAGTGGCATCAGGACTTAGAGCATTCGCTGCCAGCATAAGATACAGCTACTAAAGTAATTCTAAATTCTATAGAGTAGTTGAGCATTCGTTGCCTGCATACAGTTCAGCTGCTGAAGACATTCTAAATCCGCTACACTAGGGATTATAAAGGGCTGACTACACAATGCAGAGGGATTGATGCCATCTCCCACACTGATGATGGCATGGAAATAATCCTTGCGGTCTTGTTCCTGGCTTGTTGCACCATTCTGCTACTATCGCTAAAGTTGGAGAAAGAAGACATAGGTGGAAACAATGATTTGCACATTTCTTTCATCCCAGCAAATATTACATGAACAGACAATGCCCAATGCATTTGAGAAAACCTATAAGACAAGACAGTACAACACATTTGATATTAGGTTATCCCAACATCACAGAAGTATAGTTAGGGAGAGAGAGAAGATGGCTCTTGAAATGATACAGCCAGCTCTTTACAACCCTACACAGTCACAGAAACAGTTAAATTATTTAATATGTCAAGGGAAACACTGTCGAAAATGATGACGGCGTACACCAAACAAGGAAAAAAATGGATCAGGAAAGAGGAACATTGGGATAGATGAACACTAAACAGCATAGTTGCTAAACACCAAAAAACAACAGCCTCAGAAATTTCCACAGAACTGGATCTATACCTCCGTAAATCTGTACATCGTGAGCTTCACAAAGCCGATATTTATGGTAGGACTGCTATTCAGAAACCACTTGTGACCAAGGACAGTGTTTAACAAGGCAGAACCTTGTGCATTGAACAGAAAGCCTGGACTTCTGAGCAGTGGAAGAAAGTAATATAGTATGATGAGTCTTTTTCCTACATCTGAATGGGTTTATGTTTGGAGAAAGACAAAGGCAGCCTTCAACACCTATTGCCTGGTCCCAACTGTTAAACATGGTGGTGGATCTGTTGTGGTATAGGCAGCCATCTCATAGGAGTCGTTGGGTCTGATTATTAACATAAGCCATGCATAGGCAACCAGGTGCATCCCATGGTGCAAACATTGTTTCCTCAAGATTTTTTCAAGAAAAGGAAGCCCCACCCAGATGAGAGAATAAGGAAATAAGGTGCAATCCATTTGCCCGAAATGGTCAACAACCCAAGTCCTTCCAGATGCAGAATGCCTGGGTGCAACAGTAAAACATATGTGAGATGTGTGAAGTGTGAAATGTTCCTTTGTGTCTAGAAAAAATCACAATGCTTCATCAGATACCATCAATGAAGAAACTTGAGGGCACTCTCTGCCAACATTGCTACAAAGTTTTGTGGTGTTACATGAAGCCGTTTGGGAGTTAGGCGCCTTTCTGTGATTGGCCACGTCCATTGCCACACACCCTTTTGGCCAGTGGGTGCGGAAAGTGAATGAGTTCTAGGTTGGCCCATGAACTACTTTTCTATGAATATTTGTGCAAATATGTTCATAAATTTTTTAGATATCCTGCCGACAAACTGGAGCATAATCAGATTTTTAATTTTGTTAATGTTTCACACTCTACATTAATGAAGTCCTGTTGTACACTACAGTGCACATGTTGTACATTTTTTAATAAAGTTACGTTTAAAAAAACCATCTTTGCAATGTGTTTTTTATCACCCCAACACTTAATTTATTTAAAAAAATTAAATTAAAACACTTTTTTTTCCTGGGTCTCAGGAGGATATTCCAAGACAATAATGCCCCCATACACGCTGTTAAATGGAATCAAGAGTGGTTTCATGTACACTAGGATGAAGTCAAACACCTTCCATGGCCTCCTCAATCACCAGATCTAAACATTACTGAACCTGGAACATAAAGTGCGGAATAGATAGTCACTGCCTTCATCTCTCAAATAACTGGAGACCAGTTGAAAGAGATTAAAAATGGTCCAATATCCCACTAGAGACAGTTCAAAACTTGTATAACAGCATTCAAAGAAGGATTGAAGCTGTTCAGAAGGCAAAGGGTGGCCCAACTCCTTTAGTTTAGTTAATAAATATTCAAGTATTGTGCGCAAGCATGTATATGTGTCTATTACTGTGTGTAGCACAGTAATAGACACTCCACATTCAATTTATTATTTTAAAACCTCAACATTGTTTCACATTTGAAGTAAATTGATCACCTGCTTCTTCTCACTGCAGAGCAGGAGAGTTAGGATTTCATCACTGGAAGCAGTTCTTGCCTCTAGAGTAAACATTACCCCAATACCTCTGCTGTCTGCCGAGTTCCCCATTAAAGAGTTCCTGGTGGTTAATCTTGTTCTGCCACAGAAGCCATTACAGGAACTCCTTGTTTCAAGCAAGTCCCTTTTCTTTTCTCTGCTGAAAATCATCTTCTATTCAGCTCCACGTGAATCCCACTGCAGTTTACACAGCTTGTGTGTTCATGCACCACCTGGCTCAGTTAACAAATTCCACAATAGCCTGAGTTTTAGTGCTTGTTGTCATTACCACCCTTGCCAAAAATAAATTGCACTCCCTGGGGGGAAAAAAGACATTTTAACTTCACCTGCTTTGTTGAGAACTTCTCACAGAAACATTTGACTTCACAGATGACAGTATTTCAATTCATAGAATGTTTGGTTATAATCATGGGTTAAAGTTTTAAGCAGAATTCCGGCAAAGCCATAGTACATGGCATATGAAAATATATGTAATTAAGCTTGCTGACAGAGGACAGCAAAGAAATAAGTATCTGCTAACATAGCTGTTAGTAACATAGTTTACAACTCAGATGTATTTGTGATTAAGCTGCCTGAATTACATTTGCCAAAAATAACAGAGTCTGTTTAGCTTGCTATTTTTCACAAGCGTATTGCAGTAGATAGATTTGATCCACTCATATGATTCAAGATTACTACTTCACTCACATGTTGTTTTGATATACAGGTAACTGCCAACATAAAGGAAGCACCAACATAAAGTGCCTTAATAGGTAATTGGACCAATAGGAGCCTCCAGAACAGCTTCAGTGCACCTTGGCATAGATTCTATAAGTGTCTGGACATCTGCTGGAGGGATCCAACACCTTTCTTCCATGAGAAATTCCATCATTTGGTGTTGTTTATGGTGGAGGAAAATGCTGTCTCAGGCACGGTTGAGATCTGGTGACTAAGACAGCCATGGCACATGATTTACATCGTTTTCATGCTCATCAAACCATTCAGTGACCACTTGCGTTTTCAAAAGCAGTAGAGGTGGTACTGCTGTGGAACTAGACCCATATAATATATAAATAATAAACATATTACATATATAAATATTGTTATACACCCTTGAGCAAGGCACTTAACCTGAACTGTTACCGTGAGAAGAGTTTGACCTTTAAATGATAAATGTGTAATTCTTGTCTCCGTGAAAATAATGTATTTATTAAAGTAATGTTGTTTTCAGCCCAAGATCATAGACCACAAAAAAGCAAAGTGAAACATTTTTCCACTCCTATGACAAACTGCCCAACTAAGGTCTGTGATTTAGTGAATGTGCTTTCATGTGTTTCTCTATTCTTCATTGATAACGTTGCGTGGCTGCAGGCTTTGCAGTGACACACCGAAGCTGTGGTTTATGGATAACAAAGCTGTGATTTATGCTAGGTTATGCAGAAGAGCAGTAAGAAATTTGCAGAGCCAGCTCCTCAGAGGTCTGACATTTGTCAGTAGCCAAGTACAGCGCTCTTGCTCTCCTTCCATTCATTATTTATAGTGGCACAGGAGGAAAATGTCCAGGTAATGAAATGTGATTTACACTTCTGGACACATTTACGAAACTGCAGAAATACGCGGAAATGTGCTATGGGCTGCGAGTTGAGTACCTCCAGTAAAATACAGAGGAGAGTAACCTGTTGTGAATGGCCTATAGGCCTACCTAATTGCATAGACAATGTTGTCTATAGGATTATTATAGGTTATACTCCCTCTGAGGTTTCTGACGTTTCCTGTTATTAAGATCTATTTAACATATACTTCGACTTTTTATCTCCGCACGAGCGTTTCCGTAGACTTTAAAACACTTCAAATACTTAAACTTGCAATACGTAAAATTAGCTGCAACATTAAATGCACTTGCTATTAAAAGGGGTGCATAAATTGGACACATTATTCATATTTAATAACAAATCATATAACATTCTGTAATGTAGGCTACGTTTGTTTTATTTGCGTGGAGCCCATGGGACCCCGGAACAATACTTTATAGTCTGGTCCCGAAATAATTTATCATAAATTGTAATTTTTCATATCAACGTTTTTTCCAAAAAACTTAACTGTACCATACCAAACATTTTGCGGCAAAAATGGGGGTTGGCATACGACAAACGATTGATATATGATTTATACATTTTTATGATGGTTGGAGTGACTTCACGGAGGTTTCCAAATGCCCTGCACACCTGTGACCAGCAGCCTGTTCTATATGGACTGTAGAGGGCGTGCATATTCGACACTTTTCGCCATCCATCAATCTCTAAAAAAAGATTTGGTCTTTAAAAGTGAAGTGTCGTCCTCGAGTGCAGTGAAGAAAATTAAGACTTCACTCCATGGTTTCATTAGGCACCAGGTCCAGCAATGCATGCTATAAGTCGCGTGCTTCCATTTAACTCGGTGCATTTGTTATGAGTTAAAGACGTATGTTTGTTTTGCACGTAAAGTTGGTCGAATTGATTCGAGCATTATCTGAGAGGAGAAGTCGTTTGCAGTCGTTCAGAGTGTGTTTGCTTGTAAAATAATATTTCTTCAAAGCATTTCCTTGCTAGCATGAGCGGCTCTCGCAAATTGAATCACCCGAGTGGCCCTAGGTACACTGGTTTAAATAAAGGTAGAGGCTACATAACCCTCTTACACAGGACCAAGATGCGAGGTACGCATGACGTCAAATGCGCGAAATTGAACATAATTTAAGGTTAGTGTTAGGTCACGCGCACTGTGACATCGAAACAAACCAACAGACCAATCACATCTCGTCTTCTGGAAGAGGGGCATCTAGCCTCTATTTTTAAATAAAGGATGTGCTAGGGAGATAAGGAGTGAAAATGTGTATAAGGAACAGCGGTTGGTGCCGGGCGGGTGCTGTTGAGCGTCAGGCGGCGCAGGGGTCTGACAAAGGCGCCGTTCATATTTTTACGTCAGACCGCGACAATAGCGGCATTTTAGCGTTAAATACCCCTATAAAGAAACGTAATTTGATTCTAAAGCGTGCGCAAGGTAGCGCGTCAACTGGGAATAATCTACATTTAATCGGTTCAATCAGATTGGAAACTACTGTTTTGCAAGTACGCCCCTCGAAGTTACGCAGTTATGTCCGAAGTTACCAATGTTAGCCCCGAACACGCTCAACAAGAATGGAATCAGGGCTATATTGGATAAAATCACCATGGAAGGCATTCATTCACGCAAATGGAAATACTGTATCAGCTACTGACCGGCTCCTACAGTAACGACATTCTACCACAAGAGGCCAGAAAAGTAGTTGCAGTCACTATTTAGTGGCTGTTCAATAGTTTTTTGTGTGGTTTAAGCCTGTTTGTGAAATTACTTCATAGACATCAATAATATTGAAAAAAAAGTTAAATAGACCTCGTGGGAATATTGACTCAATATGCATACATTCCCACGAGGTCAATTAGACTTTTTTTAAAGTCTTCGTGCAACAATTCTGTATTAATCTTTTAAAATTGATTAATAGTATATAAATAGTTATTATCATTTCAACCTCCGTCCCAATATTTAATTTATTATTTTTTTATGTACAGGGACATTCTTTAAATTTAAGAGAGTAGTTAAAAAAGTACATTAAAATACAGGATAAAAAAACAGACCACAGTTAAATATGGTGCATCTATTTCTAAAACAAATAATACAAGTACTATCAGTGGCATATACATCTCTCAGTTGTTGAAAGTGTTGTGGTACTGCAACCTTATACCCCAGGTTTAGATTTAAATAGGCTAGCATTGGAGCAGCGTATGTCCCTTACGGAAGTGACAGCATCGATTGTATATGGAGTTAATTGAGCAGCCTGAGAAGAGATAAATCATGAGCTAATCCTTTATCAATCAGTGCACTTTTACAATTGTCTGTTGCAAGGTCAGAGTTATGCTTTTTTGGCTTTCCTCCCATCAGAGCTGAAAACGTCAGGCCATTGCATCGCTGCATCATTTTTATTTAGTAATGGATAGGAAACAGCCTGTTGGCATGGCTTTGACCTCGGGAATGTTTGGAACAACTCTGAATTTGTTTGGACCCCCCCAAGTAGAGCAGGACACTCTATTTTTATGCATTTCCTTTGCTGAGGTTGTAACCTCTGACTGTTACAATCCCAGACTGAAACTCGGAAAACAAAAGCGTTTCCTTTTATATGCTTTGATTACATATTGTCAAGCCTCTCCAAACAGTCCAAAACCAGGTCTCTCAAGCCCCTGCTTCACCTGGCATTCAGCCAACCATGGCACCCCCCATCCAACCGAACCCCAGAGAGAGATTCCATTTTCCACATGTTCTGCCCTGGACACTGATGGAGCACCGCTTTGCTCAGCTTGGACTCCACGTGGACCATCTTATTTACTGCTGATGGGTTCCTCTGTGATCCCTCTGCTGGTCCAGAGTGATGCTGGAAGACAGCTGGAAGACAACCTGCCGTGCCACTGCCCCCACAGACAAACAGAAGGGCTGACTCTGGTAGGGGCTTTATGTATTTCTATTGACATGGTGCCTTCACTGTAGGATCACTCGGATGAGACGTTAAACTGAGCCCTTGATTCACCGTTGTTATGAAAGATCCCCTAGTACCTATCACAAAGTGTAGAGGGAGGTGTGTACCTCGTATTCTGGCTAAATTCCAAGACATGCTCTGTCAGTTGCCCTCCCTGTCTTTGCTAGCCAATCATTCACTGTTTAATTGCCTCTGACTCACCTGATTTATAACCAAAAACATCCAATGGAACTGGCATTACTGTGGATGAGGCAATCTTACCTAGAAAAAAGATTTCAGGTATTGCTGTAACTCTCGCATGGCTGTTTTAGTGTAAAATTGAAATCTGTTGGTATATTGTGTGGACCGTTATTTTTCCCAAATACAAGCAATACAAAATGTTAATTGTCATATGTATGATAATGATGATGATGATGATGATGATGATGATGATATTATAATTATTTGAAGTTGTAGTAGAACAAACCTTTAAAATAATATTTTTGCACCATATAGATTGTTGCACCTTTATTTTTGTCATTATTTTTAATTCCTCTATTAATGGCAGTTTTGACACCAGTAGAGGGCACAAGTAGCACTCTGTGCTGCAGAAATACCAAGAGGTTTTGGTTTGCTGATGTGTCTGTCTCTCTCTCCTTTAACATTTTTACCCATGTCTCTGTAGTGCAGTACAATCTGTTTTTGCTGTCAGGAGCAGTAGCTCATAGCACTCCTTCTGAAGGTACATTCTATTCATACAGACTGGCAGGAATGCCATTGTAATGTACAGGATTCAGAGCTGCTGTCCTGTACTCTGTCAAAGCAGTTCTCAGAATCGCAAACGTACACTCAAAACCACTGTAGTGTAAACCCTAAAAGATTGGTCTGGCCACTGGCCACGCAGGCAATATTGATGCAGTGTTTTTCAATTACCTTCATCCATGTGGAACTGTTGGTGTTTAAAGAACCTGTTTCTCCTTCTTTAGTGGTGGGAAATAATAAACAAAGCCTGTAGAATGGATTTGTGGTCCAGTGTTAAATATGATCGATTATGTTTTAATGAAAGAATGGTATATTTGGGTATTTCATCAGTTACTAAATATTTACTGAAAATGTTACCACTACAATGGTAATTTCCCCTCTTATTCCTCTCAGTTAAAGTCTTGTTCAAATCTTTAATAAGCTTTGTTAAGGTACCACAATGGAATACAGTAGAGAGAGGTTTCTTTATAGGTTTCCTCTAAGATTTATTGCTGCACTGGTCATTGATCCGTATTCACACATCACCTCTCTGCAGGACAGCTGTACCTTAGCCGTGTGAATCAGCGTCACGGATGATCCCAGTGCTGAAGAAAGAAAACTTGTCTAAGTAGGTGAGTGCCTTGCAGGCCACCAGACCATAGTAGGTCTCCAGCAGGGAGCAGCTCTTTTCATCCCGTAGGTCCTGCCAGATGGAGGCCAGCTGGTCATCCCCCACGTCAGCTGAGCTGAAGATGAACTGGTAGCAACAGGCGTTGTAGCGGATGTGCCTCCCTCCGGAGAAGCGGGCACTGTGGGTTGGCGCCACGCCAGCCTTGCGAGCACACAGCCCCACAAACACGTCATAGGGCACGGGGGAATGCACCCCGGCCGAGGCCACAAACACCTTCCGTGCCACATCCTGGGAGAGGACAAAGGCAGAGCCTGCACAGTAGTCAGGGAAGTACTTGTCGGGATACTGGTTGAGGGAGAGGAAATGGGGGCTGCTAGGGTCTCTGTCAGGCATCTCCTGGTGCACGACGCGGCCCACGTACAAATCCTCCTTGTGTCGCCGGAGAGTCAGTAGGTAATCCCCCAAGGTCGCGAAGTTCACGAATGCCGTCTCATTGGCCTGCAAGATGAACCGGGCGATGGGGCAGTATGTCACCACCCACTGCATGGCTAGTATGGTTTTAGGCGTCAGGTTGTTAGGGGATTCAATCAGGCGTCCCTGGACGATGTCACCGTGGAGTTCAGCCTCCCTCAGAACCGTGTCTTGGGTGCTGAGGGATGGTGCCGATCCCAGAACAAACAGTGTCCGGATCAGGAATTCCTTGACATGCGTGCGGTTTGCCCAGGTTCTGCGGATGGTCTCCCGGTGGTCGGCGCTGTCCGGGACGCTGAAGACGAGCACAAGCAGGAAGATGTCCTTTCCAGAGCAGGCTTCTGGGTTGCTGATGGCATACTGCTGTGTGATATTGCCCCTTGCTGTGGTCATATCCAGCTTCCGCGCCCTCTCCCTGACCTCCAGCACTTTCACATCCGTGTAGGTGCCCTGGAAGGGCTGGAGGAGGTACTCCTCCACAAAGTCTGCTCCGAAGAGCAGCGCATGGAACAGGAGCACGTTGAAGAGCAGGAAACACCACTGGTGGGTGCGTAGCTTGCAGCACGGCAGCTGGAAGGACAGAAAAGACAAGATCAATGGAGCACTAACAGTTACCAAAAGTAATACATATCAGTGTATTTAAATATAAATTCCAAACTGTGTATTTCATATGTGTATGAAAGTGGTTGTAATTATTTTGTATTAAATGCAGTATGCTGCATTTTGACATATATCAGAGCTGTTTTCCTTAAATGTTGGATTTCATTACATTTTTGTTGCACTACACTTGCAGTACAGAGTAAACGTTGGAAGACTACCCTCTCTAGCAATCCAAAACAGTCTCTTTAATTGATCATGGTGTTCAGTTACAAAACACTATGTCCACCCATTCAGCCACTGCTTCCAAAGAATGCCCTCTGGCTGCAGGTTGCTTCATCCCCACAGCCATAAAGTCTTTCTCTATGGTTATATTTATCTGTGACAAAATGAACACAAGTTGCATTCAGTGCTTACCTGCATGGTGTAAGTCTTTTCCGAAAACTGTTTGTGCAGTAGTGTTGGTTATAAAACGAGTCCGAAGCTGCTAGCGCCCTGTGGAACAATGATTGTGTTACTGGCGTAGCTGACCTCAGTTCCCTTGTCACCAGACACCAGACTGGTAATGTTAACTTCCGCACCCGGTTCAGATGGCTTAAGACAATGAAGGCAGCCTACCGTATTAATATATTCATGGCCTGTATAAGGGTTATTAAGGAAAGGGTAGACTCAGTCCCAGATCCAGCCATGGTTTAAATGAAAAGAAAAGACAGCACAAAGAAAACATTCTAGAAGCCTTGAACTTGGGAGGTTTATTGGGCAATCACTTTCCAAGGCGCTAGTGCACAGATATGCATCATTTTTCCAGCAGACAAGATTTCTGAGGTTGCTGATAAACCAAACAGGTGCACAAAAACAAACAAGAAACAATATGTCACAGTGATCACTGTGGCTTTGTGTTGCATTTGCTTAAAATGAATGGAGTTTTTCTCCTCCGGGACCAGCTGAGATCTGCAGCTCTGGAATAAGAGCCGTTTCTGCCATTTCTCCAGTCTCAGCTTGAACTTGAAGTCACAGTCAGTGGGCCATGCTCACTTTGTTTGCGCACCATTAGTACTGCTTTGAATAAAGGTGAGAATGTGTTCAATTGTACTTGTGAATTAGGAAATTGTGTGCTGTTTCTCTAAGACTGTCAAGAAGAGGTCAGTAATTATTAGCTACTTCAGTAGTCGGTTGTTGCTGTATCTATTGGACCCAGTGAAGAAAGATCGGTAGTTGTTGTCAATGCTGTGTTTGTGAGACTGCAGTTGAGTTTCTATGGGTACTGCGTTTACACATGTGAGTGAATGAGGAGTCACCCATAGGTAAGAGGGTGTCAGTGGCAGTTATTGTCACGTGTGACTGCCTGGTATCTGGTGGGATTAGAAAGGGGCATGCAGTATGTGAGCAGTCAAGGCCAGAGCAAACACATTTGACTTTTTCCCATAGTTCACCTCGACACTGGAGCAGGCTTATGTCATCACCTAACAACACTGGCATTGTTCCCTCATTGTTGATGCTCAAGGTGAGCTGTTATTAGAGAATATGGGTGGGTGGGTGGGGTCACATACACCATATGTACCCCATATGCCCACGCCAATGTCACATGGGGGTAGAGATGGAGAAATATACACATAGCGGCTCATTTCCAACAGCAATCAGCCAAAGATAGATAGAGGATACATCCTTTCAGGAACAGAGATGCCCTCAGATGTGTGAGTACTGTCCAAGGCTATCCACTCATATACTGTTGTATACTACTGCTGACTAGATTTCTAGCTGATGCCTGGATTCACTCAATATTTGTCTTTAACTTTGTTAAATTCAAGTGTTCTTCCTTCACACTAACAAACAAAACATAGCATAGCTAGCCCACAGAGAGCCATAGTGGGTATGTGTGCTGTGTTTAAAGCTATTGATGTGGTGTTGCTGGCTGTAGTTAATGTGACATCAGCCACGACTTAATAAGCTTGGATAACTGCTATTGCTATCAATGGTATTTGACATATGTTTCGTTATGTAGCTATTTGGGCTGTTAGTCAGCAAAAAAAAACGAACTTGATTTTTAAATTTTGATCAATTATGTTTCTTTGCAAAAACACAGCATGTCAATTGTGTCTTGATAACGAATAATGTTGTCTAGGCTTGCTAACAATATGAAGCAGTAAAGAGAATATTTCATAGTTTATTTTGGACCAAACACTTTACACTTTAAGTTTGAAAGTAAACGACAAACTTTGGAACGCTCCATTGTAGTGAATGTTTGGCATCTGGTATGGAGGCACCACTGTAGAATTGTGATGTAGTTTACACAAAGATGTCACATTAGTAAACAACATGGTGGACCTTCCGCAGAATCCATGTGTTATATCATGGGTACATTCAGTACTGCAAAAGAGATGTGCTTGTGCTGGACTAGGAATTTAGAACTGTGAACCCAACCCTGTCCCACCCTCGTAGGGTAGCAGCTGGAACATAGGTTTTTTTATGTTGTGCAGGATCCTCTTCCCACAGAAACCAGTGTTCTATTTCCTGTGGTATGGACATCACTCAGGGATTGTAAAACGCTCATAAGTGTCGCTTTTCAGATATATTCCCGTTTTAGACCTGTTTTCTCAAACCACTGCCATGTGCCATATTTGTACAAAACGTATTGTATGGCTATCTTGATGCTGCTCTTATGGTGCCAGAGATTGTTGTGACACCAGCATTGTACGGTTCTATTGCTAAAGCCAAGATACAGAATGGCACGAAAGGTGTCACATGGGGTTATGGCTGTTTACTGGGTATGTAAGCACAATAAATCACTGTACATACTATGCGGTATGTGGAATTGATATATAACTCATGTGTCATGTGTGAATGCTATTATAGACATTTAGGATGTGGTGACAGCTTATTCATACGAAAAGTATTGAGTGTTACAATTAAGCAGTTATATATATACTGTATATATATCAAATTAAAGTGGTGGGTTCCAACACTCAAGTGAAAACAAAGTGAAATCAGCATATAAAATAAATAATCATTTAAATTCTACAGTGCTTCCCTGAGTAAAATTTAATTTCATACAGACATAAGAGGGTTCTGAATTTTACTAGTACTATTTTTATTACACATTTTTGGCCATTGACGCTTGATAAAGATTGAGTGTCTTGCCTTAGGGTACAACAGCGGTACCCCATCATGCACTGTATTTGAGTCCCATTACCTGTAGCGTTTAGAGTTCAATTCAGTTCACGCATTGTTTACATCTACACATTACAAGGTTGTATACGCTATCGTTTAAAATCCTTATTTTTTTATATTTCTGCCAATTTGGAATTGCCAATCACGTTCTCAGGCCTGCCTTCTGCAACATCCTCCATCAATTCTGGAGAGCACCAACTAGCACGTGCCCTCTGAAAAGTATGTTGTCATCTGTCGCTTTGCACTCCACAGCTGAAATGTGCCATTGTTGTTCTGGAGGACTGGAGTTGCTCTTTCCTTGGAAACCTCCTCCTTTCCTGATGATACAGCAGTGACTGAGAAAATCCACGATCATCAGAGTATGTCCTTGTCCAGTTTTCAGAACACGCAGTTTAGCACCCAGTTAGTGGACCCGTAGGACAAAGACACACCCTGGTCCGAATATGTTAGATCATCATTACCAAAGCACTTTGCCAGAGTAAGTCTTTACTTTGAGGTTTGTTACAGCTAAGCAGCTGCAAGGTGCCAAGTGTCCAACAGGCAGCAGTGGGCCTCAAGGGCACGTATTAATGCTGACGTTAACTTTAACGTCATACACTGACACACATATTTGTTTTTGGAGATGCCGATGAGCAGTGGGGCTTGCAGTTTTATCAGCAATGATCTGACGCAAGGTTGCAAATATAAAAAATATATTTATAATTTGCTATAATCCGTTCCATTCTGAGACACTGATGGATGCTTCCCCCATCAATAGAAGGGTCTTTGAAAGGAGCCTCCCATGCTTACACTAAGTGCCAGATTCCATGTCAGTGGTGGCAGCTTGAGATGCAGAATGTAATTTGTGCTTCTAAGCAAGTTTCTTGTCTAGCCTGCTCAGTGTGCTGATTCTGGTTGGCCAATGTGGTTAGACTTTGAAAGCTCCATCTCATGGCTATTTAGCAGTACTACAGCATTTTGGCTCTCACTGGCTCGGTCACACACAGAAGTTGCCTTTGTTGGCAAACATGTCTAAATGACCAGAACTATGGATAAAACAGAAAACGTGTATATTTAAAGAAAGAAGACAGCTTAAGGATCCCAATAAACCAAACTTGTCTTAAGAGCACCTGCCTATGCCAAGCTACCCAAAAACTCAGTTTCTGTAGTTATTGAAGACATTGGTTTATAAATTCATACATAAAGTGTAGCATCATTATCATTATTGTGATATGTTGGCATGGAAGTCTGAGGCAAAGAAATGATCAACTAGGGGTAACTGTGATTGAAAGCATGTACTCCTCAACCGCGTTATCTGTGCATTGGTTTGAGATGCAAGGAAATATAGACCTGCAACTCTGTATCAGTTGACTGCAAAAATCTATCTAGGGTGTGTACAGGCAGTTTCATCAAGAACAGTCCATCAATAACTTCGCAGAGAGGCATACTATGGCCGTTAGCCCCAATCGGGGGGCGGCATTTGGCTGTCCGCCCCAGGGGAAGGGGGGAGGGTGAGCCAGCACGATTTCGTCGAGAAGCGGAAGGGTGTCCGTGGTCGGATTCTGTCTCGGAGGAGGCAGATCTGCCGGCCTGGAAAATTGGCTCGTTACCCGGAGGATGGGCGGCGGACTCGTGGGGGAGAGTGAATTGAAATAAATAGAGGGTATAATTGGCAACCAAATTGGGAGAAAAAAGGGGAAAATGTCTTACCTCAACACATTGGTTAAGGACCACCTGACCTGTCACCCACACAAGATGAACTTTAGTGCAGACGCATAAAGGGGAAATGCATTCGCAAATTATGTTGCTAATGTATTTAGCTTAAATGAGCTGGAATTAGCTGTAAATCAGTTAGCTGTAAATGAGTAAGAGCTATGACTAAAGGGTAGTAATTAATTTCCATTTATTGCTAGAACACAAAGAGAAGCCTTTACTGAAGTCACCTAGCAGGGTTAGAAATGGGCTTAATGTGTTTATACTTTCTGATTGATTTCAGAGCTCTAGGAAAGTGTGCAAAATTGTATTGCCTCAAGTCCTGTGCTGTCCACTTATTAGATCCTCAGTATTGAGTGTAACAGCCGATTAATCAATATTTAATCAATTATTTCATTACATCTCTTTCAATGTGCAAACACAAATGCTGGTACATAGTGAACTATACGTCTACTATCAGTTCTAATACAATTAATTAAGAACATAAGAATACATAATGAGAAGAACAGGCCGTTCAGCCCATCTAGGCTCGTCATGTCATAATCTAAAGAGTATCTAGTACTGCATCTAGCCTAGACTTGAATAGCCCAAGTGTTTCTGCCTTTACTACCTGACCTGGCAAGCTGTTCCAGGTATTGACAACTCTCTGTGTGAAAAAAAAAAGTCCTAATATCCGTGTGGAATTTGCTTTTAACTCATTTCCACCCGTGGCCTCTTGTTCTGCTGACCCCACTTATCTTGTGACCTTTGTGGAATATGTTCCCTCAAATGGTATTGACAGGTTTTGGTTTTTGCAGACAATTTGTATTGATATATATAGGCCATGACATACAATATGCAAGCCTATATATCGCATGTCATAGCCTATATATCAGTACACACATGGAACAGTAGTTTATATAAAGGTGTCACCCATTAACCAAATGTAGTTTCTTATTTTTGTAGATTAGGAGATGCAAAGCACTCAACTGACTGTGGACATTAACCCCTTGTTGACGATTAACAAACCCCTTAAGACATAATTAATTAAATTTTTTTTTTTTATTCAGGCAATAAGGGGTTAACATCATAATGCCCATTTTAGGGAGACAGCTGTTCCAGGAGATCTGGACCACCCCTAGCAGCTATTTCTCACTATCCTCTGCGAAAGAGAAGCCTGGACTCATGTTTAAAACCATGTGATGGATGTGTAGCTGACACTGCCTCCTCTCCTCAGCATACGGCACAGGGGAAGCAATGATTGGATCTGTATGTGTGATGATCTGACAGGTCCCTCCCAGGCTAAAAATCCAGAATAATCTGCGGTTACATGTAGGTAAATCCGACACGTCAGGCTATAACTGAACAAACTCTGATGAAGAACCTAGGTGACCTTCTGGTCTTGGCATTAACTAGGGATGCTACATGTTTACAGTAGCCCTCAAGGTTGTGCTTTCCTGTTGATTCATGAGCAAGGCACATACGCAGTAGTATCATGCAGTAAGTAGCAGGTACGAAACATGAGTTTCCCCTGAGATTTACCAGGGGATTTTGAACTTACGTGAGACTTAAGCTGTACATGCTGGGGATGGGCACATGGCTTCTGGGTTTGATAGCCCAGAGCTTCAGGTAGCAACTTAAGATTCCAGAAATGTCTTATGAATTTATGTGACAGCTTCATAAAATGTGATTTAGGCTCCTTAATTAACCTCCTGAGACCTGAGATTTTTTTGGTATGCATTTTTAAATTCCAGCTATTTGTCTTATGTTTATATGAGGACAGGTCTTAGGAGGTTAAACGTGAGATTCATTAGCGTCTGCTAAATGCTTAAAATGTAAAAATGTAAAATGATTAGTGTGAGGAAAGTTGGGCTGCACCACAGTTCATAATAACCACAGTAAAAACTTGATGGAAAACCCCTTGACTTCACTCAGTTTCTACAAGAAAAAAAGATTGTAATCTCATCTTCCATAAATCATATCCCGGTTGGATTAATTTTCCAGGCCTTGTTGGCAGTGTCGGGCCCTGGTGAGTGTTTGGATTTCCTGCAGTAAGTCCTGGCTTCAACAGCAATAACAAAATTCAAAACTTGTACAAGTTGCTCCTAGGATCCTAGCTGTTTAAGTGAGTTTACTAAATGATGGACCTGGAGTATGTTCAGATAATACCAGTAAGATGATGGCAGAAACAGACTTGCTGTAGAGAGGCCAAAGCCAAATAGAAATAAATAAAAATAAATGTACATAGCACAGTCCAGTAAAAACAGTAGTGACATTCAAAACCTGTATGGAAATGATAAACCTAAAATCCCAGAATCCCTTGGGAATTCACACTGAATATGTTATAGATAGTCTTGGAATCAAACTATATATATACAGAGGGGAAAAAAAGTATTCACCACATTGGCATTTTCTTACTTCATAAAATCAAAAAGGATTTAATTGTGATTTCTTGTTACTGATCAACACAAAATACTCTATAATGTCAAATAAAAACCACAACTCTAAAGCTTTTTCTTAATTACTTACAAATAAAAAAAGACAATAACTGATTCTATTAGTATTCACCCCTTTTGTAAGACACCTAAATACACTCTGGTGCAATCAGTTGTCTTCAGAGGTCACATAATTACTTGATTGGAGTCCACCTGTATACAATTAAGGTGTTTCAAATAATTTCAAATTAAATACACCTGTCTGTGAGTTAGTGTAGTGTTAGTATATTTCCAAACAAGAGCTTCATCATGAAGACCAAAGAATATGCAAAGCAAATCTAAAAAAAGGTTATTCAAAAGCACCAATCAGGGAAAGGATATACAGTACGACTTTGAATATCCCCAGGAGCACTGTTAAGTCCATCATAAAGAAATGCATCTGTGCAAGAAGGGCACTTGGGTTAGGGAGACCACCAAGAGGCCTATGGTATCTCTGACAGAGTTTGAAGAAAACACATTAAATCTTGCCTAGTGTTTGCATGTGGGAGACTATCAAACCAAGATGAGGAAGGTTCTATGGTCTGATGAGACCAAAACAACTTTTTGGCTTCAACATTAGGCGCTATGTTTGGCACAAGCCTAACACTGAGCATCATCCAAAGAACAGTCCCTACCATGAAACATGGTGGCGTGAGCCTAATGCTCTGGGGATGCTTCTCTGCTTGAGGGACTGGAAAACTTGTCAAAATAGAAGGCAAAATAGATGGAGCGAGACATAAACAAACCTGCTGCAGTCTGCAAGATATATTATATTATATATATTATTCAGTTTATGCCATTATTCTGTTTTCTACTACTTGGCCTCAAGTAGAATATATCGGTTTTAAAATGGAATTTCTGGTGGTGATGATTTCAAGTTTATTCCAGTTTTGGAGATTTATCTATGCCTTATTGCCAAATTATCTGACTGTTTTTCTTTTAAATAATAATAATAATAATAATAATAATAATTTGTGAAAATACAACCTCCAATCCTTCGTGCAATGTTTACAGTTCATGCACTGTTCATTTGCTTTATCTTGGTTGTTTTTCAATCCTATTTTTCTGATTTTAATCTGTTCTTCCTTCTTATATTTGATGTGGTAGTGTATTCCTTTGAGTTATATTACTTGGTTTTCTTGAGGTTGTTGTGATCTTTACAAATAAAAACAATCATTTTAAGATTGTAATCCGGCCTTGCTGTTTTGTACTTGGTTTGTCTGTTTCCTTTTGGCCTTTGGCCATCAACAATGTGGCTGCGAGCACATCAGTGATTTTGCTGTCCTTGACTTTGAAAACGCTGAATCATATTCAGAAGAATCTTTCACCGTCTTCTGAGTACATCTAAAAAAATCAGGAGACCCCTCCAGGGGTATTTCATCTTATTGCTGTGGTACATTGCCCTTGCCTTTGAGTTCCAAATTTAAGCAGACATGTTTTTCAGTGTGTACACATCATTCAAGTTCAGCAGTCACAGAAGTCAATGCAAAAATATAATACTCTCTTGTGTATTTAATGCTAAGGGCCAAGTGTAAAGTAGTTGGACTGAATTGTCCCCTTGTTTAACTGATATTAAACTGTTATCTGGGCTGCCTGCTTATTCAATTTTAATTAATTTATTTGTCTATTCATTTGCCTATTTATGCAAACGGTTGAGATTATTCAGTAGGCTAATGATTTATGATGGAAATATGATACATCATGGATTGCAATAAGCAGTTGTCCATTACTGTTACAAACGGTGTCTATCTCCCTTGTCCTTTTCATGCCTTCTGAGGAGAAACACAATGTGAATATCTTTTTTTCTGATTTCTTCCCGGTTTTTCTCCCAATTTGGTGGCCAATTGTACCCTCTATTTCTTTCGATTCGCCCTCTCCCACAGGCCTGCCGCCTGTCACTACGGGTCAAGCTAATACCCTGAGGTCGGCAATGATCCGCCTCCTCTGGGACGCCCTTCGTGCTTCTCGGCGAGCTGGTGCTGTCTCTCCCTCCCCCTTCCCCCTGCGGCGGACAGCCAATCCCCGCCCCCCGATCGAGGCTGGCGTAGCTGGGTTTCAAACTACAGCTACAGTGGGAAACTAGTATTCCAGGTGAATGCTTTGACCGTTACGCCACCAGAGGCCTCCACAATATGAATATCTAATGAAAATTATTTTGAGAATAGTGAGTCTGTTTTGCAATTATTCTGCCCATTTAAAATATTTTAATGATAATATCTGGCGCATCTTTTTCCAGGTGGCATTCCATATTTAACGCATGACCTCGGAAATATGGATTTTGTTTGTTCTTTTGAGCATGCGATTCTTTTTCTTCCACCCATTTACTTATTGCTTGCCCAGCCATCTTCCTCAGTCTTCACATATTTTAGCATTGGCCGTGTTTGCTGTACTGCATTCAAACCTTTCTTTTTGTCATTCTTCAGGAAGCTTACTGTTCATTATCTCTTTCAGCTTTTTCTAAGTATTGGTATTGATGCGGTATTGATGTGTGGGTGTCTTTAAAATTTCTGAATTGTCCTCTGATTGTCTTCATCTTCTATTAGGACTGCTGAGAAGATTTTGATTTTCTGGCTTTTATTTTTCCATTGCAATGTTGTCTTACATACAGTACCAGTCAAAGGTTTGAGTACACCTTCCATCTGGACTATGGCTAATCTGGCACTCCTTCATTCTTCAGCAAGATAACGACCCGAAACACACCTTGAAGTTGTGCAAGAACTACCTGGTGAAGGAGGAACATGAAGGACAACTCAAACCTGACCTGGCCTGCCCAGTGTCCAGACTTCAATCCCATATAAATTGTATGGGACGAACTGGACAGAACAGTCAAAGCAAAGTAACCCTCAAGTTTCTCTGGGAATTGCTGCAGGAGAGCTGCGAAGACATATCGGGTGATTTCCTGCTGAAACCTATTAACCGAATGGCCTGTGTTTGTGAGACTGTTATCATGGCAAAGGGTGGCTATTTTGAAGAATCCAAGATTACATTTTCAATATAATTTTCTTTAACATTTCTTTGATGTTCATTTTGTTCATTGTTACATGTGGTTTTTGTCATTTTAAAGTATTTACAGAAACGTATATGGTGTAAAGCATTGTCAATTATGAGATAAACCTAGTTTCCAGCAGGTGTACTTTTGACTGGTACTGTATGACTGAGCTGTAGTTGATGTTGAAAAAATATCAGTGTATTCTTGCATCTGTGTTTCCACCATGGTTTAACTAATATAATGAAAAATCTCACTCCAGAACCATTGGGTATTTTGTTTGACATTATGTAACATTATGCTGTCACAGTTTCTTTCAGAACTTATGAATGAAGAACCTTTCTGTTGCATTATCATCATGTGTGCAGTTGTTGCTATGATGGTGTTCAGCTTCCATCTGGGCAATTATTATTTATTTATTATTTGTTCATTTGGCATATCTAAAGCAACTAACAAGGCCATCATAGCATAGCATCATTGCATATTACAAGAGCTACAAGAAAAAGTACATGGATACAGAATATTAAATAACAACGTACCTGTCACGTCTCGTGTTCGTGTTCCCCGTAATTAAGTGTTTTCATTTATTCCATGTTTTTCTGGTTGTCTGGTCCGTGTTTTCACTTTCACTTACCTGTTCCCAGTCTTGTCATTGTATTATCGTTTTCACCTGTTCCGCATGTGTCTGATTGCAGTTAGCTGCATTCCTGTTAATTCCTGATTGTTTCTCGTTATGTCTAATGTATTTAAGCTGTGTGTTTTCCCATGTTCGTTGCCAGATTGTCTTGTGCTTTGCGTATGCTTACACTACTCTCCAGCGTTATCTCTGTTTCCCCGCGTCTAGTTTCATCGTGTTTGTGTTCGTGCTTGTGCTCCAGTGTTCGTCCTTATCCCAGTCTCGTTCCCGCTCCTCCCTGTGTTCCCTGGACTGCTTTCACGTTTTCGACCTTCGCCTGCCCACTGACTACGCCTTGCCTGCCCCTGATACCCCTGAAGCCCGCAACGAACTCTGCCTGTCCCCGACCATTCTTTGGATCCCTGCATTGCTCTGTTTACCCCTGTATGACCTTTGCCTGTTCATGCAATAAAAGCCATTATTGCATTTCTGGGTCCGCGCCTGGTTTTCCGACACCGTTCCTGACAGAACAATCTGGCCACGATGGAACCAGCGGACCGACCCGAACCTGCCGACATTGCCCGTTACCACGGGATACGCCTGGGACATCACGAGACGGAGCTGCGGACATTGCAGCAGACCGTCCAAGCTTTAGCGGAGCAGCTTTCCACCATGGCCCAAGTCACCCAGGAGTCTGCAGTGGCTGCCCGTTCTGCACAGACTGCAGCGACCCAAGTCCAGACGCAAGCTGGGTATCTGAGGGGGTTCGAACCTCAATTACCTCCTCCAGAACGCTACCTGGGCGACCCCAACTCCTGTCGTGCTTTCCTCAGTCAGTGCTCCTGGTGTTCGAACTACAGCCCTCCTCGTTTCCCACAGAGAGAGCAAAGGTAGCTTACGTTATCACACGCTCCTTGGGGGAAAAGCTCGACTATGGGGGACCTCCCTCTGGGAGAATGGACATCCTGCTCTCACGACTTTCTCATCCTTTGTGGAGGAGATGAGAAGGGTTTTCGACCGGTCCTCAGTCGGACGGGCGGCTGCCCGTCAACTGCTTCATCTTCGCCAGGGAGAACAATCAGTCTCAGACTACTCCATCGAGTTCGGACCCTGGCTGCCTCAGCAGGATGGAATGCTGTGGCCACCTACGACACCTTCATGCACGGTCTCTCCGAGAGGGTTCTGGATGAACTGACCGTGTGCGACCTACCTCTGGACCTGGACAGACTCGTGGACCTGGCCATCCGCATCGACACGCGTCTGCAGGAGAGAGGAAAGAGGCATCGCGAATTCCCTGCTCCCCCTTGCTTCAGGCCTGTGACACGATCCAACTCCCCTTTTCAACCCACTGCGATCACGGAGCCCATGCAGTTGAATCGGGCCCCTCTATCCGAGGCCGAACGCCAACGCCGCCGGGAGGGAGGACTATGCCTTTACTGTGGTGGCAGGGGACATTTCCGGTCGTCATGCCCGGTAAAAGACAAACGCCCGTCAGTGAAGAGGAGGTTCTGACGGGCGCCTCGCAATTATCAACTTTCCGACCCCAACGTCCCATGCTCCACGTCGTCCTCTCCTGGCAAGGAGAGCAGTTTCAGTGCAGGCCCTGATTGACTCGGGGGCCGACACTAATCTCATCTGCCCTACCCTGGTTCATCGCATGGGAGTTCCGGTGTCTCAGCTAGCGACACCTCTCCAAACCAAGACCCTGACAGGTACGCCTCTTGCAGTGATTGAGGAGATCACCCAGCCTCTGGAGCTGCTTGTTTCCGGAAATCACAGGGAGAGACTGGCTTTCTGTCTTATGGAGTCTCCCTGTGCTCCACTGGTGCTTGGCGGACCCTGGCTGGCGACCCACAATCCCAGTATTGACTGGACGACTGGACACATCCGGGAATGGAGCCCTTTCTGTCAAAAGTCATGTCTACGTTCATGGCCACCCCTGGAAACTCCACACCCGTGGCTAGAGAGATCCCGGTTGATTTGTCACTCGTGCCTTCCGAATATCACGACCTTGGTCAGGCTTTCAGCAAGTCCCGTGCCTGCACGTTACCACCTCATCGCGCCTACGACTGCCCCATCGACTTACTTCCTGGTTCGACTCCTTCCAGAGGCCACCTATACTCATTCTGTCCCAGAGAACAAAGCCATGGAGGAATACATCTCCACATCATTATCATCCGGAATCATCCGCCCTTCATCATCCCCTGCTGGTGCTGGTTTTTTTGTGAAAAAGAAGGATGGAACCCTGCGACCCTGTATTGATTACCGGGGTCTCAATGCCATCATTGTGAAGAACCGCTACCCACTCCCATTAATGTCATCGGCATTCGACAATCTCCAGGAGGGGAGATTCTTCACCAAATTAGATCTCCGCAACGCCTACCACCTGGTCCGGATTCGGGAGGGGGACGAATGGAAGACCGCTTTCAACACCCACACTGGTCATTATGAGTACCTGGCCATGCCATTTGGACTCACCAACGCCCCTGCCGTCTTCCAGGGATTAGTGAACGATGTACTCCGGGACATGTTGTCCCGGTTCGTCATTGTCTACCTTGATGACATTCTTATTTTTTCAAAAACCATTGAGGAACACGTACAGCATGTACGCCAAGTTATCCAGAGACTACTGGAGAATCAATTGTTTATAAAGGCTGAAAAATGTGAATTCCACAAAGATTCTGTTCAGTTTTTAGGGTTTATTATCTCCCGAGGCCATCTGGAGATGGACCCCACCAAGGTGCAGGCGGTACAGGAATGGCCCGTACCCACGGATCGCAAACAACTTCAACGTTTCCTTGGGTTTGCGAACTTTTACCGTAGGTTTGTCCGTAATTACAGCACGGTCGCCGCACCGTTAATCACACTAACATCTACCAAGATCTGTTTTAGATGGAACCCTGATGCCCAGTTTGCCTTCGAGAAACTAAAGTCTCGATTCACATCAGCTCCTGTCCTCGCACTCCCGGATCCTGCACGTCAGTTCATTGTGGAGGTGGATGCCTCCAATTCTGGGACAGGGGCGATCCTTTCCCAGAGAGCCCTTGACAACAAGGTACACCCGTGCGCCTTTTTCTCACACCGCCTTTCCACTACTGAGAGGAATTACAGCATAGGTGATCGAGAACTCTTAGCTATTAAACTAACATTTGAGGAGTGGAGACATTGGCTAGAGGGCTGCTGTGCCATTCCTGGTCTGGACGGATCACCGTAACCTGGAATACCTCCACTCGGCTCAACGCCTTAATCCTCGTCAAGCCAGGTGGTCTCTATTTTTGCCCGTTTTGTTTTTACCCTATCTTTTCGCCCAGGTTCCAAAAACGCCAAGCCCGACGCCTTATCCCGGATCTATGCCTCTCCGGAAGAGGAGAGCAATCCGGAACCGATCCTGCCGCCCAGCTGCGTGGTAGCAGCAGCTGTGCTTGATATTGTTCGGATGATGGAGGAGGCACTCCACACCACACGGACTCCCAGGGATACGCCGGCCAACCACCTGTTTGTGCCAGAGACTGTCCGATCCCAGGTGCTGGAGTGGGCTCACTCTTCCCCGATGGCCTGTCACCCGGGTGTTTCACGCACCCTAGCATTTTTGTCCCGTAGATTTTGGTGGCCCACCATGAAGGACGACACGGCCGGATTTGTGGCAGCCTGTGTGCCATGTGCTCGGTCCAAGACCTCCAATGCTCGCCCCAGTGGTCTCCTTCAACCCTTGGCGGTTCCACGACGCCCATGGTCCCACGTTGCCCTGGACTTTGTGACTGGTCTACCACCATCAGAAGGTAACACAGTCATACTTACGGTGGTAGACCGGTTTTCCAGAGCGTACATTTCATTCCACTGCCTAAACTCCCCTCTGCTAAGGAGACCGCAGAGCTCATGGTGAGACACGTTTTTCGCCTCCACGGATTACCGCAGGAGATAACCTCGGACCGGGGCCCCCAGTTTTCCAGCGGGTTCTGGAGAGCGTTCTGCTCTCTGATTGGTGCCAAGCCCAACCTGTCCTCTGGGTTCCACCCAGAGACCAATGGCCAGACGGAGCACTATAACCAGGAGCTGGGGAAGGGACTGCGCTGTCTGGCCGAACAAACTCCGGCTACCTGGTCACGCTCCCTGCCCTGGGTAGAGTACGCCCACAATTCCCTTCCCGTTTCCTCCACCGGAATCTCTCCATTCCAATGCTGTCTGGGGTACCAACCTCCTCTGTTCCCGGAGGAGGAGAAGGAGGTGGAGGTGCCATCTGCCAAGGCCTTCATCAGTAGAGCCCGGAGTACATGGCGGAGAGCACGTGCTACCCTGCTTCACCACGTCTCGGCTATGAAGAGCCAGGCCGACCGCCGCCGCCGCCCTGCCCCTCGCTACAGGGTCGGCCAGAAGGTTTGGCTCTCTGCAAAGACATTCCCTTGCGGGGCTCTTGTAAAAAATTATCCCCTAGATTTATTGGTCCCTACCCCATTATTCGTGTTATAACCCCCTCGGCCATACAGTTGCGCCTCCCTCCTCCCCTACGCCGCATCCATCCTGTGTTTCACGTGTCTCGTCTAAAACCCTGTGTTGTCTCTCGTTTTAGCCCTCCTGTCCGCACCCCACCTCCCCCCCGGCTCATCGAAGGGGGCCCAGTCTACACCGTTCGCCGCCTGCTGGATGTCCGACGCAGGGGCCGTGGTCGCCAATTTCTGGTGGATTGGGAGGGGTACGGTCCCGAGGAACGCAGTTGGGTGCCCGAGAGACATATCGTCGACCCCTCCCTAATCCAGGAATTCCTGCGTCGGCATCCGGTACAGGTTGGTGATCCGCCAGGTGGCGTCCCTAGGGGGGGGGGTACTGTCACGTCTCGTGTTCGTGTTCCCCGTAATTAAGTGTTTTCATTTATTCCATGTTTTTCTGGTTGTCTGGTCCGTGTTTTCACTTTCACTTACCTGTTCCCAGTCTTGTCATTGTATTATCGTTTTCACCTGTTCCTGAAACAATGTGTCTGATTGCAGTTAGCTGCATTCCTGTTAATTCCTGATTGTTTCTCGTTATGTCTAATGTATTTAAGCTGTGTGTTTTCCCATGTTCGTTGCCAGATTGTCTTGTGCTTTGCGTATGCTTACACTACTCTCCAGCGTTATCTCTGTTTCCCCGCGTCTAGTTTCATCGTGTTTGTGTTCGTGCTTGTGCTCCAGTGTTCGTCCTTATCCCAGTCTCGTTCCCGCTCCTCCCTGTGTTCCCTGGACTGCTTTCACGTTTTCGACCTTCGCCTGCCCACTGACTACGCCTTGCCTGCCCCTGATACCCCTGAAGCCCGCAACGAACTCTGCCTGTCCCCGACCATTCTTTGGATCCCTGCATTGCTCTGTTTACCCCTGTATGACCTTTGCCTGTTCATGCAATAAAAGCCATTATTGCATTTCTGGGTCCGCGCCTGGTTTTCCGACACCGTTCCTAACAGTACCACAGTGAAGCATCGAGCTAAACTGTGGCAGTAAAAGCATGCGATCACTTATGTACAAGCTTATACCCAATTTCTTAATCATATGAGTAGTCTTTCCTAATTACATAGCACAAGTGCCTTGTTTAGACCAATAAGAGCAACTACAAGAGCTGTAACTCACACCACACTAGCATTCACACAGTCTTAACACTGATCTGGCTGGCAGTGTAGTGTAATGGTTAGGGAGCTGGGCCTGTAACTCAGAGGTTGCAGGTTCAATTCCCCGGTGGGGCACTGCTGTTGTACCCTTGAGCAAGGTACTTAACCTGAATTGCTTAAGTAAAAAAATATCCAACTGTATAAATGGATTGTATGTAAAGAAATGTAAACTGTGTAAGTCGCTCTGGATAAGAGCGTCTGCTAAATGCCTAAAAATCAGTAGAGGTGTTAGAACCTGGGTGTATGATACGTCTTTGATCTGGGAACCAGAGTCCACAGCAGAATGCCATGAGTGATCCTGCAGTTTTTATGGTTGCACGTTGTCCATTCCACCACTAGGGGGGCAGTGAGGAAAAGAGCCAGAGACAGGATACTGCCAGGCAGCCATAGGTTGCTGAGCTTGGAGAGGTTGTTTCAGATGACACTACTGTACTTTCAGATTTTTTGGAATGCCTTCTTTTATCTCTTGCACTTTATCATAGTACAGTTCAATGTATCCATTTATAGTTGCATGAATATCTAATGTTTTCCATGTATAATAGAATCACTACACCAATCAATGGTAATGCCTGCTTGTTTTATACTCCCCCTAGATGATCCTGAAGCCGTTGTAAGGGAAATAGTGTTCAGGGTTTTCTTCGGGCCTTGACTTTCTCTCTCCACTTTCAGCTCCCAGGTTCCAGCCATCTACTAAGAGAGCAGAGCAGTTTTAAGCACGCAGGTACAATTCGATGATGCCGCACCGCTGTATGCCCTAGCTGCCCTGCCAGTAGACGTAGCCATTAATCACCCCGATTCCCATGCCTAGACCGACGCCTTCCACAGCGCACAACACGTGCCAGTCCTCTAGTTGAGACGTTGCGTGTTCTTCACCCTGATACGGGTCGGGTGGGACTTCTCGGGTTACTGCTGAGTTAGCTCCTCCCAACAAGGCATCAGGTGCCCCCAGGGCTAACAGTTGTCATGACTGAGAGATACACATTTCCTCTGGTCAGTGCTGGTCTTCCTGTACTACTGTGTAGCCGGGAGTGTGGGAAATAGTCATCGTCTTGTGGATGAGTGTATTGGAGGACTGCCCGTGCTTCAGCTACAGTGCTCCTCGCTGGTGCAGAATTTAATTTAACTTAATACCCCAAAATCATATTCTGTTACTGGCCAGCGTGAATGGACACTTTAGTGTGGATACTGCTGTATAAAAATGGATGAATATGTGTCGGAAGCTATGAGCACTGCTCTGTGCATTGAGATTCAATATTCCTTCACTACCAATAATTAAATGACTAATTGAGATGATTCAGATATCGCGATCTGAGGATTTGTATTTACTGTTCATCAGTTGGCTTCATGAGGAGGCTGTTTTAGCATTATGCCACTGGAGGACTGAGCTACAGGTCACAAAATGTATGTCCTCAAAAACAAAAACTGACTGAAACAACTACAACAACCTCCACAAACTCAAAATGCTTTGTGTTCAGAAGAGGGGTCAGGAAGAGAATGCAGGTCAACTCAATTAATCACATAGCTGAGGCTCAGTCCTGTGATATCTTAACATAGCCCAGTTTGTGCTTGCAGAATGCTCCTTTACAGACTGATCTACTGTGGTGCTAAATGCTATTTTTGTCTTCTGTCAGGGATTAGCATTGTGTTTGTCAGCGTCAGTGCTGTTACGTCTGTACTTTGATGGAGCTGCAGCCAATAAAATGATGTATATATTGAGTATCAATTAGTAAATGAATTATATTTATATTTATTTAAATTATTCAATAGTTTATTTTTAACATTTCATTTATTGCATATTTGTTGAGTTCTTTCATGATTTCATTATTTCGTTATGGATCAGAATTTTGGTTCAGTTTTTTTGTGATCCATATGGATAGCAACATATGATATACTGATGTGATAGAAACATACTACATGGGTAAGGCATTGCTAGTCACTCATCATTCTTTGCTTATATGTATGCAGAGAATAGCACATTTAAATGGTCATGTTCAGTTTGGTGAAGGAAAACCTCTATAGTCACCCCCCCTGCATTTCAATTCCAGGCCTCTCCTCCCCCATCCCCCTTTGCTTAAAAAGCTGTCCCCCTCACCGCCCTATACCCCCCCCAAATGCCCCCTGCCCACAGACCAGTTGTCAGCTGGGAATGTTGCCTTGACTCATGCTGAAAAACCACCTCCGTTCACAAGCCTGTCAATTCCAAGTGAGGCTTGCAGCTGACATTGTACTATACAGTATCATGGACCATGTGGACCTAAACGCATCTATATCAGGGAGACAGAGAATTAAGTGAGGGTATATTCTAGAGATATCTATAATGACCAAATACATGCTAGAACTTGACTCACAGCCTAGACGTTGTTGCAAGAGCAGTTATCATGACTTGTCTGACACATGTGATACACTTCCCGAACTGTTAAGCCCATGCCCAAGTTCAGCATCAATGCACATAGCACCAGAATCCTAGCAAACTCAACCCGCTCCTATTTTCAGGGCTCATTCATGTGGGGACTATGTGTGTCCCTGGGCTTTTCCATTTTTATCAGAAGAGGTGAAGACTGCACTCTCGGACATAAAACTACTCTACCTCTCTGAATGTTTCTTCGCTCTTCTTCCTCTTCTCTGGGGAGAAAAAAAGATCGATAAAACCGTCAACCCGCAAATAATATTTGGTCAGAACTCAGAGAAAATCAGATAATGGAAAGCTGACTGATGAAATCAACACAGACCCTCTTGATCCTGGAAACCATGCAGTGTCAACAGGCAGCTGCCCCTCCCCCCCAGAAGTGAGACAGGCATATTCCAGTCAGCATTAGCCCTTGGTTGAGTGTGGTGAAGCGAGGAGCAGCTGATAGGGACTGATCTGTGTTTTAAGGTTACAGGGGAGTGAGGGAGGGGATAGTCTCGGACAGCCTGTAGAAGATACTCGTGGCTGAGACGCAGGCAGTGGAGTGCATTAGAGTGTGCCGTCTGCGATCAGTTCGATTTCCCTCATTTACTCTGACTACAGGCAAGACTTTCATCGCTGCGATTCCCCGGAGAGATGGGTATTTACAATGAGCAAGGGTAATTACTGTAGTCTGTCATCCGTCTAAACTATTTCATTTTATGTACTTCTCACAACATTTCCGCTCTGTTAAATCCGTTAAACCTGATTGTTCACTATTAATGATTCATGATACTATTAATGATGTCTTACAGTTGTGGTGGCCAGTTTTTTTCTTTATTTAAATCACTTTGATTTTATCATTGGACATGCTTTCATTTGATTATTTATTAGGGCGCATTATATACAAGGTTATTTCCCTTAATAGGGTGAAATGGTTATTGTCCAGTTCTCTGGCCATTGCACGTATTGCCATTCTTCTTCACATTAACACAAATCAGAATAACACATTTTGTAACTGTCCTCAGGGAGACTTGATCTGCATTTTTGTTGAAAAGAAACAAATTATTACCTTCACTTTTCTGTCGTATTCATTCTCTCTTCTTTGGTCTGTGGAAACCGTGCTGTTCAGTGATCTCCTGTGTTAGATCCTTGATCTTTTGTTCAGTTTGATGGTGCAGTTCATGCTGTTTTATTCAATTTTTTGTCTGAGACTCGTGCTCGTCAGTGTGATTGATGTTTCCTGGTCTTATGTGTAAGATTCATGCTGTCCTGTGTGATTTCTTGAGTCAGACTCATGCTGTCTTGTGTGACTTCCTGGCTGTCACAGGGAGGCTGTGGGGGCGCCTGACACCCGTGTCATCCTCCCCAAGGAGAAACTAGGTGCCCACAGCACTCTGGGTGTCCAGAGACGCCACCACAGCCACAGCTCAGCTCACAGTGGGTGCCCCAGAAAAGTATTGCCCAAAGAACAGCCCTTGGATTTGGTGTATGTAGGTCAGTTCCCTCCTTGTCTATATTGCAGTAAAACATTATATATGTTCTATAAATGTTGCTTTCACATCATGTATAAAAATACTTTGTTCCAAATATAAAACAGAGGTGCACTAAAGTCAGCTCAGATGAAAATTATTTGACTAAATAAAAAATTCAGTTTCCTTCAGGTTCCTAATTTATCTATCACATACATATACATGTTATCAAAACACACCAAATGCAGATGTTTCCTGTAAACTGCATTTGAATTTAGTTCCAAAATGATGAGCAGCTCTCAACTCCATCAAGACCTGGAGGACATCCAACTTTAGAATTGAAGTCATTGCACTTGTTGACAGGCAGACTCTCCTATGTCACATGGGAGGGGAACAGCTGGGAAAACAGCATATTATAACTGTCCGAGCAACAGAAAAATAGCAGCAACCCCATAAATCCTCACCAGTGCAGCAGACATGAAAGCCTAATATTTTTGGCAGAGAGGTAATAGAGTCTTTGTTATAAAACAGAGTGAATTATTTCCTTACATGCTTCTTTCTGTACACATTGTCCATTTATACAGCATTTAAAAATTAAGATAAGGACCTTTCTTAGTGGTATATACAGTATATATATGTACACCTGTTCAAAACCCAGAACATTCTGTGTGCAAACCTAGCTTCCCTAGCCACCGAGCCACACTCCAAAAAGCACTGAAATAAATGAAAATATATGATGCACTTTTCAGAACTGTGAACAACCAGTATTTAAAGGAAGTGAGTGACTATAGATCTTCTGGATACAATTCACACAACTTTATTTTACTACATGTCTGTAGAGCAGGGGTCCCCAACCCTGGTCCTGGAGGGCTACAGGGTCTGCTGGTTTTTGTTTTCACCTTAAAATCAACAGCCAGTTCAGACCCAGGAAGCCAGGTAAGGTGAGCTAACTGTGTGATCAACCTCTTTAATTGATCACTTAAGCGCTGAATGACAACGAAAACCAGCAGACCCTGTAGCCCTCCAGGACCAGGGTTGGCCACCCCTGCTGTAGAGTATGTCACTTTACACTATTTTACTCATTATTTACCCTTTCCGTCTGTCTGTCTGTCCATCTGTCATGTTACCCCAATGTACTTCATACTTTACTTCTTTCTGTCTGGCAGTGGGAGGCTGGGGCTTTGATGACCAAACATGTCCGGTGGAGCGGTTCTGCACCGAAAACAACGAGTGGAGGATGACTGCTCCGATGATTCGTCACCGTGGCGACGCGGCCGTGTGCAGCCTCGGCGGACTTATCTACACAGTTGGAGGCCATGATGAATTCACCTGCCTCAGCAGTGTGGAGAAGTAAGAGTCCACACACATGGAGACCCCCCTCACCCTGCATCCTTCCATAGGATTTGAAAATGGAGGAGTCACTCCAGTCCTTGAAGGTTGTGACCTTCTCATTCCTAGACCATGGTAACTTTATCCAAGCCTTTACCTTCATATAAAGTCCAAAATAGCTAGGGATTACTAGTAGAGCATACCAGAGAGTACCAGTGGCTTATTTAAATCTCTACTTCAAAAGGATAGCATAACAGCATTAGTCCTGAAGGACAAGAGGTCATTATGACCTTAATGATAATTTGAGTAGATATGTTCTCCACTTTTGTGAGTTTAAAAGGATGTCCTAAAAAATCTTGGCAACCTCCTGGACTTAATTTGCACTCTCCTGTTGTACTTCAAACATTAGCTACTGCTTGCTTTAACAGTAATACGCTTTCTTAAAATAAAGTGCACTTTCACACTCTCACATAAATGCTTTACGCGTCAGACTACTGGTTATTGTGAGACATTTTCAACAACTTATTGAAAGGGGCAGCTCATCTGGCCAGTAGCCTTAGTCAAGACGAGGGATGGCCTTTATGTTATTTTCGGCATCAGATGTATTACCGGTAGGTCACAGTGTCCCACTAGCATGGTGGCTAAAGTCAGGAGTCATCCCAGAAGCATCCCACTGGTAATCAAACTTAAAGCCCCACACCAGGACCATTAGTGGCGTATCATCAAAGGTCAAAGTCTGTTGCCATCATGGGGGTCTATTATTGGTGCCCGCGTTCCACACATCATCACTTAAAGGAAATAATTCATCAAAAAAATGTCTGCAGACAATGATACGAACACACAGAACACAATACGTCTAATATCCTTCTTGACAAGATAGTATTCCTAACATTTAAACAAATTGGTACTCATGCTCTGGCTACTTCTCATTAACTTTACAATTTCAGAATCAATCGAAAGTACATATACTTGTCATCTGTCAAGGTAGTTGAGCATGTCAATTACGATCTATCTTTTAAACATTATCTTGAAAGAGATGTTTCCCTGTTTCTCTAGCCTCAAGCTCCCATAGTTCATTGCAAAGTAAGCATATATGATGTGAGATATTGGTGAAATGCTTGATGCGAATTGTATTACAATACCAAATCAGAAGACCGGTTTTTGCTGAGCACAACATAATTTTCAAAAAGGCTGGTTTATAGATAAATAATCAAATGAATCAAGCTATATTTGGTATTGATTACTACCAGAATAAACATAAGTAGCAAAATATGGATTGAACTAAATGCTGTGAATTTTTCCTTTAATGGGATAGTATTCCATTTGTAATAAAATGGACCACCAAAAATATAACAGTATTTAACAGTATTTATTTTCATGTACTGAAAATGGTGATAACAGTGTCTGTATGCTTGAAATATATGTTATTCTCAAGTGGAGGTAGCTTTCTGATGGTATCCGGGTACTCACACGGAAGCTAACATTTTCATTGCTAATTTATTTTCCAACGTTTCAGCCTCCACGAAGGCTGCTTGCCAGCCGAAACTTCGGAAAATAAATGAGCACTGCAGATGTAGGCTTGATTCACACGTATACACATATTGATGCCTATGAGCACTGCAGAACTGGTCTTAGTAATGCTTTAAAGTAATACCATTCCCCAGAGCAAAAGTTAGAGTAGAATGGCATGGCAGTGCACAGCTGACAGCACAGACACACACACACAAACACACACAAACACTCAGTCCTGTGGGCGAGTGTGTCATAATACCGCAAGGTGGATAAAATTGGAATCAATCAGAGTCAATCACTGTTGCAGCATTCATTTACCAAAAATCACCTCCCAAAATCATAGCCTTTTATCCCTGTTCAAGCAAAATTAGTCCAATTATGAGTGCAGAGTGCTCCTACTGCGAGACAAGAGAACAGTCATGGAAATTGTGTCTCCAAATAGTCTACTCTCCACTATCTTTACACAGAGCTTGTTGTCCACACACAAACTCTTGTTCAGCAGCATTGATTGCTATGTAGGGGACATTTGTTTGAAAGTTAATAAATAAATAAAAATTGCTAGCAATTTATGTTGTTGTTCTAATTAACAAAATATTACAATCAAATTGTATTTGATACAACACTGTAAACATGGGAATCACAAATGTTTCATAGATTGCTTTGCATATAAACAGCAACACCTTACATATATTAAGATAACATATACATTACTTTATATAAATTATATAAATATTGTAAATTATTTGATCTTAGTAGGATGAAAAAATACTCAAAACCAAATTTTGTTGAGAAAATAAGTGAAAAATGTAACCTCAGTCCCCTAGTGGCAATCATGATCTCCGTATTTGTGTGGGTACCATAATCCATATATTGTATATACTGTATGTATGTGAATATATACTGTATATATATAATACTGTATATATATATATATACAGTATATATATATTGTATACAGTATACACAGGTGTGTTTGTATTTACAAACAATAGTGTGTTTGTATTTGTGTGTGTGTTTGTGTGTGTGTAAGAGAGAGAGAGATTGTGTGTGTGTGTGTGTGTGTGTGTGTGTGTGTGTGTGTGTGTGTGTGTGTGTGTGTATGTGTGTGTATGTTGAAAGCTTTCATTGGGTTGGAGCATGAAGTAATTCCATTTCTAGTCCCTTCTTTGCCTTCACAATAATAGCTGGTCATAAGAAGGCACGTGAAATGACAAAGATTCAAAGGCATTAAAGAAGGAAGGAGGCAAAGCTATGTCCTGTTGTGAACATTGTTTTTAAAATCACTGAAAGAGTAGGTAACCAATAATTTTGACCTGTCTCTGAAAAGTTCAGAGAGAAAGAAAGTTGAAATACCTTTTAAAATAAAAAACACAAGATAATCTAAATTAGCATTCATTTTATTTTAGGACCTTTTTGGGGCAATGTTGAAATATTGTTTTAAGAATACCCATCATCACCGTCTTCAACCTCAATGTGTACGAGTTTCATTTTCTTGATCAATAACTTACCATAATGTCAGAAGCAAAACTATATATAGATTGCTCAATAGCAGAAAAAGCGATGTTTTGTAATGACATACATAGAATTGGATTAGCAGCTTAATGTCAGGATTGCGTTTACAGCAAGGGAAAAAAACTTGTCAAAATGAGTAGAAACAAGTCACTGTGATTCTCGCTTTCTTGACAGCTCTGTCATTTTTATTCACAAAAGCAACCCCTCCAATTCCACCTTATCAGTCCCTACAGAATACAATTGTATTTGTGAAATACAAGCGTATATGACACAGCAATCACTAAAAAATATGAAAAACTTGAACAGCTGCCAGGCCTTCAAAGATAAATCATAATTTATGGAATTTGAGCGCTCTCTCACTGGATGTGTTGTATTCCCTTCAAATGGCGTGTAAACGTACATGGCAGATGTCCGGATAATGTGACATCAGAAACAACCCTGGCAACAGGAGTTAATATCCTGCTGCATGAATGCTCATTAATATATTTGGTATTTGGTCGGGGACAACGTGTGAGGCATGTACCGTCAGCTGGAGCTGGAATGGCTGTATGCAAGCAATGAGGTCACTGGGATTGTGGGTGAAAAGACGACGTGCCGCCAGGCTGACATCAGGCAAGGGATCAAATACGCTGTTGCCAGTTTTGTAGGGAGGGGAAGGCAGTCCTCCGTCGATGGGTCAGGGGCAGTCGTGCTCAATCAGCAATCTGAATCGGGGCCCAGGAGAGTGCTGACAAGGGACACAGCTGGAGGTTAGCCTCCCGAAGAGCGCTCAACATTTCCACCGTTGGAGTCGTGCACAAGTGCAGCTGCCAGCATGCTGCATTCCCTGAGGCTGAGATAGGACTCTCAGCATCCACCCTCTTGAGAACGGAATCCACAGACGCTGTTCTGATTTTCGTATCCAGTTTAAAAAAAGATATATACAGTATATCATAACAAAACAAATGACTGCTAGATGGATGCGACAGCACTGCAAGACAGATTTACCCAGTGACCTTTACCCCTCCGATTGAATGATTGTCTCTCCCCCTTCAACCAGATACGACCCAGAGACCAACCTCTGGAGTGGGGACGTGGCGGCCCTCAGTAGCGCTCGCAGCAAGATGAGCTTGGTGGAGATGGAGGGGTACTTGTATGCCCTCGGAGGGCACGATGGCATCACCTGCACCAACATTGTGGAAAGGTAAACCAGTCCCCCATGGGCATAAATCCCTGCCAGAAAAATGTTGAAACCATAAAGCCTCTCAATATCCTTAATCAACCAGTGTTCATTAAGAATGCTATACTTGTATACTGTAGGTAAGGGGATTTCCCCCCCCCGCCCCCCCCCCCCGCCCCACCCTCCATACCTGCCATCCCAATACAAAATACCCCTTTGTCTGGTCATGTAGGGTGATCTATTTTTCTCTTTTCCTGTTGTGCAATGTTTATAACTGTAGTGCTGTTGTTTTGAGTTTGAGTTTGAGTTGTGTTGATGGTGTATTGTGCCAGACAGACAGTGTGTGTGTGTGTGTGTGTGTGTGTGTTGTCAGGTGACAAAAGTCAAGGTGTTTGTGTTCTTACTGGTGTGGTGTGTATTTGTAGGTACAGATTCACTCCCATGCTGAGTGCCTACTTACAGGCACTTGTGTGTTTCCAGGTATGATCCCAGCCAGAACACCTGGATGAAGATGCCGTCCATGCGTACCCGGCGCTCAGGGGCAGCTGCCGCGGTATTGGATGGGTTTCTTTACGTCATGGGGGGCAGCGATGATGATGGGCCTATTAACTCAGGTGGGCATTCTCCTTCGCTTCTCTGTGGCAGCTCTCCCAGCAGCCTGGATTAATACCAGAACCAAAGATGCAATAAACAAAAAAACAGGTTCAGATAAGTGTGTGCATGCATGCGTTGTGTGTGTGTATGTGCGTGTATGTGAAGCCTGAAATTAAGACATATTAAATCAGACTTTTTCCACCTTTATTTACACATTTTACCCTACAACTTCCAAGTGAAAATAAATGCTCAAAATTTCTGAAGAATAACTTGGATTGATAAGTCTATACCCCACTGAGTTAGTACTTGGTAGAAGCACCCTTTGGTTCAATTACAGCCATGAGTGTTTGGATATGTCTCTACGAGCTTTGCACACCTAGATTGGGCAATGTTTGCTTCCTTATGGAACTATTCAAGCTCAGTCAGATTGCATGGGGACTGTGGCACTTCAAGTCATTTCAGTAGGATTTAGGTCAGCGCTCTGACTAGGCCACTCAAGGACATTCACCTTTTTGTTTTTTAGCCACTCCACTGTTGCTTTATCTGAGTGCTTTGGGTCATTGTCATGCTGAAAGGTGAACCTCCTTCCCAATTTCAACTTTCTTGCAAAGGGCAGCAGGTTTCCTAAATACATTTTCTGTATTTTGCTCCATCAATTGTCCTTTCAACCCTACACATGCCCCAGTCCTTGTGATGAGAAACACCCCATAACAGAATGCTGTGACCGCCATGCTTTACAGTAGGGATGGTGTTCTTTGGGTGATGTGCTGTATTGGGTTTTTGCCAAAGGTAACGTTTTGCATTTAGGCCAAACATTTCTATCTTGGTTTCATCTGACCACAACACTTTTTGCCACATGGTTTCAGAAACTTCAGTGTTTTGTTGAATGCCTCAAATGCACATGCACACATTGACCATAGTTGTCATTGGCCTCTTGGTGGCCTCTCTGATCAGTTTCCTTCTTGCTCAGTCATCCAGCTTGGACGGGCGGCCTGATTTAAACAAGATCCTGGTGGTGCCATGCACCTTCCACTTCTTAATTATGGTCTTGAGCATGCTCCAAGGGACATTTAAAGCCTTTAGGATGAAAAATCTTTTATACCCATTTCCTGGTATGTGCTTTTACACAACTTTATCTCAGAGTTATTTTGAAAGCTCCTTGTTGCTCATGGTGGATTCTTTACTTGTGGTTGAAATGGCACTACCCAGCAGTGGAATCCTCTACGAAAAGCTGATTTTATTCTGAAAGTAATCAGAATCACTACAATTGAACACAGGTGGAGGCTAATTAAGGATGTCCTCTGAGATGGACTGAAAGAGGGAAGGAGGGAATACGGTCGAGAGAACAGGTAGGGGGTGGCCAGATTTAATGAGTTGTAGGGTGTCAGCATCAGAGAGGGGAGAAAGAAGGTAGGGAGGCATGTGGGTTATTGGTCGAAGAGTATTACCAGAGTGTCGCTCTCAGGGAAGGAACTGAGTAGGGGTGGAAGCTCCCCAGAGGGCCTGGCGGATCATAAAGAACAATAACATGGAGTTTATGTGACGGTGTTGGTTCTGCCCGCAGCGAGTTTCGAACTGAGGGATCTCTGACGCGACAAGAGAGCGATTAAGCTCGCCGAGCTAAAGACTCAAGTCTCTAACTCCGGGAACTAATCGCACTCTTATCCACGTCACTCTGCAGCGGGCGCTCACGTGAGCCCATCTGCTACACTCTCCCCCTCGAAACTCATGCGGCAGCAACCACGGCCCAACCGATTGCCATCAGTTGTATTATCCGAGTCACGGCACCAATGGTTGGTTGGTTCTAATCGCAGCTAAAGACTTATCCAACCCCGGGAACTAATCACACTCTTATCCACGTCACTCTGCAGCGGGCGCTCACATGAGCCCATCCGCTACATTTACATAGGACAGTGACAGAGTGAAATTCGAAGTAGGAAAGGGAGAGATGGTGAAGCAGCACAACTTTGAAGCTCCACGAGGGGGAGATGAGGAGACCAGTGCCTTTACCTCTACCCGTGACCCTGAAGGTGTGGGAAGAGGTGTAGGAAGAGGAGAGGGCAGCAGGGGTGGCTTTGTTCTCAGGTGTTATCCACGTCTCAGTGAGGGCCAGGAAGTGCAGGGGGAGCATGGAGACCTGGGCTGAGATTAAGTCGGGTTGTACGGTGGGTTGACCAGGTTGGAGACGTTGCGATGGCGCACCTCTTCTGCTGCATAATCTAGCAGCAGAGATGTGGACAGGGACAAAAAGTTTACACATAATAAGAGAGGAGATGCGATGTAAAGCATATGTAGGGCTGAAGTGTGGTGGTTTAGTTGTAGCGTGATAAAAACAAACAGTGCTTATGGACTACGTAATAGTATGTTAGACTGAGAAAAATGTCAAGAACAAAAACTAAACCATGGCCTCCCAAGGTGGACTCGTGCAGGTAGACTCGCTAGTCTTTGTCTGTGTAGTCTTCGTCCAACGAGGCTAGGTCGGCAAGGCCTCTTCATCTGCTGCTGAGAAAAATGACTACTGAAATACTCGTCTATGATATACACGCTCGGAGCGAGACACAACCAACCAAACCAAAGAGCGCAGAAGGAAAAGCAACCCTAAATATACTAAGGGATCATTAAAAGCAAGGTATATGCAAATTCTATGCCAACTTAAAACATGAACAGCCAAACAACTGCAATGATTAAAAACTGAAAACTTGCTACAAACGACATACCCCAATCCCCAAAAATGCACACACACCGTATGTACTCATTCACTCCCACACACATACACACACACACACTCACACACACGTACACACACACTTACAGGTCATCAAATTCCCTAGAAGGATTGTCCCTATAAGGAAGTGTTCAGACAACAAGTCCTGCTGCCAGTTGATAGTATCTATTTCTATGGGAACTTGAGGTCACAAGCTCTCTCATAACCCTGCCCAAATTCATCAGAGTAAGCATTGCTGTTTACAGAAGTAATGTGTTCTCCACATTCTTCCAGAATCCATTTTGAATTGTTTTTAAATAATTTATTTTGTGTTTGTCCTTGCAGTGGATTAGGTTTAACACAGTACTCATATATTTTGAGATGAAACACATTTTTTGATACAGTAAGGGAATACATTTCCATATCGCAATGCAATAGCTATCTCTATTAATTTTTCAACATTGATGGCAGTTTGTGTATGTGGCAGTTTCGCTGTTTTAGGTCCCACTTAGTGATCTCTGACTCCTGACTTTCTCACTGTCCCTCAGTGGAACGTTTCAGCCCACTGGATGGATGCTGGATCACCTGCCCACCCATGCAGACGGCCAGGGAGAACCCTGGCTGCATTGTGTTTCTGGGGCATATCTATGTGGCAGGCGGACGAGACGAACTCCTGCTGGAGCTCAGCACTGCCGAGAGGTTTGACCCTGAAAACTTCCGCTGGACTCCTGTCAAGCGCATGAAGAGCAAGCGTTATCAGGTGAGGGTGTGTGTTGTGTGTGTGTATGTGTGTGTGTGTGAGTGTGAGTGTGTGTGTGTGTGTGCATCTGTATGTTTGTGTGAGTGTGTGTGTGAGTGTGTGTGTGTCTGTCTCTGTGTGTGTGTGTGTTCACATCTGTATACAGGTGTGTGTGTGTGTTCACATCTGTATGCAGGTGTGTGCATGTCTGTATGTGTGTGTGTGTGTGTTGTGTGTTTCAGTAGACAGTTTCCAAAGAGGATGAATGAGTGACTGTTGCATCGAGACAGGCGAATGAATCACTGGAATTCAGACAGGTGAATGAATCACTGAATATTCTTGTAGGCCAGTGCGGGGGCCTGCATTGATTTCAAAGCATTCAGCTATCAAAACAGGTTCAACAGGGATATTTCCACAGCCTATAACAGACCTTTTCAAGGTACAGGTTTGGAAGCTTTTATTTGACCAAACAGGCACTGTATGGTTGCTGGAGAGCATGTTGTTAACGTCTCTCAGTATGTGACATGTGTTGTCAACTTGTTGCAGGTGTCCCTGGTGGTTTTCAATGGGTCTTTGTTGGCTGTTGGAGGTTTTGATGGCATCACCAATCTCAAAACGATGGAACTCTACAATCATGAGACAAACTCATGGAGGTAAAATATTATAGCAAAATGGATATAAAATGTATATCTACTGTATCTGTTTTGGAGTCATCATAGTTCAGTTTTTTTTCCTCCAGTGTGCATTAATGTACATAAAAATAGTTGTAAGTTTTTATTTGTCCATTTATTTAATTTGTACTCTCATGGCATTCCACCTTTCCTCTTGAGGGTGATTGCCCACTCGGCTGAATTATTGGTACGAATAAAGGAATGGTGCTATGAAAGAGGTTTGTGGGTATAGCCTGCCTTTCAACATATGATTGATGTAAAAAAAAAAACTGTGGGAAAATATATCAGGTGAAGTGAAGTTATAAAATAATTTGCACAGATTCTGGAAATCATGGCAAACCATGGTCTCCTCTTGGAGAGTAGGCATAGACGCCATTCTCAATGTGTGCCACCTGACTGCTTGCCAGAGATCACAAGATCATATTTAAAACAGCGGATTTACAGCACTTTTATGCTATTGTTTTTGTAAGGAAGGTACTGTACCACTGAATTTACAGTGACTCTGGCAAACAGTGATACAGCAGCATCAGGAATTCAGTCCCCAGTGGTGCAAGAAATATTCAGCTTATATTTAAATAAGTACGAGGGATAATATCACAAAGGCTGGCTTTGACTGAGTGTGGAAGGAGTCCTTTTAACTATTTTATGACAGAATTTAAGACACTGGAACTGATACTCCTAAATATGCCGGTGAGAACAAGAGGCCACAGGTGGAAATTAGTTCCGCACAGATATTAGGAAGTTTTTCTTTACACAGAGAGTTGTCAACGCCTGGAACAGCTTGCCAGGTCAGGTAGTAGAGGCAGAAACGCTTGGGCTATTTAAGTCCAGGCTAAATGTAGTACTAGATATTCTTTAGATTAGGACATGATGAGCCTAGATGGGCCGAACGGCCCGTTCTCATCATTATGTATTCTTATGTTCTTATGTTCTTATATATATATATATACTGTATATACTGCATACATTATGGTTACTCATACCTTGTGGCTCTGCTGGATGCTGCTTTGTGTAGGGCTACCTGCCTGACTGGAGTCATAATGCATGCATAGGGTCTACATTTCTATAGCAAAGGCAGGACTGGAAAGGCAAGCAAGGGCATTGCCTCGGGCCTGCATCCGCCATGCCTATATATGAATAACTCAATCACATGCACCTACATACTCATACATTTTCCCTCTATTTTTCAGACACTTTGGGAGTATGAAGTCCAAACACCCAGGAGGTCATGTTGCCTTGGTGAAGACATTTTGTAATGTTGCATAAATTTGTCGAAAATGACTACGTGCACAAAAGGACAAACGGTTTCTACTTCTAACTGTATTTTCTACATATATTTATATTCACCAAATATAGGATTTGTGAAAATGATCATTGGAGATGGAAGTAACTAACCTGAATTGGCTCCAATAAAAATTAATCTGTATTAATTGACTTGTGGGTAATGTAAGTGATCCTGAATGAAGTCCTGGGTTTTATTAATAGATAATGCTATAGGAGTGTGCAAAGTGATGGAGTCAGGAGGGACCTCGGTTACAGTTGAATTAATACTGCTGTGGTGCAGGTTTGTGGTCCTCCAATGCCCTGAGCTCAGTCAGTTTGCTGAACTGAATGTTTCCCCGCACTGCAGGGGCCGGTGAAAGTAATAAGCATGCTTTATAGAAAATGCATTTGAAAGCAATTTATTTAAAAGCAATAAGTTTCACAGCAGAGAGTAAAGTCAAGAAAGTGCATAATATGGTATGAGAAAAGATGTGAAATTACCCCTCCGTGGCAATTATTTTTGACATATTTCCATTAACCATTTAATAATTATTTCTGTGGTTAATCATTTATGAGCTGTATGGTGCGTTGGTGGTGTGGGGTGGAACAGGGGATTGGCCTGGGCCAGTCAGGGACTAGAATCTCACTTATCGGATCAAATATGCTATTAGCTGTCTTTATCATAACTGTGCTATAATTCAAATAAATATCTTCTCAGTGCAAATAAAACCCTGCCTATCGGTTATTATTGGTTGTTCTCTTGAGCATAAAGATTGGAGATCAGATTCCATGGAAGATGGAAACATGAGCGGGTACCCAGTTGAAGGGAGGACACCAGAACATGGTTTAGTGTTGAAGTTCCCACAGAACATCATCATTACCAGCTCTCCTCAGGGGAGGGCTATGGCATCACTGTAAAGCATTTCAAACTTTTTTTTATTTTGCTCTTGACAGGAATGGCTGCATTTTTAGCCATCTCTATCCTGTGTTATGTCTCTGCTAAACCCCAGAACTGGCCTCTATAAACATTTCAGGCGATATACGATACTTCATTAGGGACCTGCTGAAGTCGAGGGAAAAACCATTTCAGTGAATTTATGCAGTGACTGTGATAGAGGAGCAACCATATGAAGTGTGGAGACATCTTATATCATAAGTTAAACGTTTAATACATCTAATACTACTGATTTGTTACACATGTTTTATTTCCATTTCAGATTTTTACCATTTTCTCACAATTTGATGGAAACTTGTACCCTCAATTTTTTCATGTCAATCCCCCCTCGTATTGTGAGTTTGCTGCCGTAGCCCTGTGACCAGCAGTGATGTGGGTGAAGTATCGTCTCCTCTGAGACGGCACTCGCCAAGCTGTCAACCATAACTCCGGTACTCCAGAGCCATTCCTGTACGCAGTGAACTTCATGTCGACTTCTCTCCCCCCTCCCTGGGGCAGACAGCAAATTGCCGCCCACTGGTGGCACTCCCGGCCAGAGTCGCACACTCTTGTAATTCAACAACCCCTTTCTCTTGAACTACGAGTTCACTGCCGAAGATACAAAGGTGGAACTTGCCAAGCCATCGACTGTAACTCAGACACACGGAGCCACTTACATGCGACAAACTTTCTTGGCAATTTTCTTCCCACCTCCCCTTGGGGGGTGGACAGCCAATTGCTGCCTCCAAACGGGACTAATGTGGGAACAAACCCAGGCTGCAGTGGGAAACCTGCGCTTAGAAGAAGTGCCTTTACCTTGTTGTGTCACCTGGGGGGCCCATGATATACACTGCCATGAAAAAAGTATTTTTGCATATTTGTCACGCTGAATGGTTTCAGATCTTCATACAAAATCTAATATAAGACAAGGAGAACCCGAGTAAACACAAAATACAGTTTTTAAATGATCATTTCATTTATTGAAGGACAAAAGTTATCCAATACCCATATCACCCATGTGAAAAAGTAATTGCCCCCCTGAGCTTAATGACTGGTTGTGCCACCTTTATCAGCAACAACTGCAACCAAACACTTCCTATAATTGGAGATCAGTCTTTCACATCGCTGTGGAGGAATTTTGGCCCACTCTTCTTTGCAGAATTGCTGTAATTCAGCAACATTGGATGGTTTTCCAGCATGAACTGCTTGTTTAAGGTCCTGCCACAGTATCTCGATGGGGTTCAAGTCAGGACTTTGACTAGGCCATTCCAAAACCTTCATTTTGTTTCTTTTGGGCCATTGAGGTGAGGTGGACTTGCTCTTATGTTTTGGGTCATTGTCCTGCTGCATAACCCAGTTACGCTTCAGCTTCAGAACACAAAATACAATTTTTAAATGATCATTTCATTTGTTGAAGGAAAAAAGTTATCCAACACCAACTGGCCCTGTGTGAAAAAGTAATCCCGCCCTTAGTTACTCAATCAACCAATTCACCAAATATAATTGATCATTGGATTCAATTAGAGCAGACACACCCAGGCTTAATTACTGCCAGCCCTGTTGAATGTAAACATGACTTATATAGAACCTTACCATCAATGTGAAGTAGGCTACAAGGTCTCAACAAGCAGCACACTATGCCACGTTCAAAAGAAATAACGGAAGAGATGAGAAAACAAGTTATTGAGATATATCAGTCTGGAAAGGGTTACAAAGCCATGTCTAAGGCTCACTGCTAAGTAAGAGAAACATGAGTGCTCATCTCACATTTGCAAAAAAACACGTTGATTACCCCTAAGCCTTTTGGGAGAATGTTCTGTGGACAGACGAGTCAAAAGTGGAACCTTTTGGAAGACATGGGTCCCGTTATGTCTGGCGTAAAGCAAACACAGCATTTCACAATAAAAACATCATACCAACAGTCAAACATGGTGTGATGGCGTGTGAATGCTTTGCTGCCTCAGGACCTGGAAGACTTGTCATCATTTAAGGAACCATGATTTCTGCTCTCTACCAGAAAATTCGGAAGGAGAATGTCTGGTCACCAGTCTATGATCTGAAGCTGAAGCGTAATTGGGCTATGCAGCAGGACAATGACCCAAAACACAAGAGCAAGTCCACCTCAGAATGGCCCAAAAGAAACAAAATTAAGGTTTTGGAGTGGCCTAGGCAAAGTCCTGACTTGAATCCCATCGTGATGCTGTGGTAGGACCTTAAACGAGCAGTCCATACTGGAAAACCCTCGATTGCAATTCTGCAAAGAAGAGTGGGCCAAAATTCCTCCACAGCGATGTGAAAGACTGATCTCCAATTATAGGAAGCGTTTGGTTGCAGTTGTTGCTGCTAAAGGTGGTGCAACCAGTTATTAAGTTCAGGGGGGAATTACTTTTTCACATGGGTGATATGGGTGTTGTATAACTTTTTTCCTTCAATAAATGAAATGATCATTTAGAAACTGTATTTTGTGTTTACTCAGATTCTCCTTGTCTTATATTAGATTTTGTATGAAGATCTGAAACCATTCAGTGTGACAAATATGCAAAAATAGAGGAAATCAGGAAGGGGGCAAACACCTTTTCACGGCACTGTATGTTTTAAGTCACTAAACAGTTAATACGATTACCATGTTGGTTGTGTAAATGGAATTAAAAAGTGTTGAAAACAAAAGTATAGTATTTCAATACAATTTCCAGGTAACACTGTATTTTGATGTTCACTATAAGCTTAGCAGCTACTTTTACAAGGTCATTCTTAATAAGTAATAATGCATTCGGTAACTGGAATCTAAAAGTATAAACAGTCTTTCAAGCTAATTCTAGTAGTCACCCTAACAAATCACAATCCAAGTCAATATATTGTAAAAATCTCTCTCCAAAAATACTGGCTGGTCAATAGACTTCACAGTTATCTTTTCTCCTTTCTCACTCACCAACTCCTCACAACCACGTTCCTACTCCTCTCCAAGAACAATGGGATCGAGTCCTTTAAATAGGCCTTGCAATGGCCTTCAGCTGGTCGTTTGCTCCCCATGCCTGACTTCGTTCAGGTGTTGCGGTGGCATGCTGGGAAATGTAGTGAAAATGGCTGCCATGTGTTGTAGGCCAGGCAGCCATTTCCTAGTGCAGCCCATCCGGCTGCCACACACCCTCCTCCTCAGCTCTGACCTCGGGAGGGCCGAGCGGCCTATGTCCAGCGGCCACCAGGAGGGTCCCCTCTCCAGGTCCACTCAGGAAGTGTCCCCTGGGTCAAACGTCCAGAATCCCCAGTCTCCGGTTGCCTGAAAAAATGTCTGGCAGACATTAATGAGTGACGCAAGTTGCTCACCCTTTCTGCCACAAAATGGCCAACAGTGTGTACAGGCTCTGGGCTCCATGGACGGAGCGGTCACCGCTCCTGTTCTGGTCTTCACCAACGTTCCATGGCTCCACCAGTGCACGTGATGCAGCTTCATCATCTGGCGTCCTCTCTTGGGCCTTTTCCGCCACTGCCACGTTGCTTCCATGTGGTCAAGTGGGGTAACTGGGGAAAACACACTCTTCAGATGGTTAGCTTTATTCTTTACTTTATTTTTCATATTGGCATCTCCTTTCCACAGACGCTTCCCACGGTCCTTTCGTTTACAAGTCAGTCTATTTTGTTTCCCTTTTCTCTTCATGTGAGAGCTTCTGAACTCCCATTCTTTTCTCTGTCCGGTTAATGTTAGTGAGGGAGATGGACTTACCACGTCAGGAGATGGTCGGGTGCTCAAACAGGCCTCGGCCTTAATTAGGAGGCCTTCCTCAACCCTATGGTCCCCCCATAGCTCCTCTAGGCTCCCTTGAAGGTCCGGCAGGCTGAGTGGGACTGAGGACCATTGTCCCCACTCCAATGTCTGGTCATCCTCTCCTGCTGGCTCCATTGGCTGTGAGAACTCCACCTGTGTGCTAGCGTCTTGGGTGACAGGAACACACTTTACACAGTCCAGCTCTTCACTCACCCCTTTCAGTCGGGCTTGTAGGTCCAGCACAGTCTCGGCTTGGACCTTCAGCACTTCCCGAAATGCATTCTCTGTGGCCCGCTGCTGGGCTTCCATCTCCGCCATTTTCCCCTGAAGCTGTGCGGTCTGCTCCAGCTGCAGCCTCTGGACTTGCTCCTGGTGCTCCAGCGCACTCTTCTCCGCCGTCTCATCCGCCTCTTTGAGTCTGCGCTCGAACCATCCCTTGGTGCCCTCCATGGACTGGATTTGAGCCTGCAGCTTCTCCACCGTCGGCTGTAGGCTCTCCAGCTCCCGAGTGCGGGCCTTCTCGTCACGGAGCTGTGAGCGGATCTCCTCCGCGGTGCGGTTCTTGTCCTCGTGCAGGCCGCGCAGCTCCTTCTCGTAGCGTGCCCGCACGCCCAGCACCTCCTTCTCGTGCTGCAGCCGCACGTCGCTCAGCTCCTCCTTGTGCCGCGACTTCTCCTGCGCCACGTCAATGGCCAGCTCGTCCAGCATGGCCTTGCGCTTGTCCGCCGTCTTCCTGGTCTCCTCCAGCTCCTGCTGGAGTTTGTCCTTCTCTTGGCCCAGTTCAGTCAGCTGCTCCAGGAGCCGGCTGTTGGCGCGGTTTACCTCCTGCAGCTGGGAGCTGACGTCATCTCTCTGGGCCAGGAGCTTCTCCTGCTCGGTCTGCCTCTGCTGCAGCTCCACGTTCAGCGCCATTTCCTGCTCCACACTCTTCTCCAGCTGGGCCAGCTGCTCCCGCAGGGCGTTGGCCTCGACCTGGTGCGTATCCCTGCTCTCCTGCTCCACTCGGCACCGGAGTTGCTCCGCCTCGGACGCATGGTTCTCCGCTGCTTTCCTTAGCTCTGCCTCCTTCTGGGCGAGCCTGGTCTGGGCATCCCCCAAGGCCCTGGCATACTCATCTGTGGCCTGGTCCTGGGACTCCTGCATGTCCAGACAATGTCGGTGCTCATCCTCACGCATCTGGGTTAGGGTTCTCACCTGCTCTTTGAGGTCCAAGTTCCGTTGTCCAGTCCGTCGTCAAAATCCAATCAATCCAATCCAACACAAAAACCAATTTCCCAACACTCTTTCAAAAACTCTCTCTCTCAAAAACTCTCTCCAAAAATACTCTCCAAAAATACTCTCCAAAAATCTCTCTCCAAAAATACTGGCTGGTCAATAGACTTCACAGTTATCTTTTTCTCTCTCTCACTCACCAACTCCTCACAACCACGTTCCTACTCCTCTCCAAGAACAATGGGATCGAGTCCTTTAAATAGGCCTTGCAATGGCCTTCAGCTGGTCGTTTGCTCCCCATGCCTGACTTCGTTCAGGTGTTGCGGTGGCATGCTGGGAAATGTAGTGAAAATGGCTGCCATGTGTTGTAGGCCAGGCAGCCATTTCCTAGTGCAGCCCATCCGGCTGCCACAATATTCTAAAAAATATATGTTGAGTGACATTTACTTGTTACATACAAACATGCATTTACAGATGCGGATTACGGATTCACATTTTCTTTTCATTTGCTTGCTTGCCAATTTGTGAAATGTGGCTTTGGTACTGAAGGAAAATGGCACATTGAAACAAGAACATTTTTATATCCTTCATGTATCCCATGTGTAGAATTCTACTTGGGTTAAATTCTACTTGGCTGCTTGGGGCAGTTCAGATGATTTACAAGGTAAATCAATTATTATGAGGAGACCCAAAGGGAGTAGTAGGAACTCATGTCACTTTTAATCATATCAGCAGGGCAAAATTACTGAAAAGCCCTACAATAGTCTTACAATTAACTATAATTCATGTGCTTTATGATGTTTTTGCATAAAGGAGGGAGACGTGGGCTGTACAGATAATCCAACTTGTGCCACCCTTCGTATTTGACAGCTTTACACCACACAGCAAAAACGGAGCTGTCTGCCAAAGGCATCGGTCAGGTCTCAGACGTCACCCAGGCACGATCGATGAGAATTATAGACGATTTATTTATATAAATATATATATTTTTTTTTACGTTTCATTTGTCGCTGGGATAGGTCTAAGAGAATAAGAAGAAAAGAAAAATAACAGATGCATGTATTTTCTGTGTTCTCATTCTGCAGAATGCAAATCATTTTTCCAGCATGCATTTACATATGCTATGTATGCAAAAGTGAAAATGTGTCTACTTCAGGTGATAGACAGAACTGTTTGATTTGTCATCAGAAGAGGATGCCAGGTGGCTGCTTCTGACTCCTACACCCATGCTGTTTCTTAGACACATAACAATCAAGCAATCTGCAAATTCTTATGTTGCTTTCTTCGTGGTATTGCCAAATTAAATAAAACAATAGCAATTCACATTGAGCAAATGAAGGAATTCATAACAGTTGTACAACTTTTGCTCAATTGGAGTGAATACGGTCGATAATTATGAAATAGTATAATGCCGACTTTATTTCCAAGGATTTTCTTCATAATTTCGTTGAAAATGTATAGTGTATATAAAGTGTTTATAAATTGCATACGCAAATCTACCTTTATAAAACGTTTGAAAAGAAAACCCGTTTCAAGGTTTTCCAGTAGATGGCGTCTGTCTTTATATATAAAAAAAAGCATTGCCAGCCGAGACAAGAATTCCTTTCAAACAGAACATCATTCATTTAGCAAAAGGACAATGAGACTGTTACAGTAGGTATATGCTGTCCAGAGAGGATTGGAGTTCGTGCATCTGCTCGAGATGTCACTGACAAAAGATGCCTAACATTTGGTCGCTTCACGGTATGTGACAACATAGCATTAAACAGAAAAATAGGGCTGTTTTAAGTGGCATTTAAACTTCCAACTGCAGAGACCTAAATTAGAAAGCTACCCTTCAGTCACCACGACATGTCATTTGCGTGTAATCAAATAATGCGCAACAACGATACAACGTAGTTTTTAAATTATTTGAATCAAATGAACCACGACAATGTAAGAGATGGGTAAAAGAAGTTAATTGTTACTACACATATTGGGACAAGGTCTTCCAGAGGGATTGCTTCCTGTCTTGCCGCCGATGCAATTTTCCAAAGAAGACGGTGCTCTCGAGGGGACATTTAAATCGAAAGCTCACCACTGCGACTCAACTGGGGCTCCATCCAAAATGTGCAGCGAATGCTATACAAACCAGACGTTTGTTTACGATGATGGGACCGCGCACGAACACACAGCCAGGTAGACCTTCCTTCCTTTTCTCTGTTCTCACGTTAATTGTTGGCTGACATAAGATTTGGGCGTAAAGGGTGTTGCTACCATGATTCAGTTGCTCATAATCAAATCTGTGGAGGTCATATACGTAATATAGGTACGTTAATAAATAATCATGTCTCTTAAATTCAAAGTTGCCCCGTGTGAATTACTTTTGTTTAGAAAATGTAGGCTACATGCAGTTCTCTTGCTATGTGCATGCAGTTTCCTTGCTTCTACACTATGCTGTAGAAGTCGATGTCATTCTAAAATGTTAGTATTTCAGGTGTGCTCTGTGGTAAGCCAACATACATAATGCAACTGGAGAAAACATTACAAGTAAATCAGAATCTAAAGAGGGAATTCTTCATGCCAGACCTCTGAATACAAAAAAATAGCAAATAAAAATCATGAAAAGAATGGCTAAAAAAATAATAACCTCACTATTTTCCTTTTGAAATGCATTTGCTCTGATTTATAGATCAAATTGAATAAGCTTTGCCAATACCGGCTTTTATGGTCACTCATCAGAGGCAGTTGCTGTGTGTTCTGGCAAGCAGTGTCGTAAATCAGTAGCATGCCTGGTTTCCTATCTCTTAGCTAAGAACCACATGCTTAGTTATTATGTGTGTCCTTTTACTGCAAAATGTGTGTGGAGTATAATTCAGTAGGATATTGTTTCCAGACAAATGTAATAAACATATGTGTAGTGTAAAACCATGCATGGGCGATCAAAATAAAGCAGACTGGGGTCTGCATTCATCAGAAGTTATTGATGGAACAGAGAGCGGGGCATATCATAGCAATTGCTATAAGAGGGTGTAGGATGTTACTGTGGGATGTCTGTTTCCTGATGAAGATGATTAACTATACACAATATCCACTTCATCTCGCTCTATTTTTTGGGGTTAAAAGGTTATCCTCATGAACAACGATGTGTATAATGCCAGAGATTAATATCTCCTTCTCACTAATTTACTAAATATTGTAAAAAAATAATGTAAAAAAGACCTCACAGAAGTGTATTTAACCACGCAAGGACGTAAGAAAATTGTTCAGACTCCCCAGTACAATGTATGTTTTAATTTAAGCACATTTACTTTTTTGACTTTTTGCTTGCCAGGACTTTTGCTGTACTAAGGAGAGTTTGTTTCATTGTTTCATACTTTAGCGGGTTGTGGTTTTATCTTTAGGTTCACATCAGTGTCCCCCCCCCACTTGTTCTGCAGCAGACCATCGTGTGTCCATCCCCCCCCAGCCACAGCGAGTGTAGGATCTGCTTTTTATGGCTCGGTGGACACAGCCCTCCATGCAATTGATGACCCCACTCGGTGGCATGACAACACCACAGCCAGCCATATTCTTTGCTTATGCATGTCATGGTGGCCTGTACCTGGCAGGGGCAAATTGCCTTGGGGGGCAGGGGGTTCAGCGAGGAGACCATTAGCTTAATAAATCCATTTACATGCAAACGAAGTGGAAGCGGCTGGCGGATCCCAAAGCATTTGTGTTTCAAGTAAAACATCTACCATCTGAGTGAAAGCGTTAGAAAACTCAATCTATTATGTATGAGGAATATTTCGATACAGTTTCTGTCCCAGAATCAGCTGGAGTTATTTTTGAGGAGCCGTTTTTTAACTCCTGGTGTGCCTAGAAACACTTTAAGGGAGCTTGCCATTCGTGGAAAGGAGGATTCGGTCCCAGTCCTGAGACCTGAAACATGCCGATACAGACGGAGGGAGGCAGAGGCAGCCTACTCATAAATAACTTACACTGTGAACTTGGAATGGTTTTCCTGCCGGCACTGTTTACTTCAGCTGTTGTAGGAATTGGTCCCTAATAGACCTCAAATGAAAGGCAACCCTCAAATGAAATGGCTGTCTGATTATTGGCACCCAACCACCGTATATTAGCCATCACTGAGGGTGTTTGCTCCAAATCGACTAGTAATTGATGCTGAGACCAGCCCTTCCAGACACCTCAGCGAGGCACCTGGCTTAAACAGCTTACATTTACATTTTACATTTGACATTTTAGGCATTTAGCAGACGCTGTTATCCAGACCGACTTACACAGTTCACATTTCTTTACATACAATCCATTTATACAGCTGAATATTTTACTGGAGCAATTCAGGTTAAGTACCTTGCTCAAGGGTACAACGGCAGTGTCCCCACCTGGGAATCGAACCTGCAACCTTTGCGTTACAAGCCCAGTTCCTTAACCATTATGCTAACACTGCCGCCCATTAGTACAGATCATTGGTGCCTCGGTGAACAGATTGGCGATTGGCGGAACTCTCGAATGCTTCTCATCTCAGAAAGGAATGAAAGTGATACCAGTAGTTAGCCCTTGAGCAGGGGCTTGAGTGGAGAGTCAGTGTTGTTTTCTTGCGCCTACATCCCTGAGTAATGGACGTTGGTGGTGGACACTCTCTCTTCCTCCAGCTGGTATAGCTGCTCTCTGCACCCTCGAGGGATTTGGGCATACATGGATTTATCGGCTAGTTGCTGGTCCGCAGAAGAAGGACTCCTGTTCAATTACCAACCTGAAGCATTAATCACTGAGTGTGACCGTCGAGAAATGGAAGTTGGCCCTGAGGCACCCACCCTCCATCAGTGATGTAAGAGTTTTACTGCTACCTCTAGTATAGTCAGCCACAGCTTCACAGAACAGTTGTTTTAGGATTCTTATAAGCTGTGAGGAGGCCTTTGAGCTGGTTAATCAAAAAAAGGAGAACATTTTCAGACTGTAATCAACATTAGAACAGACTTTTCTCCAAGAGTAGTTATTTGCTTTTCAGGTTTTTGTTTTGAATAGTGGATTAGCCGCTATGCTGATGAAGGATTTTGATACTTCTTAATATTGCCTGACTGGTTAAGTGTTATGGGGATCCACTGTCAGTACCTGTCATTTGTGCACTCCTTTTACACTTCAGCGTGTAAGCAAAGCGACAGAAGAATATCTATCAGTCATTTGGGTTATCTTTCTGTGTGAGGGCCCACTATGTTCTTCGTCTGCTGATATATTCTGTGAAGAGCACTCCCTCTTTCTGTTGATGTGGGGGTGGGGGGCAATGGAGAGTTTTTCTTTGCTCTGGATTATGTTGTGCTCATTTTTGGGTAGAATTGTAGGACAAATCACAACATCCGTCATCTTTAACGACCAAACGAGTAGTTTCATGAGACAGTTGCAACCTCATTCCTCTCTCTTTAGAGGATTAAATACACAGTGCAGGGACAGAAACAAGTGGCTTTCTTTACATAATTGGTCACTAAGGCTGGTGTTGTGAGGACTATGGAGATTAATACTTCAGTTCATTATCAAACTTTTAAAAGAGATAATTGGGTATAATGATTCACCGGCATGTGACAAAAAACTACTTCATGGTCCAGTCAGGTCCAAAATAAATGAGAATCATAACCTGTATTGTTTAGTTTATACTCAATAACCTAACTGTGTATAAAATACATTTACATCCATCATCGTGAGCATTTTATGGGTACACATGCAATCCAGCTCATGTGCAAATGATCATAGCCATCCTACTATAAAGTCATTAGGTGTTAATATATAATGCTAATTTCATAGGACCTTGATCCCTAGACTGCTGAGCTAATAAGCTGTTAGTGGGCATTAACACTGTCCAGAGATAAATGATTCAGCAATGATAAATGGAGACATAAAATCCATCTAGTCGGTCAGGCATCACTGAAACCCAGTACAGTGGCTTTAATGACCAGTGGTACAAGGCAAAGGTTGAGATTGAGATTTGTCTTACGTGTTTGTCTTTCCTTTTGTCTGGTGAGCTGGGAAATAGAGTATAGGAATTGTGCTTTGTCTGCTCCAGAGAAAAGAATACACAAGGAAGTTTCTCTCCCACACTCATCGCCATCCACGCCATTTGAAAGGCAAGGTGTTACCGAAGCTAACATCACAGTTGCACCTGTTAGTAAATGAACACATGTCCTTGTGGTGTGGGAGAGTATATATTTTTTCCTTTCGGGACAAATAACCTGTGCCACTTCTGTTTGATGGGCGGTCCATTCTGATGAGCTCTTGGGGTTGATGGGGTCTTGAGAATAGACTCTGTTTCAAGAGGGGGGAGTGATGATGAAGATGACAATGGAAGCCTTCTCTCCTTTCGATGCTGCCCTCTCACAACAGCCAGAACGCCAGTGATTGGATCCTACACCCTTATTATACCTCTCTCTCCAGAACCTTCTCTTTGTCTGCTTATGAATAGAATATGTTCTTACAATTGTATTTCATTGTGTAGTAACAGTGCAGGATCCTTCATGTGTATGATTATCTTTATCATTAATTGTAGCTGTGCAATATTAATACAGTGTTTCATAATCTAAGGAGAGATTATTTAAGAAACTGCTGAAACTGCACAAAAAAAGTAAGTCTGTAGATCTTAACCTGTTTTAATATATTCTGTGTGTAACAAACAGATCAATAGTGCTAATCCACACGACAGTACAAATGCATGGTCATTCAGTATCCAGTTTTCATGCAATCAGTCTGAATCAAACAGAGTAACTTCCAACTCCTTCAGTTGAATAATCGGATGAGTGATTAATGGATCTTCTTTTTTCCCTTTTTATTTGGGTTTTGTTTTTATTGACTCCAAATCTCTTACCAAGAAGCAGTCATGAGCCCGCCAGCTCACTCCCCGAGTTCCCATGGCGACAGGTAACATTTGACCCATCAATCCAACCGCATGCAGAATGCCACCCCGTTGGGTTCCGGTGAAAACCCGGATGACCCGCGGATTTGTAGACTTCCTCTCCATTTGCGAGTGCTAGCACGTATGTTCTGTTTGATCTTTCCACCAGTCTTTCAGCTCCTGCAGTGTGATATAGAAAAGGAATGAGTGTGTCTTTAGCAGCACTTTCACCATTGCTTTATTGAAACAAAAGTATTCTAAACCTGTGACCCAGTGTGTTTTCAGTTATTGACTTTTCTTTTCTCTAGCAGGAAAGAAAAACACGTCTTGTGAATTCATTTGGTCCTAACAGAACAAAGCATGTTGAAGGCATATATGCATGCATGAATGCATATATATGTAAACATACAGGTAGCTGCCAAAACAAAGGAAAACCCAACATAAAGTGTCCTAATGGGGCTTTGGGTCATCAGGGTAGATATGCTTCACCATAGCATGTCTTTATTGCCGTTTACCTTGTCCTCTAAGGGGTTGAGTGGACATAAACCACGCCAGGAAAATGCTCCCCACACCATAACAGAGCCCCCAATATCCCTAATTTACTTAAGTGTTTCCTTTGCTTGGCAGTCACCTGTACGTACTGCACTTTGGTACATTTTTGCATGCAGATGGTTATGCGGATCATGGCCATTACCATTAATTGATTAACTGATATCTAATAAATGGCATTGATGCCCATAATACAGAACATTGGCCATGATTCGGGTTCATGCTTCACTTGTATCACAAGTTGTCACTCAAATGCATGGAAGTTGTTTATTTTGATGTCATTGTTGAATTGTCCTGGATTTTTCTTACAGACAGATTTAACAAGAATATTTTTTCCTGTGGTAATCGATAAATCTGCTCAGAGCATTATAGCTGGATGTCATTATTAGGTGCTTTATCCCATGCACTTGTAGAGAGATTTCACTGTTCAGTTTTGATCCTTGCTTGAATGTGTGGTTAAAGTTGGGTAAAGGGTAATGTTGGTGGAGATATGGGATATTTATTCGAACACGCCTCATATAATGTACACTTTGGGTCCGATTGTAGACAAGCATATAGGTTTTGAGCCCATTTTGGGTTTTGTTTACAATTCCACCCATGCACAGAGTGGTATTACTTCCTAATTAAATCTTTAACCTCTTCAGTTTTTGTGTCCTCTTTGGTACTCAACACCTTTTTTCCAACAATGTTGTGTTTAATCACACGAGAGGTTATGAGGACTTGATAGGAGTAATGGGCACTTTTTAATTTTTGTTTTAAATTATTTTTAAAATGTTGAACGTATACAATGGTAGATACACTGTCGTCGCAATGTTTAACAGAGCAGTTGTAACGCTACCTGGCCCAATCTGGTCACGTGCTATTTTTTGTTTTCACCATGCGCGTGCTCCTTCAGCCTCCTTTTAACATATGCATATGGTCATTTTCCCACAACGAAAATGTGAGCATCAGAGGCAATTTGTTTTGCAGCGTTATGTATTAATTTCAGTTAGAGTGGAGGTAATGCGAATGCGATGGATAATTTTTGCAATCCTTTAATTAATTTAGCCCCATCATAAAATATTAACTTCAGTTTATCGTTTTTCTGAGTATGGTAGCCTACTATGATAGTCGAGCTCCAGGATGCAATTAGTATGGCAATCATGATTTAGCTCTGTACAGTCCCCCGGGCGCACGATTTGAGTCTTTCCGTAATTGAAGCAAAACAAAGCAAACCTGAGAACAGTGAATCTTATGTGAACTGCGCCTTGTCGAAAGCAATAACGATGCTTCATTAAGAGATAGTTTACCAAGGCAATATCTGAAATTGATGTCCCCTTTTACATATTACATATCAGAGAAAACAAAGTGATCAAATCGGATTCTCGGAATATTAAAGTAGCAGATGCGGACAGCATCGACAGCAGATGCGGAACGGCTCGATGAACAGACAGATAAGGTGCGAATCAATCTGTAAGAAATAAGCTAATTTCTCGTTACCTGGCTAATATTCAAATAATTTATGTTAACAAACACGTGCATTACCTCGTTGCCTTGCAAGGTTGCTGTTCTTCATTTTACACAGTCTCGTGCAGTTTTATGTGCAGTATCAACAGGTGATATGAGGGCACACTGAACTCTGATGCTTACAGGAAGTTAATCACTGTTCTTATCTTCTAACCAGGCCCTCACCTGAGACGGTACAGAAGAATAACAGCAGCAACACCGGAGTTATTCTGGATATTTCCGCACTCAAGATGACCGAGGTGGACTCCGAGGTCCCACCGCTTCCGCCTCGATACCGATTTCGCGATTTGCTGCTCGGAGACCAGTCCTTCCAAAACGACGACAGGTACTGTGCTGTTGGAGCGTTCAGAACTGTTTGAGTTGCTCGAGCCCCGTGATGGCGATAATGGAGCTGTTCATGTATGTGGTGCTGAACTGTGCGAAAACTAAGCCAGAAGTCAAGGCGCTAGATTGGTGGTGCTTCAAATATAAGGCATGGCAGATTCGATTGAATATTTAACCTTACGCAACCTGTGCTATGCATGTTGTTGTATAGTACTGATTTCTCCAAAACGTTCCTGGATTATTTGCATTTGATTATTTCTAGTTCGGTAGAGGTGAAATGTGTCCCTTTTAAATAAAAATATAAAAGTTTTAAAAAAAGTCAATTAAAAAGTCGAATTAAGACGTATTCGATTTGTGAAACTATAGGTATTGTTCTAAATATGAATGGAAGTGGCAATGGTTTATGCACAGAAAGATGAGACAGCCATATGATATACAGTTTTTAAAAATTTAAGATAAGCTATATTTGAGAACTGGATAAGGATGTATGTAAATGTTACATATATTTCTTACACAGTGAAAAAACATATTCAGCAGATATATATTTTATTAAATAAACTATAATATACAATATGCTGTTTCATCCCTTAAACGACCATTCTAGGCTCACAGAAAAGAAAAGATTCACAACAAAATTGAAAACCTGTTTTGAAATTCCGAGCTGTGGCAGTACTATGATTGTGCCCACCTACAGTCTTTTGTAACTGACAACCTACTGTTCTGTGAAATTACCCTGAGGAAATTGCACACAGCGTGTTTTATGACCAACTCTAAGCCTCTACTTGTCTGTATTGCCGTGTGTGCTGTATAATTGTTTCATGTATATCTGACAAACAAGGGGGAAAGCAAAAATGGACAATGAGATAAAAGCCATGGAATTTACAAAGGCGATGCAGCGTGAACAAATTGAGATAATAGGCGAAGACCCAAGAGGTTGCTTCTCTCTCAGGGCTGTAGTGAAGGCAAGGCAAAAACATGTCTGAAATATACCCTGTGCTCCCTGGAACAGTGAACATAGCTTATATTCATCTGCAATATGAATTATGACAACTGTTCTGAGCTCTATAACACTTGGTTTTGTGTTGACCAGCGACTCTGCATAGCGTATAATTGCATCTGTTGCACAGCAGTGATATGGTGTGTCGTGGAAATTAAAACTCAGTAGGATCAGAGAGAATTTCTTTAAACAGTATTAAAGCTTTAATTACGAACAGCTGCACGGAGACCCGTGTCACGCAGGACAGCGAATCTCCCGCCTTCAAATTCAAATGGATATTTATATCCAACACAATGGGAGGGAACAGTCACAAGGGAGAGGTAACGGGGAGTTAACTTACAGGTAATTGGAGCTATGGGCCAACATGAAGATATAACAGGTTGTTAGAACAGACCTCCAAGGGTCTTAAACCAATGGGAAGAAGGTTTCCTGCCGTGGGGGAAACGTCACAAAAGAACAAATGTTCTTTTGAAGTTGTGGCGCGAAAAGCCTTTGTTTGCCTGGTCACTCCGAACTGCAGCATCCCACTGAGTTAATTAGTGTCTGCGTGTCCCCTGTGGATGTTCTCTAGCATTCCAACTTAATACAACATTTTTACTTCCACAATCCCCCCTTTTGTGCTATTTTTTACAATCTGCACAATCTTTACCTTACATTTGTATAGACACTTCATTGGTGTCTAGAGCTTTTGACCCTCATGTAACATTCTTCCAACTTGTGTAGACACTCCGTTAGTGCCTAGAGCTTTTGACCCTCATCTTTGGGGGATATGGTTTCGTATATAGAGCTGGAAATAGCTAATAGCATTTGTGGGAGAGCTCTTTTTTGTTATCCACCTATTTGAGGGAGACAACTCAGTGTGAGGTTAGCCGCTATCATGGGAGATTGCTACACCTCTCACATGGGGCTGAATTAGTCCGCTGTTCTGTTCAACAACCTGATCCATTTACAGCCTGTTTTACCTTCATGGCTAACATTAACATTTTGTAAACAACATAAATTATATATATATATATATAACATTAACAATGTGTTATGGTGCGTTTTCTTTGTTACTTCTTTTCTTGCGACCTTCACTGGAACCTCTCGGTCCAGATTCAGCCGCTTCGGTACTGGTTGTCCTCAGAGGGAGAGGTTTTAGTCTACCACGCAGGCCCAGAAACAGGAACAAAAAGGTGCTGCATCTGGAGGGGGCTTCCCTGCGTTGTGTGGTGTTTCCAGGTGGGCTGGCTTTTGCACTTTACTGCTGAGCACCCAGTCGCCTGGCTTCGGGGAGTGCCGGGTGAAGTCATCCTGGCCGTCTGGGTCTCCTCCACCTGTTACTGTACAACCCTTATGCATTTTGTTAGCATCACACAATACTTTATCTTTGCATCATCCATCAGATGCATGCCCATGTCTCTGACCGGATAAAGGTGGTGATGCGTGCTGGTGCCTTGGGTGCCGAGTGGAATTCTGGTGGTGGAACCTGGTTAGGCTGCAGTTCGTAATAAAATCTTTTAGAGTTTATTTATACCTTAAGGGGGGAGGATATGAGGCCTGTTTTGCTGGTGCTGGGCTACAATGTGATACAATTTTCCCATGTCTGCTGTGCTAGCACAGTAATTTTGTTAAAAACAAATTCCCAGTCCCAGTCTTTGTTACAGGCTGCCATCATTCCCCCTTTGCTCACATGCGTCACACTGTGATACATGCAAGCACGGTACAGCAATAGGCTGGTTGGCGCAACCGGATTGCCAGTCCGGCAGCGCCACAAGCCATCTAAGTGAAGGTAGCCATCATTGCCGGCCCATTTCCAATTGTCGATTGCGTCTTATATATAAATATATTTTTTTTTTTGGGCTTTCTACGTCTACTTGTGAGACGAGCATTGGCAATGATGGAAACCTTCGGAATAAAACCAAAAACATACAAATCAGTATGAACACATGGTACAAACATATTGCGTGGAATAGCACAACGTAAAACACTCTTTGTCAGTCATCCCTTCTCTGTAAACGGTACACCGTTACGGAATGCTCTACCATCTGAAAAACAACAGGGTCAACAGGGGTTACTGCAAAAGTGAGTTAGTGGCTTAACAGAGTCAGATGTGCAATCATTAATCATCAAGATCTCCCCATCTAACTGGACGGACACGCACATGTACACACACATATACATACATAGACATACAAATGCGCACACTCACTCAGTCCTATTTGCACTGGTATGCATACCCTAATTTCTAGGGCTGTCCTGATTAAAACGAATTTCGGTTGACCAACAGCCCATCACCCAAACAATCGACCAGTCGACTAAATGGGGTCAGCCCTACTAATTTCCAAGATTTGTTTGACCTTGGAGTCACTTGGTTATATATATATATATATTACTATATATATATATATATATATATATATTATTATTAGTTTTCCCAGGAGTGTCTGACACGACCTAGACCCAATTCTAATGGGATATAGCCTCCTTTATGAATACCATTGTTTACCCTAATTTTCCGTTGTAGTAGACATTTTTGTATATATTATTATATTAAACGCCTATGTTTTCTATATTTTGTCAACAATGAAATTGGGTACAACTCAATCCAGGATGCTATTACGTAATCCGTCAATTATACCTTCCATCTTAAATCAGCTTCGCAGTTACTATAATGATGCTTCAAAATATTACTGCTAGCTGAACTTAACCATTATTAAACACAGCATGCTTTGTAGATTGAAGCTGATACTCGAGTTCTGCTTTACCATAGCGTATGCGTTAAAACCGCACTTCCGTCATCATCCATTGTACGCATCTTAAATCACGATGGATGTTATTGAGGGTTCACTCGGAGCACAGTTAAATCTATTTACGGAAATATGTTTTACCTCAGCGAATATTAGGTTAGCTGGCTACAGGTTAGCGAGAATTATCAATATTGTTTATATCTTTACTGATCAGTGGCACAATATTTAACTTGAATAGGACTACACTTCCGCCATTCTGGTTCACAACGCGCATGCGCGATTTTCAGGACTGCTCCAGGCCGACATTTACCTGAGCTGTCCGTGACCCCTCTTTGCTCAGTTCCTTTTTTACCATTCAAATACTTCTCAAAGTGACAATGACAAGGCATTGCCACTAAAGTTATTACAACCCCATTTGTAACACCAAATGGAGAGGTAATTGTGCTACTGATTTATTGCGACCTTAGCCACATATAAATGTATCAGTGGCGGGCCGTGCATTTCACACCTAGGCCTTCAGTAGTGCACCGTCTGAATCAATCCACCCCTCAATAACTATTTTATGGCTATAAAAGCCATCTTATTGTTATGTTTTGAGTGTCTGTTCGGTTTGTTTTTGCACTTTGTTTATTTATCTTTCTTCAGTCATGTTTCATTCTCGTTCTGTCATGCACTTCGGGAAATTCTATGTTTCGGTTTTTCCGTCTTCGTTTCTAATCTCGTTTTACTTCCTTCTTACTTTCTAATTACACTTTGTATATATTAGTTAGATGTATATAGTACTAACCAACTAATCTACTAACATTAGGGATTTAGATTAAGTTACTAACACTACTAATCACTAATTATCTCACGCTTCTAACTATCGCTGTCATTCTCTCTCGTCCTATCTCTGTACGCTTCTCACGTTCCGCTTTATTCGCACGCAGATTTCTTTATGTGTTCCTCCTCCTCCCTAAAAAACCGAAACATAGAATTTCCCAAAGTGCATGACAAGACATGGAGAGAAACTCTAACAGGAACAATGACAGACGGGGAACAGAACGAGAATGAAACATGACTGAAGAAAGATAAATAAACAAAGTGCAAAAACAAACCGAACAGACACCCGTTGCCGTTGCATCGCAGATAGATAACTCGTGTATCCAGAATAAATGCCTTTACTGAAGAAACAAACCCGGAGTGCTACAGCTGCGACACACATAAAAAAACATCAATAATAACCTCATAAAATTGCAATATTATTTAGGAAAATAGCAACATTTTACTCACCAAAAATCCTTATTATTTGTACACAAAATCCATCCTCCTTTCTTTCCTCAAAAAGAGTTCAATTACTCTGTCGTACAGATTATCCATGTGTTTCAGTTCCATCAAGAAGTCCTTTTCTATCGCCATCGAAGCTAATGCTGAAAGTCGAGCCTGCCCTGTCGTATTTCTGGCATAAGTTTTAATTCGCTTTAGGGCTGAAAATGTCCGCTCAAATGTCTGAATCACAGACTGATGTTAATTATATTTTGTCCATGAATACTTATTAAATAATTCCAAATGGTCTGTCTGCTTCCTTTCATAGCTTTTGCGCTGCTTCCAGACGTGTATTTTCATATTAAAGCATTTAACCAATCACATTACATCATAGTCAGACACTCTCTGACTATCCAATCAAAGGGTGTGAATATGCTGACGTTACCTAGGCCTTCTAGAAGGCCTTCGTGTCCCCAACTCAAAATCTGATTGGTTGAAGCAACAGTTTGATCAACACTAATTTTATGCTACAGGGCCTGCAGAACTGATTGTGAAGGCCTCCAGGCAGATTTATTTGACCCTGGCAACAAATGATGGCTGAAATGTGATTGGTTAAATGCTTTAACCCCCTGAGGTCGACGGGAGCGGCGCCGCTCCCAGCAGCAATAAAAGTATATTACTATTTCTAACTTCGCGATATTTTATCATACACACGCGACAAAAACATTGACAGAAACCTTAGAATCGCGACTTTCCGATTTGAGCACTGGCAAATCAAATGGGATTTTTTAAATTAGGTTAATTAGACCAAAAGTAAACCTTGTTTTTACTCTGTTTTTTACCTTTTAGTACCGTCCCCTTCTATTGACATGGTAACTAGGTGCGAGTTTCGGGGAGGTGTGGGGAGGGGCGTGGGGCCATGTGTGAAAACGCCGGCGTAAACAAACACAAACTGTCCCGACAATTTGAAGCAAGATTTTATACAGACATACAATTTTATTCAAGATGGAAAGATTTTCTGCGCTGCAGTGTTTGAGAGCATCGATGGAAAGCGACGAAGACAATAACTGACGAAGAGTAAGTAACTATATTTGATCTGCCATGTTATCAAATACTCGTATATATATTCAATATATGAATTCGTGTGTTAAATTGCAGCGTAAACAATGTCCCGACATTATATCGGATCTTGTCTGTGTTTACGGTTGCGAGCTGCCAGCAACGGACGGTGTATGCTGATATTTATTTTATTTACCATATTTTCAAATACTGTGAAAAGTATTCGACTGCTGCGAATAATTAACGGAGGATATTTAACCAGCTGGCATTCTGTTTCGGCGCTTGGACATTATCTAGCTTAGCTTGATAATACCTATTGTGATTAATGTTTCTTGCCTCTCGAGAACTTGTTTGTTCGTGTGCTTGTTGTTGTTTAGATTCCCAGCGTTTAGTTTATACCACGTTTTTGGATACGTGGATTTACCTGTTTACTTTGATTTGTTTGTTCCTGTTCGTTGGTTTTGTTTTGTTTGTCTTTCCGTGTCTTCGCAGACACGGATTTTGCTTTCGTTTTCCGACAGACGTTTAACGATAAATATCTTAAACCCAGAAAACGGGCTACTTTTGATCATGTGCCTGTGTCCACTGCCAAACACTCTGGATGTTGGCAAATTGGCTTCTGTTGGTTGCAATAAATGTGTACTCTGCAAGATGTCGGGAAACAGCGGTTTGTGACGTTCCCTTGTGTCTACAGTTGACCAGAAACTGTTTTGAGAAGTGGCACCAAAGACTGTGAAAGAACAAATTGTCTCACCATGTTTTAATTTGGAATGTTTTGTATATAGTTTGTTTTCAATGAATCTTCCCAAATGAAAAAAACTTTCTGCATGGCTCACTGACTATTGCTTACTCTGATGGCTTTTCTCTTTGTCTGGCGGCCTTTGAGAGAGATCTGACAGATTTTACAGGTGTGGACAAGCCTCAGGTGTGGATCATGAATATTCTTGAAATTAGCATATAGCCCTCCCACAGCCTGAAATAAATGTGACCAGTTCTGATAAAAACAGGTTTTTAGCTATTTAGATCTCAGATGTGCTAAACTATTTTCACACCCTTACATAAACAAGACCTTGATGAACAAACGCATATTGGCAAAACAATTCGTCACTATAGTTTAGTGTGTGCTTTCACAACTTTTGTGACGGCAGAAAAATTTACTCTTTATAACTTGTGTGTTTGTAGATCTATTTACAAGCTGCATATGATACTGACCACACTATTTAATAAGAAAATACACGTCTGGAAGCAGCGCAAAAGCTATGAAAGGAAGCGGACAGACCATTTGGAATTATTTAATAAGTATTCATGGAAAAAATATAATTAACATCAGTCTGTGATTCAGATATTTTTTAGGCCAGCAGAGAAGGCCTTGCAGGCCCTGACGGCCCACCACTGAAATGTATTGATTAAAAAAAATACAGCTCAGACTAGCTTCCTATTTAAATCACCGTTCACCCGATAACCTTTGCTATAGAGGTACATTTAGCGTGCAAAATCGTAATGTCCCCACCCACTAGGGTTGTGCCCACTTTCCACTCCCGCCCCCTTTTCTCCCCAGCGACCCCCTCCCCCAACCTGTTCTGTCCTAGTAGGCTACCTTTGGGAGACAATAAAGGTGTGTAAGCAAAAATAACATTCCGTCTAATTGAACACCACGTGTTCACCCCACAGCATGTGTTAAATCTATCCTGGGAATTGACAGTTTTTCACCTATTTCTATTTCCTAGTTATATTCATTATTACTATATACCTTATAATATGCAGATTACTAGCTAACAGAACCGTGAATTATCTATAAACTCCGATTCTGCCACTACAATACGTAAATTGTTCGCAAACGGCTTCTCACTCCTCCCGTCCTATAGATAAAGTTATTCCAGAGACTGCAAATATCCAGCGTACAATATTTCCTGAGTTAAAAATTGCAACACGGCCAAATAACTGGAATTACTTTCGGGGTGAGTGGAGAACCACTTCATTCTAAACAAATCACTTCGGTTTGTTTATTTTTGATCTAACAACTGGACAAGCGCTCACACCACGTGTCCACCTCACAGCGTCCTGTGTTTCATATGAATTCTACTGCATTTTCTATAGGTTTATCTTATTAATTAGCATATGCGAGTTAAGACAAACTATAATGAACAACATTCCCGGGTACACACAAGCACACAATTCTGTGAATCGCTTTTCTTCTTGCCACACGTAATTATACGGTCTACTCTTTGGTCCTTTTCTGCATATTACCAGCTAAGCATTTTGAATACCTAATCCAATAATTGATCCACCGCACCGACAATAGTCCATTGCCCTAAGCAATCACAGAATGTGCCCTTTGTTTCACAGTGCATATGCGCGACAGGACAAACACCACAACATTCACATGAGATTGTTCATTTCCATCCCGGGTATCAAATAGCAACACATCAAGTTATCGGCTGCGTCTTGCCACACGTAATTATACGGTCTACTCTTTGGTCCTTTTATGCGTATTACCAGCTAAGCATTTTGAATACCTAATCCAATAATTGACCCACCGCACCGACAATAGGCCATTGCCCTAGACAATAACTTGATGGCCCTATACATGCGTAACTAAGGCATAGCTAAAGCTACTGGAGTCACAGAATACGCAAAGCCTATGAACATATCTCTCTCTGCGGAGTTCCAACTAAGCCTAGTTTTCCATGTTGTACAACAAGTAAAATATTCTCTTTTTACAATGCGCAAGGCCAATGGAATATTTTACTTTCCCAGATATAACAGACGCCAACAACGACCTCTGTTCGACCTAACCTGTCCGTTCGTTTCACCTACCGCATCACCAGATTTATGCGATCATTCGTATCCGAAGCGAAATATTTAAAATACCTAATCCCCGAATTGATCCACCGGTCCTACTATTCCCATAGCTTTTTCCTTAAACCGTCCTGTTCCCTCATATCCACACTTACCAAGTCCTAATCAATACGTTTATCAGCTAAGCATTCCATCCATCCATCCATCCATTATCTAAGCCGCTTATTCCTGGTCAGGGTTGCGGGGGGGGGCTGGAGCCTATCCCAGCATGCGTTCCAGGCGAGAGGCAGGAATACACCCTGGACAGGTCGCCAATCCATCGCAGGGCAGCTAAGCATTCTCAATACCTAATCCAATAAATGATCCGCCTTTTCCGACTATAACCATAGCTAAACTTTCGTTGCTCTGTTATCGGTTAACCTCCTCAAACATGTTGGCTACTGTTTAAACAAAACCACTATAATGGGTTTTGAATAAGGCCCCAACCTTTCTTTCGATTGCGCAGTGGTGTATGTCTGGTCCCCGTCAGTGGAAGAGAGGCCGTTCTGTCGAGTGTCTGCAGTCCCGGGTCGAAGGCACCAAAATTGTCGTGGAAATTAAAACTCAGTAGGATCAGAGAGAATTTATTTAAACAGTATTAAAGCTTTAATTACGAACAGCTGCACGGAGACCCGTGTCACGCAGGACAGCAAATCTCCCGCCTTCAAATTCAAATGGATATTTATATCCAACACAACGGAAAGGGAGGGAACAGTCACAAGGGGGAGGTAACGGGGAGTTAACTTACAGGTAATTGGAGCTATGGGCCAACATGAAGATATAACAGGTTGTTAGAACAAGACCTTCCCAATGGGAAGAAGGTTTCCTGCCGTGGTGGAAACGTCACAAAAGAACAGATGTTCTTTTGAAGTTGTGGCGCGAAAAGCCTTTGTTTGCCTGGTCACTCCGAACTGCAGCATCCCACTGAGTTAATTAGTGTCTGCGTGTCCCCTGTGGATGTTCTCTAGCATTCCAACTTAATACAAAATTTTTACTTCCACAGGTGTGTGCCTCAGGATTCAGGGGTAACCAAAAAGCAACGCCGATGGCTGCTGAGCCCTTTGTGCCTGTGTGAAGGGACTGTGTTTTTCACTTTCCCATGGGTGTCTTTTGTCTCTCCAGTTGTGGCATTACTGTGGCGATTAGGCGTTCTGCATTGTTGGCTGTTCTGAGGAGCTCTATTGATTTTGCTTAATGCCGTTAATACTGATTACTCTGAAGTGGCACTGTTGCGTGTTGCTATGACCTTCCCTTTACCTGTACCACACAATAATGTAAAGCTGTTGAGTGTAATAAAGAATGTATCGTCAGCATTTTGGGAAACTGAAACTGTTCCCCTAAGACAGTGAGCTACCGAGCAAAGCTGTATAAAACAATGTAGAATCCCCACAGGGTGATTCGTGTAGGATGATATAAATTACATCTGTCCAAGGCTTTATCAAAGTAAGCATTAAAATGATTCATTGGTCTCTCTTCTGTCCTCGATGATAGGCCTTATTGTTATGTCTCTCATACATACTGTTAGTGCAAAATTTAACTGCATAACCATCCTTTTTAGAGTCAGCATGAAAAAAACTGACTTCATGAAAAAAAACTTTGAATGTAGTTGGGTTTTCTTGCAGCTGTATTACACTTTTTGAATTATATATACAGTCAACTCCCAAATTATTCACACCCTTGTTAAGATGCGCAAAAAGGCTGCATAAAATAAACAATACAGGTAATGTATTGTAAAAATCTATATTGTATGTTTAAAAATAATATATAGGTAAAAAGCTACATTGTAGGCTCAAAACATGCGGGAAAGCCCCAAAAAAAGATCACAATTATTCACACCCCTAATATTTATTTTAAATAAAATCCACCAAAAATTAATATGCATTAATATCGCATCTTCTATAGTATTTTTCAGGATTGGTGAACATATTGGGCCAGCATGCAGCATGTAGTGGAACTCACGTAAGTTTGAGAGTGAACACGTGAGCATCCCATACAGAAGACTAGGTCACCCTCCTAGAGCCAGAAGAGAGTACGATTAGCTCCCTTGGCTGGGGACCTGGGTCTTTAAATTGACAAGCTAATTAGATCTCTTCTTGAGTTCTGTGTTCAAGGGGACAGTTTGATATCAGCGGCAGATCTACCACCATTACAATGATTTTGTTATTTCATGTGTGCCAGTGTGTTTCAGTGGGCTATGGTTGCTGCAGGACTTTAGAGTGGGAGAATACAGTTACACTTGGTAGCATGAGAACCTGAGCATCTGCCAGGGAAGGTGACATCTCCCGCTAGAGCCAGAGCAAGTCTGATTAGTTATCTTGGGTTGTGACATGAGTCATTTGCTCAGTGACCTAAAGCAAGCTCATCATATCTCTTGGTGCACCATGTGGACACACACACAGTTGCATACAGGAATGGATGCACATTGGGGCCAATTAAAAAATCTTGACAGTATGGCTTTGGATTGTGGGATGAAAAAACAATCAGCGGTACAGTACCCTTTATCCACAAAATGAGCTAGCTACTGTAGCGGAAACAGAAAACAAGGGATTCTGTTAGACTTTTAAGTAAATTATTTAAAATACAAGCAGGCAGTTGAAATCCAGTACAGGTGCTGCTGGAGAATAAAATGGAATTGTGTGACTATGACTTCAGCTTCCAACTGTGAGCTAAACTCAGACTCAAACTCAGTGCAGCTCACCCACCTTCAGCACAGGAAGTGGCTCATACAGATCAGCCAAGGAAGTATCAGAAGAACAGCAAGCGGCCAGTACAGACCAGCTAGGAGAGTTTCACCAGAACTGGAAGTGGCCAGTACAGACCAGCCAGAGTAGTGTCACCCAGACAGGAAGTGGCCATTACAGAAGAGCCAGGGAAGTGTCACCCGGACAGGAAGTGGCCAGTACAGACCAGCCAGGGTAGTGCAATCAGGAAGGAAATGTTCCCCTAAGCCTCAGCTTGGTCACTATAACTCAGTCTCCCAACAGCCCTTTCTCTGGCTTAACAGGCATATCAGCACAGTGGCAGATGCACAGCCTCTCTGACACTTAAAGCAGGACTGTGGGTGTTGAGGGGGAATCTCCTCACTGTGCTGTCATTATCTCTGGGGCTGTGGTAGGGGGCTGGCAGTGGCGGGCTGCGTGGGTGCTGAAGATGAATGTTCTCACTGTTTCCCAGGGCTAAAGAGGACTGATAAAATATTTTCTTTTTATATATATATATATAATTATTTTTTTTGCTGGTGTCCTCCAAGTGCATTGATTGTGCACTATTAATGTCTATATTTGCTACCATAAAAGATGCCACATTTTAAACACAGAACATTTGAAGTTGAAGAGTTGCAGTTCTGAAACTGCGGTGAACTGGGTCATTTGCGGATAATGAATGTGTGAATCTGACAACAGCTCGGGCAGTGAGTAAACTATAAACCAGGCAGTATTCCAGATTATTTTATCAGGGAAAGACCACAAATCACAAATGGATTCAAATTGAGCCACAGCCACTTCTGTTTCAGAAAGGTCGCCACAGCAGGAAGTTTGGTAGAAATGCCTGTCACTCATTTTGTGTGTGGGGGGGGGTAAAGATGGAAACTTCTTCATGTGGTGGAAATGGCCATTGGGAGTTACAGTAGAATAACAATTGAATCATTGCCCACAAAATAACAAAATAGCCCCCAAATTATATGTTCTGTTTCTTGGTGTACCTAAACAAATGCTCTCCTTTGGGGCTGACCTTTCAGCAGTTTTTTTTCTTTCCTGTTCAACTGTTATGATGTCTGCCTGTGAAATGGCAGCCTTAATTTTGCTTCATATGTAATATTTGCCTCTGAAAGGATTTTCGTACAAATATCTGCTAGGAGCACAAGAAGGCACTTTATCGCTCTCTGCCCCGGGGACTAATAACCTTGTCAAAGCTTGAGTCAGAGCTCCTATTGCCAAGCAGAAGAAATCCACTTCTCACTGCCACGCGCTAAAGCACTCGACCTTGTGCACGGTGCATTGTTTCTCCCAGGAGCGTCGAATTTGAGCGCCAAAGACTTTTCCGTTTACCAAAAAAAACTTTTCAATTGTGTGGGGAAAAAATAACAGAGGCTCTCTCTCTTATTTATAACACAGCTGGCTTGCTCAAGGATTCTGAGTGAGCCAAGTTTCTCTACACCTTGTACATGTCTGCTTATTCAAATCTTTACCGCTTTACAAAAAAAAAAAATGGAATGCGAGAATGCGAGTTCCAAAGAACCGTTGTTACTGTGGGAGCTGTGACTCAGTGGCATTTGACCCTGAGGACACATCAGAAGAGCGGGGAGACTGTGATAGAGAGAGGTGGGCGCTAGGCTAAAGAACTTTCTCTTCAGGGCCCCTTACCTGGCGGGACCACTGGAGAGCTCCGCAAAGTCAGATGCATCACACAGAGATGTGATGTATTGTTGTTGATCACACTGGCACGATGAGCCCCGTGGGCGAGCGGCAGAAGTGGTCTGGGTGCCTGCGCAGATCAGCACTTCAGCTTTGCCCCGGCGCTTAACGCAGACTCTGTACCGCCACCACCACGATGAATTAATCACCGGGCGCGTGGGACGCGAGGAAATTAGCCCACATGGAGAATCTGTCTCCAGTGCGATGCAATTAGTGTCCACTGCCTGAAGAGGAAAACTGAAGTGGATGAAAAACTGTCCCCTTTCCAGCTGCGTTTGAGTCACGCCGCATTTCCCAGTGACATTTGGGGAAATCCCACCTGCAGAACAGTTATCTGTCAAAGCGCCTACAGAACAGATTTATTCGTCACGGCCACGCCACTTATGTGAAAACACATTTTAAAATAGGGATCATAAGTATATTTCCATTTTGACATTTCAACCGATTCAGGATTCTTTCCCAGTCATACTGTATCCGTCCCTATGTCCCCTTTAAGAGATGCCCGTGTGGGGACCTGCTAAAGTCTGAGGATACTTCAGTGGCCATGTGGTCTTGGGAAAGCTCTCGTTGATGTATCCTTTAATTCATGTGACGTTTTGAGCCCATATCTCCGGCCACTCATTTGCAATTGAATACCCAGGCTGTGCTTCAGATTAAGGGAGCTGACATTGCTGGGGCCCTGGCTGTCAGCTTTTAATTAGCTGCTTTAATGAAAGAATGAGACTAAGAGCTCATGAGCACATTTTACATTTATAAAAACATAATGAAGGAACTTGAAATGACTTCCCTTGGAAAAAAAATGTGTTTTTATACGTTATTATATATAGTATACTCTTTCACAGAGGTATGCTAGCACTTTACCACTCTGTCTTAAGGAGTGAGGCAGTGGATACTGCTTTTTCATGGTCCTTGGTCAGGAAATGGAGCCTACAGCAGTTCTGAGTCAAGGCCATTGAGACGGTCTGACGTCACAAAAGACGTTTCTGAGAAGGATAAGAGGAGTGCTGTGGGTGATGGGTAGAAATGCGAGGTGGGGAGATCTGAGGAAGATTGCTGCGTGGTTTCGAGCGGTAGAGAGAGAAAAGGAGGAATGGGTGTTTGTGTGGAGAGGTGGAGAGGGAAGGAGGGAGGGCTGTTTGTGTGGAGAGGAAAGGAGGAAGGGCTGTTTGTATGGAGAGGTACAGATAAAAGGAGGATGGGCTGTTTGTGTGGAGAGGTAATATGGAACACAATGTCTCCCTCTTATACCTTCCATTCCTATCTCCCATTCCCATCTCCCTCCTACCTTCCTAAACTAATGGATATGCTGACAACTTTCTCTTCTACCTTACATTCCCATCTCCCTCTCCTACCTTCTGTTCCTGTCTCCCTCTCGCGCCTGCTGGACTCACGCCGTGAATTTGAATACAGTGGAGGCATTTGCAATACTTACATTTAAGTATATAAAGTATATACTGTGGTGCAGTGGATAGCTTATCTCGGGTTCCGATGTTCTCCCGTGTCCGCGTGGGTTTCCTCCGGGTACTCGGTTTCCTCCCACAGTCCAAAGACATGCAAGGCTAATTGGAGAGTCTAAATTGCCCGCCCTGTGATGGATTATGTCTAACTGTCTAGGCTGACCAGGAATAAGAGACAATGGATTGGATCTTAGAGATATGATTATCTCACTAACTAGCAATTGTATTCAAGCTGAATTTACTTATTTCCCTGGTTAACGATAGTATAATGTGCATACCTCAAATGACATTGTGGAACCATGAAGCCTGCAACCTCAAACTCTATTTTCATTTTGTGGAAAATAGTTATTTGGCCTTACTTATTTACAAATCGTTTTTTTGTCAAAATAAATTTTACAAAATTTAAAAAGTTTATGTAAGTGTGCTATATATGGGGCATTCTACCGAATTAGTTCAAAGTGCGGTCCCACAACAAGAAAAACTATTTAACAAAACAATTAAATATTCAGACATAGATATTTACTAAGAATATGTTATGATCTATTTAAACCCAAGGCATTAAATGAGATAGTGATAAGCTAAATAAATAAAAAAACATCATTTATAGGGTACTTTCTATTGGGAAGTAGCTGTCCCAAACCCTGACCCCTAAATTTAAATGTATGTAAATAACACTTTTTAAAAAAAATTTTTAGATTTTGTTCAATGGTGTAGTTTTCATGTCACTACCGAAACACAAGAGTTTTAGTCCATTGGCTGAGCCTGGTTTTTAGCCACACCCCTGCATTTTTGACCAGGCAGTGACACTGCCTCCCTGTCCCTCATGGCTGCATGGTAAGTAGCTAAATCCCATACTTTTGAAATAAATGTGTTCCAAAGTCTGAAATTTGGTGTGTAACTTTAAGAATTGTCACCACCGAACACATATTCTCTTCAATTAAGTAAACTTTTTGGGGTTTTATGCGAAATATTATGTTTTTATGTGTGTACACCTCTTCAAAGATGTGTATACTAGCCATGTGCTTGCTAGCATTCTTTAGTTATGCTCAAAGTTAGCTAGAAATGTCACTACCGAAACATATGGTAAAGTTTTGGTAGTGACAAAATGGAATGGTAAGTAGTTAAATCCCATCATTTTGAAATAAATGTGTTCCAAAGTCTGAAAATCAGTGTGTAACTTTAAGAATGGAACACATATTCTCTTCAATAAAGTAAACTTTTTGGGGTTTTATGCAAAATATTATGTTTTCAAAGCTGTTTGCTAGCCATGTGCTTGCTAGCATTCTTTAGTTATGCTAGCAAAATGGAATGTTCAATCATCTATTTTCAGTGCTTCCCTTACCATTGCCTTGGAGGGACCTCCCGTCCATCCTGAAAGACCCCAAAAGCAAAAAATAGCGGACTTTTTGATCGTTAACATTTTTAGCATAAGTCAATGGAGTTTAACATAGCGAAAATTAGCATCGCGGCTAGCGGACATTTTTGACTGAGTGAGAGATGATGAAATCTTTTGACACCTCTTTTGACACCTTTGCATAGATGTTTTGGTGTGTGTGTGTGTGTGTGCGCGCGCGCAAGAGATGAAATTTGTGTTCATGATCAGTTCATTCATTCAGATTCAACTGCATATCACTTTCTGGTGTATTTTTCATTAAGATGTTGAATCTATTTGTTACAGACCTTTCGAGGATACATTAGTTAGCGTTCAGAAGCCTGACAGCAGCAGCATAATATCAATGTTATTTGTCAATGTTTTCTTCTTCTTCTCTTTTACTGAACCCACTTGGGTAATTATTTTCCATTGATAAGTAATGTTTGTACTTTAAATGCTTATGGATGAACAATTGTTATGTCTTAAAAAATACAATTATTTTATTGACCACAAAACATTTGTGTAATATTCCCAACATAAGGCATGTTATGAGTTAAGATTAAGCAATAAGGTTGAGGGAATATGATACAACCTTGCAAACAAAATACTGGAGTCACTACCGAAACAGTGCAGTCACTACCGAAACACTGGGTGTTTTGTAAAAAATAAAGTATATTGAGTTATAAACTAAAATGTTATAATACTGATTGGTTAAATGTATGTTCAATTTCATCAATCATTAACTCTGAAATCAATATGATCAGTGTTATGCATTTTACAGAGAAAGATTGCATTTAGATTTTGATTAATTGTATAAATTGAACTTTGAAATTTGGTAAAAATGACATTTTTATTGAATTAATTGTGAAAACCTTCAAGAAAAATTTGTAATAATACTCTTTAGAGAAGGGAAGGAAACACAATCTTAACAGGTTAATATAATACTTTTTTACTATAGTGTATTACTATGTTTCGGTAGTGACAATTTTTGGGAGAGGAAAAACATTCCAAAAGAGTCTGAAAATACAATATAAAAATTGACGGTACTTTTACTAGATATATGTACTTTAGGTATGGTACAATACGGACAAAGTTTTGTGAATAAAACATACAAAATTTCAAAATATTTTCAACCTGACTTTGAACCAATTTGGTAGAATGGCCCATATAGTACATGGATTTTTTAAATTCATTTTCTTAAAACTATAAAACAGAACTAAAAAACCATAAAACAAAACTAAATTGCCCAGTTACATTACGACTGCATGATTGTATGGTGCGACACGCCGCGCTCGGAATTTGACTTGAGATGTGAAGTGAATCAGGTCCATGTTGGTTACAGATCGGCCATTTCGCGAACACTGACAACCATTAAAAACAAATATATTTCGGAATAAACATTTGTATGTGCTTCTCTGCACTTCACATTCAGTAAGCGAGAAAGTGTCATTCTGCGCGGCTGAGCCAGGCTAGGAGCATTGATGTTCAGGGCCCGTATTCACAAAGCATTTTAAGGGTAAAAGTTGGTCGTAACTCCGCAATTTAGGAGCAAGTCCGAAAAATTATGGGCGTGTCACTCATAAATTTAGGAGTCCTAAATTTTGGGGATAAGAGTATTTCACAAAGGGTTTGAGAGCTAAAAACAGCTCCTAAGTCCAGGAGAAGTTAGAAGCGGGCAAGAGGACTTCTAATTCGCTAAAGACCTACTCACGGCGATCCGAAAATCTGCTGCTGGTCGGCAATTGTTGTCGCAATCGCGTCAACACTGGAGATATTGAATGATACAGAGCTCATAAAAAGGTACCGCCTCAATCGCGAGGGTATTATATATATAATATTATATATATTATATATAGATACCCGCTGATTGTTTACGAGATGCAGACATGTAACCAATTGACTAGTCAGTATTCTTGGTTTCATGTTAAATCAGTGACACGTAGCCTACATTTGTATTTTAGAATCTTTATTAGAATAGGCTATAATAGGGGTGCATCGGATCATTTTTCGGATCAGCAAAAAAAAAAATAACGGGACCAAAGGCACGTTTCCACCAAAAATGACCAGTAACTATTCTCAAGGAATTGAATGAATGATAATTTAAGTTTTTCAATTTGTTATTTCACTAAATCTTTATTCGAAAATTTCACAAAATACATTTTTAGATTCAGTACGCCTTAGGCGATTTAACTAGGGTGGTCTTATGCCTGAATTAATTTAATAAAAAATTAAAAGATCGCTAATGTTTAAATTCTATTTAATTTGGTCGCGTTTCTAAAAACCTGCCTCCCAGAAAGGCATTTAGTATGAAAAACAAAGCAAACCAAAACATACATGGTTGTCTATCTCTTTGCTGTAACTCTGCATCGAGATTTATGGAATTGTAACTTTAAAACGTGACAGCGGCAGAAAAACTGATGATGGTTCAATTGAGCTATTAATCCGTCCCATCCCCTATATCAGCCAATGGCTGTGGGCATTCTGAGTAAGCTTGTTCATGAGAAACAACGTCATCCCTAGCAACGACGTCAACCCCGCCCTCACTCTTAGCTTGACAATTCTAGGAATTCCTTAGTATGAGTTTGTCTTTGCAGCTTTGTGAATAGGTTTTAAGGTGGGACTCCTAACTAAAAGGTTTTAGTGCGATTTAGAAATACTCCTAGTGGTAAGATAAAATGCTTTGTGAATACGGGCCCAGATCAGTACGATCGCAAGAACATTTTCAAGTTCAACTGAAACTGAAACAATGTGAGTGACAGTCTCAAACTCACTCTGAGCAAGAACTGTAGTAAGCTACAGTAGGATACCTTTTAGCTACGTTTCTTATAATTCACATTAATACAAAATAAAAAACTAGAATAATTTGGATAACTTTTTTTAGGGCAAAGAAAATAAAAAGCCAGTACTAGTTCCTCCATGTGCCAAAAGCAGTCTCTTCAGGTATGGCAGGCTGTGCTTTTATAAAGACCTAACAAAGCTAATGGTTAATACCTGAGTTGATTGCCGATCAGCCTCAGGTGAGCCTGAGCCATAGGTTTGGCCGCTGCTGTCCAAGGTCCTGTAGTACATCCCAGGCTGTGGGAGGGAGCAGGAACCCCTGACAACAGCCAAAGGGGAGGCACAGTTCAAATATATAGTATAAAATAATAGTTAATGTTAAGAATATCCATTTTTATTCATACCCTTGATAAAGATGAACAAAATAGATTGGATAACTATATAAGTAATTAGGTATATTTTATGCTAAAAACATTCAGAAAATGATGTTCTTTAATAATAATGCATTGGCACGAACCACAATCAAACAGTTCACAAATTATATATTTTTTCGGTGAAAAATCAAGAATCACAAATATTCACACCCCTGTTATCAGTACTTTGTGGTTCCTCCCTTGGCCATTATAACAGCAAGTTGTCACGTCTCGTGTTCCCCGTAATTAGGTGTTTTAGTTTATTCCATGTTTTCCTGGTTGTCCGGTCCGTGTTTTCACTTTCACTTACCTGTTTCCAGTCTTTGTATTATCGTTTTCACCTGTTCCTTGTGTGTCTGATTGCAGTCTCCGGTGGCAGCTGCATTCATGTTCATTCCTGATTGTTTCTCGTTATGTCTAAATGTATATAAGCTGTGCGTTTTCCCATGTTCGTTGCCAGATTGTCTTGTGCTTTGCTTATGCCTACACAACTTTCCAGCGTTCTCTGTGTTTTGTTTCCTCGTGTTCGTGCTTTCGTGTTCAATCCTGTCTCAGTCTTGTTCCCGATCCACCTGTTTGTGCTCCTCGTGGTTCCTGCCCTGCTCCTCTCTGTGTTCCCCGGACTGATTCCGTGTTATTGACCTCCGCCTGCCCATTGACCATGTCTTGCCTGCCTCTGACACACCTGAAGCCTGGAAAGAACTTTGCCTGTCCCCGACCACTCTTTGGATTCCTGTATTGCCCTGATTGCTCCCGTATGAACTTTGTCTGTCTTTGCAATAAAGAACATTATTGCATTCTTTGGTCCGCGCCTGGTTTTCCTACTCCGTTCCTGACAGCAAGTAGTCACCTTCTGTAGTGTTGTACGAGGTTATGGAACTTCTTGGGGGGCATCCTCAACCATTCCTCCAACTGTTCTAGTTTCTTCAGATTCTTGGGTTGACGTTTGTGGACTGCTTTTTTGAGTTCAAATGTTTAATTGGATTCAGGTCTGGAGACTGAGATGGCCACGTCAGGACATTGATCTTGTGCTCTGTCTTGTGCTCTGCCAACCATTTCTTAGTTGCATTGGACGTATGTTTGGGATCGTTGTCTTGTTGGAAGGTCCATCTGCGGCCAAGGTGTAGCTTCCTGGCAGAGGGAACTACATGCTGGAGTTCATGGTTCCATCTATTTTAATAGGGGCCCCATTGCCTGTGGATGCAAAACAACCCCAACGCATTAACCCCCTGATGTCCGTGCTTAGCTCAGAGGAGTTTTGTCATTTTTGTGTCGTCTGATATTTATCTCAATTTCATCAACTTAACACACACTTACTCCAAAGTGTTTGATATTTTTATTTGAAGGGCAATCACAGCTACATTTATCCATCCATCCATCCATCCATCCATTGTCTAAGCCGCTTATTCCTGGTCAGGGTCGCGGGGGGGGGCTGGAGCCTATCCCAGCATGCGTTCCGGGCGAGAGGCAGGAATACACCCTGGACAGGTCGCCAATCCATCGCAGGGCACACACACCATTCACTCACACACTCATACCTACGGGCAATTTAGACTCTCCAATTAGCCTAACGTGCATGTCTTTGGACTGTGGGAAGAAACCGGAGTACCCGGAGGAAACCCACGCGGACACGGGAAGAACATGCAAACTCCGCACAGAAAGGCCCTCGGCCTGGATTCGAACCCGAGACCTTCTTACTGTGAGGCGACAGTGCTATCCACTGCACCACCGTGCCGCCTAGCTACATTTATATGCCATCAATAGTTTGGTCAGTATCATATGCAGCTTGTAAATAGATCTACAATCTACAATCTACAAATAGATCTACAAACACACAAGGCCTTCCGGCCTGCGCCATCAAGCCACTGCAACTAGTCCAGAATGCTGCCGCTCGTCTGGTGTTCAACCAGCCGAAGTTCACCCACGTCACCCCTCTACTCTCCTCTCTGCACTGGCTCCCCATCGCAGCATGCATCAAAAGCAAGTCACTGGTGCTTGCTTTTCAAGCGGCCCGAGGTACTGCTCCCCCATACCTCCAGTCAGTCATCACTCCCTACACACCTCCCAGACCCCTCCGCTCCGCCTCCTCTGGTAAACTGACTGTCCCTTCCCTCCGGGCACCTGGCAGCCGCTCCTCGCGGTCTCGCCTCTTCTCTGTCCTGATCCCTCGCTGGTGGAACGACCTTCCGCAATCGGTCCGCAAGAGACTCAAAACCCACCTCTTCAGACTCCTCCACTACCACTGAACTCTGTCCATCTAGCTAAATTGTCTTCACCACTGTTTACTTGTTCAACACTATACTCCAAAAAAATACTAATAATAATAATTCACTAACCTTTTCCTTCCCGGTGTTACAGGTATGGTACGCAGATGCCTGCAATGATGTCTATTGCTGTATTCCTGCACTGATCTCGTGCCCCAACTATGATTGTTCCTACCATGTATTAATGCACATCTTGTAAGTCGCTCTGGATAAGAGCGTCTGCTAAATGCTTAAAATGTAAAATGTTAAAATGTAAATGTACAAGTTATAAAGAGTAAATTTTTCTGCCATCACAAAAGTTGTGAACGCACACACTAAACTATAGTGATTAATTGTTTTGCCAATATGCGTTTGTTCATCAAGGTCTTGGTTATGCAAAGGTGTCAAAATAGTTTAGCACATCTGAGATCTAAATAGCTAAAAACCTGTTTTTATCAGAACTGGTCAAATTTATTTCAGGCTGTGGGAGGGCTATATGCTAATTTCCTGAATATTCATGATCGACATCTGAGGATTGTCCACACCTCTAAGATCTGTCAGATGGGCCTTCTCTCTCTCAAAGGCCATCAGACAAAGACAAAAGCCATCAGAGTAAGCAATAGTCAGTGAGCCATGCAGAAGACAGAAAAAAATAAGCATTTTGGAAGATTTATTGAAAACATCACACAAACTATATACAAAAAATTCTAAATTAAAACATGGTGAAACATTAAAACATCTGTTCTTTCACAGTCTTTGGTGCCACTTCTCAAAACAGTTTCTGGTCAACTGTAGAACACCATCTTGCTTCACCCTCTGCTTTGTTATGTCCCCAGCGAAGGCTGCATGGATGGTAGAACAGACAGGCACAACTTTTTTGGTGGAGGAGTAGGTGCTTTGTCTTCCACATCGTTGTCACTGTAAACATAAAAAGCAAAAGGTTGTAAGGACGCACAATACATCACAGCATTACAGTGAATAGGCGTTAGGAAATGTGATATTTACATCATACACAAATCTCTACAGAATACAAACATCACATCTGGCAGAGGAATGCCACATATTACAAGTCATACAGCCTAACAATAATGCACATAAGACACATACCTTTGTGTAGGAGTCCTGCGTGGCTTTTTTGGTGGAGGAGTAGGTGCTTTGTCTTCCACATCGTCGTGACTATAAACATAAAAAGCAAAAGGTTGTAAGGACACACAATACATCAGAGCATTACAGTGAATAGCTTTTTTATAACATTTTAGGCTGCTTGAAAAGTATTTTTACATAGATCTTGAGTGCCTATTGCAATTTGTAATGTTACAACAAACGCAATATGTTTAGCGTCACAAGACGCGGAATTCATATATTTTCACGAGTATTTGAAAACATGGGAAATAAAATAAATATCAGCATACACAGTCTGTTGCTGGCAGATCGCAAGCGTAAACACAGACAAGATGCTACATAAGGTCTTTTATAACATTTTAGGCTGTTTGAAAATTATTTTTACATAGATCTTGAGTGCCTATTGCAATTTGTAACGTTGCAACAAACCGAATGTGTATCGCGTCACAAGACGTGGAATTCATATATTTTCACGAGTATTTAATAACATGATAAATAAAATATAGTTACTTACTCTTCGTCAGTTAGGTCCTTCAGCTGGATCAATTCTAAATTCTAAATGCTGTCTCTCTTCATCTGAATCTTCTTCAGTATCGGGACATGATGAATTGTTGTCCTCGTCGCTTTCTATCAATGCTCTCAAACATTCCAGCGCAGAAAATCTTGCCATCTTGTATAAAATGTGCTTCAAATTGTCAGGACATTTTATTTGTTGTTTACACCAGCGATTTCACACATGGCCCCATGCCCCACGCCCCTCCCCACACCCCTCGAAACTAGCACCTAGTTACCATGTCAATAGAAGGGGGACGGTACTTCCAGGTAAAACAGACAGTAAAAGGCAAGGTTTACTTTTGGTGTAATTAACCTAATTAAAAAAAAATTATATTATTTGCCAGTGCTCAAAACGGAAAGTCGCGATTCTAAGGTTTCTGTCAATGTTTTTGCCACGTGTGTATGATGAAATATCGCGAAGTTAGAAATAGTATTAAAGATCCACCACCATGTTTCACTGTAGGCATCAGGTGCTTTTCAACATTACTTGCATTCTTTGGACGCCAAACATAACACTGATGTCCAAAAAGCTTGATTTGGCGACAAGACACAGTTCCAATTGCAGTTCAGATGTAGTTTGACTAATTTAAGACGCCTTTTTTGGTTAATTGTCTTCAAAAGAGGCTTCCTTCTTGCAACTCTGCCATAAGGCCATTGTCATGTAGGCATTGTCGAATGGTAGCTTTAGACACCTTGTAACCCCAAGATGCCAGGCTGTATTGCACATCTTGAATTGTGCTCCTTGGACTTATTTTTGCTTCTCAAACCATTCATCTCACGACACGTGGGGGCAAGATAGACTTGCGTCCTCTACCTGGCAGGTTAGCCACTGTTCCAGTGGCCTTAAACTTCCTAATAATTGACACAAGAGTGGATCTTTTAACTTTTTAGTTTTGTGTAGCCATCTCCTGATCTGTAGAGCTCTGTTTTCATGGAGTTCTTTGCCTTTCACCATGATGATGGCTGACCACAGTATTTTAAATGTGTACTCCCTCCTTTTTATACCCTAGGGAAACAGGATACCATTGTAGGCCAATGTATAGTTCCATAACCTTCCTATGAACTTCAAATAAGTTGTATATTTATGAAGATTTGTTTTGTTGGATTCAATTTAAAAGAACAGTTAGGGGTATGAATAATTGTGATAAAAAAATATTAATAAAACAAAATATGTTTTTCTTAGGGTGGTGCAGTGGATAGCACTGTCGGCTCTCAGCCACAAGGTCCCGGGTTCGAATCCCGGCTGGGGGCCTTTCTGGGTGGAGTTTGCATGTTCTCCCCGTGTCCGCGTGGGTTTCCTCCGGGTACTCCGGTTTCCTCCCACAGTCCAAAGACATGCACGTTAGGCTAATTGGAGAGTCTAAATTGCCCGTAGGTATGAGTGTGTGAGTGAATGGTGTATGTAGTGCCCTGCGATGGACTGGCGACCTGTCCAGGGTGTATTCCTGCCTCTCGCCCCAATGCATGCTGGGACAGGCTCAAACCCCCCCGCGACCCTGACCAGGAATAAGCGGCTGAAGATGAGATGAGATGAGATGAGATGAGATGTTTTACTTAACAATTGCATTAGTAATGTAGGTTTAGAATTTTCAGGTTTTTTTTGCATACAATATACCTAATAACTTATATAGTTTATTTTATACTATCTATTTTGTTCATCTTTATCAAGGGTATGAATAAAAACTGAGCCTACTGTACATTTGTTTTATATAGAACTGTCAGACACAGGTCTTTTTGCTCTCATGCATATACAGTACCACCATGCCCTTTGTTCTTCTGTAGTGATGTTTTGTCAGTGTACAGGGCACAGAGTGAGAGGAGCTGTCTGGCATAATGAAATTTGATGGGGTATTATAGAGAATCCCCCCAGTGTTGTCTGTTTGCTCAGCTGTTGCTTATCACTCAGACATTGCCCTTTTTTTCTCCTCTCTGGTCCTGCTCTACAAATAAACACACACACACACACACACACACACAATTCATACCATTGTTGAATGTTCAATGAATAAAAACAACTATTGGTGGTGATTGCTTTCTTCCAAGGGCCAAGTAATAAACCCATTGATCCCTGAACAGCTGCAGCAGTCTCATTTACACCTCATCTCCATGACGGTAAGGGAGGATTGTGGTTGAGTAGCTTCTTGAGTTTCTCGACAGTTAATTCTTTCAACTCTGCCAAAGCCTATTGTATTTAATTTCATAATATTTATTTTTGGGGAAATAAATAGCCCACACATTTATAGCAATGTTGAACACAGGTTTTATTTCATATTACAAAGAGTACCCATTTTTCCCATTTGATAACATGATTCATTTTTATGGCAACGTTTTTATTTTTCAGTGTATTCCCCTGCTACCTGGAGGTAGTCGCAACTCCAATCTCAATGCCTGATAGAGCATCTGGATAACTTTGTTACGTTTTCTGCCCTAAGATTCCTGCAATCTGATTGTTGCAATCAGACTTTTGAGGTTGGATTTGGTAGGCTGGGGGTGGTTATATTTTCATGCACCCACCACAAAGACTCTGTGCTCCCCCTTCCCCCTATTAAGTTAGATTATCCAAGCTGTGCATTTTGTATTACAGCAATGCTTACATCAGAGGTTGTTATGACGATAACTGCCCCTTTTCATTTCTTTACCTGAGAACAAACTTCATATTTGTGCATAGTGGTATTGTCCAAAAACCCAGAATCTCCAAAAGCTTGAATTATCAGAAACTGAATTCATTAACTCAGACTCCGTTTTGAACCAACTTTATTAGTTCTGGAGTTGACACTGACAATATACAGTCAGGTCCATAAATATTTGGACATTGACAAAGTTATTGTTATTTTAGCTGTCTACCACAGCATATTGGAGTTGAATATGAGCTCAAAGAGCAGAATTTCAGCTTTAATTTGAGGGTATTTACATCCAAATCAGGTGAATGGTGTAGGTATTACAGCGTTTTTATATGTGGTCCCCCAATTTTTAAGGGACCAAAAGTAATTGGACAATTGGCTGCTCAGCTGTTCCATGGCCAGGTGTGTGTTATTCCTTCATTATTTCATTTACAAGTAAGCAGATAAAAGGTCTAGAGTTGATTAGAGTAGATTTCAAGTGTGACATTTGCATTTGGAATCTGTTGCTGTTAACCCTCAATATGAAGTCCAAAGAGCTGTCACTGCCAGTGAAGCAAGCCATCATTAGGCTGAAAAATCTAAACAAACCCACCAGAGAGATAGCAAAAGCATTAGGTGTGGCTAAATCAACTATTTGGTACATTCTTAAAAAGAAAGAATGCACTAGTGAGCTCAGGAACACCAAAAGGCCCGGAAGACCACGGAAAACAACTGTGGTGGATGACAGAATAATTATTTCCGTGGTGAAGGAAAACCCCTTCACAACAGTTGGCCAGATCAAGAACACCCTCCAGGATGTAGGCGTATCTGTGTAAAAGTCAACAATCAAGAGAAGACTTCACCAGAGTAAATACAGAGGGTTTACCACAAGATGTAAACCATTGGTAAGCCTCAAAAACAGGAAGACCAGATTAGAGTTTGCCAAAAAACATCTAAAAAAGCCTGTACAGTTCTGGAACAACATCCTATGGACAGATGAGACAAAGATCAACTTATACCAGAATGATGGGAAGATAAGAGCATGGAGAAGGGAAGGAACTGCTCATGATCCGAAGCATACCACCTCATCTATGAAGCATGGTGTAGGTAGTGTTATGGCGTGGGGATGTATGGCTGCCAGTGGAACTGGTTCCCTTGTATTTATTGATGATGTGACAAAAGCAGCAGGATGAAATCTGAAGTGTATACGGCTATATTATCTGCTCAGATTCAGCCAAATGCTTCAAAACTCATTGGACAGCGCTTCACAGTGTAGATGGACAATGACCCAAAGCATACTGTGAAAGCAACCCAAGATTTTTTAAGACAAAGAAGTGGAATGTTCTGCAATGGCCAAGTCAATCACCTGACCTGAATCCAATTGAGCATGCATTTCAGTTGCTGAAGGCAAAACTGAAGGCAAAACGGCCCAAGAACAGGCAGGAACTGAAGACAGCGGCAGTAAAGGCCTGGCAAGAAAAGAAAGAAAGAAACCCAGGGAAGAAACCCAGTGTCTGGTGTTTATGGGTTCCAGACTTCAGTCAGTCATTGACTGCAAAGGATTTGCAACCAAGTATCAAAAATGACAATTTAATTTATGATTATGTTAGTTTGTCCTATTACTTTTGAGCCCCTAAAATTGGGGGGGCTATGTATAAAAATGGTTGTACTTCATACATGGTTCATACTATATTTCTGACAAAACCCTTAAATTAAAGCTGAAAGTCTACACTTAAAGCACACCTTGATTGCTTCATTTCAAATCCATTGTGCTGGTGTACAGAGCCAAAATGTAGAAAATTGTGTCACTGTGCAAATACTTATGGGCCTGACTGTACATGTATAGATAGATACATACATGCATACATACTGTATATACATATATAGATATAGATCAAATAGAAGTATAATGTTCTATTCCTGAGTTATGTGTCATGTCTCGTGTTCGTGTTTCCCCTAACTAAGCGTTTGTAGTTTGTTCCATGTTTTCCTAGTTGTCTGGTCCGTGTTTTTACTTTCGCTTACCTGTTCCAGTCTCGTCAGTGTATTATCTGTTTCACCTGTTTCTCGTTATGTCTGATGTGGTTAGCTGTTCGTTTCCCATGTTCATTTCCTGATTGTCTCGTTATTGTATTATCGTTTCCACTTAATTCCTCATGTGTCTGATTGCAGTCAGCTGCATTCATGTTTATTCCTGATTGTTTCTTGTTAGGTCTAAATGTCTTTAAGCTATGTGTTTTCCCATGTTCCTTGCCAGATTGTCTTGTGCTTTGCGTATGCTTACACTACTCTCCAGCGTTATTGCTGTTTTGTTTCATCGTGTTTGTGTTCGTGCTTGTGCTCCAGTGTTCGTCTTTATCCCAGTCTCGTTCCCGCTCCTCCCTGTGTTCGCTGGACTGCTTTCTCGTTTTTGACCTTCGCCTGCCCACTGACTACGCCTTGCCTGCCCCTGATACCCCTGAAGCCCGGAATGAACTCTGCCTGTCCCCGACCATTCTTTGGATCCCTGCATTGCCCTGATTACTCCTGCCTGACCATTGCCTGTTTTCAAAATAAAAGAAGTTTTTGCATTTCTGGGTCTGCACCTGGTTTTCTGGTAGCAGTCCTGACAGTTATGTAACATTCCATATGGTGTTTCCATGGGAAATGCTTTTTGCCTCGACTGTCTCAGATAGTGTAGTAAATAAAAACATCCGCCTAATGAATGTGGGTCATAAGGGTGGATTCTCTCGCACTCTTCTGTGGGTGAGAATCATTCCACTGTGTGTAAACGGTGTGTTAGGGTCAGATCTGATAGTGGCGGTGGTGCCTGGGGCGTTCTGCCCTGTCATAACTTCTTGTGACAGCGGCTCTTTATTGTGGCCCTCGGTTCCCATCTGCTGCTCGCGGAGAGGAAGTGATGCGTGACCAGCGATTACAAAGGAACGCAACGCCCGACTGCTTGAGTCCACGCGTCCCCCTCTCACATCTCTTCCGTGCTGCGAGGGCGTGTTTATGCAAGGAATTCCTTTCTCTGCCAATGCTTACTTAAGCATGTTAGTTGTCACGTTGTTGCTGTTGCTTCTGGGAAGTTTCCATAGTTTGGGCTCAATACGTTTAATGATTAATGAGTGACAGTGATTAATACAAGGTTTTACTAATGGATTATAGTCTGTTTTCACCAAGAATACATTATGTAGTGCTTGTCTGAATGTGTTGTATAATTGGAATGTATACATCACAAATTTACTCTGCTAATTTCCCACAGGCAGAAGTGCTGTATTATTTTATTTTAGAATTGGATTAAAACCATAACACATTTTGTCTACCTTTCAACAAATATATGAAATATATTTATTCATTTATCCATCCCTAGGTTTTGGTCTTATATGGTCATTTTCTGATTTGAATTCAGGTTTAAATTGCCTGTTCTTCCGGTACTGCAGTTGGAGCAGGGATTATGCACAGGAGAGCCCCCTACAGGGTGAATGTATTATGACAAGATACACTTGCACTTCACACTGTGGCCACATGGAGTCTCTGTATCCTCTGTTCTGTAGCCTCCATCTCTCTGTCTCCAAGAATAGCACACTCCCAGTCGGGACCATGTGCCTTTAGTTGATGTCTTTTATACTTGCAATAATCTGCAATTATCTCAGTGGATACTGCATGATATGCAGCAAAGTGTCACTGTTAGAGACCCCTGGAACCCCATGGAATGAAATCCAGACTGTGGTACTTCAGTATGTGGCCCTCTGCCACAGGGGTGCCATTTAAGCAGTTTACAGGCTCAATAAGGCAAGTAAAGAGGTCTACTGTAAACATCCCACTGTTAGGATCACCCACATTTAGCTTTGTGTTTAGCTTGGGAATATCCCTCTTGACATTTAACTCTTAGCTGCTTCAAGGCTACAAAACGGAACTTTGAGCTTATTTTCTGATATCAAGGGCTGCTCTTCCTCAAATTCCGTCTCATAGCAATCAAATCAGCAGCAAAATAAATCAATATAATCAGAGTTAGAAAAGGGAAGGCTTAAAAAGCCTGTGGGCTGAGCGATAACAATTCAGAGCAAGGTGTTTGGCGCTTTTCGCCAGTGTATGGGCATATCCGTGCCGGAGCTGCCACAGTAACAGGCAGAGGTGAGGAGCAATGCTTCACTCAAATGAGAGGCACACGTCAGTCTGAGTTTATTTTTGGTCACAGAAATGTTGCTGTGGCAACAAGCAAAGGAGCCACACAGAGACACATGAGGCAGGCAGGGAGGACTAGACAATGGCAGAAAGTTCAGAGAGTCTCAATGTAAATGACTATTGCATTCAGTTTGTTTGGTCCATTTCTGTAACAGGGTGTTTAGTTTGGTAACCAGCCATTACTTGCTGACATCTGCGGTAAGTGTGTTTAATTGTCGAACCTATCATGGCTATTTGCATACTATTCAAAATATTTTTTGCCATTCTGTAGGCACGACCTGAATAATCGTGGCACTTTCACAAGGCAAATTACAGTCTCTAAAGTCTTCACATTTGATATGCAAACTGTCAGTTTGCCTGTCAAATTGGCTGGAACATTAATGTGTTGAAGCCAGACAGAGGCACATTACAGTATTTACAGTACTTGCTGCATGTGAATGATTCAAAATTGAACACTATAAGAAGAATCTATATCGCAGAACATTCCCACTTTTGCCATGATCCATGCAATAAGAGGAACCACCTTCCCTATGTCATGGTATGTATAGTTCTGCATAGAACTGTAGATTGTTATGCAGCTTCAACATGCCTTGTGTGTCGCAGTACATCCTACAGTGCAGAGCATTATAGTACCATAATCAAACAATAATATTGACCACCCTCTCTACAGCTGTGTTAGGCTAAGGATTCTGTTAATTTGTTCTCATACAATACATCCATCGCTTTTTAAAACGATGTTTAAAATATGCCTCCTGACCTAGACCTATAAAATGTGCAATCAATGGCAACCCTGTGAAGTGGCATTGTGTATTTGTGGAACAAGTCAAGAACAGGCAATCTTTTGAATTGATGGTAACTGTTCTACAGAACAGAAAATGGGATTTCAGTCATTAATGTCACAGCAGAATTGATTTAGACATGGAAGGTACAATGAAACACTCCAGTAAAGCAAATATACTGTACCAGAGAAAGTGAAAAATCACTACGGGCAGACTCTGGGAAAACATTATATTTCACTGTATAGAAGAAAAGTCAGTCTCAAACAGATCCCTAATCAGGTTCCTAATCTACTTTAAATTAATATCAGTTTTATAGTGAGCTATCCATCGTTGTACATCTCAAGTGAACTTAGTATTTAAATGATTTCCTAGGGAAAGAAAATGGGCGAACCATTAATATGATACTGACAATTCAGAGGAGTCTGCTTGTCTCAAATATTATTCCATATTTCCATCTGATTCCTGAAGGGTACATCCTTCAGTTGGGATTGGGGACTTTACTTTAGATTACATCATGTGAAATAGCCATTATAACAGTGAAGAGTAGGACTGTTTTAGTGAGATTTCCAAAACATAAAAATCCAGTTATATATTTACATATTTTGGAAGGATCAAAATGTTTATAAAAATATTAATATGAGCGCTTATTTTATATAGCTATTATTGATGATAAAGTATGAGCATACACTTTTTTTTAAAACACATTTGTAACAGAGCAAGACCAAGAACTAGAACCTAGCAGAATTTCATAAACTGAAGACTATCCATCCATAGACTAAAAACTTCATAGACTCAAGACTAAAGCAAAATGTATCATTGTAAGGTATATTTATTTCAAACACTCAAAAGGCAATTTAGTTCTTCAATTACAAATCTTTGGAGGTTTATACAGGTAAACTCCGCACAGAAAGGCCCCGGCCTGGGCAAAACCGAGACCTTCTTGCTGTGACCATTATAAAGCCCACCGTCCCAGATAAGGACTAAAAACAGACTCAAGACTAAAGCAAAATGTATCATTGTAAGGTATATTTATTTCAAAGAAAAGCAATTGTTCTTCAATTACAAATTAGGTTTATACAGGTAGTGGGCAAGATAATTATAAAGCCGTCCCAGATAAGGACAAGGAGAGCAGACTCTTGAGAGACAAGCCCAAGTAAGAAACCCAGCAGATCAGGACCAGACAATGGGTAGACCTGCCTGCAGTATTGTAAAGACTGTATTATTCACAGAGCCAGTTTCAATTAGTACACTAGTGTTTGCACCTATAGTGACAATTCAACTGGTTTGAGGCGCCAAGAACAGCCAGTTCGTATTTGGACGTATAAACCTCCACGTGTATTGAATATTGGTTGGGGTGGCAGGATTGAGTCTCTCTAGAGGCCCTCTTTGCCCAGTTCCACAATGCCAAACCCCCTTTGTGGTGTTGTCCGTAGCTGAAAATTCAGAGGTTATGTCAGTACAAGTTTTTTTCTTTTTTTTCGAGTCCAAGAAAGGGGATTTGCACAAGTTTGGGGCTAACATAAGTCAGTTTTGGTTTACTAGAAGTCATAGAGAAAACTAGGTCAGAATGATATGTTATATTATATGTAGCCTATATATTATACTGTATGTGTATGTTAATTCATGTTTTCTTACTGATGGAGTTTTATAAAAAGGTTTTTCTATCTTAAGATGAAATGTACTCTTACGTGGCAGGGTGGTCACCTTGCCAGGTGCCATGAGTTTGTGGACAACACAAAGAAATAGTGTTCCAGTGGGCCAACAGCTGTTTTATTCCCTTTCTGTGGCAGTCAAAAATAATAAAAGAAAAATCTAACAAAACACCACGATTCGGAGGGTAAGAACAAAAAGGCAACACCATGTCCCTAAACAGTCTCTCTCCAGTCATGGCAGGCTGTGCTTTTATATAGGCCTATGAAGGCTTTTATATAGGCCTATGATTGCTGATCAGCCTCAGGTGAGCCTGCCTGTAGGTGGGGTCACTGCTGTCCAAGGTCCTGTAGTCCTCCCCAGGCTCTGGGAGGGAAGGGGAACGCCTGACAGCAGCCAAACATAACCCTCTCCAGTCCTCCCTCCACAACTCCCGGCATCACAACTTATTAATAAACGTATTCCTAGAAAACAAGTGGAATAATGTATGGTTTCATGCTTCAGTCTGTTTCATGTTCTGTATATGCATGGGAGAGATTAACTTGTTTTTCTTATATTTACTACAAAAGCAAAGTGTATTTTTTCCTTTGAGAAATTTTTCATTTTTCTGTTGATCCATGTAGTTTTCTAGAATGTGCATGAAATGGTATATGAAATATATTGTGTTTAGTATAATGACGTAATCTTATATAAAGAAAAGTCCATTTATGCTGTTATTGGCCCTAAACTACCTTTGATTTGCATGGGATTCCCATGAAAGAGAAGATCAGATTGTCACAAGGTTGTCCCAATGTAACTTTGTTTGCTGGGACTTTATAGCTAAATTGTGACAAAGTTGTGTGTTTGTTGGGATTGTCCCCAGCTTTATGGAAGAGTTTTATAATTACACTGCTTGCACTCTTATTTAACTTGATTACATCATAGTATACGCAATACATGCTTGACATGCCAGTAAAACATATACTGCATGCCAGTCCCTGCTGTAGTCCTAACGGACCTGGACTATACAGATGACATCAGCCTGATATCTGATCGTGTGGAGCAGGCACAGGAGCTCTTGACCAGAGTGGAGATAGAGTGTGCCAAGGTTGGTCTTAGGCTAAATGCAAAGAAAACCGAGGTAATCACCTACAACATCCTCCCGGACCATCCACCTCTAATGACAGGGGGCACTGCTCTGAAGGAAGTCAATGACTTCAAATACCTGGGCTCATGGGTCAACTCATCAGAGCAAGACCTTAAAGTGAGGAAGGCGCTTGCATGGAAGGCTCTGAACGGCACGGCCAGTGTATGGAACTCCAACCTCCAACTCAAGCTAAGCTTCTTCCATGCGACCGTGGAGTCCGTTCTCCTATACGGCTGTGAGAGCTGGACCCTGAAGCCCACCCTACAGAAGTGTCTGGATGGGTGCTACACCAGAATGCTGCATGTAGTACTAAACATCAACCAGAACGAGCACGTTACCAACAAGCATCTGTATGGGGGGCTACCAAGGCTGAGTGAGAAAGTAGCAGTCAGAAGAATGAGACTGGCCGGTCATTGCCAGAGACACTGGGAGCTCCCAGCCAGCAAGCTGGTGCTGTGGGAACCAACACACGGGCATCGATTACGAGGGCGTCCCACACCAACATACGTGGACGTACTAAGGAAAGATGTAGGGAGCTGAAAATGCTGGCGAACTAGCCAGATGCATGGAGGATGGAGATGATTGGAAACGCCGCTGGAGGACTCATCTGAGGACGACATAAACCAGATGTTGATGATATACTGAAATGATTTGAGGGTGAATGAAAGGGAGTACTGTGGTATTATCAGGCACTATACATGTAACTTTGGTTCATTTCAATATTTCCAATTCCAATGCAATTTTCTCTCACCCTCCCCAGCGACATATAGGGCCCTAATTTGGTGAATCAGGATGGTGTCGGTAACGCAGACGCAAACTGAGGACGGTGGTGCTTTAGGGCGTGTCTAATGCAATTTCGGTAATTTCGTGACTTAGGACGATAGCGCAGTTGTAAAAGAGGTTGGATTAACTTTTTAAAAATACACGTGGGTATGGTGAGGGTTTGGCTTCATAATGGCTAATCAGAACACTTATTTTATATCCCTTTAAATACCAGTGCGCCAACGCTATAGCAACTTGGCAATTTCCTGACATGGATGACAGTTTTGCGCGGCTGCGCCAAGAGCGCTTCTCAAAAGGGGAGAGCGATTTGCTTGTGCGGGAGGTGCGGAAAAGAGGGGTAAAACAAGGCGCACATTAATTTGTTATTTTCATGATTTGAGTTTATATTTTGAGACCTACATTGTTAAAAGAAAGTGTTTTATTTTACCATCTCTTTTTTTCCTTATTTGTAGGCTTTCCAACTTAAAAAACAATGTTTCTTTTCTTCTAATTTAATGTAATTGTTAAATGGAAAGTAATAAATAAAAAAACTCACAACTGCAGCTAGGCCTGTTTCATTTATGTTCGTCATGCAGTAGGCCTACATACATCACCCTGGAGTGTGCATCACAAACCACCTGGATATTAATGGAGTGGACCCCCTTCCAATTCACATAAATGATACCGTGATCAGATGATGCGTGCAACTGCACATGTGTGCAGTCAATGGCACCCAAGACCCCAGGGAATCCACATTGCGTATAAAAATCCTGTGCCAGAAAGTGCAGAGAATGTACGTTTTAATTTGATCACCGTCTTGGGAATTATTTTCTTTGTTTGGCTCAACGCACAACTGACTCCTTGCAGTTAAGTAGTCTTCAGCCTATTGTCTGTATTGGATCTTATTGTTACCTTAAAAGATTGAACATGATATTCAATATGTTACTATCAATTGATCATTGATAAGCTTATGGCAGCTAAACAAAATATTAGGCTGCTCATAGTTAGCGTGTGAAACATGCTGGAGTACGTTTGTTATAAAGAGAGGTGTGTTGTGGTGCTTGGGAACTGCTCATGCAGCTTGTCATGATAATTGCTGTAGTCGTAAAGAGAGATTGTCATGGCAATGACAATGGAGAGAAACAATGGGTAGTTCAAAAGATGAATGGTAACACCATAAGCTTTGGCCACAATATAATCATTTCTGAGGTCGTATTAATACGTGTATAATTGTGTTTATTGTGTAATGATAATAGGCGTGTGTATTAGCAGCTATGTTCCATTAGTATGTCCAAGCAAGCTCATCTCATAATTTTAAATTGTATTTTTCTGAATTATAACCATTTAATCATAGTTTTTTCTCAACTAAGGAAGAGGGTTTGGTTTGTTGCAGGAGTATAGAATTATTTTCCAAATTCGGTTCAGGTTCTCAATGACCTTCTCTATGTGAGAAAAGCTCAGCTGTTCGCTACAATGGAGAGAGGGGCTGAAGAAGGAAGAGCCAGTCGTCCTCTGAGAAGTTAACCCATTTCTCTGTGTATCTGATGGCAGTGTTGAGACAGCCTTGGAACTCTTAACTTGGCCCTGTCTGAAGAAAGGTGCTTGAAACATGACCTTTTTTTAGCCGTACGTTTTTTTCTTTCTTCCTCTGGCTGAACGTGTCCCTAAATGCCTTCACGATTCAGGTCAGCTGAGTTTGTGTCACTATTCTCCAGTGTCTTCATAGTTTCTTCAAAAATGGAGAGAATGTTGTTACATAAGAGCAGGTAGACTTCAATAACATCAGGTTCTTCTCTCTGCACTGCATCTGCATGAACGGGTCATTTCAAGGCAGCTCTGCTTTGCTTTGGACACTCATCCCCTAGACTTATGAAGTTTGAAGAGCATTCAAACTTTTGCAAAAATTCTGGAGATTTCTGGATTCAGTGACAGGCATTGGTTTGAAATATGCCATCGAATTTCACACCATTCTACATCCAATAAATCACAGAATCCTTTGAGGGTTTCTCTTCATTTTGCAGCTGCTGAAAATAAGCTCTAGACTTTGAGCACAACATTCTCGACATCGACTGAAAGGTCATCTACTGCCTGCTTTACTGTATTATGCACAATGTGTGCCGTTCCCTTGAAGGAGGGTTTTATTCTTTTAATGTAGGTTAGTGTAAACATAATTGTGGACCCCATCATTTACACTGGTATTTTCCACACTGACATTGATCTAGCGTCAAGTTTTCACCAGAAACATCTTCCGGTTCCTTTTGTGGGAGGCATCCATTTGAAATGAAAATGGGATAATATAGCTAGTTCGGCTTTTGTCATTTTAAGGTTTTAATAACTTTTGTCCAAAACATTTAACAAATGCATACTGTATCATAGTCATAATTGTTTTTTATGAGCTCATATCATTCTTTGAGTGTTCTAAAATTCCTTGAGAGCAAGTAGATTTTTTATATGTACATACCTAACTAGAGGACTATTAATATTTAAGCCTAATGTACAATACTAAGCACCAATGTGAGATGGTTATATAATTTCAAAAATAAAAATATACCTGTGCACTATGCAATGCCTACAGTAGCAGGCCAGCGGGGATTCAAGCATTCACACTAGCTAACTTTATCTAGCTATCTTATCTGGACATTAGCCACACGTTTGCAAGCATAGTGTATGAATGAGCGCACATGCACATATTGTCACGTCTTGTGTTCGTGTTCCCCGTAATTAGGTGTTTGTAGTTTATTCCATGTTTTTCTGGTTGTCCGGTCCGTGTTTTTACTTTCGCTTACCTGTTTCCAGTCTCATCATTGTATTATCGTTTTCACCTGTTCCTCATGTGTCTGATTGCAGTTAGCTGCAATCGTGTTAATTCCTGATTGTTTCTCATTATGTCTAAATGTATAAAAACTGTGCGTTTTCCCATGTCCGTTGCCAGATTGTCTTGTGCTTTGCTTATGCCTACACAACTCTCCAGCGTTTTCGCTGTTTACCTGTGTTTTTGTTCATTGTGTTTTTGTTCATCGTGTTTTTGTTCATCGTGTTTTTGTTCATCGTGTTTTTGTTCATCGTGTTTTTGTTCGTGCTCCCGTATTCGTCTGTGTCCCAGTCTCGTTCCCGACCCACCTGTTCGTGTTCCTTGTGGTTCCAGTCCCGCTCCTCTCTGTGTTCCCTGGACTGATTTCCCGTTATTGACCTCCGCCTGCCCATTGACTACGCCTTGCCTGGAATGAACTTTGCCTGTCCCTGACCACTCTTTGGATCCCTGTATTGCCCTGATTGCTCCTGTGTGACCATTGCCTGTTTATGCAATAAAATACATTATTGCATTTCTGGGTCCGCGCCTGGTTTTCCGAAACCGTTCCTGACACATATTCAACATCGAGGACTCCTCCTACAAGTAAAATTGAAATTACTTCAGAAGAGGTATAGCTAGCTAGTATGTGATCATTTACTGTGCCAGCTTCGGGTGATGCTTCAAAGATCACAAATGTTGAGATGGCCCCCTTGCGTCTTCTGGGCCCCGTTCATTATGAGCATGAGTTTCTCCTAAGGTGTGCTGCTTGACATCACACATGCTGCCGCATCCAACAGAAAACACAGGGCGACACAGTGAACAGTTGACTCTATGAATGTCATTCGTACAGTTAAGCCAGGCATACTGGCTTTCCCATTCGCAGCAATTTTCTGAAGCCTTCTCAGCTTCACAGGCAGAGAGGATGGAGACTTTTTTAAAGTTTGCAGAAGCTTGCAGCCTGTAACTAGGACAACTGTCATATGTGTCTCACAAGAGAATTACATTGCCCAGAGCAGACACTACTACCCACCAATAGTTAGTGATGGTCTACTTTGCCATCTAATTAGTTAGTAGTTATTGATACTCTAATTTACTAACTGGTTGTCATTACACTGTCCCTGGCCATATCCAGCTCTGTCCTATAGAGTGTGGCAAAACCATTTTTTTGCAGTAGTTCTGACACAGCTGCATCATTAGGTTCATATGTCACACTTTCTGGGAATACTTCATAGATATGCCGCTAAGAGTATAGTGTGATTCTATATGTATAATGGAATTAAGTGTTTGTGCAACATGCTTATGTAGTTTATCTCTTATTACAATCTCAAATAATCAAACATAGTAATTTACATTAATACATTAAGTTAAATATTAAAATTGAGTCAGAGGTTCATTCTTATTATGTGATGCTACAGTTGCAGTATTACACTCACGCAATATTGTTTTCTTTGTAGCATATTTATTTGCCTATTAATAGAGGAAAGATTCAATGTGTTGCTGTCATGAGAGCAGCTGTCATGCACCTGAAGGATATGGTGTCGTTCGTATACTGGAGCACGCTATATGTGTGAGAGAGAGGCACATTTGGGGGTGTTCAATAAAACAATTAAATCTGAATACTTAAATGTATTTACTCAATGCAAAAAACACAATGGAGCGCATGCTACATACGTCTAATTTAATGCTACTTACATAGTTTTTATTCCGATACTATTGATCATACTATGTTGGACAGTTTGTAACAATTGAAGCACAAGGTATACCAGGCACAAGCTTATGCAAACGCCATCGTGCGACGTAGAGAAACCCAGCAAGAAAGCCAAGTGCGCAATATAGAACAACCAATATTACATGCAAACAATCTTTCACTGTTGTCCCTTTAACAACTACCCATTTCGTGTATTCGTTTATTATATATCATCGTGCTTGAATATGGAATTTGTAATAATGAATTTGTAATGTGGAGATCGCGTATGGAGTGCAAAATCTGGGACGATTCGTGGGTTGATATCTCCATCAACGTCTCCGCCTCTTACGCTGGCAGGCAATGTGTTCTCTGCTTCTCAGTATGATGAAGAATGCATGCAAGGAAGGCGTTTGACTATCAGGACCGTTCCATTGCCAATATCGTGAAGGGATGCGCGATATGTGAAGGAAGAGGGGGAGAAAGAACGGCTGATAGCGGCTTAGTGTATGGGTTGTGTTGCGGCGTGTGTTGAACTCTTGACTTGCATTCACCGACGGGAAGACATACTGATTCAGCTAATTACTTCAAGTCAGAGGGATGGCCGGAGCAAAGCTGACACCGTCACCCTCCGAAATAGACCGAGACGTTATGAAGACCGTGACAAAGAGGGCTTCAGAGCCGACCTGGGCTAATCCGGCGATGCCCACCTGGAGGTTGGACTCTTTCGGGAGCGATTCTGGCCAAAGGTATCGCTGATCCGCATAGTGCTGCATGACAAGGGTGCTCTTTCTCAAAAGCCGCAGCATCCTCCGAGAGGCACGGGTTTGCGACAGTACTGACAGTCCTCTCCGAAATTTACAGAAATTGTCGGTTCCTAGACTCTCGGTTTGCTCTTACCTATTTGAACTCAAGTAGTGGGTAATAAAACAGGTATAATACTGTTGCAATGCACAAAAAACATTAGGCTATACAGATTGGCGTTCCATAGATCTGCATGCAGATTGACATTAACATTTATTGCAAACCCAACATTTAAATGTATGGGGAATCTCTAAATGGTAAATACATAGTTTGTGTACAGAGAGGTTCCTTCACAGAATTGAAGCACTGGCAGCCTGCAGTAACACTGAGCGCTGAATACGCGCGCGCCATGGCACGAGCTACAGCAGCGCCGCATACGAGCGCACACGTGGTGTGGAGAATTGTTGCGGAAAGATGAGCCGTGTATGTGGGAAAGCCAGTACCTGACATCTTTCCTTCAAATATACCATTAATTCCTCTCACTTTATTACATCTAATATCACATATATATGTATTTACAGCAACACACGTTGTGTAATAAGGTGGATTCTGTTTATTTTTCTTTGCATACTTTGGCAATTCATAAACATTATTTGGGAAATATTTACTTTAGCAGGTGAAACCGACTTCAATCATACGCTCCTAAGGAATGTTTGCAGCGAGCCTTGTTTGTGTTTATATTGGATCATTGTGCCGGTGATGTCCACGTCAAGTATGCATATTTCTTCATCATGTCCTTGTTTCAGTTCTACTTTATTTACTTTGAAGTAAATTTTATAGAGCTCATCACAAGCTATAAATTCAGTCCTGGAGTACCCCTGTGTATGCTGGTTTTAGGACTAACCATAATTGCAATTCCTGAACTATAACGAGCCATTCATTATTTTAATTAGACTACTTTACACTCGTAATGCCACATTTTGTCATAAACAGATATTTATGTTCCAAAGAATGAATATTCTATATTCATTTAAGGACTTTTGATCCGTTTTAAGACAAACAATGCTTTCGTTTTCTGTAATGTGCTGTGGCAAATGATTCCTTTTGGAAGAGGTTATGTTATGTTTTTAATAGATTTAATGGTAGACCTGTAGCTGAAATCAGTGATAGTCCTACAGTGCAGTGCAGCCAAACCTGCATTGTGTTAAAATCTGTTTCAAAGAATGCACAAAATGATGGAACCTAAACACGTTTTCGAAAACCTTAATTAATTTAGAGATTGGTTGGAACAAAAAACAACATATACAGAGGTACTGTAAGAGGTTGAGAACCACTGGCTTAGGGGACTGCCCTGTCACTTTTATGAGATTGAAAGGAATACGGAATACTTTGCATCATTGTCGCAGCTTAAATATATCCACAAAGAACTGTCATATATCGGTCATATTTACGTTTCTTTATTGTTTGTTTTCTCAAAATCTGTGAATTTGTTTTGCTGTGCTACATCATTAAATTTCAGTGAACTGATTTGAAGACACACATTGTCAGTTGTGCTTCTCCGACTAGTTTTCACAAGAAGATGGGTTCTTAAACAACAGAGACACAGATGGTTGCCAGCCAACTCGCTGATCTGTATCTTAGTTAGAGTAGGCTATTTCAGAAATGGGATACCTTAAACTTCCAAAACTTTGCACAGAGTCTGTGGAAATCTATTTTTCAAAGGCTCAAGATTTTGATTTGGGCTGCAGCCTTAGCTACAGTTTATTTTTGATCTAACTGCCAAGTAATGGCTAAGATGTATATGGGAGAGCTCATTGACGGAATACTGCATACAGTTTGAAATATAAGAGGGGATACAGTGTCACACTTAAGATGTAATTTAAGCACTGTAGGTGGTTCCACATTGGAATTATAAACACAAAAGACCTGGCAGTGATTTCAGAAAAAATTGATTTAGGCCGCTGTATATTTCAACTTTTATTGACTGTATGGCCGTTTATATATACATATTTATATCGTTTTTATATTTATATGATACTGACAGGAAATGTGCACTCGAAAAAGTAGTTGTAACCACAATTTGTAAAATCAAAGAAACAAAACAAAACAAATATTATCAGTTCATGTTTAAATGTACTTTTCATTCGGAAAACTGATTTGGATGACTACTCTTTTATTTTTAAATATCTATTTTATATAAAAATATATATTTTCCATCAATAACACCTCAAAGGTGAAGCTGGGGAGTCCTGTATTCAGGCCACGTTATTTACAGCATCTATTTACTTCCTCGATACAATGTGTTCCCTTGACAATCTTTCTAGGAACATAGTCAGAGAACATCAGAGAAATAGAAATGTATATTTCAGGTGAAAGGGGAAGTTCTATCATCAGCCATAACAGAATCATTGGGATGGAAAAAATGTAGTTGCAAACATACGAAGATGAACTGTTTTAATTAAATACAGTTACGGATGAGGGAGTATCATTTATGGTCATTAGGTTGCTTGGAATGCAAACAACGCTACTTTTGTAGTCATTTGCAGGCAAAACCACGCAAGAATAATCATAGATAGATGTTTGAGCCCGGAGGAAGAGCTTAGAGCAAATTTATCTACAACATAGTGTTGGTTTTAGCCATTAAACTGCACTTAGATGCTGCCATTTAAGCATATGTCAGAGACATTCATTTGTGACAATACACAAGTCGCATTAAGTTTCATTTTCCTGTGTGTCTGGTAAATATTGAACCCGTTTTGTATTTCTACAGCCCTTGCATTATTATGAACCTTTATTTTTTATTTTCCTTTAGTTTGTTTTCATGGCCTGTTGGGGCTTATGATCTCTCACAAAAATCTGCACAGTGGCTGGATAAAGAGGAAACATTCAGGATGTCTGATAGATAAAATAATTGAGGAGTTCCAATCAAATCAAATCAAATCAAATCAAATGTTATTTATAGAGCACATTTCATACACGGAGGCAACTCAATGTGCTTTACACACAAAAGATGCCAAAAAATAAAGTGCCAATATTAGTGAAACTCGATCAGTATGTTTGTTAGTTCTAAGTCCGCCACGACATAGGCGTAATGAGTGGGGGGGGCAGGGGTTATTCAAAACAGTCATATCTGCCCCCCCAATCATTTGTTTTGTAGCTATGAAACATCCCCTTTTCATTATGTACCCCCTCCAGTATTTAATATGTGGTTATGCCCTTGTGCCACAGGTTGGAAGGTGTAGGTGAATCAATGAGCTGGCCCCCTGATGTACTACAAGAGGTGTATAAATGTAATGTACAGCTCTGTGCTGTGGTATATAATCTACATAAAATATTGAGCATACATTCAAAACATGATTACATTTTGTCATTTGCACAGCTGTCTAGATTTTTTCTTAAGCCTCGAAAATGAAACCAGTAATTCAAAAGCAACAAATGGGCCGCTGCATTCAAATTCTTCCTTTTACTTATTCTTTCTTCTAAGTAAAAGCTTTACCCTGGATTTAGTCACTCCCTCAATTTGCCTAGATTTGAAATGTACAGTCTCTGACCTACACCACAGAATATAAACTGTAAAAAACCTAATAAGCTGTGGTCCACACCACTGTTTTCAAAAAATAAGTAAAGAACCTCTGACAAACCACCATCATTGAGTTTGTCCAAAATTACATATTGTTTCAACCCAATACATCTTTCATTATTGTAAAACTAATACAGTATGTATAATGCATATTTTCATGTTATCTGGATATTCCCCTTTGTAGCTCAGAATACCTTACCCCTTTTACACAAGCCTACTAAAGCATCAAGGAGTAAACCACAGCTGCTAGAACATGCTCTCTCTCCAGTGTCCAGTTAGGGGTTTGTCCATTCCTCTTAGCCCAGACCAAGGATTGCTCACAGCAACTCTGCCTTGCTTCTGAGTGCTCTTCACTGAACTAAAGATTCCTGGAAGGACCTTTTAGCACTTTGATGAAAATGAGCAAAAAAATGTTGTAGAAAATAAACAACACACATATTTACCTATATTCCATGCTCAAACATACGGGAATAATGAATTCCACCAAGCACCAGGACATTTTAGTCAAAAACCTGGTTGCCAGGAAGCTGAGACTTGGCCGGAGGTGGACCAATAATTCTGGACCTGACTGCATATTGTTCTGCCATTATACATAAGTACAGCACTTAAACTGTTACCCAAAACCTAAAATGCATTTTACATGTTGGAATGCATCGTTTCAAATTCAAAACTGCATCTCTTTTGCACTTCTTGGAATACACTTCTTGCCTTAGGTACAATGTGTTAATTAGGTACAGGTGTTAATTCATAAGAATCAGTTACTCCTATGGCCAGTATGGGTGCCTTTGTGACACACCTTTGAAGGCGGGACAAAAAATGGTCCATTGTAGACCCAACACACCTTATGGTTCATTTAATTTATTTAGCAAAGAGGTTACTTTTTTAGTATCAAAGTATAAATCTGTGATTTTATTTTTAAATCTCAAATAATTTGCATTGTTGCATGGTTTTGCAAGATGTTTTAATGGCAGACAATACAGAGTTGTGCGTATCTTTGAAGTAATATAGTTTTATAGTGTTTTCGTATTCTGCTTTTACTTGTCCATGTATCTGTCAGTCAATCCTAAGGGGTGGGCAAAGAGATGATGCCCTTTTCCCATAAGAATGGGGCCTCATGGTTTCATTAATCACACCCAGAGATCGAGGCATCGATGAATCTCATGAACTGCTAGATACGAGTCATTTGTGGTAATTTGAATGTATTTAGGCAAGAAATGCTTGAGTGTAACGTTAAGTGGCAGCCGATGCAGTGAGTGAACATTTATTTTCTATCAAGTGCAGGGGATAGGGCAGGTAATGGCTTTTACTGATAGAGAGATCCTGCAAAGTGCAATATTTGCACTAGACTAAAGTGTAGTGTAGGCAGCCAAGACCATTGCATGAGACATAATACACTAGGAAAGTGTGCCGTGGTGAAGCAATAAAGCAATTGTCTCCAGTGTGGTTTTAACAGTTTGTTTAACTGATCTGCTTTATCCTGTATTCAACCATAAAAGTCTGAGGGAAGCCCGTATATTCTTTACATTTACATAGAAATGGGAAGTCTTGGTGGTTGTTTTATTTCAGAGCAATGCAGGGTTGTATTTGTTGTATTATTGGTTGCCACCTAACCTTTCAGGTTAGCAAGCTTACCAGAAATTGAGTTACCTACAGGCAGCTTCTCCACCACAAAAAATGCTTCAGTGAAATGCCGTTCAATCTCTGTGTAAAACCAGCCCTCTACATGTTACAATGGAGATTATTCCTAGCATTCCATGTTTATAGTCAGTTGGGTATGTGTCTTTTAATCAGGGTTGGGAGCAAGCCAGTACAGTCAGATATGCTGCTCTTACAGTACCATATACCATACTATGCCATACTCATAAGTACTGTGTGTACACTATAGACACGTTTGTTATACATAAGAACATAAGAATACATAATGACGAGAACGGGCCGTTCGGCCCATCTAGGCTCGTCATGTCCTAATCTAAAGAGTATCTAGTACTACATCTAGCTGGACTTGAATAGCCCAAGTGTTTCTGCCTCTACTACCGACCTGGCAAGCTGTTCCAGGCATTGACAACTCTCTGTGTAAAGAAAAACTTCCTAATATCTGTGCGGAATTTGGCTAATTTCCACCTGTGGCCTCTTGTTCTGCTGACCCCACATATCTTAAAAAATCTTTGGTATTTCACTTTGTTAATCCCTTTTAGGAATTTAAAAACCTCAATCAAATCCCCCCTAAGTCTCCGTTTGCTTAAATAGATTGAGTGCCTTAAGTCTATCATCATAACTTTTACCTTTCATAACAGGTATCAGTTTGCTTGCCCTTCTTTGGACATTTTCAAGAGCTTCTGTATCTTTCTTGTAGTGTGGTGCCCAGAACTGCACACAGAATTCTAAGTGAGGTCTGACAACGGCATTATATAACATTAATATAACCTCCTTTGATTTATACTCAATACTTTTTGCTATGTATCCCAGCATCCTGTTGGCGTTTTTCACTGCTGTAGCACACACAGTAATGAGTAATCCATGTTGTATTAATGAACAGTTGTTATTATTTCATTGTCCAAAGAAAGTAGTAAAATGTAGCTTTCCCAATGTTATCCATTAGACCACAGAAGATTCAAGCTCTGCCATCTGCCCTTCCACATTTTTGAGCTAAAATCTTGAGTGTACACTTCATTTAGAATTGGTGAGGTAACTCAGCTGAGGTTATTGGATGCTTGGGAAATGTACTCTAGCGCTGGAAGATAATTAATGAGCAGAATGTTTTGGCTGTGTGCTTTTGATGAGATGTCAAAATGGCCTAACCACAGCTGAGAGTATCTGGGCCAAGTTTTAATAAATAATATTGCATTGATTCTGTCAAGGCTTTGTTTTGATGAAATGAATACAAATTTTCATATTTGTCTGTGTATAAATTGCAGCTTTCAGTGGCTGGATCAGCAGTTTCTCCTTTGCTGATTGAGTTTTCTGATACTGTTGTTAGACGTTGAGATCCTGAGGTTACACACTAGTGTTGTTCATGGTAAAAGAAACAGAACGTAGGCTCTATATGGAGGTGAAAAGGGACAAAGCCAAGGGCTTGTGAATAAAATCTACTCCAACAATTGCATTTAATAACAGCCATGTGGAAACAATTGCTGTGAAAAGCAAGCTAGGCAGTTGTAGTCCATAGCTGTTTGCTTGCTAGTTTCAGCTCAGTTTGTTTAATAAAACGTAATACATTCAAATATCTTGTAGCATATTCTAATACATCACGTTGATAGTACACCACTACACCACAGCACCTGAAATGCAAATGTAGTTTAGGGATATTCATTACATTAAGTGCTGTAAATGAACAGCTGTTTCTACTTTTTTCTTCAACTGGTCGGGACTGATTCCTTCATCACCTGCGTGCCAGGACGTGTGAGGAAGATGATGATAGCACATGCCATGCATTTGCTCAGCACCGGCTCATTTACAAAACTTATGACCAGTCTTTAGGAGGTGCATCATCTCCATGGCTGCCCCAGAGGACCAATCGACAAATATACTGACAAATAAAAGCAATTCTCAATCAAGCACAGTGAACAGTTATGTCCATTCAGAAAAAAAGCTGTGCAAATTAACCCAAAATTCCTTAGAAAGGAGCATAGTGAAAAAACGGATACTTGGATACACCACAAAGCAATGTCCTTTTGGCGGGACTCAATGGCGGGACTCAATTTTGCATATGCTTTTTTAACACAAATCAGCCTTTATGCAAAAAACAACCACACTGCAAATGAACACATCACAAAGTAATGTCCATTTGCAATTACAACTTAAACATTTTTCATTTTGGCACAACTGAACCTCCAATTTAAAAACACATTTTAGCAATGGTAAAAATAAATAAATACACAAATTAAGAACTGCATCGGGCTGTTATGAATAATGTCAGCTGGAATTAGCTGTTTCACAGCAATTCGATTTCTGAAAATTATGGGACAATTTATGAGTGCTTATTGCATGTTGGGAGGGAATTCTGGTGAGTGCATTAAGATATCCCCCAGTGTAACACTTTCTTGATCGATGATATGTGATAAGTATTTGTATTAATATTGCTATTCTGTTTTGTGGCTCTACTTTAAATGTTTGTGTTTTTTACTTTTCCTCATGTGCTTTTTTGTGTTTTTAATTGTTTGAGTGATTTAGTGCTTTTGCTGTGTTGAGTTTATTTTTCAGATGCATTTTCATGATTTACTGCTGCTGTAATGTTTCATTTTTGATTGAATAGGCCTTCTCTCTGGTGGTAAGAGAGCTCTGTGCATTCTCCATTACAATCCCGAGCACGTTGACTGGTTTTCATCTGGACCGCTTGAACCTCTTTGACTGCACGTCGGCAGTGTCGTGGGCTTTGCTGAAGTTCTCACAATTCTCACTGTGATCCGTCACATCGTGAGAGCGAGTCTCGACGTCCCTTTCACTCTCTGCCTGAAATAAAACTCACTGTAAAGAGGTGCTCAGTCTTTTAGTCACATGCCTACTCTGTGCTTTCAATCTGCCACTTGGATTCACAGCATCTGATGCTCCTACCTGCCAAGACCAGGGCTTATTCATGCACACAACACATGCTCTCACACATGTGTGACGAGCCCAGTACTACAGTGCGTGTGACAGCGTTATCGCATGGGCTCTGAGCGAGGGATAATGATGCCGAGATCTTGGCACAGCCATGCGTTCATGCTGGTGGCCCTTGATTTATGGACCCGAGTCCTGTCGCACTCTTGGCTGCCAACATCCTGGGTGATTGGCATCACTGCAGCGCGGTTCATTTCAGCCTTGGGTAATGTAGTTGCTACAACACCTCATGCATGCAGGTTCCCTTTCAATGGCAGCATGCCAGAAACTACAAATCCCAGCGTTCCATCAATTTACTGCAGGAATCAGAGTGGTATGAGTGCAGCGTTTAAACCACACAAATAAATGAGAAGATCCTAGGAAGCAGACAACAGGATTCTGTTGTAATGTAAGTGTCACTACATTTGATTTGGATTGAAAGATACTTTCACTACCTATTTCACTTGAGTTTTTCAGCCCTGTTTTCAAACACAATTCTGTTGCGATTTGGAACAGACGGTTACCAAAAGCATGCTGGGGGGATGTGTTGATAGCTGCGTTTATGTGTGTCTGTGTTGCACGTCTTGAGGAAAGATTGTGACAGGAGAAAACGTAACTCTTAAGAGCAAATATTACAATGCATAAGAAAACAAAAACAAAGAAGCCCTCTGAGAAAACACTGCTGCAGATGATCTGTTGGAATGATATAAAAAATACTTACTTTTTATATTGGTCCTTCCGTCCAAGGATCAATAAAGCACTTTTGCAGTGAGCATCTCCTCCACTAGGTAGATATGCAGCACAGTTCATTATACACAAGAGAAGTCTCTGAATGAAGAGCTGGATTTTTCCTCTAACAACAAACAAAATGTGACATGGAAAGGGCCCCTGCAGCCTTCTGCTGGACTATGAAAGCAATGATCAACACGTTCATGTAACATTCTGATGTGATATTTTTACACACATTAATCTTCCAGCTTCTCTCGTGTGCTGTTACAATTTTACTGAACAAATAAACCCATACCAAAAATAGTGTTATTACAATAGCACATTTTTACCTGCAATAATATGATCATGATGCCTCTGAAAATATTTGGCCAAATATCAGTAAATTCCAACAAATCCAATGTCACATATGGTCCAAATTCTGTTTTATTATGATATAGCTAACTATAGCAAATTAATTATTGCCTCATACATCTCTGAAATACACCATTAAGTAAGTAACAATTAGTGATTAATATGCATTGGCAGGTAAAAGTTAAAACACTTGAGAAATCAATATTTTCTGTTAACATTGATTTGTTTCAGTAATGCTGCTTTCCAGACATACACTATATGGCCAAAAGTCAGTGGACACCTGGCCATCACACCTATATGAGCTTGTTGGACATCCCATTCTAAAACCATGGGCGTTAATATAGAGTTGGACCCCCCTTTGCGGCTATGACAGCTGCCACTCTTCTGGGAAGGCTTTCCACAAGACTTTGGAGTGTGTCTGTGGGAATTTGTGCCCATTCAGCCAAAAGAGCATCTGGGAGGTCAGGCACTGATGTTGGACGAGAAGGCCTGGCTCACAATCGGCGTTCTAATTCCTCCTAAAGGTGTTCAATGGGGTTGAGGTCAGGGCTTTGTGCAGGCCAATCGAGTTCCTCCACACCAAACTCGTCTAACCATGTCTTTATGGACCTTGCTTTGTGCACAGGGGCACAGTCATGCTGGAACAGCAAAGGGCCTTCCCCAAACTGTTGCCACAAAGTTGGAAGCGCCCAATTGGCTAAGATGTCTTCGTATCCTGTAGCATTAAGAATACCCTTCATTGGAACTAAGGGGCCTATCCCAAACCCTGAGAAACAGCCCCAGACCATTATCCCTCCTCCACCAGACTTAGGCAGTAGGCACTATGCATTCCGGAAGGTAGCGTTCTCCTGGCATCCGCCAAACACAGATTCATCCATCAGACTGCCAGATAGTGAAGCGTGATTCATCACTCCAAAGAACACGTTTCCACTGCTCCAGAGTCCAGTTGCGGCGTGCTTTACACCACTCCAGCCAACGCTTGTCATTGCGCATGGTGATGTGAGGCTTGTGTGCAGCTGCTTGGCCATGGAAACCCGTTCCAGGGCTGTGTTCGAAACCGTTCCCTATTTCCTAAATAGTGCACTATATAGTGTGTTCGCCATTTTGTAGTGTTGTTCGAATTCTCAACGGTTAATTTTGTTCACTATATAGTGCACTATAAAATACCCACAATTCACAGCGATTTCTAGTGAACAGCGAATGTACCCTACAATTTCTCCCGTGTACCACAATGCAATGCGGTCGTGTCTTAGTTAGCTCACGACTTCCATAACGGTAGCTATTGGTGGCTAAAGCAGTGGCTAGCAGACAGCACCACAGTTGCACATCATTAGAATTTCAACAATTTATTTGGGATTTAACATTCAAAACTGAACTTGCAAACCCGATACCACCTGAGTACATTTCAACCTGCTGTCATGAGTGCTCGGTTTGTTTATGTGTAACTGGGCGCATCCGCTTGCGTCACCTGAATATCCGGCACATTTTTTTTAGATGCAAATGACGTTCAGTGTAGTGTCCGAAAACAGTTTAATTGTTCACTTTATAATCGAACACTACATAGGGAACACTATATAGGGAATAGGGAACGAGTGAACAAGTGAACGGTTTTGAACACAGCCCATGAAGCTCCAGACGCACAGTTCTTGTGCTGATGGTGCTTCCAGAGGCAGTTTGGTACTCTGTAGTGAGTGATGCAGCAGATGATGGGCAATTTTTATGCACTATGCGCTTCAGCACTCGTTCTCTGTGAGTTTGCATGGTCTACCACTTCGTGGCTGAGCTGTTGTTGCTCCTAGGCACTTCCACTTCACAATAATAGCACTTACAGTTGACTGGGGCACATCTAGTAGGGCAGAGATTTCACGAACTGACTTGTGGCAAAGGTGGCATCACACTGCCGCGTTTAAACTCACTGAGCTCTTTACGAACCATTCTGAATTCTAAATGTTTGTCTGTGGAGATTGCATGGCTATGTGCTGGATTTTATGCACCTGTTGGCAATGGGTGTGGCTGAAACACCTGAACTCAATAATTAGTAGGGGTGTCCACTGACTTTTGGCCATATAGTGTATGATTGACTTTTCCCCCAAAAATAATTTAATAAAAATTCTTACCATGGCCATTACTAAGGTCAAAATGTCTGTTTTTACCTAATTAAAAGGTAGTAGATTTTAATTTTAAACAAAATCATTTTTGGCTTGGCTTCTGTTATCATTTAAATGACCTTAAATTGCCAAGCCATTTTTGCAGAATTCTTCCCACTCCTGTTCTACAAATACAGTAAGTGCCCCAGAAGTTTTCTAGATTGATCAAATTGGAACAATCAGAATGTAGACCAACATTTTTTTCAGGAGACAGATCTTGTTTTGAAAGAACAGTGGGCTGTTAAAAGTTGGGTATTAATGTGATTACCAGGCATCCAAAGCAGGGTCTCTATAGAGCAGAGGTTATTTTTGACCATTTTTCAGGACCAGGCATCTGGTACTACAGAAGGCGGCGTCTTTGTAGAGCAGACTTTGTTTAAAATGGCAGTCACAAACACAGTTGAAAAATTGTGCCTTTTTCTGGTCCTGGCCTTTATCTGTGACCCCGTAACTGATGACTTCTTTGGCATGCCATACCCATGCACATCCTTGGGGGCTGACAGGAGATCAGTTGGCCCTTCTTTCTAGTTAGCTACTACACAGCTTGCTATCTTGTTGTTCTTGTAGTACCATCTCTTACAATAAAGACAGAAGCTTTTGATTTCAGCGAATGCAACAATGACATCGTTGTCCTAAATTATGAGATCATACGTATCATCGCATTTTGGTATCGTGGTACATTGTAGGTATTGGTACATCATGAAACCCTAAAGATATTGTCCCTCTCCTGTATGCCATTATGCCAAAACAAGGTGTCCGAGATTATATTTATACCACCAATAGCAGCTTGCAATGGTTTTAAAGTAGTTTATTAAGTAGAATACAATGATAATGCAATAACTGAGGCCTGGATTCACTCAAAATGTGTGCATACCTATGACTTACACTTGCACATAAATGCAAAGTCTTCATTTTGTTCTCCAGAAACAGTGTTTCATCAATCACTAACACGAACTTGCCACACCATGTCTGTGCAGAAAAACAAACACTTTATTTATTAAGTCAAATTAAAGGACACATATTGAATCAGAGAGAAATTGTTGGGTTGGACTTGCTTTATACATGCAAATTAGAGGGCATTGAAAATGTTAAACACTTTCCCCGTGATATTCTTTTCAAAGTGTCCTTTGACAATCTACCCTGCTGATACATTGTTTCAAAGTGTAGTGGTGGGGTGAGTGCACAGTGGGGTGCAGGACTCGGGTGAGAAATCTGTTAGGGATCGTAAACATTTACAGATAAATGAATAAGCCCTACAGCAGGATTTCCAGTGCACTGCTCTGGTAGGAGGTCCTGCTGGCACTGACGTTGGCTTCGTGCAGAGTGCAGTGAGAGTGCCACGTCCCTCCTCTCTGTCCCCCTCCCCTCAGTGGGCCACATTGACAGAAGGATCCACACCCTGACTGCATCTCCTCCTGCAATGTAAGCCACTGTGTTTATTGCCTAATGAGGCTCGTTAGTGGTGCAAATGATTTCCATGGCCGTCCCCCATCCCCCACCCGCCACCACTCCAGAGAAACTATCAGAGTGATAACAACCACAAGTGCATCTCCCTTCGCTCCTGTTCACCTCGAAGGGCCATCCCTGCCTGAATACACAGATGAGCTTAACCCAAACAACAGACTTAAAGAGACCAAGAGACCATAATCTCTCTGGTTTTAATGAAGCAGTCCACAAGATTTCACATGTACACCTCGCTGCTGTCCCATTTACTAAAAGTTCAGTCATCTTTTAATATCAGTCGGGGCCTTCTGAAAGGATGCATTTATTAATATTCATTCATAAATGTCAATGTATCTTTATGCATTTGCAAAGTTTCATTGAAAGAAACATCGCCCTGCTGCTATGCATTTGCCGTGCTTTACCTGAGTTACAAGGTTGCATCGAAGCAACGTCACATTTTCTGCAGTTGAAACCGGTGAAACTGTCTCACTGCCTGTGTCTCCCCATTTCTGTCTGTCCGCCTGCATGCCTTCCTCCTCCCCATCCTTCTTTAATTACTTCTCCTGTTCTTGTATCTGTGTTTCTTGTGCCTAGGTAGTGCTGGGTGATATATCGTGCACGTCAATTCAATCAATATTTTGTTGATGCACAATTAGAAAAAAAGAATGATCGAGTTTTCTTTACTGACAACTTGAAATCTTTCATACGAGATTTCACTGCTCCTGCTCTCATTGCGCCAGGACTCCACCCCTGGCTTGTTGTGGTTCTAGGTTGTCAGCATGGTGGAGGAGTCTAGTGCGAGTGGCAATGAATTAAATCCTAAAAAAGGTCAAGTAACGTATATCGTTTGGAAATAGTTCGGTTTCAGGCACAGTGATACTGAACAACACAACACAACACTACAAATCTATCACCTGAGGCTAAAGCATGTAATTGAGTACAGTGAAAGTGTCAAACTGAAACCGCGAGTCCCTCTCCCGCTCCAAAGCATAAAGTACACCGCAGAGAAATAAGGATTCAAAAAGTGACTTAAAACTTTAGATCCGAGATACGAGTAGCCCAGTATATTTTGCGGAGGAAGCTTTGCCTAAACTTTATACTAATGTCAGGGAGAAAGTTAATAGTTACTGCAACTAAATCTAAGGCAAATGTAAATCACCTTTCTGCGACTACGGATCTGTGGTCAAGTCGCACAATGCAACCCTATATGAGCCTCACTGTGCACTACGTGGGAGATTGGGAGCTGAAAGTACATGCTTGCAGACTTTGTTATCTCAAGCAAATTTTTTATTTGGTATTTTTCTTGTTTGATATTTTTATAATTTTATATCTAAGACTATTTTCTTTCAAATTGATTAACACAGCAGAGCATAGTTGTTCAATAAACATTCTGGTTTACAATATAAATCAGTTTGGTATGATTCAGTTTTATAAAGGACTATTGTTTACGAATTCATTTTAGTACATGGAATATCGAGTCATATCGAATATCGATAATCAACCAAAAAAATATTGTGATATAAATTTTAGGCCATATCGCCCAGCACTATGCCCAGGTATTCAGAGGAGTACAGTGTGGACTCCATAAATGTAGAGCAACATGCGGCCCTGTCGCCTTCCTAGGGAGTTAATTCTGCGATTTATGCTGTTTGATCGTTATCAATCAAAGCCCTGTTCTGATTTGTGCACAGCTCCCCCTGTAGTTACAGGACTCATTGTTCAATGGGTGTATGACATCACCCCCATATAAAGTGACTTCACCTCCTGCAGTGATAAGCTATCCCTGTGCCCAGTGCAGCAGGGCTGGTTGCTTTGGCATAGTTGGCAGAATGCATTGAGAGCAGAGATTGGGTGCACTGTGGTGCAAAATTATGCTGGCCAGTCAGGCTTGATCATACCATGGCTGCTACCTGGGGGGGGGGGAAGCTGACATGTGCATGAATAAATATTTATATTAGCGTATTGTATTATATGCGTCTGTGATACATGTCATAACGTGTTATATGTAATGGTAAATGCAAGGTTGATTCACAATGTTCATGCACACAGATGCTACAGAGCTACAGAGCATATGGTGATATTTAATTTCCTGGCCAAAATATAGTCTGAATTTTCACCGGTTGTTCTGTTTTCTTGCAGGCGCAGGGCCGCTAAAGCACTTCCTTGTAAAAAATTGATTGCCTGCTTTTCATGTAGGTCTGCCCTAACCTCACATTGCAACTGTGGGCAGTGAGGGAGAATGAGATTATACAAGAGAGCATACCCCATGTGGATGCCTTGGCTTACTGGAATGCTGTAGGGAGAATAGTTTCGTAAATGCTTAAACGATTAAAATTAAATGAAATTAGCCCCGTTGACAAACTGTGCACTTATACAATAAGGGGGAGTATATCTTGAAGCGATGAGAGAGACCTGGCTGGGAAAGAAATACGATATTGGTTGAAGAACGGCCTTTCCCTATTGAACAAGAGTATTACAAGTAATAAAAGACACTTACAATTGGAATCCACCCAGGCAATAGTCTGGAATTTAGTTTTAGTGTGCATTTTAATTACCTAGTGGTAATCAAGCGTTGCTATCTGATATATAATGCACATATATATTCACTTGATATATTCACTTATTGACTTTGACTGGAGTTAATGGTTTCATATTTTTTCAAGATCTGAAAATATTGGAAGTTGTATTCACCATAGCTACCTCAACCTGATTTGATTTTCCTTGAGCTTTGTTTTCTACAGTAGGAAAAAAATGAAATCTTTTTTAAGCACTATGTTAAGTGTGTTTCCTGTATGTATATATATACACTACTGGTCAAAAGTTTGAGTACACCTGCTGGAAACTAGGTTTATCTCATAATTGACAATGCTTTACACCGTATACATTTCTGTAAATACTTTAAAATGACAAAAAACACATGTAACAATGAACAAAATGAACATCAAAGAAATGTTCAAGAAAATTATATTGAAAATTGAATCTTGGATTCCTCAAAATAGCCACCCTTTTCCGTGATAACAGTCTCACAAACACGGGCCATTTGGTTAATAAGTTTCAGCAAGAAATCACCCGATATGTCTTCCCAGCTCTCCTGCAGCAATTCCCAGAGAAACTTGTGGGTTGCTTTGCTTTGATTCTTCTGTCCAGTTTGTCGCATACAATTTCTATGGGATTGAGGTCTGGACACTGGGCAGGCCAGGTCATCAATTTGAGTTGTCCTTCACGTTCCTCCTTCACCAGGTAGTTCTTGCACAACTTCATGGTGTGTTTCGGGTCGTTATCTTGCTGAAGAATGAAGGAGTGCCCGATTAGCCATAGTCCAGATGGAAGGTGTACTCAAACTTATTACCGGTAGTGTGTATATATATATATATATATATCACTGAATGTCTATTACTTACAGTGTATTGTTGTATAATCTACTAAGTTTTCTGGTTCATACCCTTGGGTCAATGGAATCTCAAAATTTCTCCATCTTTTTTTTTGTTATCAAATGTTTTCTTTATTGTAAAATTATATAAACAAGACAAAACAAAAATCAATTGTTTTGGGTTTATTTTTTTATTTATTAATTTTTTCATATTTTGACAGAGGTCTAGACAATAGACCACCGTTTCAAACAATTTCAGTCAGCCAATCACAAGGAACAGGGGCCTGAAATTGGTCCAATAGTTCCTCAAACACAGTCAGCAGTTCAACAACAACACAACTCCAATCACAAACAAACAAAAAAACTAAGAAATGCACAAAGAAAAAAAATTGCAGCATTAGATACTTCTTTACAGCTCAATTTCATGAGTCAAAGCTTATGGGCTCCCGTATTACTATCGAGGAACTTCAAGAGGCGGTCCAGGATATGCACAAAGGGAGATCACCAGGCCTTGATGGGATACCTCCAGAGCTTTATTTAACCTTCTGGCATGTCTTGGGCCACCCTGCCACTCTCCCACCCACCCTGGGGACCTAAAGGAAAATAAATATACTCATATAATCAACTCAGCAACAACACTCAAAATATCAGGTCATTTAGTTTCCCAGATATCTCTGACCATAGATTTACACTCCTCTCATTAGCCATGCATTCTCGCTGTTGACAGCTCCATCCCAACTATATCCAAAAAGGAGAGAATCAATTGTCGACAGGAAAGAGCATGCGGGGAACTTCCATCTCTGGGCAATCATCTTTTTCACTGTGGTGATACCAGCGAGTAACCCAAATTTTTTGTGATGTGGGAGATGTAGAGAAGACAGGTCCATCAGAATCATAATTGTAGGTGATGGAGGTAGAAAGGTTGGGTGCAATCATATATTGTCAAGAGCGTATATGAAATTCAAGGTTGGGTGCAATCATATGCCATAATTCTGTCATCCATCTTCGGACATTCCAATACTATATGAAAAAAAGTAGTTCCAAGAACATTCAAGGGGCATAATGTACAATTTGGATGGACTGTGGGAGGAAACCGGAGTACCCGGAGGAAACCCACGCGGACACGGGGAGAACATGCAAACTCCACCCTGAAAGGCCCCCGGCCGGGATTCGATCATATATACTCTATGTACAAAATTATAATGAAGCTGTTGGTGATCAGGGTCTCTGGAGGCTAAAAGAATGGTGGACCAGACCTTGTTCCAGTCAAAGTCTGGATCCAGTTCAGGGAGATCTTTCCTCCACATTGCATCAACAGATGGAGGCTTATAGGACTTTTTCAATATGTATCTATATAAAATGGAGATCAGGGCCAGTATTCACAAAGCATTTTATCTTACCACTAGGAGTACTGCTGAATCGCACTAAAACATTCTAGCTGAGAGTCCCCTCTTAAAACCTATTCACAAAGCTGCAAAGACAAACTCATACTAAAGAAGTCGGAGAATTTTAAAGCTAAGAGTGAGGGCGGGGTTGACGTTGTTGCTATGGATGACGTTGTGTCTCATGAACGAGCTTACTCAGAATGCCCACAGCGATTGGCTGATATAGGGGATGGGTCTCTGCCCGTGATTTCAACCTAGAAAATAAATTATATGCTACTGTAAAGGGGTATGTAGGCCTACCTGTTCCTGTTATATTCTAATAAAGATTCTAAAATAAAAATGTAGGCTACGTGTCACTGATTTAACATGAAACCAAGAATACTGACTAGTCAATTCGTTACATGTCTGCATCTTGTAAACAATCAGCGGGTATCTATATAAAGCAGCCTTCCAATTATCCAGACTAGAATCCCCATGGCTGACAATAAACGCAAACGCAAACCAAACTGGACAAAAGACCAACAACTACTGCTGGCCGAATAAGTGAATGAAAGAAAATAAATAATCAAAGGGAAATTCGGAAGTGGCATAACCACCAAAACCGAAAAAGAAGCATGGGAAAGCATTCGCATGGAAATAAACGCGGCTTTCCCACTCCTCCCGAGAACCACTGATGAATGCGAGAAGCAGTGGTTCTCTCTGCAGTCTCATGTGAGGCAAGAGATTGCAGAATACAAGCGACAAACAGCTGCCACAGGTAATACGACATTAGGCCAATCATCCACAACTAGGGCCTACACTATAGACTACACCACAATGTTTTATTCTATCATTTAATGCATTCAGCCTATATACAAAAATGAACATATGTTGTCATCCATAAATTAATCTCGCTAAACATGTCACCGAAGATCATGTAATTTGTAATACATAATATTTAATGTATTCATTAAGAGGAGGCACAGCACCCAAGGAACTGTCGCCAACTGCCTCAGTGGTGTACAGTATCCTTGGGTACTCTGACACCAGCATAACGGGGCTGCATAGCTGAATTTTCCCTGTGGCTAAGTAGCGTAGAGTTGTCAACACCTTGATCTCTGCTGTTATCGGGTTGTTTCTGTTTGTTGGTGACGTGATTGCACCTCTGACTAGCTCTACTACTATCATAATACCCTCGCGATTGAGGCGGTACCTTTTTATGAGCTCTGTATCATTCAATATCTCCAAAGTGTTGACGCGATTGCGACGACGATTGCTGGCAGCAGCCATTTTCGGATCGCTATGAGTAGGTCTTTAGCGACTTAGACTGCTTCTAACTTCTCCTGGACTTAGGAGCTGTTTTTAGCTCTCAAACCCTTTGTGAAATACTCTTATCCCAAAAATGTAGGAGTCCTAAATTTATGAGTGACACGCCCATTCTTTTTCAGAGTTGCTTCTAAATTGCAGAGTTAGGACCAACTTTTACCCTTAAAATGCTTTGTGAATACCGACCCAGACCCCTTGTGACCTTGTTTCTGCTTAATAACTTGTGCAAAGGGTGCACTGTGAGAGTTGTATGCCAAGGAACACCATAGGCCTTCAAAGCTGACCTCAATTGCAAATAGAAAAAAAAGAGGAACCTGGCAGATGAAACTGAATGCGAAGTTCTTGGAACAAAACAGGCCTTCCTCACCGTAAATATTGCCTAATGAATGAACTCCTTTATCACCCCAATTTGTAAAATCTATAGGGCGACCCCCTATCAAGAGCCCAAAATTATTGAATATAGGAGAACAAGGATTCCACCTAGAGAAAATCCCACATTGTTTCTCTCCCATTCTCCATACCATCACCAAATGCTAAATTATTGTGCCAAAGCGGAGTTTAGATTGTTTAGTGGTGATGTTAGAGTACAGCAAATCACGTAATTCAAGCGGATGAACCCTGCTTTCTTCAATAGGTCACCATGATACAGCTGCAGCCATGTCAAACCATGTAATAAGTGGTCGTAGGGTAAAAGCCCAATTGTAAAATTTAAAATTGGGGAGAGAGAGGCCTCCGTCTCTTCTGTCCCGTTGTAGTTTGATACGAGGGGGTTTACCCCGCCATACAAATTTATTCCAATATAAAGCTGGAGGAGGGAGAGGGAGCATTGCACTGACAAAATTTACATGAGGGAGAATATTCATCTTAACTGTAGACACACGAGCACAAAGTGAATCGGGGAAAGATGACCACTTGCCTTTCTCATTGCTTCGTTAAATGGCATGAGGACAGATTTAGACCAGTTTATTTTGAACCCTGATACACCACCAAAGTGAGCAAAAATGGATAGTAAGTGTGGGATTGACTGAGGGGCTTTCTTGACAAACAGCAAGATGTAATCAGCATAAGAGAAATATGGTGTTCGGTGCCGTTAAGCGAGGTTGGTGTAACTGCACTAGATTGATGCACCGCCTGAGCCAGGGTCTCCAGAGAGAGAGCAAACAGCAGCAGACTCAGAGGGCAGCCTTGTCGTGAGGCCCTTGCAATTCCAAATAGTGGAGAGCACATTGTACCGGGGAGTACTGTTGCTGAGGGGTTAATCATATTAATGAATGACTTGGCAAAACCGATAGAGTCAAGTACTGACCGGAGATAGGGCCATTCTAGGCAATCAAAAGCTTTCATTGCATCCAGTGATAACACAGCCGCCGGTCTTTTTAACTTAGAGGCATCCTCAATGATATGTAATAACCTTCTAACATTATCAGAGGCGAGTCTAGATCTAATAAATCCAGACTGATCGGAATAAACAAGCTTAGTCATATAGACTTGGAGGCGACGGGCTAACAATTTGGCATACATCATTGCATCTGCATTCAGCAATGAGAGAGGTCTGTAACTTGCACATTCACTGTGATCTTTGTCCTTTAATAATAAAGAAATTATAGCTATATTAACATCCCTTGAGAGGGAACCCTTTTCTATAGAAAACTGGATCATATCAAGAAGGAGGGGGCCCAGGACATGCCAGAAGGTTAAATAAAGCTCTGGAGGTATCCCATCAAGGCCTGGCGATCTCCCTTTGGGCATATCCTGGACCGTCTTTAAGTTCCTCGATAGTAATACGGGAGCCCATAAGCTTTCTTGACTCATGAAATTGAGCTGTAAAGAAGCATCTAATGCTGCAAATTTTGTCAAATTTTTTTTTGTTTAACCGTACGTGCTTTACTTAAGGTGGAAGAAAAGTGTGGTGTTACTCCTGATGAAGCCCTTCACAGCATCCCATAACACTCTCGGATCATCAACTGAACCCTTGTTGATTTCTAAAAAATTGTGTAGATTCCTTTCAAATTGTATTTTAAATGATTCATTATCAAGGAGGGTAGAGTTAAAACACCATCTAGGCGCCTGGGCTAAAGCTACAAAACACCGCTGGATCGGAGAGAGCCATTTCTCCATCTTGTAAATTGCAAACAGGCAGTTCACAAATGCACTGTACAGGCGATTCAGTGTCATTATGTGGCTAATATTAAAATAAGTAAGTGTTCAACCTCATTTTCAGACCATTTCTCCATCTTTTTCATTGTAAATAATTTCACAGCCTACTACTGTTGAATGCAGCCACTATTTATCAGTATGACAGCATCTGGGCCCATCACTTTTATCTTACCACTAGTTAAATTGCAATGATGCCCACTGCTGCAAAGACGAGCAGGCCTCCTATTAAGATTCAGTGTCATTATGTGGCTAATATTAAAATAGCTAAATTGAATCATCAGTGTTCAACCTCTAAATTTTCTGGGAGATGTTTTTACTGAATTAAATCATTAGCGATCTTTTAATTTTTTATTAAATTAATTCAGATGCCACTTTAAATGATGTAAAAATGTATTTTGTGAAATTTTCAAATAAAGATTTAGTGAAATAACTTAAATATTTAACATTGTGCCAAAACGTTTTCATTGAATTTCTTATTAATTTCAAATGTTGGCATCTGATTTAACATGAAACCTACATGTCTGCATCTCCTAAACAATCAGTATCTGGTCAATGCACTCATCCAGTAATGCCACTATTTATCCCAAATGGTAGGACAATTTTCAGGAACATCTCCTCTTTCAAGAAGGCATCTGGTTCGTAGTCTTATTTATTTATTTATGAGACACATTTGTTCATATTGCAATATTGCTGACGAACAACAACAGTTATTACAATTATTTTGACTATTGAGCTACAATTATTTTATTGTAGTTAAACCTTTAAGTGCAGTGGCAGAGGTAGTGTTCCGCATTCTCTTTGAGAAATGTGCACCTCACCTTTAGGCAAAATTAGAAAAAATATGAATTAAAGAAATAACATCAGGAGACACTGGCCCATGGACAAGTAGTTAAATGAGTATATGCGTGGTTGACATGTTGATGGATGACAGACATTTCATGATGTTAATAGTGTGTCAGCCTATTGGCCTCTACCCTACAGGGATCTGTTTTACTCTCCAAAGTGCTCATCACTCACTCAAGGATGAATATTTATGTGAATAAGCATCTTTTTCAATATTGATGTACACACAACAAGGCCTCAAAAGTGCTGAAGGGGGTGTTTTCCTTGAAGGGCTTTTTCCCCCTTGAGCTGTACAACTGCAGAGGCTACAAACTACAAACGGAACTCAAGTGCTGTTTTATCTATCAGGATGGATAGCAATACTCTGCATTGGCCGTAAAAATATTCTGCCTGAAATGGCCTTAAAACGTATCATTCAGGGACCAAAATATGATCTTCCAAGTTATGTTCCAAGTGGTATAGGCTTGACATTCTGTATCTGTTGAGGGGGTTGTGAATAAAGGCATGCGTTTTTCACCACCACTCTCAAGAAGCTGCAGTAGGCAATCTCTTGTCAGTAATTAGTGGCAATTACTCAAATGAACATGAATTATACAATTAAGTGCCAATCTGAGTGGTGGTGCAAGTCTACAAATTGACGTTGTTTCAGAGAGGGGAGTTTCCTTTGATGGACAACTTTTTACACCTCTACGACAAGTCATGAAAGAGGAAACAAAAAAATATCTGACAAAATTTGACACCAAAAATATTAAATATGAACTGAATTTTAAATATCAAGGCATACCATCAATAACAATTTTGTTCTTTATATTTTTATTTTGCCTTTAGGCTGTCCAAAAAAATTCATTTTGCTTTCAATAGATTTTATACATTTGGGTGGTTTAAAAATATCTGCCCACTCATTTCAACAAATCAGTTTCTTTGCTCCAGGATGGGCATGATATGTCCTACAGTAGTGTTCTGCATTCTCTGAGAAAATGCCACAATCAATGGAGTGGGTGACTATCATGATGCTGGACTATGCAAACTGCAGATCGTATTAAGTTTGATACTCATTTATAAAAGTATTGTAGCTCAATAATAATTTCTGAATAAAACATATATATAATTACATAATACATATAAAACTATGTCAGGTGTTACAAGGGCTCACCTGCTAGAAGCCCGAAGTGGTGGAGGGGTGGAGGTCAATAGCGCCTCTCAAACTCACACTGTACAGTACAAGTTAATCAATGAAATCACAAAATAACATTGCAACCAAATGCGCCCCTGCGCTCCTAACACACACAAGCAAATGGAAATAATATTACATATTATACTGGCTATAATGACGCTGAACTTTATCTAAAAAACGCCTTTCTTGACTATCATGAACATTTTCTGTTCATTTTTTAGGGTAATAATAGCACTATACTGCATCACTATGAGCTTACTACTAGCTAGTTAGCATGCATATAGTCCAGCTAAACTAGCAGCAAAACAGCAGAAGCTATTTTACGTCTGGTTTGTGCATAATGAACTTTCAGCCACATTGAGCCAGACTCAGCCAGTATTTAAAAGGTGCAACTCCGCTGTGTTCAATTTAGTTTTATTTGTGTGCACCTTCAATTTTTAAATTAGTGTGCAATATGTTTCAGTGTTCTCATTTATTGTCTTGAGCAGCACCTCCTTATTGTTGTTCCTTTTAAAATAAGCATTTACTCATCTATTTGTATCGTTAAATTTAAGTATGTTATTTGTATATATCTTGGATGTAATATTTGTGTGCAATATTTTTCAGTATTTCTTTGTCTAGTAGTATATTTTCTTCAAATAAAAGGGGTGCCTAATGCGCCTTGTTACAACATAGGTACTTGTTTTGCGTGGCCTCCCTGGGGCTTGGGTGGGGGGGATATGACTGATCTCATCTAGGGCAACCAAGTGAGCCAGGACCGCCACTGTACATCCCACACAAGATCAGTGACAAAGATGATTCCCTGACAATATAAGAGATAATGTCTGATTAACTATGCATCATCAAACATTTCTAAAACATTCTTTTTGTCTTGGAAGGTGCATGCATGTCTCCATCTTTGCAACTGTGCCGTCTTGCCTACTTCTAGCTGAGTTAAGAGAGCTCCAGAGGTCTCTTAAATACTTGACAATTTAAGAGTACATTTAAGTCAAGAGAAATTTGATAAATCACCTTTATTCTTAAATTTGACTGTAGGAGTAAAAGTCACCAATTATTACACTTAAGTTACACTTGAGACAATTTTTTACTTTGAGTGGCTGGATACAGTTCACAATTTAAGTTTCTCCTGTATTCAGGTAAACTGCTGTTTGATTTCATGCAGCATGGCTTCACTGTATGCAGATTTTATTTAATTACATACATTATATTTTACACCTCTTAAAAATGAACTGTTCTGCATTCAGCTAATTGTTGGTCATAAAGGCAGTGGAAAAATACACATTCTCCTTTAATAAGCGAATAAATCTAATTCTCATTACTAGTTTAGTTTCTATTTTTGGCTTTGAAATAAGCCTTTTGTCACTGCATGCAGAGCTCCGTAGCTGCGTGTGCCACTTTTACAGGGGCAGGTGTAGCTGACCCAGAGCCGCGTTTAGAGCCGGCAGAGAATCTTTATCTTCAATGACAGCTGAGAGCAGCATAAGGGACCACACAAGTTTCAGCCTTATCCAACTGTGAAGTTAGATTTAATGGCGGCTTAGCGGTCAATCAGTGGCATTCATACACTGTGGGAGGCGGTGTCTGCATGATGATTGACACATGCTCGAGCCATTTGCCACTGTTGTATAGGGACTTCAGCCTATCCGCCCCTGCGTGGGTGTATTCCGACAGCTGTGAAGCCCCTCACTCCCTACATAGCCTAGATGTTTCTGATGTTTATTTATGAATAAGTCTGTGTGTGAAGAGAAACCTATTGTCTGATGAAAAGAGAAGAGGGGCCACCATTTAGCCTTATATACATTTCAAAGGGCCAATATTTACATAATACATAATATATGCATTTCAAAGGGTCAATATTTACATAATGCTCAGTTTTCTTATGTTAAGTTTTGATGCACCATGTTTTACATGTTCTCTCACTTGTCACAGTCTTCTGTACCCTTTGAGCCTTTTTTTGGTGGGTTATAAAAATAATAACACCAGCTGAAATTAGCATTTTTGAATCCAGCACAAATGCTAGTTTTCCCCCTAGGGTGTTCTGTAAAGTTATGAATTAGTATGGCTTGATACCTGCACCAGTGTACCTTTGTTGTCAGACTGGGACTAAGATTAGTTTATCCATTATTTGATTTATTTATTATTTTAAATTATTATCTTTAAGCGAATATGACTTTGCACCAAAGCTACAAGTTTTAATTTATTTTCTCATTTTATTGGCAAAAATTCTCTCATGATGTAGAGCAGGGGTCAGCAATTATACTACGTTTTGTGCCAAATGAATTTTCTGCAGATGGTGGGTGGGCCAGGTCACAATTCGGATAATTCATACACTGCAAAATGACCACAATTTTAAACCCAATTTTAAACCCACCCAAGTACATTTCATTAATGACAATAACATAATAATCTCTTACCTTGATTAAACTAATACACAATCACTCATGTCAGTTCAATTCAATTAAGCTTTATTGCCATGGCCATTACAACAACAGTCTCAATTTTTTTAATCAACTTTTACTTTGCTGTGCATACGCTATGCTACTTATCAAGCCAACAAGCCTTGCTTGCTTGCTAGCAAGAGGAAATGGCAAAAGATTATCGTGAAAATTGCAGTGTCAAAGAAGAAAGAACATATATGCATTCATATATGTCATTTTCTAAAGCCAGGTCAATGTGCATCATATTCAATGCAACTCCTGCCGTTAGCAAAGAATTTAATCCGAGACTCCTTATGAAAATGCAACATAACCATTTCAGTACTTCCTTTCCAGGACCTGATGCAAAAAGAATGGAGGCTAATAATAATTGCCTACTCTCTACTCTCAAGTCCTTGTCTGTGCCACCATTAAACAAGAGAAGGCTAAATGCGCATCCTTTCAAGTTACCTGGATTCTTGCATTCAGCCGTTTGCCAATGTAGAAATAATTCAAATATTTTTAGTTTTACACAAGTATTTTAGGCATTTTACATCCAAATGACGTGTGGCCAGTTATTAGATATATAGCCTAGTTTTCTTTTATCTGCCAAGCACTCACAAGAGAGTACTTTTGTGTGTGGGAAATCTTTTTGTCAGTCAAGCCCAATAGCATGTCAATTGTTGATGCAATAAATTGCTCAACTCTGTTTTCCCTTTAACAGAGACAAACACACCACAGGACAGCAGGGTCATCCCCAGAATTTTTTTGACAAGGTTGTTTCAATACTTTAGCTTTTTGCATTTTTCAAACACCTATAACTGGAATTAGCATAAATAACGTAGCCAACACAGTAATAAAGTGCCAAACAATTTATTAAGGATTAATTCTTTTTTTAAGCGCAATTTAGATCACAATCCTTAAGCAGTAAGGGGAACTGGCTTAATTCCATGCAACCTTGTGCTTTGCAGAACTGCAAAATATAAAGGAATTGTTCAAGTAAAGAACTAAAGAATTTAAGTCTTCCATTAAAAAAGTAAGTTTGTCATGGACAACAAGCTTTTTTGTATCTAAGCATTATAGAAAGCTCAGTACAATGTTAAGTACAATGGTTGAAAAAACAGGGAAAGCAAGAGAGATAGCAAAGTTAAATATAAGAAAGATTAAAAAGAAAAAATGTAAGGGAGGAAGCAATAGTAATCATTTTTAATAATCTAAAAAATTAACAATAATACAAAACTTAACAATAATACAAAATATTAAAGATAATAAGTCCTCCAAGGTTGGGGTGGTGGTGGTTGGGTTTAGAAAAAAATCCCCATAAAGACCATGAGGAAAACCACAGATGCAGGACTAGATCAGTCATTCCAGTAACACCAGTGAATCTAGTGACTCCATTTCTGCTCTCTAAATACTTTAATGTTTCCAGGTTTGAAAAGGTTGATTTTACTGTGACTGCTCAAAACACACATTTGAATGAATTGTGTTTTAATTTGTTAGATGCTGCCATTTTAAATGATTGTAGAATAAAGTTTATAGCGCACAGTCTATTTGGTTACTTGTTACAAGTATACTTTAGAGTATGAATGCTTATACCTTATTAAGTGTGAATGCTTACCCCAGCCCCCCTCTGGGAGTGCCAAAAGTGTGCAACTATAACAGCGTATGAATCTGCTCAAGCATACATGAATATCCACAGTGTGTGTTCATACATTAACCACACAGCATGTTTATTTAAAATATGTGCATACACACATGTTTATATTATTCCACTTCTGTGCTCATAAATGCTTTTACTCAGAAAAGAGAAGAAAAAAAAGAAAGAAAAGTTTCAACAAAAAAGAGTCTTGGAAATGTTTTAAGCTACCGACTCATTCAAAGTTGGATTTAGTTCCACAAACCGCTTTCGGTAGCTAATCTTCCAATATCACCGCTACCGCTATCTCCTCCCATGCAATAGCGTAGTTCGGTCATACAGAGAAATCTTTGCCTAGCAAAAGCTACTTTTTACCGAAGAGTAATTTTCACAGCCAACACGACCAAGACAGATAACTTTATTTAAAAATCAGAAAAAAATTAAGAAGTGAGCTTCCATATTGATATATGTATCATACATTTTTTCAAAATAAACGTTCTGCTGCACGCAAAACATTGAAAAAGTCATTTTCAACATAATTAGTGAGCTTACCATTTCATTGGAACTTGACCTATGAACTAGTCAGATGGTGGAAAGTGGATGTATTTTAGTTAGCTAAATAGCTGCATCTGTCTCAAGCTGTCCCAAATCTGATCTGTTGCTCCTGGAAAATCGCTGTACCATACCATACCATGTGCATAACAACAGTACACAGAATAATGCGATCCTCTGGTTGAGTGCCGTTTGAACATATTTCAGTCTGCAATATTTCGCTAGATAGTGGCCAGGGGGTATTTAGAGTGACTGAGTAATTGTCAAAAGGTACATATACAAAATAATGGAAACACCTAATGAAAAAATACTTGTATTTTGAAGGAACTAAATTACAATTAAAAAGTGCTCTACACATGTGCTGTAAGTTAATGTTAGTAGGCCTACTAATTACCAATATATAATATGCTATTAAGGACATTTTAATATCAATGCTCATGAGTGGTCTGACATGTTTTAAAAGAGGTAAAATAGTTGGTGCCCAAATTTCAGGTACGGTAGTCTCAGAAATGGCAGAATGATTTGTCAAGGGGAACAATGTCATGTCATGACAGCATATGTCAAACAAGGAAAAATTGCAGTGGTCAAAAGTCTAAAGTCACTGGCAGGGATAGACGGACATTTAACAGGATAGTTGCTAAAAAAACACAAAACACTGGCCTCAAAAATGACCACAGAACTGAATCTACACCTCCATGACCCATAATACAAAACTGTATGTTGAGATCTTCACAAAGCTGATATTTATGGTAGGGCTGCCATTCGGAAACTCAACTCCATATTAGTTTATAAATATTCGCATACTGTTTGGTGTTTCCATTATTTTGTCCACCCCCTGTAGTTTCCCAGGCAACGGACCTTGTTTAGTTACAGAGAAGAGTTTTGAAATGGAGGAATTGTAGGTAAGTGCAGTGTATGCCTCAAAGATTGTGCTGTTTATAGTGAGGCACTGTTACAGACCGACTATTGCTGGTCAGTGTCAGGGAAACCGTCAAGCCCATTGAGTTATTTGCTTCCCCAGTCCTTGATCTTCATGTTATTACCCATAATCCTAATCTGTCTAACAGGGCAGAAAGTGACAGAACAAGCAATAAAGACTGAAATGTTGGTCTTTTGTTTGATTTGAGCTACAGGGTTCTTCTGCTCCCCCATGATATGGATTTATGCAGGTGGTTTGCTATAACCAGTATCTCTCTGCTTAGAGACAAAGCAAAGTTTTGTCTACATGAATTCTTCTTTTTAAATCCCAGAACAATTAAAGTTCCATCAAGTATTAACAATACGTTTTATTTTCCCATTTCACTGCCGACATACAGTGCTTCTAGACAATTGATTAGTCTGGTGACCTCGGGAGGCGGGGTAGTTTAGAAAGCATATTAATATTCATTCAAATCCCACACTTCTCCTTTGGTGAAGCAACATCATCCAATTTAGTCTCTGAAACAGTCCCGGGAAGCCTGAGCTATCTCCGGCTTCCATATACAATGTTAATGGAACCCAGCAGATGGACAGTTGGGGTGGGCTCATTCCCAGTGGAGGATAATGAAAGAGTATTTGTATGAAAGCAGCCTTGATATCCTCTCTGTAGTTACTTGCAGGAGCCCACAGTCTGTAGGAATCATTCTTACTTTGTGAGCATGACCTCGTGATGGCCGGTCTGTGCCCACATGCGTTTATAGCCTGCACAGAGGGAATAGGAACGTTCAACAGCTACAAGACCGACATGTAAAAGTAAAATGTAAAATCTGTCAATTTGAAAGATGGAGAGCCTTGGGCAAAAAAATGAAATAAATAACGCAGAGTATTGATCTCTTCCTGACTTGAAGAGATCCTTGTTGCTTGGTTCTAGCTAGCACCCAGACTACAAACTATGTTGCTGACAAGTTTTCCCGTCATTATTCCTCACCCAATATAAACAACCCCTAATATCACAGAGTAACTCTTTATGGTGTCCAGTTAACCCAAATTGTCTGTAGGGTGTCACTCCAGTGAATAGTTTCCCTGTCTGGGAATAATATGGCCCCCATTTGCTGAAGCATGCTGTGTCTTCTTTTTTGACTTTTATTCAAGCATCGTATGTATCTGCTCTCTCTACTTTTTGGATTTCCAAGCAATCCAGTCCACATTGCTGAAGAAATACCAAGAATAATTTGACACGCAGAGCCTGCATCCTTTCAGTACTGCACCACGCTATGATTTGTCAGGTGGAAATGTAGCCTCGATCTCATGTAGGACCAGAAACAGAGTAGACATGTTGTTTTTTCACTCTGCTTTTGGGAGCTTAGACCAAGGGTCCTTCCTTCAGCTCTTCCCTTTCTGATCATTCAGCAGAAATGATGTCTTTGTTTTTAGACATTTTAAATGGAAAGTGTAGAATGTGTGCATTAGATGCTTGAGAACATTCACCTTCAGAATAGTTTCCTCAGCTGATATGAAATTTATGATGTGTGAAATGTTTAGTGTCCTCTATGAAGTTTCCCCAACTGTTGGATGGTAAAACAAACTTCACCGGTCAATGAACTTCCAATATTTGCAAATGCAGCATTCAACTGCCAAACATAAAACGATTTTTCATTTAGAATCCAATTAAAATGGGACATTTTCTCTCACTGGCAGAAAAAATGTTTATCTTGTATTATAATTATTTTCATAATATTCTTTTAACTTTTTGAAGTTGCCAGCATCTTTAAGTTCAATACTGGTTCTGCTTGATTGTTCTCATTTCATCTGTAAAGCTTGTGCAGTGGGCAGGAGGGCTTTTGTGCTGTGCACACATCTATGATGTAGCTCTTTGGTTGTCAGCACAGTTGTTGTCATTCAGGCCTGTCTACTGTGTTTTTGGACATAGCACATAAATCCTCCACATTTCTTTCTGCTGCAGCATTGTGTGCTTTTTTAGGGCCTGGATTTGAATGTGTTTTCTGTAGTCTTGCTCCCCAACTTGACTCATCCAGTTTGAGAGTCCCTGCCAGGATGCTGGCTTCCCTTCAGAGTCTAAAAGCATGCGAGCCACCCTCTCCACCACAAGACAATGAGAATGAGGTGGTCAGTTTTCAGAAAGTACCGTAATTAACTTTTTGACCTACGTAAATAATGAACACATCATTTACGATGTACCTTGAGAAAAATCCACTCAACATGCATTTGAAGTGTAGAATTATTATGCTGTGAATTATTTATGGGTAAGATTGCATTCGGCCTACTCTGCAGTTCTCCCTTGGTTCACTTTGCTCCATTGAGTCCCCAGGCCAGATGTAGTGAGACAACGTGCCGTTCTCTGTCGTCCTACATAGTCCAGGTCTCACTGGTAAATGGCTCATGGGGTTTACCGAGATAAGTCTTGATCCTGAATTGAGGGAAACCTTAGCCTGTGGTGTGGAGAAGGAGCCCCAATTCCAGTGTTAACTTTGCCTTTGTCTGGGGTAGCAGGGCTAGCTTTACCCCACCATTATAACTGTAGCACTGCATGTGACTTAACATAGCATTCCTAGACCATCACAAAGCTGCTGCCTGTGGGAGATTGTCAGGTATTCCACCAGCTGCTTTACTATAGTTAATAGCAGATCACTCTGATAGAATAACTATTTTCACAAGTCCATGAATCAAAAACGGTAATGTCCGCACACTGGCACAATGCTCCCAATTTCATTTCATTAGCATCTATAACAAGAGACGTGTCAAGCTAGCACTCGTCATCAAGCCAAGCAACACTTAACACAGGCATAAAATGTGCTTCCTGTCCATTCAAGAATTTCTCATCATGTAATTTCCAGTATTAAGTGTGGCACTTATGCATCAGGGTTTATTATAAAGTTATGCCTCTGCAGGAAATCGGAAGTGTTTTCTCCAGTTCCCATCAGTGGATCCTCATATTGCAAGGGTAGTGTTGACTCAGATAACCATACAATACGCTAGCTAGGTGCTGAACAGAGCGCTAACGTACATACATGCACCTGTGTGCTGTATTGTACTGTACATACGTACTACACATGTGCATTCATATCACTTGACTCTAGTTCAAAATGGAGGGTGTAATTTACTAATCTTGGGCCTACCAAGGCCATGTAACAAAACGACACTCAACTGTTATGATTTATCAGTTTAATATCATGGCCTATACACATCCTATAGATGTGTGCATGTATTGTTTTCACTGACCTAATCTAAGGTCTAATTGGGTCAAAGTGTTACACGATAAAGGTTTGTGTGGGGAGTAGTGTTCTATGCTATACTACGTGCTATACTTTTTCAAGACAATGTTGCCAACCTTATCAAACACTGATTTTATTCCACCATACATTTTTGGTCTGAAATGATTATTTTCATATATATTTCATACGGATAAGTAACGTCAGGGATGTTTGTCAATGTGGTATCGATAAAGATGTTAACTTAATTGTTCACTGTACCATATAAACCACATATGTTTTGGCAACACATACCTTTTGTGTATTGTGCCAATAAGGAATCTGACATTTTCATATAAATTGTGTACTAGCATATGAATAGCATTGACTGCTATTCACATAATACAACTGCATCTACAACACCTTGACATTGAGAGAATGAGAGAGAAGGAGATTGAGATAGAGAGCATAGTGTGTGTTGCTGTTGCTGCATTGCTGAGTGTGTGTGTGTGTGTGTGTGTGTGTGTGTGTGTGTCTGTAATGTGTGAGGTGGAGGTGCCTGCAGAGGGATTCTGCTCCCCTAAGCGCTCAGGTTCTCAAGTTGCAGATTATTGCTGGTTTTGCCACTTATTCACTGTGTCAGACTGTTCTAAGGCCCTCTGTGTTGTCCTCCATCAGCATTGCGCTCTCTCACTGTCTCTCTCTGTTTCTTGTATTATGCATATATTGCATTTGAAAAAACAGTTTATATCAACTTACTCATCCAATGGCTAGTTTTCTTCAGAAGTTAGTCAGTGAACAAATTCTAAAGATGGCTCTGTAGCAATGCAAAATTGATGGCAATTAAACCAAATCTTGACATCATTTATTTACATTTCAACATTTCAGTCTGTTCCTAGAAATACATGTATATGTACATGCTTTCTGACTTTAACAGGGAAATTAAAGGGGAAATGAATGAAAACTCTTCAGCTGAAGGCAGTTCAACCATTTATTTTAGAAGATGGTCTTGCTCTCCCCTTTCCACTACACTGTCTACTTTGAGAGACTGTAATTGCCAGTGGCCATGTCACAGCTGAAAATAGATTTGTGAAGAAAATATCTGCACAGATTTATCACAGACACAATATATACTGCGGGTTGCAGGGTGAACATTTATTTCCTAATGTGGCATAAAATCAAACAAATTATATTTATGTTGATTGCTAACTGGCTCGGTCCTATAGAACAGAAAGGCTATACATACATAACTAGAATACAAACTTCAATATCACAGTCGTTCATTTAAAATAGTGCTGCACAGGGGAGCACAACATATTATTTTAAGCAAGAAAATGCCACCTAAGTGCTCAGTTCTATCCTATTGGTCTTTTGTGGAGGTTGCCATAGTGATGAATTCCTATTGGTTTATTATAATTGAGGACTCTGCTATGGTGGGCTTCTGTTTATGTTTTGAATAATAGGAATTCCTGAAATAATTAGTTACTTTTGGTGTTATTTATTGGAGGTTCCCACAGTGATATTCTCCTATTGGTGTATTGCAGTGTTAAAGATACTGAAGTGCTTTGTTAGAGAGACATTTTCTGGCTTAATGTTTTCCCTTTTAAGAAAGACTAAAACAGTTATCAGAAAAACACATCCTGGACAGAATACACAAGAAACATACATACTGTTATTTTACTGAGATATAAGTCACATTTGATTCTATGATGATTCTACATTTGAAGTCTATGGTTACTAAATAATTGTGTATCATTTTACAGTAAGAACATACCCAGCCTAAGGTGGTTGCAGAAGAGATTTGAATGGACAGTTATTTTGTCTTACCAGTTGTTTTGCTTAATATGATAGTCTTGATAAATTGTTTACTCCCATCATGGACTTGAGCTGATCTATGCAGTGTCAGGGAACAGAGTGAACATGAAAATTAACATTAATATTCATGTGTGAAAAGTCATGAAAGTGTGAAAGTCATTAATATTATTAAGAGTGAAAGCAAAATTGGCATGTCTGATCTCTGCCTGCTGCTCAGAGCTTTTGATGAAAGCTGAAATATCTGTCTGATTGGTGGGTGGGTGGGTGGTTGGTTGGATTGATCGATTGATTGGTTGGTAGATTGAGTAGTTGATTAACTGACTGACTAACATACTTAACTGATTGGTATATTGATTGATTGATTTGTTGATTGATTTGTTGATTGATTTGTTGATTGATTTGTTGATTGGCTGGTACTTGACTGATGCATTGATTCATTGATTGTGTTTCCATCTTTAGGGTGCAGGTGGAGTTCTGCGTGAATGAGAACACCTTCAAGGAGAGGCTGAAACTTTTCTTCATCAAAAACCAAAGATCAAGATGACATTTTTGAGCAGTTCATTGATTGTGTTTCAGTGGTGATGGCATCTTTAGGTCAAGCCATGGTCAAAGCATGTGGGGTAGATTCTCGCTTCGGGTGCGAGAGGTCGGGTTCAAATCCCGGATGAGAACACCTTCAGTGAGAATGTAAATGAGGGAGACAAGTGACAACCAGGTGTCTGTTCTTCATCAAAACCAAAGATCAAAACCCCTGATCTAAGTGACAGCTCTGAACCTATAAAACTCAAAAACAACCCCAGGACTTTTGTAGCAGTGCTTTACAAGGGTTGGTGTCGTAGCTGATGTTACTAATACAAAGGGTGATCTACGTGGTGTAAGACACAGATGTATACCTGCAGGTATCTTACTAAGTGCCCTACCTCTCGTTTGTGCAGTGGTGATCAAAAAGGTATCAAAACCAAAACTGTAATCAAAAACATAATCCACTTGGCTGCCATCTCTCTAACAAACCAGAACTGAAAATGGTGCAAGCCCAAACTGGTCCATATAGGGTGTGGTGAACAGGCAGATTGTTTTCCAGACAACAAAACACAGGCTTGAAAAGACCCCTCCACCCGAGGCAGATTTTTTCCCTTTTTTTACAGAGATAAAATATTTGTTCTGTTTTACCTCAGGGCTTGGTGTTCTAGGTACTTAAAAGAGTGGAAGATTATTTAAGATATTTTGTTGTTACTATTTCACCCTACGTGTCCCTGCAGAAGAGACCGCACAGTGTATTCATTTGCAGCTTTAGTAGATACTCTTTTGTGTACAAGTTATTGTACAATACATTTTGCATTCTGCAGTTCGTTTGAATATCTGTCCCTCCAGGGATTCTGACTCAGTTCTCATGTTCAGTGTCTAGAGCACTAACAAATACTCCATCTTACTTTCACATCCAATTTATATCAAATTGATTCTGAATGTAATATCATTGATTTGTTGTCCCTGCACTCTTCCACCCCACTCTATACCTGTCTGCTTATGACTACATAGAAAAGCTTCCAGAATGATCTCAGCTGTATTTGTGTGTGTGTCTTGACTGCTAAGATTATGGAATATTCTGATTGTTGACAGCCAAATTGTCATGCATGTATGTGACTGTGTGAGGCCCTGAGGACAGAATGTATCCCCTCATACAAGCATCCACAGATGTGAGCTAGTGATGTGAAGCACAGTAAAGCTTCTGAGAATATTCAGGCGAGTTGCCAAGCAGGCAGTGCCACCCTCTGGCTCAGAGCTACTCTAGCAGCTATGCAGAGCTACTGATATATATGTGCGTGTGTGCGTGTGTGTGTGTGTGTGCGCGTGCGCTTGTGTGTGTGTGTGTATGTGCGTGTGCGTGTGTGTGCGCGTGTGTGTGTGTGTGCTCCACTTGTGAGAATGTGCATGCGAATGACCTAGAGCCTCATTTATAGAATGTATGTATTTCAATTTAGGAACTGGCCGTATGTGTAGTTCCTAAATTGCGCGAACAAATGAATAAAGTTGCGTTTCTTTCTAAATGGGGCGGTGTTTCTCTTGTGAACCCCAAGTCATGATGGAGAGTGAATTTGGTATGACAGCATGTCAGACTGAAGTGAATAAGCAAGATTAGTTCTGCCTCTGAGCATGGATGGAAAATTCCCAATGAATCCTGAGGAAGAGAACCAACGTGACACCACCACTGCAGCTTCAGATAGAGAGGGTCCCTGGCTGGTGTTTTTCTGTCAGGCTAGATAGCTTCATTCAGCTGTCTCTGCACCTGATCTGAGAGGTGCAGGTTGGAGAGGGGGGCCATGGGAATGGGCAGGTCTGACCGGACCTGAGGTTGCTGGGAAATAAGGAGGACCAGGGTTGATAGGACTGAGGGTACAGGAAATCAATTTTTTTAAATTGCAAACTGCCAATTTAAAAAAATTAATGATTTGCTTAAAAACCCCTTTCCATCTCTTTGGTTGAAAATCCCATCACACCTTTCACCTACTTTCAGTTCTAAGTTATGTAAATGAGTGAAATTTGTCATGGCAACCAATCCATTCAACCTATTGTGGCTTCTTCGTATAGAGAAAATGATGGCTCTCGGGACAAAATGTTGCTTTAGTAACCTGAGGTAACAATGAAGGATTTTGAAACATTGATACTTGTTATTATGGAGAGGTGCTTGACAAAGCCGTTTGATGCGTGGGATTTTTTTTTTCTTGTTTGCTTTCGGCTCCTCTGAACATATGAAGTGTTTTTAGAATAGTCTTGGAGGGATGGAGGGATGGTAATATATAGACCTCTCGTACCTCTTGCTCCTCTTGGTTGGGCTATTGGTTCACCTGTGCAATGAATCAGGCACCAGACTAGATGACTGCTCACCCTGTTGACCTTGTGACTCTAGAGAGGAGCAATGCTCTTGTATTCCCAATCATGCTACTTTTACAGATTTGCATATTTAAATATCTTGGTTGACAAATACTTACGTCTCAATTGGACGATCACAAGTTCCCCTGAATTTGGATGTGCTCTAGGAAAATTAAAGATTTGCATGCGCATCATCTACTGTATGCAAAAGCCTACAGCCATATTAGATTTGATCCCATCAGAAAGTTCAAATGTTAACTTTAACTCTGATAGAAGCTGTGCTCCTATGATCCTTCACTGCTGGGTAGATATGCCCTGTGCATGTGTGGGAGGGATTCTACATTAGATTAGGCAGATTTTCACAAAACAAATAAGTCTTTAATGCAAACACATTTTTTCTATACTTTTATACCTAGATTTTGGTGGAGTAAGAGTTGGAGCTTGTTGGAGGTCCTCTCTGATATACATATATTGCTTGTTCTCTCTGTGTCATGACTGGAATTATTCAAACATCTCTCTGAGGTTGTGTCTAGCTTGTGTGGCTCTAAATAATATCCTAGCCTGGTTCTGGGTTGTTGAGACAGTGTGAAGTGCTGGGGAGGATATGATTTTGGATGGAGATGGATAACTATTAGACTGATTGTTCATGATTAATACCACTGTGGATGGTATGGAGTGAATCCCACTCAAGATGTGTTTTATGCTCCATCCGCTTACAAGAGACATCGTGGAAATGATTGAGTCGGATTAAACCATGAATTTTCTGGCTATGTTTAAATTGCTCTGCCACAGTATGCTCTGAGCAATGAGGTTAAATCAATAAATCCACCAACAGTATGGATGAATGTGTCACTAATATGCATATGTGTATGATTCATTATTGATCAGTTTCTATGTTCAAAAGTATTGATCAAATTGTGTTTGTGTAAATGGGAATATTGATGTGTTAGTTGATACATTTACCTGTTGGTGGGTTACGGATTGGTACAATTATTGTACAATTAATGTGCGTATTGAATGCATTTACATAATGTCCACTTTTGCTTTGTACAAAGGGATATTGTACTCAAAGGGGGGGAAAAAATGTAATAAATATGAAAAGTCACCTTCAACTGATTTGCTAATGAAATGTGTGTAGAGTGCATGGTAGCTGGACAGCAGAGTTAGCCTGTGGTTCTATGTGATGTAGGACTAGACAGTGATGTAGATGCCAGTGTGCCCAAATCTCCCAGCCCCACCTTTATGCTCTCCCGTGATCCGGCAGGTCTGAGAATCCGGATCTTCAACTTCTCCCTGAAGCTGCTGACATGCCTACTGTACATTGTCCGAGTCATGCTGGACAATCCGGGTGGGATTCAGCCTCAGTGGTGAGGTTCTGCTTGTCTTCTTTGCAGTCCAACTCTGTGAAATCCCTGCAATTAATACATTTTTAACTAACTGCTTAGGAAGGATAATGCCCACCCCTTACATTGCCAATTGAAGGCTCCCCTTCATCCCAATGAAGAACAAACTTCTGGTTTATTAACCAGATGTTGTCAAGATCACCACTGCAACACAAGTGTAGCATAACCCAAAAGTCACACAACCCTCCTCCACTACACTATAAGCTTGAGAGAGATCAGATCTGCTTCTAGAGTGTACTGTAAAACTGTCATGTTAAAGGCATGCTAATTATTAGGTTATTCTGTTTGGTACTAGAAAGTAATACACTATAATTAAAGGTAAAGCTATAAGGCTCAATTTTCCATGGTGAAATTTCTTGTTTTGGTCTTAAAAGGAGCACATCAACAGGATTTGGTGATTGAGTCAGTTGAAACCTCTCAGTTGAAGGCTCAAATTATGAAATTCATGTCAGCATTGCAGTCAAGTCTTTGTTTATGACCAGACTGTGCAGCATTGCAATCACTTCCTGTTGTGAGGTTGATACGTGTGACGGGGATAGTTCAACAATGTTGCCAACCACTTATCAAGACGGAGGGCTCTCCTTGGTCGTCATGGAAACCACACTCAACAAATGTGTTTGTTATCTGCAGTGCATGTGCAGGCTGTTGACTGGACCTATGTTTCTCCTCTGTTTTCCTGTCCGTTATTGGCTACTTTTGTAGTGTGGACTGTCAGTTGAACAAGACAACATACTCCACAGACATCAACTGGTAAGGGTGATAACGCAGGGAGGGGCGATGTTCCCACACACTGTGTTCTGTGTTGTGTTGTCTCCATTGCCCTATGTTTTGTGAATACCATGAACCAAAATTCTCATTTGAGGACAATACAATTATTATTTTCCCTTATTCGTTTGAAACTAATTTACATTGTGTCTCGTAGTATGAATAGGTATCATGATAAGTCATATTTTCTACATAAACATAGGTAAATAAAATCACATACACTATAAGTACAGTATATATACCCTTTTCAAAAAATGAAACCTACTGTGCAGAAAATTGTCTTGCTGTTTTTGTAAGGGTTGAATGGTGGATCAGAGCATTCCTGGCTATGCGTATGAAAATGGTGTCATCTCACTCTGTCCTCACAGGGAGTTGATATTCTGGGTTGACAGAAAGGTCCATGTGTGGGCGATACAGGTAGGAGGACACAGGGCAAGGGTCAGTGTTAATGACTACTGTACAGTACTTATCCAGGGCTTCTTACAATGTATAGTTTTTAGAGCTGTCACCATAGTCAAAAGTCTTGTATAGCAGTATATTGCCATTTTTCAGGGTTTTAGAATAGATAGATAGATCGATTGAAGTTGGTTTGTCAACAGGACCATAACAGGTAACATCATATAGAAACATGAAATACACAACAGGACAAAATATGAAATACACAAAGAGACCCAATAATGGCAGTGATAGTGAAAGAATTTGGCCTTAGAATATTGTTTTTCACATTGAATGTAAAGCATTTTCTCAATTAACTGAAAGGTTTTTGGTCAGTGATTTTTATGAGGTTATTTGAAAGCCACGTCTTCAGGTTGCTCGGGAGCCACACGTGCTCTTGACGTCTCAGTGTGTTCCTCTCATGTTCCAGGTGATCGTAGCCTTAATCAGTTTCCTGGAGGCCATGCTCCTGACATATCTCAGCTACAAGGTAATGCTGCTACCTCAAGTGCCTCAATAAGTATTAACTCTTTACATGTCACTTATGATGTTGTATTTATATGCCTTTGTGCTTATTAGCTTGCATGTATTTGTAGGAGGAAATGGTGCTGTGTGTTTTTGGTTTTTAAGTTGGCATCTGCATGTTTGTTAAGAATAAACAGTAAACACCATTAATTTTGTATTTACTATAATGTATATAATAATTGTGTTACAATTATTCTGATTATAACTTCTAATATGTTTCAGCAAAACAGATGTTAATGGTATTGGCTTCTGAACTGTAAATGAAAATTGAATGACTTGGTTTCTTTGTGGGAAATTATTCACCGTAGACTTTCTTTAGTTTTTAATACAACCATGGCTGCCACACTGTCATTTTCATTAATGTTTGTGTCTTGGTTCAGGGGAACATTTGGGAGCAGATGTTCCAGGTGTCCTTCCTCCTAGAGATGATCAACACAGTGCCCTTCATCATCACAGTAAGTATTTGAGCACATACATGCAGATACAAGTATTTCAGCACATGTGCATATTAGTTTACAAAGGTGAGTACATTTTATATATATATATATATATATATATATATATATATATATATATATATATATATATATAGTATATATATGTATTCATATCCAACCTATGCCTGTATGTGAATAAAAATATGGGAAAGGGAGGCCTGTAACATTCAGAGGCAGTTCATGGGTAAGCGAGCGACACAAATTATATTGAAAGCAGCTTCCACACAGGTGCTGTTCCTGAGTTAATTAAGCAGTTAACATTCCAGAATGCTCAATGTCATGTACACAAATGCTGAGCAGGCCTGGTGGCCTATAATTATGGCTAGCATGGCTAGAAAGCTGAAAGAGGGGCAATTGTTGGGGAATGTTTGGCAGGAGCTTCCGTGATGAAGACAGCTCAATTTGCTGGTGTTTCACAAGATACTGTGTCTAATGTGATGTCAGAATGGAACTCAATGTCATCAACAAAGGGCAACTGTGTTCAGAAGTGTATACTCCTGGATTGTGATGTCTATGCATTAGTTCGAGGTGCAAGGCTAAACAGACAGGCAACTCTAAATCAATAGACTGCAAATTTCAATCTAGGTGATCAGGCAGGTTATCAGGCAGTTTCATCAAGAACAGTCTGTCGAGAACTATTAAGGGACTGCATTCTGGCGTTTCCACCTTTTTGGCCACTACCTGTATATTGATGTAATTATGGGTTGGGAATAGGGAGTACTGCCTAGCAGGAATACTAATGAATCTGAAAATAGTGAGGCTGTTCTGTATATTATTGAGTCTCGAGCTGTTTAGTATATAGTTTAGGGCTCGAGGTAGTGCTTGATGTCCATGTATGGGATGGGCTCAATGAGTGAGGGCAGAGTTGGCCTCAGATCAAGGATGGGCTCCTATCCCAGTCCTCTGGCGTCACATTCCTGCAGGTACAGTGTTTACGTTTACATTGTTGCACAGTTCTACCCCTCAGCTCTATGTTAGAAGATGGAGAGGGTTACTGCACTCTCCCAGTCAAGTGAGTAGTGACAGAATGGCCATTAGAGGCAATAATTCTTGTCTCTAGTCTTTTTTTTTTTTCTTTTTCTACTTTTCCTTTTTTGTACTGGCAAGTGTTGGAAGTCTCAGGGTTTATAAATATGTTGGCTACATCACAATCTTTAAGCTGCTGTTGCCTTGCATCATCCGTATTCTTGCGTCCTTCCTCATTGCTCACCGGCCTGTGAAAGGCATCCAGAATCATCTCTGATAGGCAACAGGTACAAATATAAACGTGCAAACCATAATTTAAAATGTATGAAATCTGTGGTTTTACTCATCATGGTGCATGGAGCAAAGGACAAAATTCCTTTCTGCTGGTCTAGACAATGCTCTGTGAATTGTGGCATTGTGGCATCTGTGGCAGAGACCAGTCACTAATGAAGACCATTTTAATAGAGCTGACCAAAATTAGCAAATAATCAAAGTTTATTTGAAATGTATTTGAAATAATGTATTTGAAATAATTTCCAAAAGGCTTTCCTGAACACTGCCATGGGTATGTTTTATTAACCAAGAAGTTCCATACAGTCAGAACTGCCACCAGAGGTGATTGCCTTTTGTAGTTGTGGATGGGGAAATTAGTTTTATTGCCAGAAGGCAGTTATTGTTTTTAACCTGTGTTTTACAGATATTTTGGCCTCCGCTGAGGAACATCTTCATTCCAGTGTTTCTGAACTGCTGGTTAGCCAAGTGTGCACTGGAGAATATGATCGTAAGTCTGTTCTAATGCATCAGGGGCCACCAGCCTACATTACCCAGAGTCCTAAGTGTGACAGCTGGCTAACAGAATGCAGGATGCAGAATGTTCATGCTGTTTCTGAGCCTAATGCAACCATATTCATTAAAGTAACTTTGTCACAGGGAATCCTGTGCCTGTTAAACTTGAGTTTGGTGGTGAGAAGATAAGCTACAGTATAGACGGGCTCCCAGGTGGTGTATCCAGCCAAGGCATTTGTTCTTAATGTAGTGATGAGCCTCCAGAATTAATGCTGACCATGTCAGTGCCAACTGGCCATAGTGCTTATGCATAATTGATCATAATGTTGCCAAGGGAGGGAGCGATTTAGTTGACAATGTATTCCCTCACCACATCGTGCAATTGCAACTCCTTTGATGTATGAGGTGCCTGTGATCCACATCCACCAGCTGTTGTAGTTGAACAGACCTCTGGTGCAGTAACTGCAAAGCTCAGCTGGTGGATTTCAGTGTGAAGCTGCATTTCAGGGATCCATGTGCTTGTGTGTGCCCTCCCAAATTGACAAAGGACAGCAGCATTTGGACAATTACGATTCGAAAGTCCAAATTTGGAGAGAAGAGAAGAAACAAAAATAGGTGAAAAAAGGTGTTAAAAATAACAATGAGCTACATCAAGAACATAGCTCACAGTGACATACCATACACACAAATGTCCTACTTTAAATGTATTGCTTCCCAGAAGACACACAGAGCAACACATACAGTACTGAACTCAATTGTACGGTGTCTAGTGCTCACCGCAGGGGAAATGCATCAGTGTGCGTCAGTCTGGTGCTCAAGTGCTCGGGGATGTTCACTGTCTACTTAAACTGCAGACCGCTATCGACTTGTAAAAGTAAGAGCTCACTGTTTATCTACACAAGGCTCTGTTTTCAATCATCTTATTTGCATGTAAAACATTTTGAGTTATATACCTTTAGCTTAACCGTGCACATTCTGATGTGAAGGGAATGTGAAGTGTGTTTCTATTAGACATTTATGCACTTTTGGTAGAGTTTAATTGAGAAGTGGGATTTTCTCCATTGTACCCAGGAGAGAAATTGGATTTAAGCTTTTCTGTTTGTTTTCTACCTAGCGATACTCCAGCCAGTTATTCAACCCCCTGCTAACCACTATCTATTAGGAGCGGGAGTCTTAGAATCTGTTACTGAACATACAATAATCCACACTCAATTAGTCTTTCACATATAAAAGTTTTTTAATGCAGTTTTAACTGCCTGTTACATACCTTAGCTGATAGTGACTCACCACTATAAAGGAACCAGGATTTCCAAAGATCAGTCAGGCATGTATGGCACCAGGAGCAGAACTGGAGAAGACAGTTTACAGAATAAGTAAGAGTCGTGCCATGTCATTGTTTGCTGTATCATTCTGATACTTTGTAGTTTTTAATATGACTAGATCTTGAATTTTATGCTGGCATTCTGACAGTTTGATAAAATATTAGGTGAAATTTATGATTTAAATCTAGTCAAAATATTAATATTAATTGATCTATAATTATAATTTCATTGGGGCTCTTGTATGGCTAGCTCCACCGCCTTAGGGGAGGGAGGGTTTGAGGGAGCAGAGTTGTACCCATCTCATCATGAAATGGTGACTCCTTTGTTTAATCGGGAGTCTGTGATCTGCCTGCACCAATTGTGAATGTGCAGTGTGGTGTTCCGGTGTGATGGCTGTGCGGCTCAGCTGGTGGATTTAAAAAGATGCAGCAGCTGGCAGCACGTCTTTAGGAGAACACATGTTCTATCCTACTCCCTCCTAAATGTACAGAGAATGTCGCAGTGATGGGACTTGCTAACAACTTTGATTGGACGTTCAAAGTTGGGGAATAAATACCAACAGGGATTAGAAAGGGATTAGAAATAATACAAATGATCATATTTATCAAAACTGTTACAGTTCCCCATGGTATACAATCATGTAGCCTATACATATTGGAGTGTGCCAGTTGAGTTTTTTTCTTTTCTTCCCCAGAACGATCTACACCGAGCCATACAGAGGACACATTCTGCCATGTTCAACCAGGTGCTTATCCTCATCTGCACCCTGCTATGTCTGGTCTTCACTGGGTGAGATCTCTCTCTATTTTTTTTTCTCTCTCTCTCTCTCTCTCTCTCTCTCTCTCTCTCTCTCTCTCTCTCTCTCTCTCTCTCTCTCTCTCTCTCTTTATCTTTCTCTCTTTCACTGGCTAAACTAGTAATGGTGTACTCATTTGAAGAGTTAACCTCAGCCCTGATCTTGGCCCTGGAGCGGCATTATCAGAATGAGGAGTTAACTGAGTGGTGTAATGAGGGCCCTCAAACAACATGGCCCTGCTGGCCTGTAATAGCTGGCAATTTGTGTCAACTCAAAATTATATTTCATGTTTTATGTATCTTTCTTCCTAGGACATGTGGAATCCAGCATCTCGAGAGAGCGGGGAAGAACCTCAGTCTGTTCAACTCCCTGTATTTCTGCATTGTCACCTTCTCCACTGTGGGATATGGTGACGTAACACCTCAGATATGGCCCTCCCAGCTCCTTGTGGTCATTATGATCTGTGTGGCTCTGGTAGTGCTCCCCCTACAGGTGGGCGACTTGTATGACGTGGTGCTCTTTGCATCTTAGACAACCTTTGAAAGTGTTTACATTTTACAGTTTGTCTACCTGTAAATCAATTTTACAATGGAATATGTTTGTTGTGTACAATTGTTTTGTTGTCCTATGCTCCATTGGCATCAGACTTGGTTTTCTATGTTTTTATTGATCCAATCAATAGGAGTAATGTGTAACTTGTGGTCAACCTTGTGATGCCTTATGAGCCAGTAGACCTTTTGGCTGTATTATCAGCAAGCCCTGACAAAATCAATAGGTGACTGGTAATGGCATAGTCTGGAACGCAGCTGAATTGTTTGTTGTAAATTAAGACTAAAGGATGCGAGATCTAAGGCTTAATTCCCAAGTATGAACTCGCATGAACTTCCCTAATGCAGCAGGGAAATGTATAATGCCCATAGTTTCGGTTATGTTAAGGTTAACAGAATTATAGTTGCTGAAATGGTGCTTTCATTGTTATAATGTATAAGCCATTCCCCAGCTATGGGTTAAATCGCACACTGGGGTCAAGTGGGGCTCAATAGCCTTGTGTAGAGACTCACCTAGGAGAAGGACACTCTGAATAATAAACCTACAGCGCTGAAATTGCCACAGCTGTCTCAGCCTGCTGAGCCACTGTGGAGAAAGCCAGCGCCTAAAGAGTGTGACTGGTGCATACGAGCTGATCTACACTTTAACAAACCTCTGTGCAGGCAGGATCCCTTGATCTTTGCATGCGAAAAAACATCCATAATAGCCATTGATATTAAACTGTTTACTTGCGTTTATGTTGTGTGTGTGAGCTAGTTTGGGTATGCTGACCAGTTTTATTATGGACACCACATTTGCCTCCCAGTTTTATATTCATGTTCATAGTGGGTGACCTGGTTTAGGGGTCTAAACATGTGTTATTATGTTCCTGGCATCTGTCTTACAGTTTGAGGAGCTGATGTACTTGTGGATGGAGCGGCAGAAGTCTGGCGGGAACTACAGCCGCCATCGCGCGCAGACAGAGAAGCACGTCGTGCTGTGTGTCAGCTCCCTCAAGATCGACCTGCTCATGGACTTCCTGAACGAGTTCTACGCTCACCCCAGACTTCAGGTAAATGTACAGCGCTAAATGAGGAAAGCTGGCATTGGAATACAGATTTCAAACACAAAAATTACATATCTCTCCAAATAAATCATGGGAGGATATTTGTGAAAGGAGAAAAAAGCAGTTGCTTTCATCTTTACAGTTACAGTTAAGACTAAAATAAGACCATAAGAATACATAATGACGAGAACAGGCAGTATCAGCCCATCTAAGCTCGTCATGTCCTAATCTAAAGAGTATCCAGAATCTAGCCTGGACTTGAGTACCCCAATGTCATGGTTGTTCCCCTGACTTACCACCAGAGGGCGGTGTTGCGCCTTTCTGGTAGGAGGGGCGGAGCAAATCAATCACCGCTTCCTCACTATTTAATCCTCAGCTGTTTTCCGGTTCTTTGCGAAATCGTAAACCTTCATTACGATTTAGCCGGTAAAGGTTGTAGCGTCTTTTTAAAGATACTACTACTACTAAGCACGTTCTCTAATATAAGTAACTTCTTTAGCAAATGTAGGATCTTTTCGTTACCTGTTTTTTGGGACACTCACTCGCTCCTCCTGAGTTAGTCGTGTTTCGTTCTACACAGTCTGTGGACTGTTCGCAGGTCTTATTTTCTTCGCTGGTTATTGGGCTCTTCTAGCCGTTTATCGTTTTATTCAAACACCCGGTGTTGGTGGTTTAGTTATTCCTTTTGTTTGTGTCTTTGTGGCACCTAGTCACCCGTTGGGTGATATTTTCGGTTTTTCCCCTTTTGTTATTGTTTTTTCCTAGTCTCTGTTTATTCAGAGTTTGTGGTTAAACTGTATAGTTACAGTTTAACTTATCGATACCCCTGGGGTTCTGCGATTGACACCAATCCCTTAACCCACCATAACACCCAAGTGTTTCTGCCTCAACTACCTGACCTGAATTTCCTAATATCCGTGCGGAATTTGCCTTTAACTAATTTCCACCTGTGGTCTCTTGTTCTGCTAACCAAACTTATCTTAGTTTTTGGTAATCACTTTTAAAACCTCAATCAAATCCCCCCTAAGGCTCAGTTTGCTAAGCTTAAATTAAGTGAGCACCTTAAGTCTATCCTCATAACTTTTACCTTTCATACCAGGTACCAATTTAGTTGCCCTTCTTTGCACTTTTTCAAGAGCTTCATGTCTTTCTTGTAGTGTGGTGCAAAGAACTGCACACAGTACTCTGAGGTCTGACAAAGGCATTATATAACATTAAAATAAACTCCTTTGATGTATACTCAATAGTTTTTGACACACTGCATACATGTGGATAGACTTTAGTCAACTACAACTCCTAAGTCTTTTTCCTATTGAACACCTGCTCATTTTTCTCCTCCCATAAAATACTCCTATTTTATATTTTTATTTCGCACATGCATTACTGTACATTTAGCAATAATGAATGTCATCTGCCATGTTTCTGCCTATTCTTGGATTTTGTTTAAATAATCTTAGATTACGTTAGTTGATTTTAAACTGTTTGCTAAACCCCCAAGTGTTGTATCATCTGCAAATGTAACTATTTTGCCACTAACATCCCTATCAAGATCATTTATTTAAATGAGTAAGAGCAGAGGTCCTAGCATCGATCCCTGCCTGACTCCACTGCCCACAGCACCTAGCTCAGATACAACCCCACCTACTGCTACTCTTTGTATTCGCCCTTGCAGCCAATTATGAATCCACTCTGAAACTACTCCTGCAGTTCTTACTTAATCAATTTTAACAATGAGCCTCTCATGTATGACCTTGTTAAATGCATTTTGAAAGTCAAAATATGTAATACCATAAGCCTGGTAAAAATCTAAACACTTTGTAGCTTCCTCAAAGTAGTCCAGGAGGCAGCCTGGCTCTGTCTGGGAGCCCCGTACAGGGGCGGTGATTGGCTGTCCACCCCAGGGGGAGGTGGGGGGGTGAGCCAGCGTGAGCTTGCCAAGAAGCGTGGAGGGGGCGTCCCCGTAAGACAGGTGGGCGAGTTCCGTCTCGGAGGAGGCGAATCATTGCAGGATTTGGGGTATTCGCTTGTCCTGTAGTAATGGGCGACGGGCTTGTAGGGGAGGGTGAATTGAAGAAATAGAGGGTACAATTGGGAGAAAATAGGGGGAAATCAGAAATAACATTTATTTATTTAAGTCCAGGCAGGTTTGTTAGGCATGACCTCCCCTTAGGAAAACCATGCTTGCTCTCCCTTAAAATACTATTATTTTTCTGGAATGATTCAAACTTTTCTCTAATAATGCATTCCAGTATTTTACATGATATGCAAGTTAAACTGAAAGGCCTATAGTTCACTGGGTCAGTATGGTCCCCCTTCATATGTATTGGAATCATACTAGCATGCTTCCAGTCATATGGTATTTCTCCAGTGTTTAGGGATTGCATAAATATATCTGTCAATGGTTTATATATAATCTCCCCAAGTTCGTTGAGTACTCTAGGATATATGCCATTGCAGCCGGCTGCCTTATTTGTCATAAGTTTTTGTAGTTTTTCTAGTACTTCTCCATCCCTTATCTGAAAGTCCTCCAAAAAATTGGTACATTGGCTATACATTTACACATATTTATCACCTCTTTTCTGCTAAAGGTCTCAACATAGTAACTGTTTAGTGGGTTAGCAATATCCTTATTATTATAAATCAAAGTTCCTTCCTTATTCTTAATGCACTTAACCTCATCATAAGCTTTCCTTTTTCTACAGCAATACTGAAAAAGCTGCTTCGTTGATGACCGTATAATTGGTGCTTCCTCTGTGACCAAAATGATCATTCAAACTCCCACATGAACAATGCTAAAGCATCCATTATCCATCTCAGGAACACAGCTGGGTAGGATATTATACTCAATGGGCCTCATGTATCAAATTATCATAGATCTGTTGAATGATAAACAAATAGGATTATATACGGTTACTCATCAAACTTGCATAAAGCAAGGTTTTGTCCTTATATTTTAGGGTGTACTAATAAATCCCACTCGATCATATTACAAGTGTGTGGACATACTTTGAAATTAACATAGAAAAACACATCACCATCTACAGTTAATTTGAGAAAAGAAATAACAGGAATTTCTCCAAGTCAGAAGTCTTCTAAATTTTATATGAATAAAGTGCAGGTGAGGAAGTATGTTACTTTCATGCCAGAATTATTGCATGAAATAGACTTGACTTTTTTTTAGCTACCCTTTTAAACTCGTAAAACTACATTTCTTTACATTTATTCTTTTCAAAATGTTTAACTTGCATGCACATTATTACAACTTGCAGGTTTCAAAAGCATAACGGCCTTAAATATGCGACACAGCCTACCCATAGCTACAAATTGTGATGTAGTTACAAAAACAGAATTGATTTATTTAGGAGTTGAATAGGTAGTTGGGTGCCATGTACTGCAAAAACTTCAGCATCAAATCATTACTGCTTTCAACAGTGCTACACGATGTTGAATACTCAGAGAAATTAATAAGAAATGGTCTACCGCGCATAAATGGAACAGAAAAGGAGCATAACAGAAACACGTATTATCCCTGTTGTTGACCCCATCCTATTAAAATTGTTTTACGAGTGTTTTCTTGACCATTTGTTTTCCATGCAGTAGGCTATACCAAGGCCAATTTAAGATGGGCTGAAATGCATTTTTCATCTCAGAAGAGGAGAACCACATTGTGAAATATTAGAAATTCATGACCGCATTATAATTGTTTTATTTTATTTAGAGATTATCTAGGGAACTTTGATTTTAAAAATGGAGCCAGTGCTGTTAATATGAACATGTTTTAATGTCTGTCTGGCAGCTTCTTTGGTCTATTAGGTTAGAGACCACAGCATTAGGGATTTTTTTTGTTTGTTCTAGTTTTGAATATATGCTCCGCTGTATCGCTTCATCTCAGGCTGTCAAATCGTCAATTGTCCTGCAATGCTGCACTTCTACCACAAGGATATTTGCATATGTTCTCATCCTATACTTTCTGTGAAATAAGCATAAGCATACGCACTCTTTAAGATCAAATGTGAAATAGAAATATGGTCCTACAATCGTTTGATGAACGAGGCCCAATGTCTTTAGATATCTTTTGCCTTATCATATGTATTGCCGTGCTCCTCTCATAGGCTGTCCATCTAAAGCCATCATCCAGTTGCAGTTGGCACAGCATTCAGCAGCACGGGTTGCTGTGTGTTGCCCCAGCCAGCCTTTTCTTTTCTTCACTGATCTGGGCAAATTAAGAATTCATCTGAGGATATACTGGGGTTGCCTTTGGACTTTCACGTACACAAAATTAGTCTGTGTTCTAAGGCTGAGCAAACAATCTGTACTGTTGTGTCTCCCTGCTTTTGGAATGTCAGAGATTCACCATTACATAGCACTTTCAAAATCCTGTCTTAAAATGTACATTTTCAGCCTCACCATTTATTTATAGCATAAAGACTTTCTGTTTTAACTGCATGTATTTATTCCTTTATATTATTTTAATCCCTATTTACTGCTAATATAATTGAGTAAACCAAGTACTTGTTATCTCACTGCATTTGAGAATGTAACTGAAATTTACTACATAATTAAATCGATTATTATTGGATTTATATATGGGTAACTGCCAAAAGGAAACACTTGAGTAAAATGAAGGTTTTGGGTAATTCTGTTATGGTGTGGGGTGCATTTTCCTGGCATGGTTCAGGTTCACTGAACCCCTTAGAGGGCAAGGTAAACACCAATAAATAAAAAGCTATTCTGAGTGATTGCCTTCATCCTATGGTGAAGCATTTCTATCCTGATGGAAGTGGTTTTAGCCAGGATGATAATGCCCCCATCCACAGGGCACAAGTGGTCACTGAATGGTTTGATGAGCATGAAAATTATATAAACCATATGCAATGGCCGTCTCAGTCACCAGATCTCAACTCCCATTATGGGAGATTCTGGCGTGGCGCCTGAGACAATGTTTTCCACCACTATTAACAAAACACCAAATGATGGAATTTCTCGTGGAAGAATGGTATTGTATCCCTCTGACAGAGTTCCAGACACTTGTGGAATTTATGTCAAGGTGCATTGAAGCTGTTCTGGTGGCTTGTGGTGATACAATGCCCTATTAACACACTTTAATTTGGTGTTTCCTTTATTTTGGTAGTTACCTGTATGTTGTGTAGGTACAAAGGCACTGGATTTGCTGGAAGGTTTACTCCTGAAATAGTCCTCTTGAAGAAAAACTAGGATTGCTGTCTGTAAGCCTATCAGTAGTTTACCACACCAGTATCCATGTATACAGTATTTAAAGATCAAATGTGTGGTTGTTGTTGCTGTTTCTGGGAAAGAAACACTTAAATCAGTTTTTTTTTACCTAAAACTATTTTTTTTCATTTTAGGTGTTTCTAGGAAACGTCAAACAGATTTTGAAAATGAACCCAGGGGAAATTTCTAATTTAGTTGAATATCCACATATTGGTGCAGGTTTTGCTCGATGAATTTCGACAGGAATAATGATGAGACTGTAGTTTACTGATCTATAGCTCTATACATGATTCCCTAGCCATTTTAATTAAATTCTGTAAGTCTGTAAGAATAAAATTGTCTGCCAAATGATTCAATTGTGATATACCAGGGGTACAAGGCTGATTTGCATATGAATGGCATGTCCAACCAAACACCTAGTTAAAGACAGAATTTCCTGATATGACAGGGGCGCTTTGTATGTACACAGTTCCAGTTCCTCTGGAAAGTGTGCTACATCACTAATGGTGGGACCCCGATGTGCTCTCTCTTCCTCTAGGATTACTATGTGGTGATACTTTGTCCCACGGAGATGGACATCCAGGTGCGTCGTGTCCTACAGATTCCACTCTGGTCCCAGAGGGTCATCTACCTGCAGGGCTCCGTCCTCAAAGACCAGGATTTGATGAGAGCCAAGTGAGTGTCCATCACTAACATGCAACTTCCGCTCAGCACCTCAAAATGATCCAGGAAGTGGAGTTTCCTGCTTATTACCAAAATACTCTCAGGTTTTGTCAGCAAATATTTGACAGGTCTTGATAGTTTGGAGTTTTTTTTCATGTGGGTAAGGAGGGAGATTCCCTTCCCTCTCCCTTTTTTTCTCCTTCCTCTGCCTCCATGCGAGCTCTTCTCATCCCCGCATCCCGTCTCTATTTCCCTCACTGCTGATTGATCAAAGCCAGTTTGCTTTCATCTGCTTGATGTTTCATCAGCCCTTAAATTAAATCTGTAGGTTAGCTCTGCTTGTTGAACCCATTTTTCCTTTTGCAGTGACAGAGCCACAGATTTAATTACGTTTAATTTAATCCACAACGGTAGAGCTGGCCTCCTCTGGGATCAATTGCCAGGCCATATCGAGCTGTTTATCTCGAGCCACTGAACCCATGTTCTCTTACCAGGATGGCTTACTGGAGATTGCATTACATTGAAACGTGTCTAAACCAACATCCCCACAATGCTTAATATTAATCTGCTGTGCCTTGTCCCTCCTCCATGATACCTGTGAAAACTTTCCTCATCCAGTGTGTTAGGAGAATCATTTGACATTTTTAGATGTCCTATTCCATTCATAGGTGTTCCTCATGGTTATTCATTTGTGTATATAAAAAGAGTATTTTGTTGGCACTGACAGAATTTCTCCTCTTTGCTACTGTATTAAGCAACGTGCTCTGTATTTGAAAACTTCTATTGAAATAAACAGTAGTTTTATTTGTAGTATTTTTATAGTTATAGAGTAGTTTGGCTGTAGTGAGAACTTTCTTCCTTGAATCAATTCTTTCCAACCCAGTGATGTCTATTGACGAGTATGTCACCTTTCCCTGTACTTTTGTGGTGGCTTTCAGCATTGTACTAAGGTGTACTAAGAGCTAAGGCCACTGGCATTTCACACTCTGCATCTATCGCGTCTTCAAACACAAGAAGGGTTCTTTGCCACTTGTATTGCTCACAGAACAGTCAATACTGTCCTTTTATATATTCTTGCTAAAATGCATTTGTAAATCATTAAGGGACAATGAAGTTATTTCTTGATGGATGTCAACCCTGTGGTAGTTTTACTAGGCCTCAGGAGGTGGTGTGAAATTCTACATCACAGCAGTGCCTGACTGTGTTATTGATGCATGTCATTTAAAGGCTATTAAGACCCCTCTCTCTCAGTCACGCCCGGCACTCCCACAAACATTTGACATTTCATTTTGTTAAGAAAGCTTCATTTAACCTTTCCCATGAGATAATGGAGTTTTCTACCCATTTCTTTATTTTGTGATTGACTTACTTTGATTTATTCAGATAAATTATTTTCCTTTTTGTAACCTAATTGTAGGTTTATGAGCTAATGTAAGCAACTTTCCACAATTAAATATCACACAATTTAATCTTAGGATGGTTATCCAATATTATTTCAACACATCACTTTACATTTCCAAAACAAAACCAAAATGCTCGTTCAAGACAATCTGTAATTTAATACATGTAGATTTCACAAAGTAGGAAGCTCGACACTTGAGTGTGTCCAAAAAGACGGCATTAACAAATCAGAATTTTTACTGCACTTATAACTTCAGCAGCAGTCATTTCCCAACACTCGTATATATTTATTAAATCCCTGCCAGCAAGACTGTAAGTGGCTTTGATTTGGTTCATCTTTGAAAAAACGTCCATTGTTCAAAAACCTGCCTGAATATCTATTCCTTCTCAATACACTGGCATATTTCATTGCCTATTTCATGTTCATGTCAGTATATTTCTAATAGAAAAGTTATTTAGGTCAGTCCAAGTAGTTCAACGGGCACCGACTGAGATTTAGCAACGTAGGCTAAATAGTAAATTATTTCTATTCTTATTTTTCTAAATGAGCAGTATGAGAAGACCAGTCATCCTATGTGGATGTTATGTTAATGACTTAGTTCTCTTCAAGACACGTGACATGTTGCAAGCAGTTCACTGTATTGACAGAACAGAGATTCAGCGTATCAGCGTGTCCGAGCCTGGCCCTGGAGGTCGTGTGTGCCTGCACACATTCAAAGTCTTTTCCCAAATCGCTCCTCGTCCACGGTATTCTGTCATAGCTTTTACACGCCAAAATGCTGAATGTATCTTGTGTGTCAACAGCTACGGCAATACTTGGCAGAATGCTCGGCCATTCTGTTGTAGCCGTGACACACAGGTATTCCATGTCTGGCACAGAATTCCTCCATACGACTGCTGTGTGAAAATGTTTTTCTAACTGCTGATGGCAGACCATATACAAATATTGAATTATTTAAATGTTGTTTTCGGTGGGCCCATTGAACTACTCACTTAATTAGTCTGGCCTTATATTCCGTTTTTTATTAGCAAATATCACATTGTTTATTAATGCATTTATCTTCAATCTGCTCTCCTCAAATCGGATGTGTCCTCTGTCTGCTCCTCTGTAGTTTGGTGTGTCATCTGTCTGCTACCTCCTGGTTAGGAATATCATCTGCTCCTCTCTCATTGGGTGTGTCTTCTGTTCACTCCTATCTGATTGGTTTAATCCTCTGTCTCCTGCAGGATGGATGATGCAGAGTCCTGTTTCATTCTGAGCAGCAGGAACGAGGTGGACCGCACAGCTGCTGTAAGGAAGAAGAAGTAGCAGGGGATTTAATTACATTTCACTCCTCTTGCTGATAGATGGATAGATCCCTGCGCCCTAGGAGCCACACTGACTGCAGTCATAATTAACTTCTGCATTTAATGCATTGCTCCTTTTGAATATGCATAAAGATGTCAAAGCTGAGGAAATGATGTAATGATGCTATAAGCAATACAAGAACAATTTACTCAAACAAAGTACTAGATATTCATTAACCGTGAATACTATTGTTTAAAGTATTGTTCTAAATCGACAGCAAAGGCACATTTTTAATTATCTGAATTATCATCCATTACACCCTAAATTAGTTATAGCCCATCGGTTATACTTATATGTGTTATATATGTTTTATTGTTGCTTGGAAGTCTTAATATTATTTATTATATATATTTATTATAATTTAATATTATATATGTATACAGTATCTATATGTCATATCCAACAGCTAAAGGGAGGAGCTGGGGTAAGGGCTGAAGTGGGACTGGCCATGGCAATCCTTTCACCTTTTGCTTCACAACTGATTGAGTTCAGTGATCTTTAGTTCCCCATTTAATTGAAGGTAGTGAAGGTAGTTTGTCATTCTAAGAACTAATGCTCGTATACACCTCTTTGAAGACCTTTTAAACAGTTACTTGTTCTCTGGTTGTAATGACTAAACCTTTCAAAATATTAAAACCTTTCATGGGAGTGTGAGCGATGCTGATTAGGCGCTGGGTTTGACACGTTGTGTTCCTCTCCTGTAGGACCACCAGACAATCTTGAGGGCGTGGGCCGTGAAGGACTTTGCCCCAAACTGCCCGCTCTACGTCCAGATCCTCAAACCAGAGAACAAGTTTCACGTGAAATTTGCCGGTGAGTTCCCACCACTTCAGTTTACCAGGCAAAGTACACAATAACATTTGATATTTGTACCTGCGCATGGTGAAGTATGGAGCTAGAGCTAGAGTGCCATTGTGGTAATCAAACTGCTGTTTACTGTTCAGGACCAGCTCATGAGCTTTGACTATTGCCATATATTCACAAAGATTAGTTGCACATTTATTGAATATATCTGAAACCCTCATCTTCTTTCTTGGCTGGATACCTGTGTTTTCCACTTTCTGATTTCGGAGTTATGTATTTTCAGGCGATACAGTGCACCTACCCAGAATTAAATGGGTAAATGTAAAAACATTAAAGAGAATTAAAGTTTCAGTAATGCTTTAATGATCCAGATGGGCCTCTGTTTTACCCTTCAGAAAGGTACTAAAGTTGTTTACAGAATTACCTATCTATGTGATAATAAATAGAAGTGAGAGCTATTCAAATCACATGGTAGTGTAAGAGTTGGGCCTATCTGGGTTTTTAATAAAAGTTAGTCATTTGGGCCCCCAGGTAATACGACCGGTAAAGGCAATCGCCAGGAGTGTAAGTTGCCCACTGCGGCCTGGGTTTGATCCCCGGCTGTGCCAGTCCAGCTCTGGCCAGAAGTCCCGCTTGGGGACGGCAATTGGCCTTCCGCCCCCAAGGGGAGGGCATGCACAGAAAGCTTCCCTGTGGGTGTGTATCTGAGTCATAGGCAATGGCTACGATAGTTCTGTCTCAATGGAGGCGGTGTGTCACCATTGTCACTGCTGGTTCCAGGGTAGGGTAGTGGCTGATCTCATATTTGCAGGCGGCGGGCTCGTGGGGTGGTGGAAATTGAATCAATAGAGGGTATAATTGGCCATGAAATTTGAAGAAAAAATGGGAGGGAAAATCTGAAATAAATTACTATTTTTTTAAAAGTTAGTCTTTCAAAAGGTGTCTTCACGGTACGGTACCATGCAGGTAACAACAACCAATGAAACCTTTTATGTAAATGTAACTTGTATTAGAATGTTGAAGTTTCCAAGGTGATATTGATGGGCAGGATTTTAAGAGAGGGGCTGGTAGGAAATGTGTTATATAGCAACCAAACTATAAACTACAATTTTAGTGTAGTGGCTTACCATAAAAAAGCATTTGTGCAAGTATTTCTAAGCATTTCTAATTTATGTGAGTCAAAATTATGAGCACACTGTGTCTATTAGCCACAGTTCAATCCAGCCACACAAAAGAATACATTTTCCCACTTGTTAATGAAATGGCCATAATATCCCTCCTGCCTTAGACCACAGAGGAGGTGGAATTTTACTGTTTTGTTTTCATGTTATGCATAATATGAAATGACATGAAAATATAAAAGTGAAGTGGTTAAAATGGTAATACAGGTGGTCATGGCAGTAGCGTAGCCAGAAAAGACGGTGGGTGTGCATCAGAAAAACTGGGTGTGCCACATTGAATTTTCTCTACAACAGACTACAGGCCGCCGCTAGACTGATGTGCACCTCCACATAAATATAACCATCCAGTACTCTCCATATAGGCTTGCCTACAACATAGCCAAAACATAAAAAGTGCTGTTGTCAGGCTCGGACACAGATTCAGGACTCAGTTGCAGACCAGGAAATCTCAAAGGTTTTTTTTTTTATTGTTCAAGACGTACAGCAAGGTACAGTTCAACGAGTGCAGAAATAAGCTACACGTAGTTTAAAAAAACGAGAGATCCGATCAAATCAAGACTGGAATCGGCAAGCTCAGAGGTGGAAACAATAATGGTCATTAACAGGAGATCCGAATAATACGGCACCAAAGCACTCGGAGTCTAAAACAAATGCAGTCATACATAGAAATGATCTATTAAACAGCTAAATGAACTCTGGGAGACTGGGAAAATATCTTTCAGAATTAATAGGGTCTCGAACAGTCACATAGGCCTACGGATGACAGAAACTGAAAAAGACGCGTTTAAATAGGCCTACACAGCAGGATAATCACGTTATTCACGTAAAGAGGGAATCAACAAACGCACAAGAATTTTTTTTAAATTTTTTTATTTTAAATGTCAAAACTCATTTTACATAGGCCTAGGCTAAGTAGGCTTATCAAATGAAACAAAATAGTCCTACAATAGAATAGACAACATTGAACAAGACAAGACTATATAATCCACACTGCATTCCCCAAAATTATATTAACATTAAACATTATTCGGACAGCCTATGTGCAAGTTTAAAGGACAAGCCGGTGTGGCTTGGCCTTAAATGATTAGATTATGTCATTAGACTCCAAAGTTTCTGTAAGTACCCTTTCAAACGCCAACAATGAAAGGCTATTTAGTCTTCCTGTGAGTACGGTTGCTCTGCTGGTGGATTTTTATCTTAGTGACAGTTGAGAACAGGCGCCCCACGTAACAGCTTGTACCAGGAAATGTGATTAAGACACGAAGTAAACGGTTCATGTTGGTGAATACGTCTTCATCACATGAGTCCAAGACACAATGACCACAAATTAAATAACCATAGGCCTACAGTAGGCCTATATCACAAATTCAGAACATTTATTTAGCCATAGTTGCACAGTTGCACATCAGCTGCTACAGTCGCGAAAGTCAGACAAAACTATTGGCACGAGTAGGTAGGCTACATAACGTAGGCGTAACGACAGTCAACAAACGCGAGAGAGGAAGTTATTTCATTATTATTATTATTATTAGGTGGCGGCCTATTATTAATAGGCTACATAATTGTAATGATTCCCAATACAAAACAATTCATTAGTGACATTTTAAGCATTTAGCAGAAAACTAAAAAGAAAAAAGTATTAGGCCTATAAAAATATATTTATTTTCAGAAATCTGAATGGGTGGGCCAGCTGTCAATCTGGCACACCCATGCAGGCACACCAATAGATCCGCCTTTGCACTGCACGTCCCCCGTATGGTCGCCGACGATTTCCAGACTGGAGCGTGGAGCCGGACAGAAAAATCCTGTCTTTGAGTTTAACCATCTCATATTACAGTCAGGACTGTTAAAGCCGACGGACTCAGGATTTTGCTAAAAGATTGTTGTGCGATTGCAAAATTAGTTGGGTGTGCCAGCTGCCTGTTTGGGTGGCACTGGCACACCCTGGCACACCCGTGGCTACGCCAATTGAAAGCTCCAGAAAGCAATGTTTATGAATTAGAGAGCACTCTAACAGGACAGTGTTGTCACTGGACTGGACATGGACAACCTGTTATGTTTTCACGTGAGGTTATCAGTGAGGTGGAGTACACGTACGCCATGTTGGCTCTAAACTGTGTGTTTGGCTTGTGCTTCAGATCACGTGGTCTGCGAAGAGGAGTTCAAGTACGCCATGTTGGCCCTGAACTGTGTATGCCCAGCCACGTCCACACTGGTCACACTCCTTGTTCACACGTCCCGTGGACAGTAAGTACTCACAGTCCTCAGCGAGTTCACCGGTGCAGTTAATTTTGTGTCATTCATCATAATGTTTTCTGTCTTTATTGCAGTATTGCTGTAGTAGAAAAACGTACTACAGAAATGAACCCTCGGCCTCCCACGTGGTCCAGTGGTTTCAACGTCCGACGCTGGCCACATCGACCGGGGTTCGATTCCCTGTCGCGCCAGAGTCGGCTCTGGCCGGGAGTGCCATCGGGGCGGCAATTGACTGTCCACCCCAGGGAGGGGGGAGGGAAGCCGACGCAGTTCGCTGCACACAGGAGTGGTTCTGGGGTACCGGAATTACAGTCGACGGCACGACAAGTGCTGTCTCGAAGGAGGCAGCGCTTCGTCATTGTCACTGCCGGTCACAGGACTACGACAGCGAACTACGAGGGAGGGGATTGAACTAAGCACAGTGGGAGTAATTGGCTACCAAATTGGGAGAAAAACAGGGTAAAATTGGAAAAAGAAATGTAAAAAAGAAATGAACCCTCTTGGTGTGCAGTGTTCATGTATAATTTGTTCCATCAAAATTATAGTTATTTCGTTAAAATAACTATAGAGTGCATGCCAAGAAGCACACATATACGTCAGAGTAGAAAGGCACTTATGAAGTGAAGTCAAGTATGAAGCTGGGATTTCTTCAGCAATAGAGTTAAGTTTAACGGCTGCTCAGACAGCAGGCGACAGTGGAAAAACCCAGCCTTAAAAAAAAGAACCCTTCATTTTTCTGAAGAGGTTTGGTTAATATAGTGATGCATTCTGTTTGGCATCCCGCACACATGAAAACCTTGTGAAATGCATTCAGCTGTGCCATTTATAATGGCATTTTCAGAAAAGCAGATTGTGTGGTAGATTAAGGGAAATGATTATGTGTAGTTAATCGATTTATGATTTAAAGTGCTTGCAAAGTCACGAGATGAATAAGGAGGCGACTGGTGCAGTGTTTCTGCCATTAACTCTCAGAGCGAGAGATGGAAAAGGAGGAAGGAGATTCATTGGTTTGGATGATTGTCGAAGCCCATGCCTGGGCCTGAGTTCAAACGAGGACGGTCCTCACAAAGGGAAACAGGCGTTGCTGTTGAAACCCCATGGACCATTTCAGCAGGACAGCTGCTGTGTCCCGGTGGAATTGGATTTTAGAGTGGGTTTAAAGATGCAGTCAGGAATACTGAAAGGATGGGGTGTGGCGCCACCTTGTCAACATCTATTTTAGACCGCGGTGCTGGAGTGCTGTACACAAAGAAGAATTATATAGTTGGAAAAGAACATTACCGTAGTCCATTACTGGGTCCTGGATAAACTGCCCCAGGACTGTTTATTTTGCACAGTGCCCTTGTCTCTTCTGAAGTGGAGTCCTTTGTGGATATAGAATTAAATCTTTACTAAGCAGGAAAACTTTTTTTTTCTCCCGTGAAAACAAGTTAATTATCCTCCACTTGGATTTGGAGATGTATTTATATCAGTATTAAAGAGGTGACGATTTAACCCACACAGGCACATTTGTATACATATGTAGCCATGTATAACTTGAAGATGGTGTAGAAAATATATACAGTGTGCCATTATAGAGTGCTGCACAGTATAAAGCTTGCATAGGACACTTGCAATTCCACAACTGGTGTGTCAGAGGTTCAAATGTCACACTTTATGAAAATGTAGCTGATGTCTCAGTTGGATGTTCTGGAAAGAATGAACAAGATTGAGACTCCCGACAATGTACATTTTTTTTCCGAGTAGGTTTCGATGGAGAGTAATTGCCCTGTGTGTTTGCTCTTTGTTCCCGCCTTCACCTTCAACAGCCAATTATTATGAAGGGGTTTCTGAGAGGGAGCACTGACCCCATTAGCAGCTGGTGATGACATTTGTCAAAGCCAGATGGACCTGTCGCTCAGAGGAAACTGCTGAACAGGCCCAATAAATTAAATTGAAATGAGAAAGCACACAGGATAGTCAGGGCCTGTAACCAATGCGAAGTGTTTTTCCAAAACTCACTCGGTCCACTCTGGCCAATTTTGAGAAAATCAACATTTTGGGGGGGTTTTTTCACATGAAAAAGCACATTTTGATTAGATTATAAACCTTTATTGTCCATCACATTTATGACAGAAAATTGTCTTTGACATGGGTTCATAAAAACATAAAACATAAAAATGGAACCGTTAAGACAACAGTGCATAGCTAAAAAATTGAAAAAGAACAGATGTGCAAAAGTAGTGCATATGATATAATGTTTTGTTTAACAGGGTTATTGCTGTGGCAATTAATGATTTTTTGTGAATGAGTTTCTTGGCCAATGAGACTCTGTAGTGATGGTCTGATGGGAGAAATTGGAAGGAGTTCTGGAGGGGGTGCGAGGGTGTGATGAGAGCGTAGAGTTCTGATAGTCGTCGCTGGGTGGTACCGGTTAGTCCTTCAGAGTTTATTTTGTTTATTTTTGCTTTTGACAGTGAGGGAGTTGTACCAGGATGTAATATTGAAGAGGAGTACAGATTCAACAAGGAACCTGTATACAGCTGTTAAAATATTCTTACAGACATCAAAGCTCCTCAGCAGGAACATATGCTGCTGGGCCTTGCTGTAGACTGAGTCTGCGTGCTGGGTGAAAGACAGAAGACTGTCAATCACTGTGCCCAGGTATATAAAAAACAAGACCTGCTCCACTACCTGCCCCTTCAGCAGGGGCTCAAAGAGGGGCTCAAAGAGAGGGTGGGGGATGTCAGATGTTCTTTTACCCCCCAAATTGAATCTAATTGAATACTTAAATCCCCAAGAATAATAGTGTAAACGTAAAACTGCAAATATCTAACCATTTATCAGAAAAATAATACCCACTAATATGGTTTATCAAAACACACTCAGTCCAGGACTGCAAACATTTCATGACTAACATGTACTTTTTCAATGTTGAATTTATTTCAACATATTGAACATTCAATATGCATAGTAGAGTACTGTGTGGAGAACAGCCCCATAGTTCAAGCACTAAGACTATAGAACTTCTTGGACCTGAGCTTATGTACACGTAACTGGGTTATGAGTTCTTGCTTTTTAAGCATCACTTTCTCAGTCTTTATCTTCATACGCATCTTTTCACAGAAACTGCACACATCCTGCTGTGGGTTGCCAAATCCCAAGTTGAAGTGACTGTAGAATATCTTCTTAAACTTTGAAAAGGAAGCAATGGGTTTATCATTCCCTTGGCAGTCACTTTTCCATGCACCCCACATCTTGGAGAGGTTAAGTGATGGAGGAAGATAACTGTGTACACTTTTTCCTCTGCCATAGTGACTCTCCCGACACTTATAACGCTTAATCCAATCCACAATGGAATCATCGATTTCCCTATCTTTGGCTGTTTTTCGCGACCCTCCACGTCTTTCCTGCTGCTGTCTACCTGTGGTGTGATAGTATCGTGCAAGACGATTTACACGGTAGCGATTTATACCACCCAGCACGGACATGAATGTCTTCTGACAGACTGTGATGACCTCTTTGTTCTGTCGTCGAACCTTGTATTTCACTTGAAGGGGTCTAGCTCTGGTAGTATCATCAAGTCTTTGACGATGACGCCTTGGTGTGGAAACAGTGATGTGGTTCAAGATGAAGGCGTCCTGCTTTACCTTGTCTTTATTTTCATATAGTCGTTGGAAGAATCCTGAGCAAAAAAAAAAAAAAAAAATCCATTACAATAGTGATAACCAACATATAAGGGCATTTCACTCCATTGTTTATGTTTTTATTTACATTTGAGATCAAAACATTAGATTCAAGAGACTTTTAAAAGTGTTACATTAATGCCATGGGTTACCATCCTTTACATTAGTAAACAAAGTGGCGTGGCGTGCCCTCCCCTTTGAAACGGCATACTCTGCATTTAAGAATTATTTTATTTTGTTTGAGCAAATTAAGTTTGGTGCCCACAAAAGCTATGGTACACTCTGCAGGTTCTAATAATAATAATAGAAATCAAGTTGAAACTAAAGAAAAATATTCGGTGAACTTTGCTATTGTGGTAGTAAGCTTATCCCAACACTTTGTAGAATCATTAGGCACTGTATTTCTTGTTTGCACTACAACTTGCACATTTCCGATTCTCTTAAAAACGTGAACATAGTTTTTATTATTTAACACAAAGCCCTTTTTGTATAATGGTTATGAAGAGCTCATTTCACCATGCTTGATGTAGGCTTAAGCATTTTTTGCTAACGATAGCTACTCACCTTGTATATCATCGTGGGTCAACGCGGATGCCTGACACAGCGCTGCACTGTTTTGTTCTTGGTGATCACAAGCCACTCGCGGTGTTTTACCATCAGCTTTATATTTTTTTGACTTGTCTCTCATCTTACCCCATTCACCAGTATCATTTTTCTTCCTCTTTCTCCCTCTAACACTCTTTGAAACAGGTGTACTGAAGTCCTCTAACATATCTTCTTCGTTGACGGCAGCCATCTTTGTACTCTAAAGCCTTGCGCATGCGCCCTCTGGTGGTATTTGGACTGAGTGCATTTTGCAATACCACTGGGCGAGGACTGAGTGAGCTTTGGAAAATGTCCGCACCCACATTCACTTGGCCGGCGGTATAGTAGGGGACTAAGTGCATTTGCAAACAGTGCAACGTGCTTAATTTGATTTTGACCAAAACTGGACTGAGTGATTTTTGGAAAAACACTCTTCGCGACAGTGACCTTTATACCTGCGCTGTTTGAGTCTGGTGTAGTATTAGGGTTTTGCCGGTAGGCACATTGCAACTTGCCACATCTACTCGAATAGCCCTGTAGGCCTACGATATATTCCTTGACTCTCCGATCCGCTTTCTTGAACCAAACCCCCGATAAAATTAGCAAAGCAATTTTTTTGACACCTAAATATCAACAACACTGGCAAAAACATATGCTGCATACAAATGGTTGTACATATATCCTACACCAACCTTTGGGTGATTCACTGTAGGTGTTTTACTTTTTATTAAAATCATAATTTACCGAATGCATTCGCCCATTGACTTTGAATGGTGAGGTCGTAAAAAAAAATTAACAAGTGCTCACAAACCTTGGCACCCACACCCAATGTTCTAAATCAAAAAACAAAACTGCCAGAATACTGTCAAAATAAATTGTCGCTAGGCAACTGAAGGGGACGGACATACAACAAGATGGCCATCTTTTATTCTAATAACAACCCACTATTACCCCTCTTGAAGAGCATGAATTATGCTGTTGGAGAGAACCTGGTTGGAAAACCAAGCGACCAGTCCAGTGACGATTACAATATTAGATTGCGCAATATTATACAGATCAATGGACTGGTCACCTTTGTGTGAAATAATCATGATATAGCCAATATCTAATATGTATGCAATCCAATAATTGGCAGAATTCAATACATACCTATATATATTCTTCTAATAGCAATCCAGTATTACCCCTCTGAGGAGTATAAATTATGCTTTTGGAGAGAACAGGTTGAAAAACTAAGCAACCAGTCCAGTGGTGGTTACAATTAAAGCAGAAATGCATGGCCTGGGCCTCTCGCATGGTCTAGTGGCTTGAATGTCCGACGCTGGGGGTTTGATTCCCAATTGGCTGTCCGAGGGGGGAGGGAAGCCGACACACAGTTTGCTGCGCACAGGAGTGGTTCTGGGCTACCGGAATTACAGTCGACGGCACGACGAGTGTTGTCTCGGAGGAGGCAACGCTTCGCCTTTGTCACTGCCGGTCACAGGACTACGGCAGTGAACTACAAGGGAGGGGATTTAACTAAGCACAGCGGGAGTATTTGGCTACCAAATTGGGAGAAAAACGGGGTAAAATTGGAAAAAGAAATGTATCCAAAAAAAAAGTATAAAAAAAGAAAGGAAATGCATGGCCTATTTAAAATAACCTATATTCTTCAACAGTCCAGTTAGGTTAATTATCCCTCTGATGGGTATGAATTAGGCTGTTTGAGAGAAGGTTTAAACCCTAAGCAACTTTCCCGTGCTTAGGGTTCAAAGTGGTGAGTAGCCTACATATTGTTTGAAGTACAGTAGACCAACATAGCTGCAGTACTGTAGCAGGTGTCAAAGCTGTGTGCAGGAAAACCTTATTAGTGCATATGTGAAATTAAAGGTTTTGATCCTCATTTGAAATCACTGTCTATTTCGGCTTTTGCTCAAAACCTTTAACTTCTCACTTAAAAGGTAGTTTTGGGGATTTAATGCATGTATGACAAGCACTTTTGTCCTCATCTGTGATTGTGACCGCAGGAAGACTGATGCATTGCTGTATTAATGTGAATGAACAGAGCTTGCTGTGGGCATTCGGCAGGGTATGCAGGGAATAAGAGTAGGGCATCACCATGTGAGGATTAAGTTCTTTACAAAGGTTAAAAGCATGTGTGGACCAAGTTCCTGGCACAGTTGTATCATGGACGTTCCTGTCACAGTTGTATCATGGGAAGGATTAGGGTGCTAAGGCAGGCATTTTGTTGCAGGGAAGGCCAGCAATCTCCTGAACAATGGCAGAGGATGTATGGCCGTTGCTCAGGCAACGAGGTCTACCACATCCGCCTCAGTGACAGCAAGTTCTTTGGGGAGTATGACAGCAAGAGCTTCACCTATGCTTCATTCCATGCTCACAAGAAGTGAGTATATACGCCTGTGCTGAGTGTGTGTGTGTGTGTATGTGTGCGTGTGTGCTGTGGTTGGAAGCATGTGTTTAGGGGTGTGTGTGTGTGAGTGTGTGTGATGCTCATTTGTACTTGTGTGTACTCATTTGTTTACACACATGCGCATGCGTGTGTGTGTGCGTGTGCGAGTATGCGTGTGCGTGCTGTGGTTGTGAGCATGTGTATAGGTGGGTTTATGTGTGTGTCCGTGCTTACATGTACAGTACTGTGCAAAAGTCTTAGGCCATTTATCTGAGCAGTGTTTATTGATATATAACATTGATGAAAAGTAACAAAAACGAATTGTGTTTTTAAAACAAGGCCTCCCTTAGAATGCATAACTGAAGCAATTCGCTTTGGTAGACTGTTGTGTCATTTTTGTTAAATAGTCCTGTTATAAATTCTTCCAAGCTTCTTACAGGATTTGCCATAAATCTTCTTTTGACTTTTGGCTGCTTTTTGTTCTTTTCCCTGTCCAAGTAATCCCATACAGCTTCAATTATGTTGAGGTTGGGGCTCTGAGGTGGCCAATTTAATACTGTGTGTTCCTCAAGGAGGATATCACAAGATCTCAATAACTTTTTGGAAAATGCAATAAAATCATATTTTTTATTGTATTAAATGTTTATTTGTATTTATTCTAATGTTATATAGTGTTTTTCCAAGCATATAAACACTGCCCAGATAAATAGCTTTAAACATAGTTTCAAACATTTTCTTGGGTGGCCTAAGTACTGTATATTTATTCATACCTTTATGAGTGTAAACAAATGAGTCCATACAATTACTAGGAAATTCAAGGATGACTGTTTCACTGGAAAGCTCTTTTAAAGCATTACCTTTAATGGTGCTGTTCACCATGGCAGTGGGCAGCCTTGCTGAGCATCTCTCCTTCCCACTCAGGTATGGTGTGTGCTTGATCGGAGTGAAGAGGGAAGACAACAAGAGCATCCTTCTCAACCCAGGCCCACGCCACATCATGGCCGTCTCCGACACCTGCTACTACATTAACATCACCAAGGAGGAGAACTCGGCCTTCATCTTCAAGCAGGAGGAGAAGCACAAGAGGAAGGGACTGTCGCCGGGCGGGCTGTACGACGCCCCCTCCCGCCTACCCGTCCACAGCATCATCGCCAGCATGGGTGAGCCGGGCATGTAGGGTATCAGGGGCAGGGGGCATCCTTCTGTTCCTCCTGTTCTCTCACAGGCAGGATGTAAGCCACAGTAATTCTTTCATTGCCTGGAGTATCGGGGTCCCTCAAGTTGGCTCTCGCTCAACTTGATAATTAGGCAATTAGGCCAAGCAAATAGAGCTTTGGATGGTTTGGATTGTTGCCAACCTAATGCTGTGTCCAGACTTTCCCGTGTGTTTTCTGTGTGCTGTTTTTTGCGATGTTCTTTGTGCTTGTGTTACACATCACGCATGCGGAACTTGACACTATTGAGTTTTGTCAAAAAATATATATTTTCTTCTAATCCCACCACGTCCCACCCTCTTCGGAGGACAGCTTTATTTCAGCATGATGCATTTTTAGTATTAACAATATATTCACTGCCCCCGCCCCCACACACACAATACACATTTATTTTGTTTATTTATTTATTTTTTTTTTGTTTTTTGGGGGGATAAGAAACAAAGTGGCTTTTGTCTCTTCTTGGCTGACATTGTTTTTATTGTTTCTTGTCCTTTGATTTGTTAAAGTTGATCAGTCCGCTGCTTATGGTAAGTGTGTGCATGCTTCTGTGGCATTGTGGAACAATGAAGGAATGTTCTAGATAGTTTTCAGTCTCTTGCGATTATATTTTTATCTAGTTTTATGTAACATTTATGCTAATTTTAGACAGAGAGGTGCCCATGTTTTTAAAAAAGTCAAAGGCATGCTAGGTTTGGCAAATCTAATTCAGCCTTTCTTCTTTTCATCCTGATTTCTAAAGTATCTTCTGATGAAACATTTGGTTTTAGGAATGCTCATCTTCCAGCTTTTCTGACCACGTGGCTGAGGAATAGTTATTTAAGGCAACATGCACTTGTTTTTTTTCAGTCTACATAGAATTGCTAGCATACAGTGAATATTAAATTCTACAAAACTGGGTGCAATATATATATTTTTTAATTATCATTCAGTGTCAGTCTTTCAGTTGGATCCATATTTTTTAGTGGATCTGTGTTATACATGATGTTGTGCTGAAATAAAATTTACGGTATGTACATTTTATACATAAAAAGCATGGTGGCAGTGGCAGATAGCGTAGCAGTCTAACGCACCGTATCTTGGCTGGTCCGATATGAGTGTGGCTGCCTATCAGGGATGCGGTTTGAAACCCATCTCTGCCAGACCGGCCCTGGCTGTTAGCCCCGATCGGGTGTGGAATTTGGCTGTCCGCCCCAGGGGGAGGGGGGAGGGTGAGCCGGCACTTGTTTGTGGAGGAGCAGGAAGTGCGTCCGTGGTCGGGTTCCGTCTTGGAGGGGGCGGATCTACCGGCCCGGGAAAAACTGGCTCGTTACCCGGAGGACGAGCAGCGGACTCGTGGGGGAGGGTGAATTGAGATAAATAGAGGGTATAATTGGCAACCAAATTGGGAGAAAAATGGGGGAAAATTTGAAACTATAAATAAATAAAAATATAAAAGCTTGGTGGCTATGAGGCAAGACTGTGTGTATGAGGATCCATAGCCATTGGAAATGACAGCTGTATCCTTGAAATACCATTTTCAAACATCCATCCGATATTCCAGCATGCATTGCTAACGTATGACCAAATGCAAATGGTACCAAAGAAGAAACAGTCCTTCTTAAAACAGATTCCACAATGCTTCTGAGTGGGCAAGAGGTCAAAAGATGCAGCTTATTTCAATGCATGTTCTAACGGATGGGTTATAATCATTCATTCAGTGACCCATTCGTGGGCTTATGGGAGTAATGTGATTATGCACACCTGGTTTCTAGTGTGGAGAGACTGGGATAACACCTTTACAGTTTACCACTGAAGATAAGCGCTGTTCCCTGTAAAAAGGATCATTTATTATATGTTATATTCAGTGAAGAGAATAGTTGAATTGAAAAGAGAATTTGATAGGGTTTCACGCACTAAACTCCTGAATCAGCAGAGACTCTGCTCTTAAGATGCATACACATGCACTGTGCTGCCTGTCATTCTGCTCTGAAGTGTGTGCGTATGTATAATTCAGGTGTGTGTAGCCCTGAGGGGACGCTCTCGATGCAGATCTACTAATTGGGTGGTGTTCACCTGCACAGCTCTGGGACTGTATTCACATGAAGGCAGGAATTAATTCGATTTTCGGTTAGAGGAGCTGAGGGATCTGGTCCAATCCTTCTGATTTAGTTAGAGGTCTTACTCCATAAGGGGTGCATGTTATCCAAGGAAGGCTGGAAAAAGGAGCCAAAGACTATAGCCATTTTTGTTCAAATAGCTGGAATTGTATTGAAGCAGTGACATGCAAAAATATGGAGATGCTCTCTAGTTTAAATGTATTAAATGAAAATGTCTCCTTAAAATGATACCAGCATTAGCCTTGTATGCACAACATTTTAACTTCCATGATTTCCAGTCTTCCTTGGACAAGGTACACATGGATCAGGTGGCAGTGCAGTGCAGGGATTAGCCTCTGGTTCGGAGGGTGTGGTTGCCATCATATTAAACAATACACCCTACAAACTCTGCACAATTGCTCTGCCCTGGTGCCTGTATAGTTTGGTAAATAGGTTTGAGGGGAGGCAACAAAGCACCCCTTTATTGGTCTTCCTCTTTCAGGAAGGGTTAGTAAGTCCTGCTCTTCTCATTGCAGGAACGGTAGCCATGGACCTGCAGAACACAAACCCGCCCGACAGTGGCAGCAGCAAGCTGGCCCTGCCCACTGAGAACGGGGCCGGGAGCCGACGGCCCAGCATTGCCCCCGTCCTGGAGATCGCCGACTCCGCCGCCATCCTGCCATGTGACCTCCTCAGCGACCAGTCGGAGGATGAGGCCACCCAGTCAGACGATGAAGGGTCGTCCACTTGCGAGTGAGTGCCCGCTGTCGGAAGGAGCTGGGGGGGAAGGGGGCAGGAGCAGAAGATGGCCACGGGAAGCGGAGACCGCGATGGATTTCGACCGCGATCCCCCCAAATGAGTCATCCTTGATTGCGCCTTCTATTGTGTGCACTCGACTACTGCTTTGTGTGGGTGTTTTGAAAGGCAGGAGGCACTCTGACTGTTTTTCATTGGCTGTTCTGCATTAACAGACTTCTGAGAGGCAATTATTAGTTTGCAACCTTTACGACACACAGACGGAATGGAGTGCTGTCGAGTGCCTCTGCTCTAGGCATGTGTCCAAAAGTCATAAGTTCAGAGGATGTTCCCACTTTCCTTCCTGATTAGCAGGGTACGGTCTCTAGGAACACTTACAGCAACAGCATCTAGGGCTGTCGTGTACTTCACAGGGAGGCTTGATCCTGCGAGCTAGTCATATATTCTCATATTGCTGCTGGTTACAGCCAAGAGCTGTACCTTTGAAGAAATCGAGGCAGAAAAATGTCACTTTTGGTTCATGTTCAGTGCGCTCACCACCTCTGCTGGCTTCCAGTCTGTATCTTGTGGTTCTCTGTGGTTCAGTTGGTAGAGCACAGCATTAGCAACGCTTAGGTTGTGGGTTCAATCCACACTGGGGCCACATATACTGAAAATGTATGCATTCACTACTGTAAGTCGCTTTGGATAAAAGCGTCTGCTAAATGGTGTATATTATTATTATTATTATGTATCCAGCTGACAAGCTGAAACACCCTTAATCAGGATATGCAGTTATAGGACCTCTGACTGACAGATGATTTGATCTTTAGTGTTGTGTGCAGCATCCTAATATACAGGACTCTGTTTGGAAAATCCAGAGAGAATCCAGACCCAGAGAAAGAGCTTGCTGGACAATTGGCATTGTGACAATGAATTTAGGTACAGAGAACAAATGCATTTGTCAAGTTCAAATAATGTGTGCATTTGGCCAAATGTTGCAGTTTTGTGGTGTAAATAAAAAGAATGCTACCATTACCTGTATAATTGAGAATAATTGGCTATACCAGTTGATATTGACCCCCTTACTGGTTCATCTCAAGTGAATTAACTATATTGATTACTTGATTATTAATTAATTAAGGAAAAGAAATGGAAAAGAGGTTGCAAGCAATTATCGGATCAAAGGTAAATCAATTAAAGGTATTGGTTAAAGGTCTGCCTTTTTTGTTTCCAGTTCTCCAGCTGCCACTGATACACACACAAACACACACACACACACACACACACACACACACACACACACAGACACAGACACAGGCACAGGCACAGGCACAGACATATTTAGTACAATTTATAGAGTAGTAGTATTATGATGCAAATAATGGAATTTTAAACCATTAAGTTAGGTTACAGCTATTACAGCTAGTTTTTATTATACTTTGTATTTACAATCTTACAGTAATTCTTATGGCCATCGAAGGAGTAAGAACGTTTATTCAAAACCCTTGATCATAATTAGTCATTGTTATGAAATTAAAATGGCATGGTGAAGTATTGATAACTGGTCAGAGGGCAGCCCTAGCTTCTTTTAAAATGTTCGTAATGAACAACAAACCTTATTGAAGATCAATTGATCCTTTTATAATGATGCTGAAATCTCTCAATTGTTATTCAGTAGTAGTGGTCTAAAAATGGCATTTTCATTGATGCTCCTGACTATTTCTTCCTTCTTTGTCTCTTAATGTTGAATAAACTTCGCTTTATATAGCTCATTGTCCTTCGGTCTGAAGATAAGCAGCATCATTCCAAGCAGACTAGCAATTGTCCTTTGATAAGGCACTCAGTGTGATGTAGTAGTTGAGGGGGAGTGCTTGTGACTCTGGCTTGCTTCCCATCAATGCGATTGCATCCTGCCGCCATTTAGGGACTTGCGTGTATGCGGATGTGACTGCAGAATTTAGAGCAAGCTCGCCTGGTTGGACACAAGTTTGCGGATGAGTCTCACCTGCTGTTCTGCACCCTTCCCTCACCTTGCATCCATCCAGCTGGTGCATGTTGATACCAATCCAAGAAAAAGGGAATGCTGAAACGCAGCAGTAAAAGCCGCCAGCAGTGTTACGTACTGCTGGCCTTGCCATCGTGTGGTCCTGCAGCTCCCCCTTGTGGAATGATTACGCCAGTGCAAATGACTGCTGTCGTACTTGCTTTTGAGAAGAGCGAATTGTTATTGTTTTTAAGAATAAAGATGAATTCTTTCATTTCTATTGTTCCTCAGGTATGTGAAAGGATACCCACCAAATTCCCCCTACATTGGGAGTTCCCCCACCCTGTGTCACCTCCTGCCCCAGAAAGCCCCATTCTGCTGCCTGCGACTGGACAAGGTAATGGGGACACAGCATAGCCCGTCTCTCCAGCATCACCTTTTCCTCCGGGTCACAAACCCATCCTTTTCTCTCTGTGGGTTTTTCCTCATGTGTTCTAAGTGCATCATGTTTTTTTCTGGAAAGGACCAGTCTTAAATTAAACTTGAGTTGTCCCTCTCTGGGAGGTCATTTGTATGCATGAGAGTGCACCGTAGCCATTGGGGTAGGATCTATTTTTTGTTGCCCTGTCTCATTTTGGCTCGCTGCTTGATGGGTGACAGTGTGGCTAAGGGGTTAGGGGATTTACGAGAATCCAAATAACATACTGCAGCTATGAAATAGTGTTGCACCCTTGAGCAAGTTATGTAATGTAATGATTTGCTTCAGTAAATATAATCTAGCACAAGTGGAAGTTATGCAACATTCTGCATGTAAATCACTCTGAATTATGGCGTATAAGTAAATGTTTTTTAATCACAGTCGTTCTTCATTTTGAAAAGGTTGATACTTGTTAATTAGCGGGACTTCTAAGTCGCACTGCTTTTTCCACTGTCAGCGTGTTATGTCAAAGCGTTTTTAACTTCGGCATGTCATTTCTTCAATGCCCAGGGCTGCAGGCACAACAGCTTCGAGGACGCCAAGGCGTACGGCTTTAAGAACAAGCTGATCATTGTGTCCGCCGAGACGGCGGGCAACGGCTTGTACAATTTCATTGTTCCCCTTCGCGCCTACTACCGGCCCCGAAAGGAGCTCAACCCGATCGTCCTGCTCCTGGACAACCCGTGAGTCACCTGTCCATGCACAGCTCCGGGGCTGCTTTGAGCATGCGCTGGTGTAACTGTCCAATCTGAAAACCTGTGTATGACCTATCTCATCTGAACGGCCCCTCCTCTAATAGACCCTGAAAGAAAGTCCTCGCAGACAGCCAATGAGTGATGAGCGCAGCGCGGTCGTCCTTCACAGACACTGCTGTTTGCGCCCCTGTGTTTGACTCAGAAGTCACGCAATGCCTCTTGCTTGTTTTATGTACTAAGCAGCAGTAAATGGATGCCCTATCAGCACTGCTTATTTCCAGGTCTCTGAGGGTTCTTTGTAATGAATTCATTTTTCCTTTGACTCGCGCAATTCAATATTGCGTACCGGTTTTACAACGCTCTTGCTCAAAATTTTAAATTGCCACGGCACTGTTGTTAGTCCATTAGAGGGAGAGAGCAGGGCTTAGACGCTTATTATCCCAGTTCAGCTGGAACATTACTGCAGGGCGAGAAGCGGATCAAGATCGATGCATAATTCATATGTGCGCCCTTATGTGAGAAGATCGCGGGTTTAGGTGTATTTGTTTTTCTGATGTAAGTAGTCACAGTGGATTTCAGCCCCCTGCAGTGATGCCAAGGCTGGTAACAAACCCAGCATTGTAGCATCAAGTCAGTTATTAATTTCAGTAGCACAGCCCACCTGTATTATTCTTGGGGGAACTGTGGCACCACATAACCGGAAGTGGTTTCCATGGAAACGTTTAAATGCCTTTAATTGCACACTTTGAGTGTACGTTTGTGGCAGGGGCCGACCTTGAAAGCCCTCTTCCTGAAGGGCTCACACACTCCAGGGCAAGGGATGTGCTGAAGTCTCCGCCCTAGAAGGACCCCCTATTCCCACCCCCCTTCCCCTTTTCACTCCCCATACACAGAGTGCTGACACCAACAAGCATATTCTTGCTCCTATGTTCTCTGTACACATTAAAGCAGTCCCATCATGTGCAGTAGGCTGGCAGGGGGATCATCAATTTCATATTGCTGACTTGGGGTTTAGGGCATGTTAAGCAGTTTGATGGAAACACAAACACAAAGACCGTCTGTGGTAGGAGAGCTATAAAAGGCTTATGAAGAAGCTAAATCACAGGAGTTGTTCTTTCGGTAGCAGGAACAAACTGTCACCGCTCTGCTGTCCTTGAGTGCGTCTCAGGCGGCTCTAGAGAACAGGCTCATTTATTTCATTGAGACGGCTGCTCTGGGTACGTGGCTGCACAACTGCAGGGAAATACGAGGCCATTACTCTTCTCACAGAGGCCTTATGGAGGCAAGACATTCTTTTTTTATTCATCTAATGCTGGCCACAAATGTCTTCCCGTAAGAAATACATTCAACGTTGTGTAATTTAGGTCTAACACAAGGCCGGAGATTAAGAATATAACCTCAGTGCAATTTTTTCTTTTTTTTAAAGGGGGTCATTTTTTCTATAGAGAGAATGTTACTTTTGATAAGGGGAGAGATCTTAAAATGTCCATATTATGGACAGTCTTGCTACTTGCTCAAAATAATCAGCTTATCAACGATTATGAAAGGGGTAATCCATTACTTTAATGCTTCGGTGACTATTTTCAAAAACTGACCATAAAAGTACTTCATCACTCCCTAATGATCAAAAGGAGAAAGTGTTTTTCCAGTTTTGAGTCGCTGATAAACGGCTACAGGCAGACATAGCAAGGCTGCGGGTTCAAGGGAAACAAGCAGCCTTGGTAGGTAGGCCAACAGACATTTTTCTCACTGGTCCAAATATATCCAGTTCCCATTATGTCATTGGGTATGTTGTACTATGATAATATAATTCCACAATATTTACTGTGGTCATTAAAGACCCCGCAGCTCTCCTTCAGAAGAAGAGCGGCGGTAACCCTGATGTCCTGCGGCTGACCCATGAGCAACAGGTTCTGAAACGTACATTTTGCTTAGATAGAGATGAAATATGAAAATGGATAAGGGGTTTTAAACATCACTGCCGTTGGATGATTTGTTTTCTGTCTCTTGCAGGCCAGACAACCACTTCTTGGAAGCAATATGTTGTTTCCCAATGGTGTACTTCATGGCAGGGACCATTGACAAGTAGGTTATTCAGCAAATCTGCTTGCATTGAATCATGGGTTTGATTTTTTTTTACTTGATTTTATTTCAACATTTTAAAAAGAGCATTTGTATGCACAATATGCCATTATGTATTCTTATATATATTCTCTTATGTTTTTAAACACATAGATAAACCCAATATATTCTCATGCAGTGTTTATTTTAGTTGGTCTTGTATATAGATGCCACATTTTTAGACTTGAAGTGTACTGAGTGGTAAGAGATTGTTGAACAGTTGAAATCCAGCGTAGGAAATGACCAATGAATGAAGGAATTGAGCGGTTCCTTCCAGCTGATTGGTTGACCTGCTGTGTTGCAGTCTGGACAACCTGTTGCAGTGTGGGATCATTTATGCGGACAATCTGGTGGTCGTGGACAAGGAGAGCACCATGAGTGCGGAGGAGGACTACATGGCCGACGCCAAAACGATCGTCAACGTCCAGACGATGTTCAGGTGAGGCCATCCTGTACGGCACCCTTTCTCGTTGCACTTTGATTGTACAGCATCTCCCTCTATGATTGGTCTAGACGCCTCAGGTGACTGGGGCAGTTGTAGACAAATTTGCATTGTGTTCAGAAGAGAAAAAGAATATGATGTACCTGTAACCGCCTGCGTTCTCACAGATAAAATAGATTTTTATGTACCCTCTGCTTTTGCAGTGATGATGATGAGGGCCATAGATAAACTATTGATTGAAAGATATTACGGTCTTTCGTTCTTCGTCTCTCCCTCCCTCGCTCTCTCCGTCTTTCTTTCCAAGTCGCGCATTTTACTTTCATTGCCATGAGTTAATGTGGACATAAATAGTGTTGCCATGGTAACTTCTCCCCCTTGTCTGTCCTGTTTTCGCCCGTTTCCTCGTGGGAAGTGCACAAAAGTTTCACATGAATGCTGCTAAAGAAGAATGCGGGTATTATTGTTATTACTATTATTATAAAGTCTGTCTCTCTCTCTTCCTCTAGGCTGTTTCCCAGCCTAAGCATCATCACCGAGCTCACCCATCCCTCCAACATGAGGTTCATGCAGTTCAGAGCGAAGGACTGCTACTCGCTGGCTCTCTCCAAGCTGGAGAAGGTGAGGAGGGTCAGCCTCCAGTACTGCGCGCCTGGGAACAGTGGGAGGGGATTGTGTAAAGGGGGCGGGGCAGTGGGACTCCATGGGCCGCGCTTGTGTGTGATTGTCGGCCAGTGAGCGTAATTGATCTCGGCAGTGTTTCCTCCTCCCGTCCTCTCTTCAGAAGGAGCGGGACAAGGGCTCAAACCTGGCCTTCATGTTCCGCCTCCCGTTCGCCGCAGGCCGGGTGTTCAGCATCAGCATGCTCGACACGCTACTCTACCAGGTGAGGCGTGGCGTTCACTGCTCTCTCTCGTGACTGTCACCAGTTGACCTCGTGTTAACCGAACCGAACCTTACTCCCAGGCCTTAACATCAAACAGTATTCCATAATGTCAGACCGAAAGATGGCTGTCGACTGCTAGATTACCGGAAGGAGTGTTCTTATTTCAAAGCAAGTTTAATTGAGCATGTCTTAATGGAATGACCTATATTAAGCCTATACTAACAATACTAAGATCCTGTTTGCCATTAATGTGTCTCTTTTTTAGTGTTTTTACTTTTTATTGCCAAATCTGGAATTCCCAATCACAACTGCAAGCCTATCCTGTTGCTGCAATCAATGACATCAATTCAAGAGAGCATAGACTACTGCCTGTCAGGGATGCGGTTTGAAACCCATGTCTCTACCAGACCGGCCCTGGTCTTCAGCCCCAATCGGCTGTCCACCCCAGGGGAAGGGGGGAAGGGTGAGCTGTCTCGAGTCCGCTGTGAAGCATGTAAAAGGAGTCTCCAGAATGTGGGTGGGCGAATTCCGTCTCGAAGGAAGTTTGCTGCCCTCGGAGAATTCGCTTGCCTCGTAGAGACGAGCGGCGGACTTGTGGGGAGGGTAAATCAAAATAAATAGAGGGTGTAATTGGCTACCGAATTGGGAAAAAAACAAGAAAAGATCAGAAACAAATTTATATTAAATATAAATTTCTTAGCTCCCCACTAGCTGAGTAGAGTAGCTGAGCTTTTGTCTAAAAATAATAAAATAATATCTCTTCGAGAGCTCATTTACATCCATTTAGATGTATGTCCCTATTTAGACTTTTCTCTGCTTGTGGAGGATTAAGATGGTGAACTCTTCCACAGCTGTACGTCCTACCCATTTGAATAGAGATTGCCTCTAACATGTCTGACCTCTAGGCTGAAGGGTCTTTGCAGTAAATGAGTGGCTGATGTTATAAAGGAAACTACAATTCCTCTGCTCACTCTACTGAAATTACTCACTGACACACTGCAATGTTTTCAAACCCCCCCCTACTGCATTTAATTTCTGCTCTCAAAAGTTTCCCTTCTTTTCATGTTTGTTTTAGAGTGCTGGTTCTTTAAAGTGGTTATGTTTCCCTGTATCAGTACCCAAAGCTCTGTGTTCTCAGAACTTAAGTAACTAGGCATTCATTAAAATACCCTCTTGCTTTGATAATGACATACATCTGAGAAAGCCTTGCCTACTGTGGGAAATGTGATGCCTGACAATAAAATGGTAATTTGTTAAATAATTCATGATTTGCTCATTATCAGTCAAAAAAAACCAGTGCCTTCTGATTGTATGCTGCACTGTGCTCTGGGACACTCATGTGACCTCTTTTCTGTTTGCCTGGATTTCCACAGTTGAATTTGTGTGTGTTTTAAAGCCAATATCGCCCTCTAGAGTTCAGTCCCAGGCACTGACTTAAAATAAGCCAATCGCATTTGTGCTTCTAAACATCTGCCAGCTGACTGGAAAATCTTAAAATGACTGATTAAAAACATTTTTCGAGCACCTTTCTCATCCACTAAACTCCTGTATGTTGAATATGTCACATTTCTTTCTGCACAGTCATTTGTAAAGGACTACATGATTCCCATCGCAAGGCTTCTATTAGGCCTGGATACCACACCCGGCTCTGGCTACCTGTGTGCGGTAAGTGTGTCCAGTAAACCCAGCGCTTAATTTGTAAAATAAGAGATGCCGGGGCTCAACTCGCCCCCCCACCGGAGGAAAAAGGGTAAACTTTTCCTACCTCTGTGTCGCTGCATTTCTGTCCCTCCCTCTGGTCTAATGGTAACTTTCCAGTGGTGGAGCAACAAGGGTTAAAAACAGGAGCGATGATATGGTTGCTGTTTTTAAAGACGCTCTTGCTGACGTGCAGATTAGATTCATTTGTGAGAAAACTCTCTCGTACTCTGTGCTGGAAATGAACAGCGGTTAAGAGATCCTTCAAGGGCTGTGTAACTTGTTCTCCCGATGTCTCTGTGAACACTCTGAAAGCACTAATTGTTTCTCGGCTGTTAAATCTGTTAAAATACGCGTTGTTGTCGCACTTTAAATATTTATGAGCCCGGGTCTCTGATTCAGAGTAAGACATTTGCCGGGGCGCAAAATCGGATTCTTGCCATTTGCCGGGGCTGTGCACAAATGAAGCACTGAGTAAACCCATGCGATTGGCTCTGCTTTGCGGGCCCAGATGAAGGTGACCGAGGAGGACTTGTGGATCCGGACCTACGGAAGGCTGTTTCAGAAGCTCTGCTCCTCCAGTGCGGAGATTCCCATCGGGATGTATCGCACCGAGTCGCACATGTTCTCCTCTTCAGAGGTGAGGCCCGCGCCGCTGACACGCTCACTAACAGAGAGAGGCACAGCAGTGCACTTACACGAGACAGGATGTGGTGTACATTTACATTTTAGGCATTTAGCAGACGCTCTTATCCAGAGCGACTTACACAGTTTACATTTCTTTACATACAATCCATTTAAACAGCTGGATATTTTACTGAAGCAAGTCAGGTTAAGTACCTTGCTCAAGGGTACAACAGCAGTGCCCCACCTGGGGATTGAACCTCCAACCTGTGAGTTACAAGCCCAGCTCCCTAACCATTACACTACACTGCCACTGCCAATGATGTCATCATTCAGGAAGCATACAGGCATACAGGAGGATGCCAGCCACCCTCTCCATGACAGCCTGTGTAGTAGGTATAGTAAGACAGAGAGTGGCCGTTTTCTCCCAACACAAGATCCATACCGATAGGTATGGCAATTCTTTCATTCCCACTGCCATTAGGTTACACAATAACCATATTAAATACTTTACTAAAAGAACAGTAGAATAACTTATTTCTCTAGTAGTTTTAGGTACCCTACTAATTGTATATATTCGTTTTAACGTGCTGCTTTCTTTGCACTTTTTCCTGATGAGCCATGTATACCATGTACTGTATGTCGTGGGTGCTGTTCTACAGTTTTTAGCCTATGTGTATTATGTACTTTTGAAGCTCTGCCAAATGAATTTCCCACTTGTGGGATAATAAAGTTTACTTGACTTGACTTGACTGACCTTTACAATAGAGGTAATTAATCATTCTGTTATATACAACATAAACCGAATGGCTGTAAATGGGTTAGTTGTGCTGTTTTGAAAGCCTTTGAATATTGTGCGTAGATCTCATAGAATTCTCACTGCCACCATTGCCACATCTGTTGACAATGTTTTATTGTTGTCATTTTGTAATCATCATTTTCATTCATGTATTGTGTCAGTAAACCATCTTGAAAAACTGTTATGTCATCTGAAATGTTCATTGTGTTCAAAAGGCATTGCAGGCCTACTACATTAAATTGTATTCTTACGATAGAAACTGTAGAACTGTACTCTAATGCCTGATTTAGCATGTTGTCATGGGAACTGTAGAACCTGCACTGTGGGAAATGTTGTGGCCCGTTGTCATGAGAACTGTGAAATCAGCACTACAGTCTGGTTGTGGCCTGTTGCTATGGAGACTGTCTTCTCTCCCAGTCACAGATCTCAATAAATGTGGAGGAGTGTGAGGACACCAAGGATCGGCGGGAGTCGTGGAAAGAGAAGGGTTCCCACCGGAACTCCACAGGCAGCGACCAATCAGAGCATCCCTTGCTGAGGAAGAAGAGCATGCAGTGGGCGCGGCGTCTGAGCAGGAAGAACACGAAACCGCCGAGCCGGGCAGAGCGCATCCCCCAGCAGCGCATCAACCTGTACCGCCGGTCAGAGAGGCAGGAGCTGTCAGAGCTCGTCAAGAACCGCATGAAGCACCTGGGCCTGCCCACCACTGGATATGGTGAGCCGAGCCGAGCCGAGCCAAACCGTGCCAGGATAGTGCCAAGGAGACCAACTGAATACTTCCCATTTTACTCCCAGAATCTTTAAATGTTCTGTCCCATCCTGTGAAATATAATATAATGATACATGTAATTGGTTGTCTGGTAATATGGGAAAGTAAAATTCAGGATATAGGAGATTTTCTTGTGTGTTTTCATACTAATAATTCATAAGAATGCAGTAAATCATGTTTCTAGCTAAAGGAGCTTGCTCTCTCACTTCGCCAGGAAAGAAATGTCAAGTGCTGTTCAGATAGTGTATTCTGTTGCTGTAGGAATATTTGTAATGTTAATGTCTAAATTTAAATGTGGGCCCCAACATATCACCATTTCAATGCACACAATCACATGATGTGTTTATACTGTGCACCGGCACATATTCAGCCTTGCTATGGCCGTTTGTGTCATCACCCTGCATCATGTCATGTCTATATGTGTCATTCCCCTGCAGGCGCGTACACATATCAATCATTTGACACAGTACTATTTTGAGTGATGGGCAAAGGTGGGACAACATGACGTGGTTCAGTAAAAAGTATTGACTACTTCATCAACTATCGAAGTAGTCAATAGTTGATGAAGTCATCCGTTCAGATTGCTAATGCTTTTTTAATCCTTACTTTGCCAATCGCAACAAGTAGTTTTCCCCAACCATCCCGCTCCTCTGGTGGCGTGTAGGACTGCTGGGAATGGGGGCGGGGCCTTGATAGCTGCGTCCCGGGTTCCCATCACCCCTTGCAGCTTTGCCTGTGCACACCTCCGTCTCCCATCTCATCGCTCTCCCCGTCCTCATCCCGCACCGTACCCGGCAACCTTTTCACCTTGGTCTTAAACGTCTCTCTTGCTGACTCTCGCCTGACCTTCTCTTTTTTCTTCCTTTTTTTCTCCTCTTTTTCCTTGTTTGTCTGTGTCTTTTCCCCTCTGCTGCTGTAGAGGACGTAGCTAATTTAACTGCAAGCGATGTGATGAATCGGGTAAACCTAGGATATTTGCAAGGTAATTTCATGCGTGATCTACAATGGGGACACCCAGTATGAAGGAACAGGAGACACATCATTAGTATCAAGTGTGCATTAGCATCAGTTAGCTTAATAGAGGAGGTATTCTGGAGAAGACGTGGACCTACACTGCAGGGAGACTGGTCCTAATGCAGAATGAATGGGGGGGGGGGCATGCATATATTAGGGAGAAGGCTATGGGGGGGGACTGAAACAGGAAGGGGCCCATATCATACAATACAAACCATTCCATGGGGAGAGAGTGGTTCCAAAGCAGAAGGTGTGGTCATACAGTGCCAAGGAAATCCTGGGCAGGGCAAGGTGTCACTGCAGAGGGGTCTGTTGGAGAGGCCTACCACTGTCAGATACAACTGTCCAATGGAAGGACAGACCAGAAAAAGCATCAACCTTTTTAGCAGGGATTTTATTGTAGTTAGTAGCCAGCGAGAGTTAACATCCTCAGTGTAGCAGATTGTTATACAAGTCTCTGATTCCTGTTGTGGTTATTCCATGTCAACTCAGCCAAAGTCCCTTACTCTACATGTAACAGAAGTTTGATTGTCTTTGAATGTTTTTACAACCTGACAGTCATAAAAATAAAATAAAAAACAACGGGCAAAAATTTAAGACACGTTTCCATTTTGCAGTACAAACAAACTAACTTGCATTAAATAAGAAGACACTGGTTTTTAATGCATAATATTTTGATGCACCACATTTCCATAGTCCCATGAAAGTACATTGTACATTTGTTTTGGGGGAGGTATTATTTATTTTTCAATCATTCAGATGGTCACAAAAGCTCATTTTGACATCTCACGTCAACGTGTTGTTGGCCCTTCAAAGCTGGAGCCAGCACTTCTCACAGCCTTTTCTTGGGCAAATAAGGATAAGATGTATCTATGAGCCATTTTCATAAAGAAAATTACTGTTCAAGTGGATGTTCAACATGCTGTAAGTACAATATCATATGAATATCCACATGTACAACCCTGAGGTCCCTAACAGCCCCTACAGCCCACAAACAAGTCCTGAAACAGATTTTTATCATTTATTTGGAAGCCTTTCTGTATTTTTTAATCTTTCAAAATTGGTCGAGTAAGACATGGAGATGTATTTAGTACCTCACCTCCCAAAACCCTGTGCTATAGGGAACATAATGTGGCTTAAATTGTTGGATTGGCTTCTTTAAGTCTTCTTCATGCCCTATTGGAGGAAAATCTATATTTGGTTCCTGGAGGCTGGTTAATGTGACATGGAATAACACACTCGCTGTGTGCTAACGAAGCTTTTCGGGTGGAATGGACATTTCAGCAGCTTCGATTCGTGAAAGAGGCAATGTCGTCAAGTCACCAAAAAAACTGCATGAATCAGTCAAGGGAAGTGGCACGTATCCTCAACATGTCCTCTGCACCGGAGCCGTCGATATGGGCCCAGTGACTAATAGTGACTCTCTGAGATACAGCGGAGAACAGCACTCGGAAACCAATTTCAAGTCGCTCTTTCTTTTCCTGCTGTCCTACTGCATCCTCTCTCTTGAGCGTTAGGAGGTGGTGTTGCGTGGCATTGCGTGTGCGGTGACAGAGTGGAGCAGAACGCATGGAGCCTGTGGTGTGGGTCGGGACGAGTGGAGGAGGGGGGAGACTCTAGTGCGATGCAATGGACGCAATGGCATCCTCATGCGCTCAGCTTCTCCAAGAAGAGTAATCAATTCGCCTTCTCCCTCTGGGAGAACATGGCATCTTACCCATGGTGGCGTCTCACCCCCGCAGTTGCTGACGAACGTAGAAGCGCTCCGTTACAAATACCCAGAGCGCAGCCCTAGCGCTCCCTTCACGAATAAAGATATAAAGCTCTCTACCAAGTCATTCCGGTGTATTGTGCTCCACTCTGATTGGCTGAACATGATGGTGGGGTGAACATGATGCTGGCTGAAGGTGATACTGGGTCTGATGTAGACACCAGAGCATGCGACCCCCTCCTCTTGTTGTGCGTGTTATCACAGCTGCTGGGTGCTCTGTCTGTTGGCATGGCAACCTAGCAACTGGGCCCTGAAGACGGGCGGGAATGGGATCGATCCGGCCAGAGCCTGCATGTTTCCGCATGGAAGCGCTTACTGCTGCATGGGCTTCCACATGAGCCTTGCCCTGTCAGTAACGGTCAGACCTTCTCTCTCTTTTACCCCTCCCCCACCCATCCCTGGCTTTATAAGTGGCGCACACAGGTGGGTTTGGAGAAGCCGATGCTCTTCCCCCTACCCCAGTTCAGTGTGAGGTATACAGCCCAATCACTCACACTCACCCAGGTAACCACAGCACTCTGCAGTCAGACACACTGGGGATGCAGTGGCATTCGTTCAGATCCAAGGTGTCTGTTCTGGCCAGTCGTGACACTCCAGCTGAGAGTGAGGGAAAGCAGTTTTCTTGAAGGTCTCTTCAAAGAATGATATAAATACGACACAAGCTGGATTTTTTTCCAAACATCATGATAAATAATAATAATACTTTCTGTTGAATTCCAGACTTTTTTTTGTACAAAAGAAAATGGAATTTGAGTGTAATGTTAAAGATACTGTTTTTGCTTGTTGTTTTATGAGTGTTAAACTATAGATACAAAATGATCTCTGTATGAGCCTAAGATTCCTCGTAGCCCTGAGCAGTTTCTGTGATAATCTGCAAAATATCTCAGACTCACAATGCAGCGTTACGGACTTCGCCCTCTTATCTGTTTCAGACGAAATGAACGACCACCAAAACACGCTGTCCTACGTCCTGATCAACCCCTCCCCGGACACCAGGCTGGAACTCAATGACATCGTGTAGGTGCCTCTGAACCTGGCTGGGGGGGGACCCTCAGAGTGGCTGTGCCTGTTTTCACCCTGTGCCCTGTCCCTCTCCCTCCGGCTGCAGGTACCTGATCCGCTCCGACCCGCTGGCGCACGTGCCCGACGAGCCGGTGGCGAGGCAGAGCGGCGTGCGGATGAGGCAGGAGCTGGGGATGGAGACCAGAGACGAGACCCAGCTCTGAGCCCGGTCTCCGCCCGGACACGACGGCCCGCGGCAGCCCGGTCCACAAAGAGTGCCTAGTTGATGAGTCACAGACGATTGGCCGCCTGGCACCAAGGATCTCCTGGCAACCATGCAACACCTCCTTCGCCAGGGGCGGGGCGGTGACTGAGAGAGGGGCGGAGTCACAGGGAGGGGTGGAGCCACGGGGAGGACCTTGTTGGAACAGGAATGTGTCTGAAGGGGTCACGTTGAACTCAGGAGCACCCTCGTCCGTCCCTCCATCCGATGAATGCCCTCGCCCCCCCCCGCCACTCCCCTGCGTTCAGTAGACATCAAAGCATTGGCCGTGCATCGCTGCTGATCCCTCTCAATTGCTGTCCTCTCCTTGCCTGGAACAGCTGCTCCATCTCGAACCCCCGGAAAACAGATAACCTGCTGCACAGCATGTGGTGCAGAATGCCTTGTGACCTCACATTGCCATGTCCTGCTGAGTTCAGCACAGCCCGGTAACAGCTATTTCTTGCTGTAGCTTGTGTCCAAATTAGCTGTAGAAATCCTATGGACACACTTGATTTCTAAGGAGATGTTGCACCACAAAGCATTGATCCCTTGGGACCTGGCCTTACTCAGGGTTCTCCCAGGAAGAGGTGATGGGTAAGGTCCAAATACCTGGGCAGGTTGTAACCCCTTTAAGTTTGAGGTTTTTTACATTTTAAATTTTACTTTATTATTTAAATTTATTCTACACCAATTTACTCAATTTTGTACAGTTTTAGTGGTTGGTATGTCAGCATACTGTTCTCACACAGAAACAGGTATACAGTATTTCACATGGCAACTCATCACAATCAAGCTAGCATAGTCACATTTGATCATGACCAGTTTATATAGTATATATATTTAGTTCAGTTTGGTTAATTTCCATTATTAAAAGTACATTTTTCATATATTTATATCCTGTAGTACATGTCCACATGTTTTAGAAACAGTTTGTTGGAAATTCTTGCAATTATTTCATGTTTTTGTTCTTGTTTTTCCCCCCTTCAGTTAGGACCCACAGTGGCCGTGTGTGCCCCTCATGATCGTGTTGCTGTGGTAACAAACCGGTCTTTCATGTGTTCATAAAAATGACAGAACTCAAAAGTTTATATTACATCACAAACACGATAATTCATAACTCAATATATATTTTTGGTGATCTTTGTTAATGTCAAAAAAGGCTTTTTAGTAAAAGACCCTAAATCATACAGTATATGTTATGTTATATGTTCCTGTTTCTAAAAAGGAAAAAAACTACTACATTCCACACTTTGCATTATCGCTTGAAAAAAAAACCTTTGTAAATTGCAATTGAAAGATGATAATTTGTCGTAACATTTGTGAATCTTTGCTGCATGTACTTCTGATTCTTGTAGGGTATCCAAAGAGGAAGAAGTCCATTTTTAATGAGGTGCCAACTACCAGAAAATGAACATTAAAATAAGAAAAGAGAGTCGCACACTCTCATTTCTCCTCGTTGCACACTCTTGTTTTTTTATTATGGGATAACCCTCATTCTGTAATAAAAAAGCACAGCAAGGTGAAACCAGAGTGTGCGACCCTCTTTTTAAAAATGTTAATTGCTCTTGCAGCGGGAAATCATCAGTTACAGTGCAGTAGATGCATACAGGATAGACATTGATTATGTTTTGCATTGTTTTGATGTCCGGAGAGTGTACTGGTTGTATACTGTTGAGTGAACTTTCAGTACGGTATACCAGTAGCACCTTATTCCCATTGCTATTTAGCAGTTTATCATTACAAATTGAATGAGTCGCTGGGTTTCCAGCAGAGGGAGTCAATAATGAGAAAGCCTTCCTGTGGAGTTGTCGTGGGCCTTTTAGAATAGCAGACTGAATAATGAACAATCCTCCTTTGAACAATGTGGCAGTAAGGAAGGCCAGTTTGCACTGGGCTACACAGGCAACATTATGGGGGAAAGAGCTGGTGGCAGGGGAAATTACCTGACAGATATATTATGACAGATTGGCCCCAAAGAATGTGCCGATCTTGGGTGTAGAGTTTTAAGATTTGATGTTGAGAATAACAGACGATGCTGTCAGGCGCTGGAAAGGTACCTGGTTTACAATGTGGACACATCTCTAGCGACTGAAATGGGGGGGGAAATATGACTTGTTATTCATGCGTTTTGTTGCGTTATGTTATGTAATCACTATTGTTTTTCAATTTAGTGCACATGCCGTATATGGTATGGCTGATTTATAGTGATCTCATTTGATCCCAACAACCTTCACCCTCACCCAAATCCCCTGGTTTGAAGAAATCTGTCATTCAACTTTAACACATAATGCGTTTAATAATGTAATTTGCAATGTACGTAATGTTTATTTTTTATGAATACAGACATGATTTATTAGTATCTATTTTAAATTATATTCCTCAGAGCTGTTCACCATAAAATCTACTGAATGGAATATATTTGTATGCAATCAATGATGCATTTCTCTTGATTTATGGTGAACTTGCTACTCGGACAGCAAATATGTGGTCTGTTTAACTGTTACATTAAAGTTTCAGTGTTATTTTAATGTTGTAAAGCACTGGAGGAACAAGACTTTTGCACTAAAGGTATGGCAATGTAGGTGAGTGACAGTTTAACCCTTTAACCCCGTTCTCTGTAACAGGAAGAACTCAAAAAGTGCTATGGGATTATTGTAAGTAGTCATTTTAAAATTTAGCAGTCAGCTGGCAGTTTTTTGATTATTCATCATAAAACAGAAATATATTTTGATAAGTAGCATTGTTTTTGATCATGCCATGTTTTTTGGCATTGGGTATGACCTTTTGCATGAATGAGACAGAAACAGGATTGTTTTTGTGGGGTAATTGTAAAATCACATTTGTGATATCAGATTGATAGCGGACTATAAAACATGGACATGAATATTTTGGCATCAGTGGCTTGGGTAAGATGTTGAGGTCCACCAGTGGTCTGTTTGTTCCATTGTAGCATGTTCTGGAGACATCCGCGGTGGAGAGCAGACAAAAGATAGGAGACTGTTCTTGGTCAGGGATATCTTCTGTGGCATGTTTCAAACCATCTACAAAATTGCATGATTTGGACAGAAATCCATCATAAATTACTGATATAGTCTTTTAAAATGTAATGACTCATTAAAGGTGAGTCCATGTAGAAAAGTTGTACAGCCAACAAATCTGTTTTAGTTTAGTTCATTACCCTCACTTCATCTAAAAACTTCATTTTTAGGTAACAAAATGTGTTTATGATTGCAACAAAACATAATATAGTTTGTACACATCACTAGCTTCTCTTAACAAATCAGACCATGCATGTTCCCTTCTTGCCAAACCTATAAAAGGTCCTTTTTCAAGTCCTTAACACTGTTTTCTGAAAGTGCGGAATAATCTACTGTAAAAGGATGAATCCATTTTGTACTATTTCCTATATGAAGTCTGTGCACTTCGCCACTGTATGTAAATTAAATATAATAAATATAAATGAGCGGCATGCAGCCATGAAGAATCTGTTTCATTGGATCGGTGTTGGAGAGTAATCATGGGTACGACTTTTAATAAATACTTCACAAGTCACTTTATTGCTGCCTTTGGTTCCTCTGTGGTGATTTCTGTCAGGGATAGATTGCTTCATTTTCCACCTGTTCACTGAAAATGTCTATCCTTCCGCAAAACATTGTATACAGGGAACGCTAACAAGCACGTGCAATAGAACCGTTATCGTTTGAAATGGGGACCGCCACACTGTCTGGGAACTGCCCCTGCATCTTACTCCTTTGCTTTCTATGATGTCCGTTTCCACCTGACTGTCTTGTACGGCCGGTTAGTGAAGGCACTCTTGAAGAGATTCTTCATCCCTCATTGGAGGCCCCCAGCAGGGGGAGCCAGTGAGCTTTACGTAGCCTCCAATCGACAGGGGCAGTGATTTATACTCGTGGATCTCTGGGTCAATAGGCGGTCAAATAAGATGGTACTAATGAAAGCCAATCAAGACTGAAAAAGTGTGACAACATCCCTAAAACACACCCCTTTCCACATGCATCGTCATAGAAAGGGGTTCAGATACGTCTTCTGATAGAAGACGTCTGATTGCTGCTTTAAACTGTACTGAGACATACACTGGTGTCTTTATTGTCATGACTCTTCAGTTTCACCTGATTGACAGGGCTTAGGCGTGGGTGGAGCATTTTCGTTTTTTACACTTCTGGGTGAGCTTGTGCTTGTACCATGGCTGTACCATGCAGGGCTGCAAAGACGCCTGTCGGACACCCTCCCCAACTGCCTTACTTTACAGAGCAAAAAAAGACACAATCATATTTATCATTTTAGGAAAATGAATGCCATCACACCATTGGACATTTTATTATTATGAGTGAAGCCAATCATTCTGCCTATGCATTGACCTCTGGACTGAGAAAGGACCGATCCGTTTGAAGTGACTGAACGGGTTCAAAATACCTACCCAGCAGCGCTAGGAGAGCTGGGGCTTCAAGACGAAGCTGATGTTCTGCTAGAGCCAGTTAGCTGGGGCTGGCAGTCGAAGATGACAGGTACAGTAACGCTTGCCCCAGGCTCCTTCTGAGGTTGGCAGTTTGGATATCCCGCTGGAGAGTCCTCAGCATATTTGAATTCTTTGACACATTCTTCGAAAAGGCAGGCTTCGCAAAACAAACGCATTCTGAAACACGTATTTGTAAAGGGGGAAAAAAAGGAATCTCCCAACATGTTTCTTACAAAACATTGTGGCCATTAATGTGACTTTCATGTCACAAAATATCATAAGTCAAAAATGATAAGCCTAGACCGCTGATTCAAAGGCCCTTACCGTACTTATGAATTATGCTTTAAAAATGTATTTATTGTATGTCGTAGGTGATACAAAGTTATGGTTTAAGCAGCACGTATGATGCACACAGGCAAAATTGAATCTTTTTGTTGAGAGGTTACAGTTAACGATTAATGGCTTAATGGGGTTTAATGAGAGAGTATTATTTTCAACGAAGTGGGCTGCAGCATAAAAAGGACAGAAAATAGGCCACAAAATGAGTAATGTTGCAAAGGAAAGTTCAAAAGCAACTTTAAAAAATGAAATGAGAAACGAAAGGTGGAAACAATGCCATTTGTTTACTTGTAATATTTATTAAATTTCAGTGCTCCTCTTTAAAATAAATATATGGTATAATAAAATCAAAGACAAAGGAAAAAAAAAAAGCTCAAGCATGAAAAGCATGGTATTTGAAACTTGGGAGAGAAAAAAAAACCTAGTGAGATCAATATTAATACCAATCTTTTAGTAAACATAAAACGTACGTTATATACAAAACAGCTGTTCAAAACATATATATACACGATGCAGCAAATTATATTATCAAGTATTCTAAAGCGTGGTCTGAAAACATGATATAAGTACAGTAGTAGCAATGGAAGGCCTTAAGCTTGCCTTCTTTTAAAATGTCCACCTTAGTGTTCATCTGTGGTTGTTTTTGGTAGTGAGGGCATTTCTCCTGCAGGGGCCCAGCAATAATGGAGAACCTGAAACCTGCATTATTCACCTGGAGCCAATGTAGTGACAACGGTCTTACTCTCTACTATACTTTGATCAGCAAGCTAGGTGCACATGTGCACCACCTCATTACTTTGATCAGGGGGCCACACGAAGCCAGTTTCCTACGGATTTAGTGCTTGCACGCTCCAGCAACGCCCTGTAAATAATTACGCGACAATCCAGAGCCATTTATGAATATATTAAATACTGTCACCCAGAAAATAAAGTCGAGACAAACTCCTCATAACAGAGTACGCTGCTCACAAAAAAAAAAAGAGAGAAAAAAGGTAGCCTGACAGCCAACATTGGTTATGGTTACACTGAAGGATGAGGGCGAAACAAACGTGATCGTGAGTGCACTTCATTGGAGGACTACTGTGCCCAGTGCGGAAACATTGCTAGCTCTAACAACGCTGGATTTACGTTATGCACACGTAACACCTGCTTTAAGTCTTTATACCACACAAACTAAACAGGAAACGTTAAAAAAAAGCAGCCGACGCATTTACCGGTCTTTCTCGTCCCTTTTGTACCTTAAAAAAAGAAAGAAAAAAAAGAAAGTTCACAGAGAAAGAATATTAAAAGTTCTCTCGCTGCAGCGGGTAAAAGCGTTGAACACACAGAGCACAGTACCACAACGCATGGAGGCCCAGGCAGGGGGGCCTGGGACTGTCTCTGTAAAAGAGTTAAAAAGAGTTCTGAGCAGCACGTTTTCACACAGATTTCGGGAGGGTAGTCGGCGGGACGCGTCTGATGAATTGCATTGCGAGGTGTCAGATTATAGCCGGGAAGTGCCAGGGAAGAGACGGCCAGCTTGGAGACAGTCCCGGTCCATGTGTGGGGGGGAGAATACAGCGCCCTCCTCAGGAAAGATTTGTCCACTTTTTTAAACTTTTTTTTTGTGTCCTTAGTGGGGCCTCAGCTGCAAGGAGCACTGTGATTGGTGCCCAACCAATAAATACTTCAAGTAAAAAGAAATCCGCCGCTTAGGGAAAAAAAGCACCACATGCAGAGGCCTCTCTTAAAAACAAACACAGAACCAGCCCTGAGCAGAGCGCATTAAGATCCCGGCCTCATCCGCTCGTCTGGATCAACAACGTCCACTTTCGCCGAAGACCGTCCTTCCCCACAACTGTTCAAACCGTGGCCCGCTCTAGTCCCGTGTCAGTCACCCCTAGAATTAGCTGACTAGTCTCTGGTGTCACTAGTTTAGTGCGTGCTCTGGGAATTAATGAGACCTGTCCAGGACAACAGAAAATGTGTGTGTGAGAGAGAGAGAGAGAGAGAGAGAGAGAGAGAGAGAGAGAGAGAGAGAGAGAGAGAGAGAGAGAGAGAGAGAGAGAGAGAGAGAGAGAGAGAGAGAGAGAGAGAGAGAGAGAGAGAGAGAGAGAGAGAGAGAGAAAGAGAGAGAGAGAGAGAGAGAGAGAGAAGAGAGAGAGAGAGAGAGAGAGAGAGAGAGAGAGAGAGAGAGAGAGAGAGAGAGAGAGAGAGAGAGAGAGAGAGACGCCCTCCTCTTCGTGCTCGTTCTCATTTCCCTCGCTTTTCTTTGGCGCGGCGGGTCTCTTCACCTGCCACAGGTGGTTGTGGATGGTGAGCGCGTCCACGCTGACCGACACCGTCTTGGCGGGGATGACGTTGAACTGCTTGCGGTCCGAGCTGTACTTGTAGAGCTTGTCGATCATCTTCTTGCTGATGCTCTTGGGCCCGGTGCCCGTGAGCTTGTGGATCTCCTCGGTGTCGGGGAAGTAGCAGTAGAGCGCCCGGAACTGGCAGCCGCCGTCCCGGAACAGGATCATCAGGTGGTTGGACTCGCACCTCTCCAGCTCCTGCCAAAAGGACCGGAGAAACGTCACGTCTTCCCTTACCACGCAGCCTTTCGTGACACATATGGCTACGGAGACCTGACTGCTGTTATTATCGCAAAATGTCATTTTCATGTACATTTTGGGGAAGGAGGGGTGTAGAACACATTGCAATACCCCCGGAACTTGCACACACACTAATGTAAGACATGGATCATAGTTTGAATAATACCAGAAAAAAGTACAAAATTTTAAATATAGCATCGAAATAACTGTAGTAAAAACGTGTCACTCTTTGGCTACATTTACACAGCCAATTATCAATCATCAGCTAATTATCTGGCACTACTTGCCCTATGGGGATTGATTACCAAGTCATTTAATGGCTTGTTTTATCCTTGAAAGGATACTTCGGTTGGGCCACCCTTAACGGTCCTTCTTAACAAAGCTTTGGTAATTGGTAGGTTTATGGTTTGTGTTTGTGGATTTGACATTATATTCAACAAAACACTATTCTGTGACTCTTCAGGGAAAGTGATTTCAAGGAACAGAAAGACTGCAATCCCATCATACCTCCAGGATGGAATTCTTCTGCGGTTCGTTGACCTTGCCAGCAAGACAGCAGTGAGCGATTGCATTGTGGATTATCGGCTTGTTGGACTTTGCGCTCGGCTCCTTAAACAGTTTCGGGCCTGTGGGACAAACGGGTATTAGCCCCAGTCTGAATTTGGATGAGGAATAGGAGTGTCAAGGAAATGATTCAAAGGAACCGTAAATACGACTGAAAGCTAAAATGTCTAGTATTCCCTTCAGTGTGAAGTCAGCTGAAAGTGATACCATTTTAAGGAAAGAAAATCGCAAATCTCAAATTTGACCAATGATGCATTTTCCCCTTTGAGGGAAAGCGTGTGGGTGCCTCACCATTGTACTCTGCCACGGATGTGATGGAAGACGCCGTGGAGCCGTTGTCCCAGTCCCTCTCGGTGTTCCTGCTGGCGTTCCGGCTCAGAACTGGGAAGGACTCCACAGACTCGGCCCTGTGAACGTACATAAGAATACATAATGATGAGAACAGGCCGTTTGGCCCATCTAGGCTCATCATGTCCTAATCTAAAGAGTATCTAGTACTACATCTAGCCTGGACTTGAATAGCCCAAGCGTTTCTGCCTCTACTACCTGACCTGGCAAGCTGTTCCAGGCATTGACAACTCTCTGTGTAAAGAAAAACGTCCTAATATCTGTGCGGAATTTGCCTTTAACTAATTTCCAACTGTGGCCTCTTGTTCTGCTGACCCCACTTATCTTAAAAAATCTTTGGTATTTTACTTTGTTAATCCCTTTTAGGAATTTAAAAACCTCAATCAAATCCCCCCTAAGTCTCCGTTTGCTAAGTTTAAATACATTGAGTGCCTTAAGTCTATCATCATAACTTTTACCTTTCATACCAGGTATCAGTTTAGTTGCCCTTCTTTGGACTTTTTCAAGAGCTTCTATATCTTTCTTGTAGTGCGGTGCCCAGAACTGCACACAGTATTCTAAGTGCGGTCTGACAAAGGCATTATATAACATTAATATAACCTCCTTTGATTTATACTCAATACTTTTTGCTATGTATCCCAGCATCCTGTTGGCTTTTTTCACTGCTGTAGCACACTGCTTTGATGCAGATAGGCTTTGATCAACTACAATTCCTAAGTCCTTTTCAAATTGAACACCTACTAACTTTTCTCCTCCCATAAAATACTCCTGTCTAATGCTTTTATTTCCCACATGCATAACTTTACATTTAGCAATATTGAACGTCATCTGCCCATTTTTGGATTTTGTTTAAATCATCTTGGATTACTTTAGTCGATTCCAAAGTGTTTGCCAAACCCCCAAGTTTAGTATCATCTGCAAATTTAACTATTTTGCTACTAATGTCCATATCAAGATCATTTATGTAAATAAGGAAGAGCAGAGGTCCCAGCACCGATCCCTGCGGGACACCACTGCCCACCGCACTGAGGTCAGATTCGGCCCCACCTACTGTTACTCTTTGTATTCGCCCTTGCAGCCAATTTTTAACCCACTGTGAAACTACTCCTGCAATTCCTACTGAATTCATTTTAGCAATGAGCCTCTCATGTGGTACCTTGTCAAATGCTTTCTGAAAGTCCAAATATATAATATCATAAGCCTGGTTCAGGTCAACACACTTTGTAGCCTCTTCGAAAAGTCCAGGAGGTTTGTTAGGCATGACCTCCCTTTGAGAAATCCATGTTGGCTCTCCCTTAAAATACTATTATTTTTCAAGAATGATTCCAATTTATCCCTAATAATACATTCCAGCATTTTACATGCGATGCAAGTTAAACTGACAGGCCTATAGTTCCCTGGGTCAGTACGGTCCCCCTTCTTATATATTGGAATTATACTACCCTGCTTCCAGTCATCTGGTATTTCTCCAGTGATTATGGATTGAATGAAAATATCTGTCAATGGTTTATATATAATTTCCTTGAGTTCTTTGAGTACTCTGGGATATATGCCATCCGGGCCTGCTGCCTTATTTGTCTTAAGTTTTTGTAGTTTTTGTAGTACATCCCTTATTTCAAAGTCCTCCAAAACATTCTGTACCTTGTCTATACATTTAGGCATATGTATAACCTCTCTAGTAAAGCTCTCAAGAAAGTAACTGTTTAGTGTGTTTGCAATGTCCTTATTATTATAAACCAAAGTTCCTTCCTTATTCTTAATGCACTTAACCTCATCCTTAACTTTCCCTTTTCTACTACAATATTGAAAAAACTTCTTAGGATTACTTTTTGCATCTTGGGAAATTTTAATTTCAAACCGCCTTTTAGCTGATCTTATTTCCTTTTTAGCCTTAGCCCGCATACTACAATAATCTAACTTGATTCTCTCTTGAGTTATCCTTTTTATATACTCTGTACAGTCGTTTCTTTTGCCTCAAAATCTCCCGTAAAGATTTACTCATCCACTGCGGAGACTGTTTTTTCATCCTATTTTTCCTTACTTTGGGGATGAATTTACACTGTACATCTACAATAACCCTTTTAAATATAGTCCATTTTTCATTCACAGTTCTGCAATCTAGAAGTTTTACACGAACTATATTACTTAAATTCTCTCTCATTTTATTAAAGTCAGCTCATCTAAAATAAAAAATTCGAGAGTTAGAGGAGGCTGTCTTAACTTGCCAAAAAATATCCAAAATAACTGCACTGTGGTCACTTGCCCCTATCGGTTCTCCTACCTCTGTGCTGCAAATTCTATCAGGATTGTTACACAAAGCCAGATCCAGTATTGATTTCCCTCTCGTAGGCTGAGTAACAGACTGTACCAAAAAGCAGTCATTGACCATATCTAAAAACTCCTCTTCACATTTGCCCTGACCTGTCACTATCTCCCAATTGACCCTTCGCTAAACCACACCCCCCTTAGTTACTGTTGCTAAGTCCGTCAAGCTTTCGGAGCCAGCATGGCGCTCCCACTGTCGCTAACTGCACTCCCTGGAGAAATATTGTCCAATTTTTGGAAAATAGAAAAAGCGATTTCAGATAGAAGCAGACAGAAGGGTCTACAATATGCATTTGAAGGTTATATTCAAGATATCACACTGACTCAGCAACAAAATGACGTAAAAAAATTAGGAAAGAAGCGAAAGCCTACAGATCAGAGTAAAAGTGAACCACCGCATCACCTGGCGATTGAGACAGAGGACAACGACATTAAGGAGCAACACTGTTCCTGTAAAGCTGGGTAGGTCTCTATTCACTATTACAATCATTAAAAAGCAAAAGCAGTAGGCCTATATAACGTTACATTCAGTAGTAAGTTCGCTAGCATTAGCTAACTAACGTAACATTAGTAGCCTATAGTGTGCTGTAACGACATTACTCTGGTTAGCTCCACAGGTAGCTCCATACCCTGGACCTCTGTAAAGCAAAAAATATCAGCAGTGTGTCCTCCACAAGATTTGGGTACTCGGGACTGGGCTTCCCATTGACAAAGTGCTGAAATAGTAATTAAAAAATAGTATTACATTTTGACATCAAGGTAACATTACCCACAGGTTTTTTAGAGCTTGACTGTAACATCTTAACGTTAGCAAACTGGCTGGATCACGAATAACAAAGCTAACATTTAGTCTAACTTTACCAACATTGCAACCCGGAGATGTATATCCAGACCGTAGCCACGTTAGCTTAGCTGGCTAACACTTTTCAGGATTTGATTTTGGTTTTGTAAAGGAAAAAAAACGTATATCTCCTTCCAACCTCTCTGGGTAATGAGTGTCACTGTTACAAGTGCCCCATGCACAACGTTTAACCATACCTAGCTAAAAATCCACAAAACCAGCTCGAAAATGAAGAAACTCATTTTTTTCCGTCAAAGTCAATGGAGTGCAGCAAAAAACTGTCGGACCTCTGTCGGAGTCTGTCAAACACTGCGCTGTGATTGGCCAGTCTGCGTTTTGGGGCGTGGTTTAGCGAAGGGTCAATTGATAGAGGGGTAATTGAAGTCGCCCATTATTATCGTCTCTCCTTCAGCACAGATTTGTTTTATGTTACCAAAGAGCGTACTATTTATGTTACTGTCTGAAGCTGGAGGTCTATAGCATACTCCTATATTAAGGCCCTTCTCACGATCTCCCAATAATCTAATCCAGATGTCCTCACAAGAAACTAATGAGTTTATACCTGGAATATCCTGCACATTAAGATCGTCTTTCACATATAGGGCCACTCCCCCTCTTTTATTAGTTCTATCCTTCCTAAACAATTTTTACCCCTCTATATATTCATCCCCATCCGCTGTGCCAAGCCATGTCTCAGTAATCCCAATAATGTCATAACCCTCATTCAACATGACAGCCTCCAGTTCCTCCATGCTTCTTGCATTTAAACACATGAACTTCAGAGCCTTACTCACACTTACGTTGTCCTATAATATCCTCAGATTTATTATACTCCGCCCTGGTATCTTCCATCTGGGCAGTCTGTACCTCCCTATCCATAATACTACAACTACTCATTTCCCTCCCTGCCCCCCCAGTCCCTAGTTTAAATATCCCTCCGCTACCCTAAGCATATGCTGGCCCAATGCATCTGTACCCCTCCGGTTCAAGTGTAACCCGTCCCGTTTGTACAGGTCACCCCTGTTCCAAAAGGAGTCCCAGTGCCCCATAAACCTGTACCCCTCTTTCCTGCACCAGGTTTGTAACCATGTGTTAAATCTCCATATAAAATTCTGCTTGCCTTTGCTAGCACGTGGTACTGGCAGAATTCCAGAGAAGACCACCGTGGAGGTTCTGCCCCTTAACTTTGTTCCTAATTCTATAAATTTGTCCTGCAGAACCTCAAACCTACCCTTACCTATGTCATTGGTTCCAACATGGACCATGACCACTGGATCCACCCCTGCTCTGGCCAGGCGCTTGTCCGCGTGTTCCAGGAGATCTCCAACCTGAGCACCAGGCAGGCAACATGCCATGCGAGATTCCTTTTCCCGCGAACAGACTATACTGTCTACACCTCTAATGATTGAATCCCCCACTACAATTAACTCCCTTTTCCTGGGTGGCTTGGCTGCCAGGGTGCCCTGGGGCTCATCAGTCCTCCCACTCACAGAGGGCTGGGCCAGATCCTCTTCCTGCAAGGGCTGGAATCGGTTGGACACCACAATCTCTGGAGATGCCGCCCCTGCATGTGCGTGCCCTTTTCTACGCTGGCGCCCTACCGTCACCCAACTCTCTCTCCCTACCTGCTCTAGAGTCTCCCCCCTACCCCGTACAGTGCACTGAAACACAGGGCAAACTCAGGTTCTTAGAGACCCATACACAATAAAGAGCTGCTTAACCGGGAGTGCCACCAGGCGGCGGTGAGGGAAGGGGGGAGGGAAGCCGACAGGACGTTCGCTGCGCATAAGAGTGGCCCTGTAGTACCGGGTTACAGTCGACGGCCTGGTGAGTGCCGTCTCAGAGGAGACGTTACTTTGCCTTCATCACTACCGGTCGCAGGACTACGGCAGCAAACTCACATTACTAGGGGGGGATTGACATTTAAAAAATTAGCGGGTCTAAATTGGCTACTAAGTTTGGTAAATTTGATAAAATCAAAAACAAAATCTTAAAAAAAAAAAAAAAAAAATTGTTTAAAAAAATAATAATATAGCGCTGCTTAGGGGCAACTAAGACACCCCTAAGCACAACACACATGGGGGACAAAATGAGCATTTTAATGATGTAACTGGTAAATTCACTCTCACACTCACTCGCACTCTCGCACGCTCGCACGCACGCACGCACGCACACACACGCCAATTCTGGCTAATTCTAATACACACATGCCACATGCACACACACAGATGAAGGGTGCTGAGAGAGACTCACTGCTGTGATCCCGTCCCACCAGAGTTGACACTGTCTGGCTCAGTGGTGGCAGCAGAGGCCAGGGATAGGCTGGAGCCGGACTGGGCACTGCTCAGGGTGTCTGCTGAGAAAAGAGGACACACGGCGCTCACACACAGCTAAAACACAGCGTGGCAACGTCACACCTAACACGGACACAAACACAACTCTGCGTCATTCAAGAACCACAGTGTCACGGTCACAAAAGACAGGCCAAACGACAAAACTACAAAGAACACACAGATTCATACACATCTCAGCATCTACTTCACTCCCAGCATTTGCACAAAACCAAACAGTGCACACCCAGCTTACCGTCATTAAAGACACATTCATGGTTAAAACGGGTCTTTCTCAAACCGTGCTATAAACGATCTTAAATCTCGCATGTCATATGTTTTTTGTTTCCATATGCTTGAAGTTACATTTCATTCAATGCATTTTCACACTGCACATGGTTTAGGAAGCACTGCAATGGCCAATTACTCAGTCAAAGACAAAAGCATTTCAGCCACTTTTTCCACTCTCGATTCCAAAAGGCAGGCACGTTCAGAATGTCTTAGATGTTTGTGAAACCCTTTGACAATGGAAACCTCCAAATACCCTCTGTCACCTCAGAGGATTGTGGGAAATGTACAGCCCTGACCACTGTTCTCCATACCAACTTTACATTTCTGTAAACTCACAGCTCAACGTTGAATGATCCATCTATAAGGATAATAAAACTCTTTTCCTTAGTTCCTTGCCGAGATAACACGCTTTCGATTACGGTTGGGCTTCTGTGCGAAACGTTTGTGAGCAAATTAATGACATGGCTTAACAATTCATTAATTCTGCTTTTTAAATAGTGATTTAGCTCTGGTTTAGCGACTTTAGACGGCTCTGTCATAGTAATAGTGAAGGAGCCAGAGCGTGACCAAACCCTCAAGCTAATATGGAGAGAAGTGACGCACACGGGGAAGATGGGATATGTGCCTTCGGAAACCCCTGAGGATCATGGGAGATGGCATGTCATGCAGGGCATGGGAACATTAAATCTTTCACCTCCCCCATCGCCTTGCCGGCCCTGGCCCCTGATCCACAACGCTGACTTGCGACTCTGTCCTGTGTGACAGACACATGGGAGAGCTGAGGAAGAGGAAGAGTGGAGAGAGAGACATGCGCAGACAGACGGAGCAGCGACGTCTCAGGCATGCAGTAGCCACAGAGGTAGCGCACGCATTCCCGCAGCTCCCTAACAATGCGGCCCCCGGGTGTGCTTTTGTGCACCCTCAAAAACCACCCGCTGGTGTGGAGATTCTGGTGGGACAGGGACATTAAGCTAACGAAACGAATAATGCCTGGAATTAATCAAAACAAAACAAAAAGAAAACAAAAACAAAGACAAGTGTCCGAGATTATTCCAGCACCATACTACGATAACATGATCCCAGCATTCAATCAAAACTTCCAAACTTGTTTTGATTGAATAGCACTTTCCCTTAAGACGACTAAGCAGTTTTGAGTGAATCTAGGGATAAGTCATTACAAAGGCAATGGGGGCTAGTAGTCTTCAGTAAAGAGTCTACAACAACTTTCGTGTTCCGATACTGCATTTGAGAATATTAAACATTTTATTTTTTTCTTAATAATTTTTGTTTCTGATTTTTTATCCCATTTTTATCCCAATTTGGTAGCCAATTAGACCCACTATTTCTATGTCAATCCCCCCCTAGCAATGTGATTTCGCTACCGTAGTCCTGCGACCGGTAGTGAAGAAGGCGACCTGACGCCTCTTCCTAGACGGTACTCGCCAAGTGTCGACCGTTACCCGGTACTTCAGGGCCACTCTTATGCGCAGAGAACGTCATGTCGGCTTCCTCCCCCCTCCCTGGGGCGGACAGCCAATCGCCGCCCCTGGTGGCGCTCCTGGCCAGAACAGACTCTGGCGAGACAGGGAATTGAACCCCGGACTCCGTGGCCAGCGTCGGACGTTGTAACCACTGGACCACGCGGGAGGCCCCCATATTAAACATTCTTAAACTTTCAGTAACACATCGTCATATCTGTTGGACGGACAGAGACAGAGCACAAAGGGAAGATTTAGGAGCGCCATGTCAGCTGGGGAGAGGTTCACAGCAGTCCGTAAATGACCAATGTCTGAGGCTCCATTGAATATAAACCACACTGACAGCCGTCTCTTAGGACAACAGGGGGCTTCACAGTGCCGTGACATCCTGGTAAGCCTCACAGTGACGACTGGCTAAGTTCAGTCCCGGAGAGTCCAATTCCACAACATTTTTGTGATACAATTCAGTCAGTGGATCATTACCACCGAGGACCACCTCTTACTACCAGATCAATGTCTCCAATTAAGTTGGTAAGACCGAAGGTGGCCTGATGGTCAGAATCCATGGGGACTCACCAGAATCGGACTCGAGCGTCTACGCTCCACAGGGTCAGACTGGACCACTGCAGGCCTCGTGAGCCTTGTGGCCGGGGCGAGAGGACACTTACTGGGGGTGGAGCACTTGGAGTAGGTGTCGCTCGAGGACTCGCCTCGGTGGACGGACTTCGGCCGGGGCTTCTTGGGTTTGCTCTTGGGCTTGGATTGTCCCTGCTCCTCGATCATCTCCTGCTGCTTGCGCCTCAGGTACTCCTGTTTGATCAGCTCCCGCCGGGCCTTCTCCTCCTCCTTCCTGATCCGGTCCTCCTCCGCCTTCCGCCTGGGGAAAGACACAGGGAAATTACATTACATTTGACATTTTAAGCATTTAGCAGATGCTCTTATCCAGAGCGACTTACAAGATGTGCATAAATACATGGTAGAAACAATCAATCGCGCAAGAGATCAGTGCAGTAATACAGCGGTAGACATTGTTGCAGGCAGCTGCGTACCATACCTGTAACACTGGGAAGGAAAGGTTCGTGATTTTGTTTTAAATGAGGAGTAAGCAGGGATGCATATACAAGAAGTGTTGAGCAAGTAGGCAGTGGTGATGACAATTTGGTAGAATTCAGTGGTAAAGAAGTCTGAAAAGGTGGGTTTTGAGTCTCTTGCGGAAGGTTGCAAGTGATTCCGCGGTCCCGACCGATTGCGGAAGGTCGTTCCACCACCGAGGGGTCAGGAAATCAGTTATCCTTTTTTGCCGTCAGTTTTCGAAACACTCAGAGTCTCTGCTGTGCTCATCTGAGGAAGTGCCGTAAGTGATGGGAGAAACGGAACTGACCAGGGACCGGTTAGTCACTCTGACATGTCAAAAAAATTACAAATAAAAAAGGCTGAACTAAGCCTAAGATTATTCAGTCTAGCCAAAGTGCACTTAAAGTGTGAATAATGAAATATACACTTTTTGAGTTAGGTTTTTCGTTTGACACATTCTCATTAGTTACGTAGCCATCAAATAAAAATGTCTTACTCAGAAATGAAGGTAACATGCATTTCAGCTGCATAGAATAGAGGCCTTCTTAATGGCAGGTCTAGTTGGTGGTGATGTTACCTCGCCTCGTCCCGCTTGACCTCGATCTCCACCTCCATCTGCTGCTTGCGCAGTCGCGCCTCCTCGGCCTTGCGCTGCTGCCTCACGAGGAAGGCCGCCCGCTTCTTCGCCAGCTCGTCCTCTGCCTTCTGCTCATCCTGGTGGCCGAGAAAGCGAGTTCTCTCTTAATCAGAATTTAACCCACACTCCATTATGTAAAGCCTTTGTAGTAGGGAGACAATTCAAACTTCACACACACAAACACGCGTACACACACACACACGCGCGCACAAACACGTACTTTGAAGAAGAACCCAAGTCCAGACTTCGGTTCCCCATCGGTGACATCACCAGTCATGTCCTGGATGTCAGAGCCGCCTTCCTCGGACAGGTCCTTCAGGTCTGACAGGTCCACCTCGATGAGGGCCTTGCTCCTGAACACCTCCTCGAAGGGCGCCCCCTCGCTCCCGGCGCTGTCCTCGGCGCTCGGGTTTCTCTCCTTCGGGGTGCTGGACAGGCACTCCTCGGAAGGCCGCTCTGGCGTGGCGCCGCCCGCCTCTCTGGAGGCAGACGCGGTCGCAGTCCGCTGGTTGGCCTCGTCCTGAAGCCGGAAGGTGGCGCGGCGGAGGTTGCCCCTCTCCATGGGGCTGGCCGGCTCTTTGGGAGTGGATCCCGCGGGGCTGCAGACCTCCTCCTGCTCCTCCTTGGGGGTCCGGCCCCCGGGGAACTGTCTGAGGTGGGGGAGGGTCTCCACACTCTGGGGGTGAGGGTCCGCAGCGCCTGCTTGCCGTTCTCCTTGGAAAGCTTGAGATCAGTGGGCTTGGAGCGGGGCCCCCGTCCGGAGCTCAGCTTGGGCGGCCGACGCACCACGCCGCTCCCCGCGGTGCAGAGCGGCTCCACAAAGTGCACGGCCGCCCGGATCTTAGGCTCGGGGGTGCCGCTTTTCCCGTTGGCGGGCATGGGCGTGGGCGTGGGCGTGGGGGGGGCGGGGGGGGCGGCAGCCGGAGGGGCAGTGCCGGGCGGGGACTGTATGTTCTGCCTCATGAGCAGGTCCTGCTGCAGGGACAGCTGCATCATCTGCTGCTGGATGGTGCTGATGGCCTCATTCAGCATCTCGATGGAGCGGTTACATTCGTTCAGGTCGGGCTCGGGCATGACGTCGTCCACCAGCAGGGTGCCGTTTATCTTGTTGTCCAGCTCCTGGGTGCCCGGCGAAGTCGGGGACTCCCTGGCCCAGCGCACTGTCGGCTTCCCCTCCTGGCCCTCTTTGTCCGCCCCCCTCAGCCCGACCACGCAGGAGTCGTCCTTCGACACCTCCCTCCCGCCGTTGAGCTTCTCCTCCTCTCTGGAGTAGTACTCGGTTTTCAGCGGCTGGGGGAGGGTGTCGCTCTTCCCCTTCTTGACGATGTTCAGGAAGGCCGCCTTGCCCAGCTTGAGCCTCTGGCGGGCGGACAGGGACTCCATCTTCTTCTTCTGCGTCTCGATGGCGCGCCGCTTCTCCTCCAGCTGCATGTGGAGCTGCACCAGCTCCGAGGCCAGCACGTTGGCGCCGTCCTTGCCCTGGCCCGTGGGGCTCTGCTCTCGCCTCAGCTTCCAGGACGTGAGGGGCAGCGGGCCGCACTCGGAGCCGTCGGGCGTGGTCTTCTGCGAGCTGCTGGTGCTGGAGCGCGGCTCGTGGCCGCCGCCCTTGTGCAGCCGGCGCTCGGCGAAGCTGGTCATGCGCACGCTGCCGCTGGCCGTGCTGCTGGCCTGCGAGATGGTGCTGAGGCAGGGGCTGGAGCGGCCGCTCGCCCCCTCCTTGTCCTCGTGCTCCCGCACCTTCATGTCCTCCCGCAGCTTGGCCGACTCCTCCTCCTCGTCGTCCAGGCACTTCCGCCGGGCCGGGCACACCAGCTCTTCGTCCACCTCCTCCTCCTCGTCCACGTCGCCCGCCTCCGAGCCGGAGTCCCGCCCGATCTCCCAGGCCACCGAGGCGGTGGCTAAGAAGGGGCTGGTCCGCACGTGGCCGGCGAGAGGGGTCTTGTCCTCCGAGTCGGAGGTGTGCAGGAAGAAGCCGCAGGGCGGCTCGGCGCCGCTCTTGACCGCGGGGGGGAGGGCGCCCGGGCTGCCCTCCGCTGTGGCCCTCGTCGGATCTGCCGATGGCTGGTACTCAGTGCTGGAGATGGGGGTGAAAGTCCGGCTGAGCTCGTGGTCGACTGAAGGGGCTCGCCTCCTTGAGGGCGTGGGTACCTCACTGCCCTTTCGGTGCGAGGCCCTTAGCCTCCCCTCCCCACACTCCTCCTCTTTGTTGGGGTTTACAGACTTCTCCTTGGCGGGCTTTAAGATGGCAGGCATCAGCGGTTCTAAGTAAAAGCTATCGGGGTGGGGCTCGGCGGGCGCCTCCTCCGGCCTCTGGGGCGACCGGGCAGTGGAGGCCCTGGAGGAGACGCTCTGGAGCTCCAGGTCGCCCTGGTTGGGGAGGCGGCTGCTCGCCGCTCCTTCCTCCGATTTGATGATGGCCACCAGCTCCTCCTCTTCCTCCTCCTCCTCCTCCTCCTCGTCCTCCATGTTCACGCGTCCCAGCAGGCTCTGCCCGTTGACCCTGCGGGGGCCCTGTGGACCCCCTGGACCTCCCAGCTGGTGCTTGGGGGTGATGCTCACAACGTTGGAGGCCAGGCTGTCCTTGCTGATAGAGCGGGCCAGGCTGACGCTGTCGGCCGAGGCCAGGTCAACGTCGCTGTCGGTGGCGTAGTGGTGGAGGGCGTAGGGAGTGGGCTGGGACACGGGCCTGAGGGGGTGCAGAGTGAGACAGGAAAGGATCAGGGCAAAACCAAAACCCATCAGCAGCCTCTCCATGTTCTTATAATCCATAAAGGAAGAGAGTTCATTTTCAACAAAGTTATTACAGAGCCACTTTACACTCCAATCTGGAAACCATGCGATTTGACTTTTTTTGGATAGACGTGCAACTGTCATTGCAATGTGAAAGAGCAATGATGCCATTATAAACTTAATTCATGTGGAATTAAGGCACAGGTCCGATACAACAGTCGTGGCTCCTTACCTCTGCTTTTTCTCAGGCCAGGCTGCCACTATGGAACCCTGGGGCTGGCCGTCCACTCGCGTCAGGGAGTTTGAGCGGTTTCTGGGGCCTATATACCAGGATGTACAAAAACATTCATACAGGACCCTTCTCTGCCATTCGGTAATATAGAAAACTGCTAAATCCGTCCTGTGGCTGAAGACTACCATCTGAATATAATCTAGGGTAATTGCTATAGATATAACTTCATAATTACATAATTAAAAACAATTTATGCATATAGTGTTATATATATATATATATATCTTATAAACTACTTTCTGTACCAATCTTACAAAAGTCTTACAAAAGCTGTGCGTCCAACCAATGCAAATTCATGCGAAATGCGAATGAGTAAGAATCAACTGCTAATAAGAATCTAAATACAGTGGCCAAACTCAAGACCTGCACTGTCAGTGTTGTAGGTGGTTGTTCCAAATGCTGTTCCCCACAGCCCTCTAGAGGGCAGCACTGATTCTGCTCTTACCTGAGCTCTCCTCTCCTTGAAGGGATTTCTGTTGTCTCTGTCTGAGAGGAAGTAGGGGATGGGAGGGGCCGAGGGCGGGACTTCCTTTATTACTGTGAGGAAAAACAAGCTGTCAGCCTTACGGTAATGTATCACAGGTTCGCAGCAGCATGCTTTCAATATTACACAATCCAATTATGCCGTGTATAAAAATCTTTACCATTTTTACGACACACGCCATAAGTAGATATGGGACACTACATGATAATACAACTATGCTCTGAGAAAAAGGCCCATTAAAGCCCTTAGGTGGGATGTAAATCTCCAGACTTGCTTTTTTCTCACTGTTCACCTGAGGTTTATCAAAACATCCCAGTCTACTTCAACAGTCTGCGTGCGAATGTCACATCGCATCACGGCCACCAAATCATAACCTTGCCAAATCTTCTAAGAGAAGCGACTGACCCAGTGCACTCCAAAAACAGACGGCCCCACCCACCGCCCCCATGAGAGATCACATTTCCATTCCGTTTTCCACAGGAAAAAATGACGCGTGAACATGGAACATCGCACAACATCCAACACATTACCTTTGAACAAAGACAACAGGACCGACATCAGACAGATGGGACAGAAGTGCAGTTTAACGTGAGGAAGGCAAAGGCGTGGAAAAGGCAACAAGAAACACAGCTCCCATCCCTAAACCCCCCCGTTTGAGCAGGTCTGTTTGCGATCACATTCGCAGCATTACTTGACAAATGTTCATTCACTGGCCCTACTTGCTTGCATGCACACATCACTAGATTATCCAGCCGCACAATGACTCGCACGTTGTCACTATAATCAAACTCAATCCAATTAGTACAGCACAGCTCTGCCTTTGAATGCCCAAAACCACAGCCATCGCTGTGAGGGGGCCGAAAATGGGGAGCAGCGCTGGGCAAACAACTGACAACCCCCAGAAAGACAAAGAGGTCAATCATTTTTACTGCAAAATTACAGACATTATTTTGCAATGTGCCAAAGCAATCCTGGGCACAAATCAGAGTGTAGAAGCTGGTGTTAAAATGACAGCGCGAGCCTTTTTGTTCATTTCTCCGTGTCACACAACGCGAATCTGACCACTTTAATGAGATGGGAGCGGAGCAGACCAGCTCGGCAAGCTCTGATCCTCACAGAGGCACTGGCTCAGGAAGGAAGGTCAGAGGTCATTGAGTGTCGAAAACACACGTTCCTTTGGTGCTGCTCCTCTGTGGGTTTCAGAAAGGGACCTGTATTCAGTGCAATGGTGTTTCTGCCCTCAACATGTACAATCATCACAAATATTTTTTTAAAGACATGACCATGAACAATGCAAAAGGTGCACACGTTTGATATGGAACTGAATTTATGTGGCACCTCGTTGAACGATGTTTCAATAATTGGCTGTTAAACGAGTGAGAGCAGACGCTCGCGTCCTGAGGAGTTTGATAAGGGTTTGGACATAACTGTGCCTTGTGGCGGTTTGAGGAAAGAATGTCTACTTTTAAATCTACATTCATATTTAACAATATCAAACTATTTGCGGATTTATGGAGGCTCCTGTGTGTATGTATGTGTGCGCATACATGAGTCTCTTTTTAAGATGCGATAAGTTGGGCTTTATGAAACCACCATAAAAACAGTAGCACAGAAACAGGAAGCAGACAACAGGACAGAGAGACAGACTTACAGAGGGTCAGATTCCTCAGGGTGCAGGTAGTACCTGTTACAGACTTCTGGGTTTTGGGCAGTTACCACTGGGTCGGTTGAGCCAGGCGTGACCAGGAAGCTGCGCTTGGTAGCGTTGGAAATGGGCACTGGGGGGCGGGCACTCTTAGACTGAAGCACTGCTCTCGCTGTGCAGGGAAGAAATGTCAATCAAGCCAGGGATGGGAGATGCTGCCAAATATTCACATCATGAAATGCTGATCACTGTAGCATTGCAGTCTCCACCATTTCAGCCAAACTCTTCTTCCAATCAAATAAAGGGCTATGGCTCTCCAGGATCAATCATCTAACCTCAAAACAACATTTCTTTGACATGATTGGCAGGTTTCCCTGACTAAAACTGAAGCGAATGGGTGAATTATTCCAAGCGTCACCAAGGTACTGAAAGCCTAATGTTTGCATAGGAAATGTCAACACATTAACACCTATGCTAATAAAGTGAACTCTCATTGCCTTAGAAAGGTCAAATATTTGCCCTTGAAGGCATCCACTACTAAAATGTGTATATACAGGTAACTGTTAAAATAAAGGAAACATTTGAGTAAATCAGGGATACAAAGTATATTGAAAGCAGGTGCTTCCACACAGGTGTGGTTCCTGAGTTAATTAAGCAATTAACATTCCATAATGCTTAGAGCCATGTATACAAATGCTGGGCAGGTGCTACAATGGCTAGAAGATGAGATCTCAGTGACTCTGTGAAGAGATTGTTGGGACATGTTCGGTAGAAGCCTCAGTGATGACTGCTCAACTTGCTGATGTTTCACGAGGAACAGTGGCTAAGGTGATGTAGGCATGGAAGTCTGAGGAAAAGACATCATCAGCTAGGGGCAACTGTGGTCGAAAGCGCATACTTCTCAACCGTGATTTCTGTGCATTTGTCTGAGATGCAATGCAAAACAGACAAGCAACTTTTGACTACAAATATTAATCAAGGGCATGAGCAGGCATTTTCATCAAGAACAGCCTGTCAGGAAACTCAGAGAGGGATACTACGGTTGGGTTGTGGCCCTATTAAGACACTTTATGTCTTTATGTTGGCATTTCCTTTACTTTGGTAGTTACCTGTGTATATGTGTATATGTGTGTATATACATACAGCTCTGGAAAAAATTAAGAGACCACTCCAAATTTTTCTTAAATCAGCATCTCTACATGTATGGCATGTATGTCTGTTGAATTCCAACACAAGCACACCTCATTCTACTTAATGAAGTACTGATTAGGTGATCACCTGAACCAAATCTTATTTAACGAGGGAAAGTATAAAAAACACTGCTGTTTTGCAATAGGACCAGCTGGATGGCAAAAAACAGTGCTAGTAGTACCTCAAAAGTAATTGGAATCAAAAAATAACTATTTATTAAAATAACCATGCCAAAACAGTTGAAAAGAAAAGTTTTGAGTGAGGAAAAGAAGGGTTCAATTCTGGCTTTACTGGCAGAGGGATACAGTGAGCGTAAGGTTGCTTCTATCCTTCAAATTTCAAAGACGGCGGTTCATAAGAACAAGGTCAAGCAGAAGACATTGGGGACAACAAAGCTACAGACCGGCAGAGGGCGAAAACAACTCTCTACTGACTGGGATGACCGCCAACTCATTCGAATGTCACTCAACAACCGTAGGATGACATCGACTGACCTACAAAAAGAATGGCAAACGGCAGCTGGGGTGAAGTGCACGGCGAGGACGGTTCGAAACAGGCTCCTAGGGGCAGGGCTGAAGTCGTGCAAAGCTAGAAAAAAGCCCTTCATCAATGAGAAGCAAAGAAGAGCCAGGCTGAGGTTTGCAAAAGACCACAAGGATTGGACCGTAGAGGACTGGAGTAAGGTCATCTTCTCTGATGAGTCCAATTTTCTGCTTTGCCCAACACCTGGTCGTCTAATGGTTAGACGGAGACCTGGAGAGGCCTACAAGCCACAGTGTCTTGCACCCACTGTGAAATTTGTTGGAGGATCGGTGATGATCTGGGGTGCTTCACCAAGGCTGGAATCGGGCAGATTTGTCTTTGTGAAGGACGCATGAATCAAGCCACGTACAAGGTTATCCTGGAAGAAAACTTGCTTCCTTCTGCTCTGATGTTCCCCAACTCTGAGGATTGGTTTTTCCAGCAGGACAATGCTCCATGCCACACAGCCAGGTCAATCAAGGTGTGGATGGAGGACCACCAGATCAAGACCCTGTCATGGCCAGCCCAATCTCCAGACCTGAACCCCATTGAAAACCTCCTGAATATGATCAAGAGGAAGATGGATGGTCACAAGCCATCAAACAAAGCTGAGCTGCTTGAATTTTTGCACCAGGAGTGGCATAAAGTCACCCAACAGCAATGTGAAAGACTGATGGAGAGCATGCTAAGATGCATGAAAGCTGTGATTGCAAAGCAGGGTTATTCCACCAAATATTGATTTCTGAACTCTTCCTAAGTTAAAACATTAGTATTGTGTTGTTTAAAAATGAATATGAACTTGTTTTCTTTGCATTATTAAAGGTCTGAAAACACTGCATCTTTTTTGTTATTTTGACCAGTTGTCATTTTCTGCAAATAAATGCTCTAAATGACAATACTTTTATTTGGAATTTGGGAGAAATGTTGTCAGTAGTTTATAGAATAAAACAAAAATGTTCATTTTTACTCAAACAGATATCTATAAATAGTAAAACCAGAGAAACTGATCATTTTGCAATGGTCTCTTCATTTTTTTCCAGAGCTGTATATATATATATATATAATTGTATGTATTTGTTTAAGTAAAGCAAACCTGTAACACCACTTAACATAAACACACACAGTGCAATGATGTGTTTCACATGTTCTTGTTGTGATTAACAAATAACTGTAGGCACACTCTTGTGGTAACAATTTTTGGCAGCTTCCTTGTAGTACCAGTTGAACAGCTTGGTGCTGGCACAAAAGAGAAACTCTCACACCTATGAGAAATCTGTCTCATCAGCATGAGCAGGCCTTGGCACCTTCCTTACCATCTTTGATTTCTTGGAGGTCCCTGGGCTGGACGAAATCAGGTTTGACTATCTCAAACCACCAGAACAGCTCGGCGATGAAAACCATCACGTTGTGCTGGAAAAGAGAGTAACCTTCATTAATGGAGCACTGAAGGAGGTGATGGAGACTGGTGTGACTGTTAAGGGGTGGCTAGCAAACTGGGATAGTGGCGCTCATAGGTTTTGACCCTGTGTGGATTGGAGTATATGCCAGGTGGCTGTCAGTGGCATTGGGACCCAATTTTCAAAGCCATATACAGCAGAACCTCAGAGCTCTGAACAGAGGTTTTTTTAAAAGCACGTTCCATTTGGCGGTAGATCTGATATTTTGTTAGTGCTGTTATCCATGTATATTTGATTATCAAAGAGCAGTAGCCTACTTATTTATGTGTTTTTTTTAAGAGATGAATTTCCACAAATTAGAAAGAACTGCACTCAGTCTATGGTTGTTTCTCTGCATTGTTTTCCACACCAATGTGATGTTTTGCTGATTTATGTGACAATGTGTATAATTTTGTACATATAATAATAAAAAAGTGTAACGTTTATTGTGTTGCCATCGGGAGCGAGGATACAGTGCACTGTTTTGTTAGGCGCTACCAATGTTACAGTCACAAGTGGCACACATATATTTTCCTGTATATCATCCTACTTAACGTATCGATTTAATGTTACAGGAGCTGGCGATAGTATCCATTTTAGTATGTTATATACTATGTAGTACATGTAGCGTCAATTTGTTAATGCTTTAAACATGCAGCTGAAGCTAGGTAGCTAAACGGTTGTTTTAGCAGCTATAGGCAAAATCTGTGGCAAATTAACAAATATGTATAATACGGTTTATGGATTTGGTACCGTGTGTGCCGTGTGAAGGTCCATCTGAATTCTGTCTGTTTACAGGGGTAGTGCAGATGTTACTGCAGTTATTTATGTGGCAATTGTAGTTCTTTCTGTGGGAGACCCTGAAAAGTGCCAGTGCTGTATAGGTATGGGGTATGCCCCACCAACCCGTATCTTGGCAGATGGCATACCCGCCATTCCAATGTACTGTATATACACAGACATTATAATGAAGTAACAAGTTATTCAATGTATTTAAGCGCAAGCTTTACTCATGACAGTTCTGTACTTGCCAGTAAAATTTTGTGTCAACAAAATGGCGTCTTGAAATGGCGTCATGCTAGTTGAAAGGCTGGAAGGACTGAGGGAGTGCTACTCTGTTGTAAATGTTAGCATGTTTTACCTTGAGCACTAGTGGGGCATACAGCATGTCCTCAGTGGTCAGGTAGAAGCTCTTATTAAGGTACTCGTTGGCAAACTCCTTGAGGAGCTGGATGTTGTACAGACTGTCAGCTATCGAGGTCACCTCCTTCAGGCAGATGTCTGATAGGGAAAAAGATCAGCGTTAACTTGGTGATCATCTTTTATGATCATATTATGCTGCAAAATCACAACCTTAACAGCAATAAGTCATTTTGAACAAATCTCCAAATTGTTCTTTGAATTTTTGTTTCCAACAAGATAACTTCCAAATAATGTTGGATAGCTAGATATGCAAGCCAGTGAAGTCATGTCAGAATAAATGCTGCTAGAGGCAGCTACCTATAGTATTGAGCTGTCTACCCATTTTGTTCAATTATACCTAATTTGCACCTTTACAACTGTAACACAATTATCCAACTGTAAGGCCTTTCTAATAGCCATATTTATAGTGCAGTCAGGCTCAGTAAATTATGAGCATCCAACTCTATGCAAAACAAACACAAACACGAAAACAAAATCATATTCCACTCAGACTGGAGAGTGAGCACTGCGTTCAAGATCATTCGAGGCACACTGCTTGATAAGTCAGGGTAGTAATGAATATGGATGTGGCATTTTATGTAAAAACTGAAGATTGTGTAACTTGAGTGTAGGAGGTTCTCCTGCATCAGTTTTTTATCCCTGTGTTGCCTGGTGATCTGTTAAGTCTGCGTAAGAGTATGCTCCAGAAAGAAGTGTGTGCACAAAGTGCCAGCAAGCCCACCGTCAAGTTTCATGTGTTCAGGGCAGTAGTAGTTGACCACCGCCAGCAGGGCGGCGCCGTCGCACGCGTCTTTCATCAGGTCCTCCAGCAGGGGGAAGAAGGGAAGCTGTCGACCGGAGAGGTGGTCCCTGCGATACCGCACCTGGGGACAGGGATGTGGACGGTCAGAGCAGCTGGGGTGCGGGGGGACACTTGCTGAAACAGCAGGTGCCCACGTTTTGGTGGACAGGGCAGGACACAGCAATCCATACAGCACGATCACTGCACTACAGCAGTGGGGTAGTAGTGAAGTGAGGAGCAGCAGTTTCGCAGCTGGACTTGTGACAAAGCCAGATGGGGAACTGCAGAGGTAGCCTTCAGAAAGGTACTTAACCGGAATTGTCTCTGTACAGTTCTAGCTGTATAAATGGATGATGAGACAAAATGTACGTTGCCCTGGATAAGAGCATAGATGACAACCAAAATAAAGAATACGACACAGTAGTCCTTCACCAGCCGTGGGTTTCCAACAGCAGTTTTGAAATTTGGGTTGTCTTCAATAGCCTTTAAATGTTGATGTATTTCAATGAAGCAGAATATTGAAGCAACAGTATTTGGATGTTTTGGGGTTTGGCATTAGGTTTGTTATTAGTGATACTGAAAACAGTAGTTGCACCCTCAAGCCACTCATTAATGTTTTGTTTACATGTGATGGATGTGTGAAGAGCCAATCAGAAAATGAGAATTTCCATGTCTGCAAAAATAAGTTTGGGTGTTCTGACCAACTATATATTCATGGGGATGGCCAAGCATACAAGACCGCCGTTGGTTTCTGGAACAATGCATACCAACACGTCGGGTGATACACCAAAGTTATGGGTTTATTAAGGATGGAGCTACAGCTGTTGGCAGTGCAAAAGTCACATTGAGAGCTGTAGCTTTTTGTCATCAGGGAGCTTAGAGTATTACAGAGAGCTACGTTTTTTTAAGGTAAACTATGTGACAGTCAAAAGGCAGACCCCAATAAGCATCAGCAAGGACAGGTTCGTCTCCAGACTTAAAGATGAAAGATTACTCTTGTGTTTCTTGCTTCACTAGGATCAATTGTTGTTAGCTAGTGCCTGGAACAAGGTTGTTAGGGAATTGTTGGCTGACAAATCCATGATGACAATATGTTATCATCGCCATTATCTGCAAACTATACTTCTGTACTTCTTTATGCTTGAATTGTCTTTGTGCTTCTATATAATACAAGTAAACATGTAGTTTTGAAGCCCCAAATGGTTATTTTTAACTTTGATGTGTACGTTATGGGCTTGTTCCTCAAGGATCTGTCCCTGTAACCCCAATTTCCTATGGACTTAAGCTCTCGCCAAGGATTCCTCAACCATGGGCTAATTCAGGAATGCAAACCCGAGGTAGGTTAGGGATTACTGTACAATGAATATCACCTCAGCAACTGGCCCAAGGATTGCTCTGTCCATAACCCCAGACCCGCCCGTCCCAGACCGCTCTGGGTCCAGACCACAGCCTCCATATCTGTCCCCCATGACACACTTTGTGCGTGTTCATGAGAGCGTAGGCCGCCAACAACGATGCGCACTAATAGGATGGGGTGCTCGACAGCGCAGACAGAAATCAGTGGGCAGGGGGCCAACGCCCATCCTCAAACCAACAGCAAGATCTGAACCATCTGTAAAGCGGTCAGGGCTTCACTTCAACTGCAGTGGCATCAAACTCAACTCCTGGAGGGCCACTCATGTGCTGCATTGTTACCAGTTCACTTGGCTTAACCGCTCTAAATGCCCTGATGATCATTTGAGAACGGGGTACTAGTCTTCGATACTGGTTTGTCATTTGCAAAAATGCAAAACAAGACCTAACTAAAAGAATGGGCTTATTAAGCGGAGGTGGGAGCAAAAGTCAACATGTACGTGGCCCTCCGGGCGTTGAGTTTAACTTCCCTGTTCTGCTGATATAACAGCTTAACCTGTGAGCAACCTACTCTCGTTTGCATTGTTTTCAATGCTCTGGATATGATCTGGACCAAATCAGGCTGACTGCCCAGGCGCAGATAGAGGGAATTTTGTGGCAGATCATCTGTGCCAGAACATTCCCTGGCCAAGCGGCATTGATCTGTTGAGCCCACCTCCATGAAAGCTGAGCGCGACAAGGAGCTTGAGCTCTGGGGCGTGACCCAAGCTGCACAAAACAAAAACACAAAACAAACAGCACCCTTAAGCTGCGGACACTACATGCATCAAGGGAGTCGAGGAATCCAGGATCTTCTAACACGAGACACCTACAGAGCTACGCTGGTCAAATGTGAATACATCTCCATTACAGCGCTATAAAGAAGCTGCACAGTGGAGGAGGACAGTATGCAGCGCATGGCAGTGTATGGAAGAACAAACAAAAAGAGGTGTACATTAACAAACAGATGGAGCAGGGGTGAGGGAGTAAGGCAAAAAGTAGAATGGGGGAGTGTATTAATGGAGGAACGTAGCAGCATGGAATACAGTGAAGGAGAAGGAACGCTAAAAATAAGGGCATGTTATGGGGGTAAATCAGGAGCACAATGATGGAGGTACAGCAAGTGGTGTAACGGTGTACTGTACCACGCGGGAGAACTCCACCGGCTCCAGCATGCAGTGGGCCAGCGCGTGCATGAAATCGGGCTGACGGAGAAACACCAGAGAGACAGTGAGATGGGGTGGGACATAGGAGGCGGAGAGCATCATAAAATGAATGAAGGGAGCAGCGGAAGAGAATGGCCTGATGGGTAAGTGGGCGTATCGATGAAGACGAGGGTGACACGGGCGACGTGATGGTGTCTCTGCTCAGCACGTCGGAATCGGCCAGTGTGAAAGGCAGGCATTGTGCTGCTGTTCTCCTTCACCCCCGCCATTTTCCGCTGGACAGACGATTGCAGCATTCTCAAATTGGCCAGGAAAGCGCGGCTCAATGCTTCCCCCGCTGGCCAATGGAGGCGAATGAGCCATCTTCAGAAAAAACTCAGTGCAGGGGTTTGACGTGAGTGCTACAGGTGAAGGAGATGGCGTGCAAACCCTGGGACTTCCTGGATGCACTAGTTCACTTGGCTACAATGAGCCACTCTCATTTCAGAGTCATGGCTGCAGGCACACATTGACACACGCTGAGAGCACAGTGATAATGCCTTTAACACAAGGAAGAGAGGAGAAGCTAGTAGTCAACTTACAGGTACTAGTTTCCAATACCATTTGGAGGGAGACTATCCAAGTAGCAAGGAGGGAGTTTAGGAGGAGGAGGAGGAGGAGGAGGAGGAGACAAACAGGAAGAGCAGCAGAAAGGTCAAAAGGTCAAATGCAAACAGATGGGATCAAATCTACTTCTGGGTTAGTATACAGGTCGACACGGTTAAATCAGACCTACTTCAGTCAGAGAAAGGTCTTAAATGGGTTCAATTGACCCTTCGCTAAACCACGCCCCGAAACGCAGACTGGCCCATCACAGCGCAGTATTTGACAGACTCCGATAGAGGTCTGACAGGTTTCGAGCTGGTTTTGTGGATTTTTAGCTAATTATGGTTAAACGTTGTGCCTGGGGCACTTGTGCCTGGGGCACTTATACCAGTGACACTCGTTACCCAGAGAGGTTGGAAGAAGACATACGTTTTTTTTTCCTTTACAAAACCAAAATCAAATCCTGAAAAGTGTTAGCCAGCTAAGCTAACGTGGCTACGGTCTGGATATACAGCTCCGGGTTGCAACGTTGGTAAAGTTAGACTAAATGTTAGCTTTGTTATTCGTGATCCAGCCAGCTCGCTAACGTTAAGATGTTACAGTCAAGCTCTAAAAAACCTGTGGGTAACGTTACCTTGATGTCAAAATGTAATACTATTTTTTCATTACTATTTCAGCACTTTGTCAATGGGAAGCCCAGTCCCGAGTACCCAAATCTTGTGGAGGACTGGGCTGACACACTGCTGATATTTTTTGCTTTACAGAGGTCCAGGGTATGGAGCTACCTGTGGAGCTAACCAGAGTAATGTCGTTACAGCACACTATAGGCTACTAATGTTACGTTAGTTAGCTAATGCTAGCGAACTTACTACTGAATGTAACGTTATATAGGCCTACTGCTTTTGCTTTTTAATGATTGTAATAGTGAAGAGACCTACCCAGATTTACAGGAACAGTGTTGCTCCTTAATGTCGTTGTCCTCTGTCTCAATCGCCAGGTGATGCGGTGGTTCACTTTTACTCTGATCTGTAGGCTTTCGCTTCTATCTTAATTTTTTAACGTCATTTTGTTGCTTCTGTCTGCTTCTATCAGAAATCGCTTTTTCTATTTTCCCAATATTTCTCCAGGGAGTGCAGTTAGCGACAGTGGGAGCGCCATGCTGGCTCCGAAAGCTTGACGGACTTAGCAACAGTAACTAAGGGGGGCGTGGTTTAGTGAAGGGTCAGTTGGGTCCAGGATTAATTTAACTGGGTTTCAGGTAAAGGATATCAAAAACATGCAGTTAAGAGTTAATACAAACGGGCATACATGAGCAAACATCTGTGCATTTCACTGCAAGCGGGATGGGCCGTGTTACCTTCTGGTGGCTCGGAGACTCCAGCAGGTGCTGTTTCAGTTTGACCTCCTTCTCGGCAATCTCCCTCATCTTCAGGTTTACCTGCAACACAGTCAATCCATTTTTCGTCAAAAAAACAAGTTCGGCAGTTTCCGCTCTTAACAAGACCTGCTTTCTCCTGCTTCTAAACCTAGGCATGATAACATCACTCCCAAAAGACAACCCAACCTCTGTGCTGCCATTTGGCCCTTTACGGACCACCAGTGTAAAGCCCTAGCCCCTTTTACCTGTGTGGACCAGAGCACAAGCCACTTTCCCCTTTGCTTGTGATATGTTAGGAACCCTGAAAACGTTGCTGTATTTATTCCCCCCTCGTGTTGTGGCGATGTCATACGCTGTCCTACATGTATTTAAATGTAGCTATTGCTACACCGAGCTCCAATTTCCAAGATTGAAAATCAAACATAAAATGTTTGAAAGAAATAAAGATGGCACACGCCATGATGGGAGGCCACTGAGCGGTTTGCATGTTAATAGTTAATGGGGGGGCTGTCGACAACGCATTGGCGGATCGCTTAACTGGGAGGGTGGATGGTCAGGGGGTGAGCGTGGAGTTCTGGCTCGACTGTCTGTAATAAAAACCCACAGCACTGCTGAGTCACCCGCCTGTGCAGAGCTCCATTCAGCAGGGCCCACGGTCCACCAGTCAAGGGAGGGGGTGACACCAGCAGCCTGCTGTCACAACACTCTCGCCAGCAAGAAGCGCCCATGCAGAGGGGAGGAGAAAAAGTTTGGCCAGGGGAAAACCCTCTTCCAGAGCACAGAGATCTGCTCAAGATGGCCGAGTCTGGCTGCATCGCCAACCTGATCTTTCCTAGCCTAGTAGACATCTGTAAATCCATGCACTGTAAATCCATGCAGGGATATATTTAAATATTTAGTGCCCCACGCACATACAAAAAAAAACCATTTAACCACTATGGAGTCCAGTCTACAATATATGGTGGAAAACTATTATCACTTAGCATACGTATATGTCTAAATGGATTTCATTACAAGTTCTCTGGAAAATATAAATTCCTCTCAAAACCACTTGGGTTATTTGGGTTGAATATATCACAGACACTGAGGGTATAGCTGAATCTTAAATATTATAAACAAATCAGAGTGTGCATCTCTGGGAATGTGCCTCATTGCCCTCGCATAGAAAATCTGATGCCCTTTTCCTTTACACGCCTCAGTATACAAATATCATGTATTATTATAATCACTGTCAAAGCACACTCCCTAAAATGAATTTCATCATCTACTTCCTGGCTCTAATCCACAATCCGCACAGCGAAAATGCTCACCTTGTTGATCCAGAAGACCATGGCATCTTCTAGGTCAAAGGGCAGCTCCTTGGAAGCACTGAAGGTGGAGAAGCGCTTCACGCTGGCCACCACCTTCTCGATGCTGATCATCTCCACCGTGTAGGCCATCATCAGCGCGTCGATCATGGGCATGTGGGCACTCTGCGGGGGAAGACACCAGGGGTTAGACCCAGCAAAGAGCACGCACATCACACACGGCTGCCAGGTGGAGTGGGCTGGAGTGCCCCAGTGGCCTTAGCACGCCACCATGATGGACACGCACAACGGAAGCAGGCCGAGGACGAATGCTGCGAATGCAGGATGTGTCACAGAATAGTGTGCTCGAGCGAGAGCACCAGACACCCCCGGGAGTACCGAACTATCATAAGTGCGGATGCATACGTATCCTCTAATGAACCCTTCTCCTTTTAAAGAGCTGTGCAGCGGCACGTGGGCCGAGCGGTGAAATTGTGAATCGAGATGGAGGGAGGAGCCCATTCCAACTTCCTCTTCTCTCACTCCAGAACCTTGCTTAGTTTTCACAATAGTAACGACGGTGATGTTTTGAGTCCCACGGCTTTGGGATATCATGATACCCGTGTGTGAAAGACGATGCTTCGCGGCGGATAAACGCAACTGACCGTGAGCGATTGTGGTTGATGACGACAAGGAACCTTGCTGAGAGTGGTGCACGGGGCAATTGAGAGAGATAGAGAGGGGAAGAGAGGGAGAAAGAGAGAGGGAGAGAAGAAGAGGGAGAGAGAGAGGGAGAGGAGCACATAGAGCGTAGAACTTAATTTAAAGCATTGCCCTCAGAGATGCAGTAATCCCCACAGAGAAGCAGGAGGACAGGCTGATTAGCTTAGACACAGAGTCTATTCACAGCCCTCAGGGTCAAAAATAAAACACAGGTGGCATTATACAAGCACTGATCAAACCTATACCAAGCATTGTGAAGCATGTAGCCAACTCGATTCCCTTCATAATGATACGTGATACGGCTCCGTCATTTTGACACCACCTTCACAGGCTCCCACGTTAATATGTGCAGTTGGGTGGTAAGGCTCTCAAAGTAGGAGTTTTCTTTTGGCCAATAGGAACTTGTGTTCAACAGTATAAGCAAGCCTACATGCACAGTTTTAAGGCAATGCAAGTGCAGTGCAGAAGGTTATGCAGCTGACAGTACAGCAGACACTGAAGCACATCAGCCCAACTGAAAATTTGCCATACGCAATATGGTTGCAATGTGGCTTCCAGGAACATACACACACAGTATATGCCATAAGGCCGCAAAGCATCCCATTCTGGAGATACCTGCAAAATTAGGAGGGTCATAGATCAGGAAGAATGCCTTTCAATTTGGCCACTATGCCATGGGACCAATCACATTTTAAATCACCAGTGCCACATTATGAAGGTTTCTGAAAGAACTGAAGTTTATAAGACTACTAGATGAGGAGGAAACACAGCAAATACATATTTATTCATCATAGAATATGGCAGCCATGTTATGTGGTCTGGAAAACTGCTAGTTCAGATAATAAATCTCTTTAAAAAGGAGAAACAGCGAAAAACAGCTGTAAGCACATTATTGGATATTCACCATATGCAAGATGCCTGCCAAGCTATCTGACACCTACAGTATGGCAACAAGGGTATTTTACCAACATCAAAGGAATATACAGTGAGCACCATAATTCATTGGACAGTGACACATTTTTTGTTATTTTGGTGCTGCACTCTAGCACTTTGAGGTTGAAAGGATACAATCAGCTTTAATTTGAGGGTGTTTTCATCCATATCGGATGAACCATTTAGAAATGATAGAACCTTTTGTACATAGTCCCCCCCATTTTCAGGCACCATAATTCATTGGACAGTTTAACATAATGTAGAATAAAGTAATCAGTTTTAATATATGGTCGCATATCCTTTGCATGCAATGACTGCTTGAAGTCTGCGACGCATAGACATCACCAGACGCTGGATATCTTCCCTGGTGATGCTCTGCCAGGCCTGTACTTCAGCCATCTTCAGTTCCTGCTTGTTTCGGGGCCTTTTTGCCTTCAGTCTCCTCTTCAGCATGAAAAATGCATGTTCAATTGGATTCAGACCCAGCGATTGACTCGGCCAGACAAGGATTTTCCACTTTTTTACCGCCAAAAACCCCTTCATTGCTCTAGCAGTATGTTTCGGGTCATTGTTTTGTTGCATGATGAAGTGCCGTCTAATAAGTTCGGAGGCATTTGGTTTTATCTGAGCAGATAAAATATTTCTGTAGACTTCAGAATTCATTGTTCTACTTCTGTCTGCAGTCACATCATCGATGAAGACAAGTGAGCCCGTTCCACTGGCAGCCATACAGGCCCAAGCCATAACACCCCTTCCACCATGTTTCACCTCATCGGTGGTATGCTTTGGATCATGGGCATTTCCTTTTTTTCTCCACACTTTCCTCTTTCCATCACTCTGGTACATGTTAATCTTTGTCTCATCTGTCCACAAGACTTTGTTCCAGAACTCTTGGGGCTCTTTTAGGTGCTTTTTAGCAAACTGTAATCTCGCCTTTCTGTTCTTCAGGCTTATCGGTGGTTTGCATCTTGTAGTGTACCCTCTGAAGTCCTGCTGGTGTAGTCTTCTATGTGTGGTAGACTTTGACACATCTACACCTGCATCCAGGAGAGTGTTTTTGATCTGTTGGGCCGTTGTCAGGGGGGTTTTCTTCACCATAGAAAGTATGATGAGCCCCAGGGCACCCTGGCGGCCATGCCACCCAGGAAAAGGGAGTTAATTGTACTGGGGGATTCTATAATTAGAGGTATAGACAGTATAGTCTGTTCACGGGACTGTTCGCGGACAAGCTCCTGGCCAGAGCAGGGGTGGATCCAGTGGTCATGGTCCATGTTCAAACCAATGACATAGATAAGGGTAGGTTTGAGGTTCTGCAGGACAAATTTATAGAATTAGGAACAAAGTTAAGGGGCAGAACCTCCACGGTGGTCTTCTCTGGAATTCTGCCAGTACCACGTGCTAGCAAAGGCAAGCAGAATTTTATATGGAGATTTAACACGTGGCTACAAACCTGGTGCAGGAAAGAGGGGTACAGGTTTATGGGGCACTGGGACTCCTTTTGGAACAGGGGTGACCTGTACAAGTGGGACGGACTACACTTGAACCGGAGGGGTACAGATGCATTGGGCCAGCGCATGCTCAGGGTAGCAGAGGAATATTTAAACTAGGGACTCGGGGGGCAGGGAGGGAAATTAGTAGTAGTAGTATTATGGATAGGGAGGTACAGACTGCCCAGATGGAAGATACCAGGGCAGAGTATAATAAATCTGAGGATATTATAGGACAACGTAAGTGTGAGTAAGGCTCTGAAGTTCATGTGTTTAAATGCGAGAAGCATGGAGGAACTGGAGGCTGTCATGTTGAATGAGGGTTATGACATTGTTGGGATTACTGAGACATGGCTTGGCACAGCGGATGGGGATGAATATATAGAGGGGTACAAATTGTTTAGGAAGGATAGAACTAATAAAAGAGGGGGAGTGGCTCTTTATGTGAAAGACAATCTTAATGTGCAGGAAATTCCAGGTATAAAGTCATTCGTTTCTTGTGAGGACATCTGGATTAGATTACTGGGAGATCATGAAAAGGGCCTTAATATAGGAGTATGCTTCAGACAGTAACATAAATAGTACACTCTTTGGTAACATAAAACAAACCTGTGCTGAAGGAGAGACAATAATAATGGACGACTTCAATTACCCCTCTATTAATTGGGAGATAGTGACAGGTCAGGGTTTTTAGATATGGTCAATGACTGCTTTTTGGTACAGTCTGTTACTCAGCCTACGAGAGGGAAATCAATACTGGATCTGGTTTTGTGTAACAATCCTGATAGAATTTGTAGGGCAGAGGTAGGAGAACCACTAAGGGCAAGTGACCACAGTGCAGTTATTTTTGATATTTTTAGGCAAGTTAAGACAGCCTTCTCGAACTCTAGAATTTTTTATTTTAGACAAGCTGACTTTAATAAAAATGAGAGAGAATTTAAGTAGTATAGATTGGGTAAAACTTCTAGATTGCAGAACTGTGAATGAAAAATGGACTATATTTAAAATGGTTATTGTAGATGTACAGTGTAAATTCATCCCAAAAGTAAGGAAAAAAGGATGAAAAAACAGTCTCCGCAGTGGATGACTAAATCTTTACGGGAGATTTTGAGGCAAAAGAAGCAACTGTAAAGAGTACATAAAAAGGATAACTCAGAGAGAAACAAGTTAGATTATTGTAATATGTGGGCTAAGGCTAAAAAGGAAATAAGATCAGCTAAAATTTCCCAAGATGCAAAAAGTTATCCTAAGACGTTTTTTCAATATTATAGTAGATAAAGGAAAGTAAAGCATGAGGTTAAGTGCATTAAGAATAAGGAAGGAACCTTGGTTTATAATAATAAGGATATTGCTAACACACTAAACAGTTACTTTCTTGAGAGCTTTACTAGAGAGGTTATACATATGCCTAAATGTATAGACAAGGTACAGAATGTTTTGGAGGACTTTGAAATAGAAGTACTACAAAAACTACAAAAACTTAAGACAAATAAGGCAGCAGGCCCGGATCGCATATATCCCAGAGTACTCAAAGAACTTGGGGAAATTATATATAAACCATTGACAGATATTTTCATTCAATCCATAATCACTGGAGAAATACCAGATGACTGGAAGCAGGGTAGTATAATTCCAATATATAATAAGGTGGGCCATACTGACCCAGGGAACTATAGGCCTGTCAGTTTAACTTGCATCGCATGTAAAATGCTGGAATATATTATTAGGGATAAGTTGGAATCATTCTTGAAAAATAATTGTATTTTAAGGGAGAGCCAACATGGTTTTCTCAAAGGGAGGTCATGCCTAACAAACCTCCTGGACTTTTTTGAAGAGGCTACAAAGTGTGTTGACCTGAACCAGGCTTATGATATTATATATTTGGACTTTCAGAAAGCATTTGACAAGGTACCACATGAGAGGCTCATTGCTAAAATGAATTCAGTAGGAATTGCAGGAGTAGTTTCAGAGTGGGTTCATAATTGGCTGCAAGGGCGAATACAAAGAGTAACAGTAGGTGGGGCCGTATCTGACCTCGGTTCTGTGGGCAGTGGTGTCCCGCAGGGATCGGTGCTGGGACCTCTGCTCTTCCTCATTTACATAAATGATCTTGATATGGACGTTAGTAGCAAAATAGTTTAATTCGCAGATGAAACTAAACTTGGGGGTTTGGCAAACAGTTTGGAATCGACTAAAGTAATCCAAGATGATTTAAACAAAATCCAAAATGGGCAGATACATGGCAGATGACATTCAATATTGCTAAATGTAAACGTATGCATGTAGGAAATAAAAACATTAGACAGAAGTATTTTATGGGAGGAGAAAAGTAGGTGTTCAATTTGAAAAAGACTTAGAATTGTAGTTGATCAAAGCCTATCTGCATCAAAGCAGTGTGCTACAGCAGTGAAAAAAGCCAACAGGATGCTGGGATACATAGAAAAAAGTATTGAGTATCTTAAAGGGTTAAAGAGTAAATCAAAGGAGGTTATATTAATGTTATATAATGCCTTTGTCAGACCTCAGTTAGAATTCTGTGTGCAGTTTTGGGCACCGCACTACAATAAAGATATAGAAGCTCTTGAAAAAGTCCAAAGGGCAACTAAACTGATACCTGGTATGAAAGGTAAAAGTTATGCTGATAGACTTAAGGCACTCAATCTATTTAAGCTTAGCAAACTGAGGTTTTTAAATTCCTAAAAGGGATTAACAAAGTGAAATACCAAAGATTTTTAAAGATAAATGGGGTCAGCAGAACAAGAGGCCACAGGTGGAAATTAGTTAAAGGAAAATTCTAAACAGATATTAGGAAGTTTTTCTTTACACAGAGAGTTGTCAAGGCTTGGAACAGCTTGCCAGGTCGGGTAGTAGAGGCAGAAACACTTGGGCTATTCCAGTCCAGGCTAGATATAGTACTAGATACTCTTTAGATAAGGACATGACGAGCCTAGATGGGCCAAACGGCCTGTTCTCGTCATTATGTATTCTTATGTTCTTATGTTCTCCGGTCATTCACTACAGTGGTCTTCCTCTGTCTACCGGGTCTTTTGACATAATTGAGTTCACCAGTTGTTTTTCTCTTGTTAATGATGAACCAAACTGTTGACTTGGGCATGCCCAGGGTTTTTGCAATGCCCCTGATTGATTGATTTTCATGTCTGAGCCTTATGAAGGCCAGCTTAATTTGCATCGACACTGCTGTCTTCCTCATGTTGTCACACCCCAACAACAATCTCCAAAGGCAAATGCAAAGTCTAGAATCAAGACTAGACATCAACAGCTCTCTTCTGCATCACTAACGACACAAATGAATACACCTGCCAAACGAAACACATCTGTGAAGCCAATTCAACAAATACTTGTAGTACCTTAAAATGGGGGGACTATGTACAAAAGGTGCTGTCATTTCTAAACTGTTCATCCAGTATGGATGGAAATACCCTCAAATTGAAGCTGACAGTCTGCACTTCAACCACTTCAATTGTCATTGTATCCTTTCAAACTCAAAGTGCTAGAGTACAGAACCAAAATAACAAAAAAATGGTCACTGTCCAATGAATTATGGTGCTCACTGTAGCTCAAAAGCAGGCAAAATTTGGGAAACATTAAGAAATACTGTTAGATGTTCAGAATAATCGGGTCTTCAAAAGGGGGACCCTGAAAAGCAGTATCGGGTGTGGCCTCAAAAATGAACAACATACCAGCTTTGTTTTCTTTAAATCAACAATCACCTTGACTAATGTCAATCATGGTTCATGCATTAGGCTCCATGTGTGACAGAAAACATGTGCGGCTGTATGATCTGCAACCTTAAATTAGCAATAAATATGGCCACAAAGTATAGAAAAAGCCCTGGTATCACCAAAGGAATAATAACAATGGGCCTCAAAATACAACGGTGAGTAGTGCGGCCAAAATGCTCAACAAGACACGGTGCCTGATGACGACCATGAAATATAACAACACCAGCTTCGCCATGTTCTTCAACTACATGGGAGGTTGTGCAGGAATGTCCACAGCAATGATTTGTCCTCTTCCACAGGGAGGTGTGAGGCTTTATGCAAATCTGTGCAACATTCACACCAATGATGTGTGGAGCAAATCAAGGCAGAGCCTTTTAGAGTCGAGCTGGGGACAGGACCAGTGAAGGACAGATACAGATAGAGAAGCAGCCTTACAGGACTGGAGAAGGCAAACTGCCATGTGCAACACTATCAGACTTAGGATGGGGTGAAGCAGAAAAGCAGCGGACTCAACCTTTTCACTACAATGAAAAGAGTTGGAGGGTCGAAAAATGTAGCCTAGCTTGAGGACTTCTGACAGACAAATCTTCCAAATAGATTAGTTATTATAATGTAGTCATTGCATGGGTCCACAGGAGAATGTAAACAGTTGAAACTAGTAAGGTTCATCAGCTAATGCAGAGAAACTGTTAATTCATACATGTTTCAGGCTTGAAATTAGATATTTGTTCCAATATCTGTTACAGCAAATTAATTATAGCTTTAAAGTGGCCATAGCAGGGGAAAACTGTAATACTTCACAGATGAATGGCGCTAGGTCTACATTTGTAGTGGGAATTCTCAATAAATTTAGTTTGAAGGGAACAAGAACATTGACAGAAAGAAATAATAATATGAATGTATGACATGTATGGCATCCATTTATGATATCCACCTGTCCCATGTCTTTGTTAAGTGTATAAGTGTCACTTATATTTATGCCTCACTGGAACTGCTCATGGTAACTGAGCAGTTCCAGTATAAATAATATTTATCCATCTCATACATGTTTCTTCATAGCCCACTTCTCATTAAAACAACAACTTTTTTAACATCCTAAAAACGACCAGCCTCTGCAATATAAAGGGAGAATATGAACAATAAAAGGACATATCTAAGGAGCAAGTGTTACAAAGTGTTAAAAAAAAAACACAGTCGATAATTTAACCTGGTTTTCCGTCACTGATTGACGTTGTGTTCTAAAAACATGGTTAGCACAAAAATAATTCATTAAATGAAATAATGAATTAAATAATCAGTAAAGAGTGCAGCTTTTTACAAGGCTTTTTATATTCTTCTTCCAGTGTCAGAATTCTCTCACCTAACCCATTCCGTTGTCATGGTAATTTGTTAGATTGCACCATTGCGATTGGAAGCCTGTAGAATACCAGGACTGTGACAGTCTAACACTACGTGGCTGTGCCTAGAGCAATCATCAGGTCCTTGGAGGGTCTAACACACACGTGTCAGTTTCAACCAATCAGGGACTCACATTCCATTACAGTAGGCTTCACAACAGATTTTTTTACCTTTGACATTGGGTTGATCTTACCTGCTGCAGGGATACTAGTTCTAAAGTAGGTCAATAACAAGAATAACTGGCTACTAGTTAGCTAACAAAGACAACTAGCAAGTTAAAGTAAATCGTATCCTGATATTGGTTACTAACCAGTACTAGCAAGTCCAAAATCATTCCATGCAAATGCTATGATAGTACTTAGCATAAAAAGTCCTGTAGAATATCAGCCAGACCAGTGTAATGACAGGAGACAGAAACTGGACAGTTAACTCTTATCTGCAAGGACTTTGCTCCAAAAAACTGATCTATGGAAATGAAAGATAAGCCTGCGATTAGTTGAAAATAGTGTGTGGACTGAAAGCTCAGAGGATTTAATCTTATTGAAGCACAAAGCCTTGATCTACTCCAACCTAAAAACCGCCCAATGCAAATGACATAACATCCAAAACAGCGCTGCCAGGATCCTGTTGAGAGTCTGAAAACACCAACATATCACACCCATCCTGCACTCACTGCACTGGCTCCCTGTCTCCTTCAGGATTGAATTTAAAACCCCTCTCCTGACCTATCAGTGCATCTATGGAAATGCTCCCCCCTACCTCAAGGATCTGCTACCCCTGCAAAACTCCATCCACAACCTACGATCAAGCAACAGCCCGCTCCTCCGTAGCCCCAGGACCAAGCTGCGCACCATGGGGATCGGGCCCTCTGCATGGCCACACCTCGCCTGTGGAACTCTCTCCCTGAACACCTGAGGGAACCACAGAATCTGGGCGCTTTTAAATCAGGCCTAAACACCTTCCTTTTTAACAAGGTCTTTTCTCAACTTGGTGTTTGTTTTTATGCATCTTTGTGTTTGTTTTCTTTGTTTTATGCTATTGTAGCACTTTTAAGATTTAATTATAATGAAAATTATATTTAATGCATTATAAAATAAAATGCATTATTATTATTATAAAAATCCTCTATTCGAATGTATATACTGACTTGTAATCAAGACAATTACATTTAGGCGGAAAAGCCTGCTGCATTTCATGGACTAAAAATACACAGCTGTTTCATGAGCCAAAGTACATAGGCGAGTTATGGCAAAACAATACTGAGTTATGAGCAAGGTCTGAGCAATGACAACATTGAGGGGGTGTAAGGATATGAGTAACGCCTGACAAAAATGAATGAGGTATGGGACTGTTTGGAATTGGACACCATGAGATTTATTAGTATAAATATATTGTGCAAAGTCAATTCAATATGGTAAAATCAACTGCAATTCATTGACACCTCAGATCATGATTATTGGAAATATTTTTTTAAACCTGAGAAGGAAAATAAAAACACTGCTCTGTGCACTGGGGGGAGACAATGACACGGGGCACCTCTCTTTTGGGGGAACAACCCAACTTCCTCAATGTAGCTGAGGAAAAAAATCCCTGAATGGCATCATCACAGGTCATGCAGAGGTTAGTGTTCAGAAAAACTCTTGCTCCCAAATTTGGTGAGAACAACACAGAAGAAAGACACTGACGTCACAGAATAACATTGCCAGGAGGATTCCATTTGCATGGAATGCCTTGAAAAAGCACAGAGGCGCTGTTCAAACCGACTGCAACAGTTACCCACCCTCATATCCACAGTAGAACATATTACACCCTGTTCCTACTCGCTGTAAGTTGCTCACCGTCACATTCACAGTAGAACATATTACGTGGCGCAAACACATCGCACAGTTGTACAAAGCAGCAAGCCTTCAAAGGACAATCATTGTGATTTTCCGTCATTCCCAGGCCTGGTCTCTATTCAATGCAACTGTAGTGTGCTTTGTCCTTCATGTTGAGCAGTGAATTTGTTGTACTTTTACAAAATGTAATGAAAAATATAACTAAGGGAGCAAAAATGATAATTATTGTATAAAATTGCAACTCAAAGTTCATTATGGTAAGCCTGACTAGAGCTGAAGTCTCGTGCCCTGGCCATGTTTCAGCAGTGTGCTGGCAGGAGCAGTAGAGCGGTCTATTTTAAACCGTTGCAGGCAGAGCCAGCATGTGGGCTTTTCTTTCATAAGGGGACAGGGGTGGGTGGTGGGGTCAGAGAATGTGGAGGGGGAATAAACAGCTGTTAAACTGGCGGACTGAGGGTCAACGCACAGTTATTCTAGAGACACGAATGGCAGAACGGCGTCTCTTCCTGGTTTCATCTCGCTGTCAGCTACCCGCTTCTGACACTCCGCAGGCGCGCAAAGTTCAGCAACGCTTTCCTTTGCAGACGGCAATTCCCACAGGCTGGGGGCCCTGCGCCCTTGTCGGTCGCACAGTTCACACGACTGCTGTACGTTCTGGCCGACCAGTCACAGGCTAACAGCACAGGGTGGCAATGTAGTGAAGTGGTTAAATGGTATAGTGGATAAGGAGCTGGGCTGGTAATTCAAAGTCGATTCAAATCAATGAGTAAGTCACTTAACGCAACTGCTTCAGTAAATAGAAATGGATATACAAAACGCACATAAGTATATATGTAAAAATCATAATGATAGTATCTAAATAAACCCTAGGCTGTGAGAGTCGCACTGGATAAGGGTGTTTGCTAAGCAAATAAATATGAATGATAAATGAGCAGTGGGACAGAGAAGAAAGTGTGTCACGTGAGCACTGCACGGGCAGATTATCAGATTCAGAGCCGCTCAGGCTGTTCTGGGGAACACACCAGGGTTTTCCCTGCCTGTCTAATGCTTAGGCGGGGCGCCTAAGTTATAAATGGACAGAAATATAAAAAAGATATGGCCTAAAAGAAATGGACAGTACACTTTTTTATTTATTCTGCCATTAATACACGGAGGCTTTAACCGCTGCCGTGTGTGCCCCGGTTGCTACTAGGCGATAACGTAAAATACATGGAAAACAGGCTACCAGTAAAAACTTCATCTAACACTGCGTCTGTTTCATACTTCTTACGCCGCGGGCTAACAGATTCTGCATTTTTGTGGACGTAGAGGCGGCAAATTTTATTCATTTGGATGCACCACCACGGCGACCCACACACACCAGTGTCACGTGCCATACTGCATCTAATGGACAAACTCAAAACCTTCTCCCTCACGCATGGTCTTACAAATACAAGTTACCACCGGATGTCCTAAAATTGAAAATGATCCCGGACTGTGAAACCAATGGCTGTTGTAGTTAAATGTTATATTTGTAGCCAAAATGTTTATAAATCATGAATACGCTGCATCAACGAAATATGAGCGCGACTCTTCTGAATGCCCACTGTTTGTTTGTCCCCGTGGCCTTATTTTTGGTGAAAACGCAAGTCACCTTTAGCCTCGTCAATAAAACTCGATATTCTTTTGTGTTCCGTTTTGCCTTCCAGATACGCCCAGAGTATGTAAGGACTCCCGGGGGGAAATGATCCACTGTTATTAACCCCTCCGCACCTGCTTCCTGCCTCCTCTCCTCTCCTCTGGTAGCAACACACTCTCTCTCGCTCTTATTCTCGGTCTCTCCCCGCCTAAGACACACACAGCCCCTCAAGCTGCCAGCGAGCTCAGGGGGTTGCCATGGAAACCACCCAGTCAGTCTGGAGCTGGGGCTTCCGTCAGCACGTAGAGCGCACCTGTGATGTTCTGGAGCATTTCTTAGCACATTTAGCAGAGATTTAGTCTCTGAAAGACCGCCTGCTTACACAGTGACGTTTCCGCTATCATGGCATGTCCCTGTCAGGGACCAAGCCTACCAATGGGAGATGAGCAAGAAACTCTCCTGGGTCATTATTGGTTTCTATGGTAGCTGTGGGCAAAGAGGTGGGGCCACACGGAGACAGTAACCAGGAGCAGTGCCTGCATGTGCTATTTGAAAGGGAGAGCAACCGCACTGTTTAGATTTTCACAGAGGCTGTGACAAAGATTTCTGACTGCAGCCCGCCCCATCAAGGCGGGCTGCAGGCCAATATCCTCACTTGGGTGACTGACTGGTTATTACACAGGCACACCAAAGCCACCACTGGAACTGGAACTGGCTGAAGGTAATTCATCTGAATGACTCATTGACATTTCCCAGAATTCCTTGCCATAAATATCTCCTACATGAAGAATATAATTCCATCAGTCAGCGTAGGAAGAATGGTGAGATGAGACTAATAATGTGTTTGGTTGAAGGTGACCCACACATAATTAATGAAAGGAGTACGTTGTTGGTAGTGTAAATGTTGCACACAAGAATCACAGCAGGGAAATCGGAAGCATAAACACATCTGATCTAAAACAGCTCACTGTAGTAACAAGATAGAAGGGGACAGGAAGTGGTGCTAGGGAGACAGGAAGAAGGATACAGGGAAGGGATCTCCACAAATCTAAACACACAAAACTTGGGTGGACATAGACATTTTAACGCCCGGTTACCCAAAAGGTGACCAAAAAGGGTAGTCCGGTAATTATGAAAAGGAATAAATATCATTACTACGAATATTACGTTTGTCTGCCTCCTCTCTATTTTTCATATTTCTTACATGTTCTGCTTTTAAAATAAGAAATCATTCAGTCGCTGTTTTGTATCATCGCCTTTTCACACTGGTTTTTGGCAAGAATGGTACTGCTTGCAGCGCTGCGAGCAGAACAGTTGCGTGCATGTGTTATAAAACACCCCTTGTATGTAAAGACTTTGTATTAAATAATGTCTTTAAAAAAAAAAAAACAAAAAAAGAACACAAAAAAACTACTGCAAAAAATGATGTACCGGATAAATATTCACCATGGTAAAATACATTGCAAATACACAGCACAAAAATAACAACATGCTAATCATCTCTATGGAAAGCAAAGAAGCTTGTAATTGGCATGAAATATCTATATACAGTATATATATATATATATATGCACTACCAGTCAAAAGTTTTAGAGCACACCCATTTTCCAGTTTTTACTGAAATTTAAGCAGTTCAAGTCCAGGGAATAACCTGAAATGGTACAAAGGTAAGCGGTAAACTGCAAAAGGATTTTTTTTTTTTTTTTTAAAGGTTTACGTTACCAAAAACGGAAAAATAATGTAAATGTCAGAGTTGGGTTAACAGTCACTCTGTGAAGTCGCCAACTCTGGATCCAGCAAAAGAGCCCCAGACCATCACGCTTCCTCCTCCATGTTTGACAGTTGGTGTCACACACTGAGGAACCATCCTTTCGCCTACTCGACGGCATACAAAAACCTTTAAAAATTTCAAGATTTCAAATTTTGATTCATCGGTCCATAAGACCTTCTTCCAGTCTTCAGTAGTCCACTGGCGGTGCTTCATTGTTTAGCTATCGATTTCACAAATGCAACGTCCAGCTATGAAATAAATCCAACTAGCGTGACCAAATGAAAATGGCAACTGCCTGAAGAGCAGTTTTAGCATTTGAGCGATTGACACTCTCGGGTAATCTAATTTAATAAATGTACATGTAATAATCAATTAAGCCCTGCCCATCCCTATTCCGCATGACATTGTCAGCTGTGAAATAAATCCACCCTCCATTGATCTACTGTTTTTGCCTTGCTGGCCAGAAAAGGCCATGAATAAGCACTCAGGCACTGCAAAAGCTTACAAACCGAAACATAGGTTAGAACGTAAAATGGGCAAGTACACTACTGGTTTGGTAACCTAAACTTTATTTTGTTTGATTTGGTAACCTAAACTTTTTTTTTTTTACCTCTGGCAGTTTACCGCTTACCTTTGTCCCATTTCAGGTTATTCACTGCACTTGAACTGCTTGAATTTCAGTAAAAACTGGAAAATGGGGGTGTTCTAAAACATTTGACCGGTAGTGTATGTGGCAATCTACTATTAGAGCCGGTCTTTAGCAAGTGGGCGCCGAAACCGGTAGTTGGTCACCGCTTGGAGCAGACCGGCTTGCTTTAGAGTGCAGAGCCCCTGACCTGCAGCCTTGCGGTGGGCAGGGGACCACTAGGCGCGACCCACTGCAGTCAACGCAGGCCTGCGGCTCCCGAGGGCCGTTCGCAAATGAGGGCTCCACAGCGAGTTTGGCAACGGCACGGCTCCAGAGAGCAGGGAGCAGATGGTCTTTCCGCGCTCGTCTCTGGCAGCTGATAATAATGGTTACCCAAACCGTTTCTCCGAGCGCTTCACATAGACGAACAAGGAAACACATTCAGGCCTAGCTCGCTGTTCGGAATAATGGCATTCAAAGAATTCACCACTGCTACAGATCATACCTAACAACCTGCCACTTCAAACGCCACTGTTTTCAACACAGCTCCTCGGCCCAGCAGAACCAGGCGATGACACTGCAGCGGTCTCTGCCCAGCCAGGGTTCTTGTTATCAACGTTGGCTGTTGAAGACAAGCCATCAAACACCTAGTATCTACCGAAGCCGAAAGGCTATGCATAAAGCACAGCTATTCAAACCACCTGGATGTTTCCTCAATGATGCCATTCTCTACTTGAATCAAAAAGATCTATGCAAATCAACACAAAATAATTCCTCATGTGCCATATTTGCATTGTGGTTCCCTAGCAATCTGATGCCATTCGGGTTAACATCCTTGTTGAAACCGTTCGAAATTCACTACACCGATTTAAAGAATCTAATCGGTTGTAAAGTGATTACACAGCTTTTTTCAGCACATAAATATCAAACCTTGATCTATTTTAGAACACTTTATTTAAAAAACAAAAACACGTCGCAGCGTCAAGTGCATCAAGATGAGATGGCCTGTAGATACTCTGTGTGAACAATGGCTATTATTGGCTGGTTAATCGGGCGTTAGATAGCTGATCTACAGCAGGAAGAGCCGGATTACATCCATCCTGCTGTAACACCTGAGCCACCGACTACAGCCATCCACTCTAGCATTACAGCCTGGGTAGACTGAGCTCTCAGCTGGACACACGAGAGACCACAGGCCTCCAACGGCTGGCTCCGACTGCAAAGCAAATGTCTGACTGAGGACCCCCTCCAAAACATCACAGTAAGCAGCAGGACAACCTTATGGCGCTTTATCCCGTGATCACACGTACTGTCGCTTTTTCCACCGCCGAGTGAACCGTGCCGAACCTAAGTGACCTGTTTAGGTACTAGCGAGCCGAACAGGGACCTAAGGGTGGAGCTAGCAACACTGCAGACCATTGATTGGTCAAGCGCAATCGTCACAGAATCCTCACGCTAAATCTCAGACCGGCTCAGACACAACCGCCATGTTTATTTATTTATTTTCAGCTTCACTTCGATTATTGGTATTATTCGAACAGTTTTATATAGGGTTTGGCATTATTGTCGGGTTTGCGTGATTCTACAAGTTAGGTTTGTGTTACGAAAACTGAAATAAACATGTTTTCTTTGAAAGGACAAAGTGTAGTATTGTCATTTTCATTAACGCAATTAGAATATACATTTTCAAAGTACAACATTTTCATAGATAAGCAAATAGATTTTTTGAAAGATATAGGAATCGCTTCCATGCATTCCGATGCTTGAGTTACCCAGGCCTTTGAAACAAAGGATCTGAACTGGACAGTGTCAAATAACAGTGTTTGATCTTGCGTCTCCACAAATCTACACTGGCATTGAATTCTTTTTAGCTCATAGCTCGTGCTAGACATATTTTTGCAGCGACAAGCCACATAAAAGCACTGACGTAAACAAACAAATATAGCTAATGTTTTCATTTTCATACGATTGAAAAAAATGTAGGCTACAGATATGTAATATGAGGTATAAAATGTGATCTTGGTAAATTGCAATTCATTGGAGGACCATTGCTGAACAATAAATATAGCCAAATATGAAACATTATATAGCCTAGTGTGAAGTCACTGCATGGTACCTCCTGCACTTGCTGCCCTCAACATGACTCCCAAACGCCTAGGCAGAGGTAAGAAAATTGTAGCTAATGTCCCGGGGAAAGCCGTGTTCTGCTTTTGCAAATTTGAGCTGGAATGTTTACAAAGTCAGTGTTACTAATGCCACCACAGCGGTCGCATTCTTTTTTGTCACTTCAGCTAACTCCTCCTATCTTTACGGTTCTGTTGTGCGATGGAAAAAAGACACAGGGACTCGATCCAGGAAGGCGATAGTTATGAATTCGGATGGTTGCCGTACCGTACCGTACTGTACTGTGTGGTGGGAAAGCGCCATTAGACACCCAGCCCCCAGCCCCCCAGCCTCACTCACCATCTTGATGGGCACGCAGCCGAGGTCGGAGTCAGAGACGGGCGTGTCGTCGCTCTCCATGACGTAGATGCCCTTGCGGGACAGGGACTGGATGACGGACTGGTGGGACTGCAGAGTGGACACCTGGTCCCCCTTCAAGATCAGGCCGCACACGCGGCAGTACAGCTCGCTGGACAGGAGCAGCCGGATCACCGGGGGCTTGATGTGCTCCTGCTCGTACTGGTCCGTGTAGAAGGGGTCCCGCAGGTCCTCGGGGATGTGGTCTGTGGGTGGGGGGGACGCAGTATCAGGACACAACATTCGCAGAGCTCAAAGCACAGCCGACGCAGCACTGGAAGGACTCGTGCCAACACTCGGAATTACACCTTGCAAACAGGATCATTGTTACCGTGCTGTGATACACAGGCTTTCAGTCAGTGAAATAAACGTAAACACAGTAACCTTTATATGGACAGACAGACAGACACAGACATAGACACAGACAGAGACAGAGACACAAACACAGCTGCTGGGAGCTTAATCGAAGGCTCTCTGGTGCTGTTAGTTAGGTGCTGCTTGCTGAGTCAGCATCCCTCCCCAGTTCACAACAAAAGGCAGCCCCAGACCATGTCAGGAGAAGGAAACAGTCACTGAAAGCAGCTGCTGAGAAAATGACACATTGTTCAATAAAGCCAGCGGGATACTGCTTACATTGTGGCCCTGTCCCAGAATGCACATCTCTCTTTCTCAGATAGTCACACTGCGGTGCTTCTCCAATGACAAAGCCTCTCAGTCCACTAAAATACACATATACATACACATGCACGCATGCACGCACGCACAAACAAACAAACACATCCAATGCACACTATGGGTGCACCAATAGAGAATTTCTAGGCCAATTCCGATGTCCGAAATTTTCAAACCGCAAAATCTGAAGACATTTGTTTCAAATGTGTGTAGCCACACAGATAGGCCTACATGCAACTTGTGATATCTTGACGTGATGTCAACGTCTTGAACATGAAGAACACCAATGTGATCTAAGAAATTGTAACAGATTAAAATAGATGTAAAATTCTATTACTCAAGAGTTCAGAATTCAACAAACCTTGACAGACATGGGAAAATAAGCACACAAATACAACACTCGACAGGTCATTAACTGCAGGAGAGTGCGCTTGATGAGAGGATGGCAGAGTAAAAGGCGGGGCAGGGTCACTGGCATCCAAAACGATAACACACTGACAGAGCGAGGGCAGGGCAGGGGTAAATGGTGCTACTTTCACGCATAGGAATTCTGAAATTCAAATACTTTGCAGCATTAATACATGGCGGGATCTTCCTACGTTATGGCGGAATCAAAAAATTATAATAATTTTAAATGTGATTCTCGCAATCGCGTGCTGAAATTCCATCCCTGCTGTTCGAATCGATTTTTGTGGCCTGAGTAATCCCACCCAGCCGACCCCCGGCATGTGTCAGGCATTCAAGATTCAGGCGGCAGTGTGGTATAATGGTTAGGGAACTGGCCTTGTAACGTTAAGGTTGCAGGTTCAATCCCCAGGTGGGACACTGCCATTGTACCCTTGAGCAAGGTACTTAACCTGAATTGCTTCAGTTAATATCCAGCTGTATAAATGGATTGTAAAGAAATGTAAACTGTAAGTCGCTCTGGATAAGAGCGTCTGCTAAATGCCTGTAATGTAATATATAATGTAAAGACTATGCGACGTCAGGGCATTCTTCCTACTGCAGAATTCCCTGCTAAAGCAGTGGTACTGAATCCTGGTCCTGGAGAGCCGCAGGGTCTCATGGTTTTTGTTTTCACCTTAAAATCAGCAAACTATTTAGACACAAGGAGCCAGGTGAGGTGAGTTAATTATGTAATCAACCGCTTTATTGATCAATTAGGCTAAGTGCTGATGACGAACGAAAAGCAGCCGACCCTGCGGCTCTCCAGGCCCAGGATTGAGTACCACTTATTTAGACTATGCATTCAATGTTCGTTAATGGCAAAAAAATAAATGCAATAAGGCCCTGAATGCCACTTCATACTTGCTATTAGGACACCACTGAATGTGTTTGATATACATTTACACTTACTTTACCATGCATGTTCATCATACCATGTGTCCTGTTCAAGATGCAAAATCATTCTTTTTTTTAAAGCCCATAAGGCTGATTCCGATGTTAAGCCAATCAATTTGGTGTCCCCTTAATACACACACTTAATACACATATACACACTTAATACACACACACACGGGCACGTGTGTGCACACATTGGGCTGTCACTTCAGGCTGTCTCTGCCTCACCACTGGCCCAAAAGCTTTCCCAGACCGTGCCCTTTAAAATTGAGATTAAAAGTGTAAAATCTGTCCCTCTGTGGAATCGTTTGAAACCAGCTGCAGTACCCTTAGGTGGCCTGGAAAGAGTCACAATCCTCATCAGCAAAGAGCACACTCAGGTCTGACGTGCCAAACTCAAGCTCTGTTCGAAAGAGACAACCGCTGAATTCAAAATCTCGTTCAATAACAAATTAACATAAAATAAATAGATACATAAAACAACTTTATCAATCGCATGAATACTGAGGATTGCCTTCACTCTCTCGTCCCTAGCTGCAGGCGGAGGGGTCCACAGCAACGGTGCGGTGCCATCGCTGTGACGCGGCCTGGCAAACGGGCCCTCTGCGGTGCGCCTGCGCCGTGGCCCTGCGCACGTCTGCTGCGATCCGCAGCGCGCCGGCCGCTCCTCCTGACGCAGGACCATCAATCCTGAGAGCCAGGAAGCCAGTCAGCTCACTCTCTGCACCACAATCCTGCAAGCGGCCAAACGCCAGAAACTCAGCTCTCCCCCTCGCTCCCTCCTCTATCTCTCTCTCTCTCTCTCTCTCTCTCTCTCTGCACTGAGCTGTGATTCCCGACAGGGAGCTCAGAGCCAGCCAGCCAGCTCTGTAGACTGCTGTACACCCCAGCTGGCAGCCACGGTCGCACTGCTGCGCTGAGAGACTAGGCCTGCGCCCCACTTCCACACTGCAGGCCCAACATGACTGCTGCTTCTTGTTCCAGCAACAGACTGGAGGGACGGATCTCCACACTGGCACACTGCCCTCCATACGGGCCTGTCTCAGTGCAGGCGGCGCAGGGGAGGGAGGGGACCTGTACAGTGCACCGGCGGGGGGGTGGGTGTCTTCCCACGCACATAACGGATGAGATAAACGAGAGGGATGAGCGACAAGGATCACGTCTCCTCTGTGTCAGTGGTGAACAGCACGTCGGTGTCGAAAGGCATTGGCCAGAGTTTTAAAAGCCGGGCTTAATGGTGTTAACGCCATGGTCCTGGGACTGTGGGGGGTTATTTTTACACCAGAAGCCCCAGGCAGCGTAAGCACCAATTACTGCTCGGAATGGTCAAGGACCAATGTTGGGCCCGATGAGACTGATGGCACAATCACGCGAACTCATCGATAGCTTTTTCCAATTCTCTACAACTATAAATGCATCGTTATAAAACTGAATTGATCATGACAATTAATTTTACAATTCTAAGTAATAAAAATGCAGATTAATAGCATGCCACTGCACTTAACTTGTTGCTAAGTTGATTATTAGTACCATTTATTAATCGTTACATTAATGATCTAAAATTGAATACAGTCCAGGCACAAAGTAGCTGTAGCACACTTGTCACAGTGGTGCATGACAGTATTACGGTTTGCCAAGATCAATAAAGACCAAAAAAACTGAAGCCAAATATGAATAATGTGTTCTGTTAGAGCCCATACCACAGTGCATGTGCAGGGGGAACAGAGGAGTGGCTGCACAGCAGCGGAGGCAGAAGTGTGCATTACCGAGTGCACTGGCGCGGCCCCTGACACTGTAAACACACAGCCAATGCCCTGCTCGCGTTAGAGTTCCCGTGGAAACACTGATGTGTCCTGGCAGCTGGCCCTGGGCTGCCACAGCGCAGCTGAGAGGCGATCGCACTCAACCGGAGCCCACTGCCACCGGGACCAACTGCTGGGGAGCAGTGCCAGACTGCTGACTCCCGAAGGGGAGGGGGGATTGGGTGGCCTGGGCCAGCAATCCAGCGTTGGGCCTCGGTTTGCTGTCCCTTGGCCCTGGCCCTGGCCCCTCCCTGCTCCGGCCCACTGGAGAGCCTTTGTTCCAGCCTGGCTGTCTGTCGGCAGCCGCCCAAGGCCACACCCACCAGACAAGGGGTCAAATGAAACGCGCTTAAATCCACAGCAATTCTTTGGGTCTCCCGTCTTTGTCCAAACCCCGGAGGGAACAGTCTTCCTAGTAATCACCACTTTACTGAGCGCCACGATCCATCCGTCAATCCCCTGAGTCATGGCATCAGCTTTTCCTGTTGTTCCTAGACGACTGGTTTGGCTGTTTGAATTTGGTAGCAATTCAATCGATTGTCCAGTGCCTTAATGCAGGGTCCGAGATTATTTGTAAAGGTGCGCAAGGAAACAAAACAAGTGATACAGAGAAGAAGTTGAGAATTGCTGCACTTCCTTTTGAGTTTTAAGCATATACATTTCAATCACCATTCAAAATGAGCAATAGCACCCAGCAACATCACTCTCAGAGCTAGATTTACCAACATAGTCGCAGTGCAAAGACGGAACCCTCGCTATTTTGTTGCGGCTATTTCGCGGTCGCAAATAGCAACACATTAACTTTGATTGCTTCTAATTATGCAATCAAAGAAATGAAACGCCCTCATTTGCAATTTGTAGTAGGATGCATCCAAAAAGGGTCTGAAACAACATTGCATGCTCAAACGTCCAGATCACGCAGCAACCAGGCACAAGTAGGGAGGGAACAACAAGAAAAACTGTGTCACAACGCCGATAACAAAGAATATTAGAATAAGAATAATATGGCCTCCCACGTGGTCCAGTGGTTACAACGTTCAACACTGGCCACGCAGACCGGGGTTCGATTCCCCGTCCCGCCAGAGTGTCATCGGGGCGGTAATTGGCTGTCCGCCCCAGGGAGGAGGGAGGGAAGCCGACACACACAGTTCGCTGCGCACAGGAGTGGTTCCGGGGTACCAGGACTACGGCAGCGAACTATAGGGGTAAGGGGGATTGAACTAAGCACACGGGTAATTGGCTACCAAATTGGGAGAAAACGGGGTCAAATCTGAAAATAAAATTATTTAAAAAAGAACGAAAGAATAATGAATAGAAACGGCTAAACTTGTGATGGGAGAAGGCCACAGAGCGTCTGAAAGTCAAATTGTATTCACGATTCATCCTATAACATCCTGACCGCATACGCACAATAAGATAATTGTTCAAATTCAGAACTATGTTTTTATACTGACTGCTAGCTGATGAAAAATTGGTGAATAGAAATCCTGCATCCTTTCATACGTCTTACATCAAGTCCTAGTAAATAATAGGCCTATGTATGCTATATAGATTCTGACTTCGCTGTCTGTAGATAATATCTGTCCAAAAATAAAGCTGTCGTGACACGAACCCGGGGTACTATTTGTCAACAACATTTGTCATTAATAGTTTTGAATCGCTGGGACAGCGATTAGCACTTCGGAAAGCGCAATACAAAACGGGAATGGTGAAATACCTAGGCGATATCAGTGCTCATAAAATAACGCCTGGTTTCTGGTAATTCTAAAGCAAATATTTAAGCAACCTAATTTACTAAATATCCACCTTGTTTTAGCACGTTCACCCCATACGTATATGCAGTGGCGAGAAAGAGTTTGTGAAGTTTGTGAACCCGTCAGAATTGTCTGCATTTCTGCATAAATTTGACCTAAAATGTGATCATACAGTGGGGAAAATAAGTATTTCACCCCCTGCTGATTTTGTGAGTTTGCCCCCTTACAAAGAAAGGAACGGTCTATAATTTTCATGGTAGGTTCATCTTAACAGTGAGAGACAGAATATTTAAAAAATCCCAGAAAATCACATTATATGAATTTAAACATTTATTTGTGTTTTATTGAGGAAAATAAGTATTTCACCCCCTACCAACCAGCAAGAATTCTGGCTCCCGCAGACCGGTTATGTGACCAGGAGGCACACAGATTAGTCCTCTTACTTAATTAGTACTCCTAATTAAGTACTCGTTACCTGTATAAAAGACACCTGTCCACAGAATCAATCAATGAATCAGATTCCAACCTCTCCACAATGGGCAAGACCAAAGAATTGTCTAAGGACATCAGGGACAAAATTGTAGACCTGCACAAGACTGGAATGGGCTACAAGACCATTGGCAAGCAGCTTGGTGAGAAGGAGTCAACTGTTGGTGCGATAATTAGAAAATGGAAGAAACACCAATTGACCATCAATCTCCCTCGGTCTGGGGCTCCACGCAAGATCTCACCTCGTGGAGTGAACCTGATCATGAGAAAGGTGAGGGAACAACCCAGAACTACACGGCTGGAGCTTGTTGATGATCTCAAGGCAGCTGGGACCACAGTCACCAAGATGACCATTGGTAACACACTACGCCGTAATGGATTGAAATCCTGTAGTGCCCGCAAGGTCCCCCTGCTCAAGAAGGCACATGTACAGGCCCATCTGAAGTTTGCCAGTGAGCACCTGGATGATTCAGAGGAGGCTTGGGAGTCATCTGCTGTGGTCAGATGAGACTAAAATCGAGCTCTTTGGCATCAACTCGACTCGCCGTGTTTGGAGGAAGAAAAAAGCTGCCTTGGACCCCAAGAACACCATCCCCACCGTCAAGCATGGCGGTGGAAACATTATGCTTTGGGGTTGTTTCTCTGCTAAGGGGACAGGACGACTTCACCGGATCGAGGGGAGGATGAATGGGGCCATGTACCGGGAAATCTTGGGTGAGAACCTCCTTCCCTCAGCCAGGACACTGAAAATAGGTTGTGGATGGGTGTTCCAGCATGACAATGACCCAAAGCATACGGCTAAGGCAACAAAGGAGTGGCTCAAGAAGAAGCACATAAGGTCATGGAGTGGCCTAGTCAGTCTCCGGACCTTAATCCTATAGAGAATCTGTGGAGGGGGCTGAATCTTCGAGTTGCCAAGCGACAACCTACAAACCCTAAGGATTTGGAGAGGATCTGCAAAGAGGAGTGGGCCAAAATCCCTCCTGGGATCTGCGCAAACTTGGTGACCAACTACAAGAAACGTCTGACCGCTGTGCTTGCCAACAAGGGTTTCTCCACCAAGTACTGAGTCATGTTTTGCTAGGGGTGAAATACTTATTTTCCTCAATAAAACACAAAGAAATGTTTAAAATTCATATAATGTGATTTTCTGGGATTTTTAAATATTCTGTCTCTCACTGTTAAGATGAACCTACCATGAAAATTATAGACCGTTCCTTTCTTTGTAAGGGGGCAAACTCACAAAATCAGCAGGGGGTGAAATACTTATTTTCCCCACTGTATCTTCATCCAAGTCCTTCTAAAAGATGAAGAGAACCCGATTAAACAGATAACACAACATTTTTTTAAATGTATTTACTGAGCAAAATGACACATCTAAATTTGTTGGAAAAAGTATGTGAACCTCTAGAATTATCAGTTCAATTAAGGGGGTAATTAAAGTCAGGTCAATGGGATGACCATCAGGAGTGAGTTTGGGTGGCCCTGCCCTATGTAAAAAAACATAAACCTGGGTCTTCACTATCAAAGTCTGGTCTTCACCACAGAGGTTTGTGGAAGCATGCCATGCCTCGATCAAATTTCTGAGGTCCTCAGAAAAACAGTTGTTGATGCTCATCAGGCTGGAAAAGGTTACAAAACCCTTTCGAAAGAGTTTGGGGTCCACTGTCAGGCAGATAGTGTACAAATGGAGAAAATTCACCACCAATTTTACTCTCCCCGGGAGTGGTCGTCCAACAAAAATCACTCCAAGAGCAAGGCGTACAATATTCAAGGAGGTCACAAAGAACCCCAGGGTAACGTTTAAGGATCTGCAGGCCTCTCTTGCATTGACTAATGTCAGTGTTCACGAGTCCACCATCAGGAAAACACTGAACAAGAATGGTATGCATAGGAGGATAGCAAGGAGGAAGCCAGTACTCTCCAAAAAGAACATTGCTTCCCATCTAAAGTTTGCCAAAGATCACCTGGATGTGCCAGAAGACAATTTAAAGAATGTTCTGTGGACAGATTAATCGAAAATATAACTTTTTGGCTTAAATGAGAAACTATATGTTTGATAAAAACCAAACACTGCATTCCAACATAAGAACCTGATCCCAACCATGAAACACGGTGGTGGCAGTATCATGGTTTGGGGCTGCTTTGCTGCCTCAGGACAAGAACGGCTTGCCATCATTGACGGAACTATGAATTCTGGATTGTACCAGCAAATTCTACAGGAGAATGTCTGGGTATCCGTCTGTGAACTGAAGCTCAACAGAAGGTGGGTCATGCAGCAAGACAACGACCCTAAACACACAAGTGCAGTCTACCATACAATGGTTGAAGCAGAATACATTTCATGTCATGGAATGGCCAATGGTCAGAGTCCAGACCTTAATCCAATAGAAATATTGTGGCAGGACCTGAAGCGAAAAGGTTGAGTTCTTGCACCACCCACGCTGCCTCTGGTCAGGAAGCCCACCAACATAACTGAGTTGAAGCAGTTCTGCCAGGAAGCCCAATGAGTTGAAGCAGTTCAAAATTCCTCCAAGTCGATGTGTGGGACTGATCCACAGTTAACCGGAAACGTTTGGTTGAAGTCTCAAGGGGGTCAGACCAGTTACTGAAAGCAAAGGTTTCTGTAATAGTTATTGGATCATTTTGTTCAATAAATAAATGAAAAAGTATCATGGTTTGTGTGTTATTTGTTTAACTGGGTTCTCTTTATCTATTTGTAGGACTTAGATGAAGATCACATTTTACGTCACATTTATGCAGAAACGCATAGGGTTCACAAACTTTTTATCGCCACTGTACATATGCATGAACAGATTGAACTATTCATCTAAAGGAAGGTCGGTGACTTAGGCTAACCACTGTAAATTACATCCTAATAGCGATGTTACCCCTTGCAATCACTTAATAAATCTGATGAAGATATTGCGACCTTTTGCATTCGAAAAGCAGTCGCAATCCTTTGGTAAACCTGGCCATCAGTGTATGAACTTTTTTCAGTGTTTGAAAAAAAAAGCCCAGGGAAATTATAAGGCCAGATATGAAGCAGGAAGGATAAAGGTGAACACTAGATACACACTGCACATGCCCTCCCCCAGAGACCACTGCATTTAAATCAAGTAGGCCAGATTCTGCACCTGTGAGAGTATCATTACCATTATTCATAAGCATATTTACAGTTTTACCGGAAATTCAAGAGGAGAGGTATCATTTTCATGTGGTTTCCCAGGTTTGCACATTTTTTAAATGAGCTTTTTCAGAAAACAAACCTTTGGTAAGTGGAGGCTGTGTGTGTTTCCTGCCGAGACTGTTGTTCATTCTAAGTACATTTTTAAATGTTTACTAAGAGTGAGCTGCACAAATATATATATATATATATATATATATATACACTACCGTTCAAAAGTTTGGGGTCACCTGCTGGAAACTATTTTTATCTCATAATTGGCAATGCTTTACACCGTATACATTTCTGTAAATACTTTAAAATGACAAAAAACACATGTAACAATGAACAAAATGAACATCAAAGAAATGTTCAAGAAAATTATATTGAAAATTGAATCTTGGATTCCTCAAAATAGTCACCCTTTGGCGTGAGAATAGCCTCACAAACAGTGGCCATTCGGTTAATAAGTTTTAGCAGGAAATCACCCGACATGTTTTCCCAGCTATCCTGCAGCAATTCCCAGAGAAACTTGTGGGTTGCTTTGCTTTGACTCTTCCTTTCCAGTTTGTCCCATACAAGTTCTATGGGATTGAGGTCTGGACACTGGGCAGGCCAGGTCTTTAGTTTGAGTTGTTGTTCACATTCCTCCTTCACCAGATAGTTCTTGCACAACTTCAAGGTGTGTTTCGGGTCGTTATCTTGCTGAAGAATGAAGGAGTGCCCGATTAGCCATAGTCCAGATGGAAGGTGACCCCAAACCTTTGAACGGTAGTGTATATATATATATTCTTCCTAACAATGCATACAATGGATACCTTCTAGTTGTATGCTTGCGTTGTGGAAATGATTTGGAAAATGGCATTTTTCTTAACTTGCCTAGGCAATATCAACTAAAACATGAACACTGAGAAATGGTATTCATTTTCAAACTAAATTCATAGGGATCATTTCACAGATTTTGTGCACATTCAAAGTCTAACAATATTTAATAATCACAGGAAAGGGCACATTCAATACTGTGCTCTATTAATACAGTATGTACCTGATTGGCATGCAATTTTCATGTCATTTTCACCATGTTTAATTATTGTGGGATATTTTATGCCCAGTGCATGTACACTACAAAGGCCTGGCAGCTAAGCAATCTCGTGGCCATTTCCTAATACCTAAACACTGTCTCCAAGGATATCATAAACAGTCCAGTAACACGCTTACACCTTAAGGCACTGACTAACGCCCGATGATGAGTGTTCTGGCGCTTGACCCACAGAAGCCATGGCAGTTTCACATTCCAAAGCCAGCAGCACAGACATCACACACTATTATGACCAGAGTGAATCGATTGCAGTTTTATTTCTGAGGATCATTCCCTCCCTACTGATCTTGTTATGGCGCTCAAATTTCGGTCGTAATAACCCCAGCGGTGCGGGAGACGTCATACCTGCGCTTATCTGTATTTAAACGTACTTGCTAAGCTAATGTAAACATACTATCAAGGGCATCCTTTCCCTGTGCTAGCATCAGTGCTCCAGAAACGCTACGCGCCCCCTCCTTGGTGCTCAGTGTACCCGAAACAAAGGGCTGAAGAGAAACCTCCCGCTGCTCGTGGTCATTAGACCAGCAACAAAGGGAGCAGCGTGCACACAGATGGGCCACCCCAGATGGGCAAGTTCTGAACTGCAATATTCCATGCTGTCATACGGGAGTGGAACATACCAACCACCGGCAGTCAAAAACCCATCGACGCTGAGGAAGCCAAACGCTCTATAGCACAGGGAGGAATTAAAACAAAACTGCTTTGGGCTACAGCACCTCAGTGTATGTTTCTTTCATTTGAAATTTAAGGAGATGTAGGCCTACTTGTTTTTATTTCTTTTCTTTTTACAAATACGTTAGCCGTTAAAATGGATGGAAAAATTGAGCTGAACATTTAAAGATTATCGATTTATTTTGATGTCAGGAACAAGATTTCTCTTTATTTGAAATTCAATGCACACTGTTTTGTAGGTACAACAATCGGTCCAACGGTGTTCCATAACACCCAAACAATAAGCACCATAACAAAGCTTGTTGTTAGTCCTGTCTACATTGTGATCTTGACTGGGGGCCTTGGTCTAATCCTGGGGTTGACCTGACCTTTCATTTTCTGTCGAGCAAAACACTGTCCCTTCAAGCATTCTACGATGGAATAACAGTCTGTGCCACAGTCGTGGAGTGGCTGAGAAGATGAAAGCCCTACAGACACAGACAGGTCATTGGGGTAGAAGCCCAGGCATTGCAAACAATCCCTTTATTACAACAACAGATGTGCACAGAGCATTACAGAATTATGGTGTTAGATTATGATGACACGTACTGCCTAGTTCTTCACCACTCTTGTGCATAATATTGTTCTTCAACATAGATAAATACTGGATTGTATAGTACATAATACCAACATAGTACCACTTGAGCCAACAAACATTTGGGAATTCACAAAGGGCCACACGTGAATGAAACTTTAAGAAGTCTTACTGAGCAGTTATTGCGCAGTGTCCCTAGACCTACATTGTTGGGTCCCTCAAATAGATTACATACAGCAAGGAGCTTACTAGAGAGGCTCTCAATGTACGCCGTCTACTCTGAGGATGAAGGTCCTGGTCCTTTATCACACGTCTGAAAGCCACGAAGGCTAGAACATGCACATCTTGTTTGGGTAATGGGATTGCTTTGGCTCGTCACCTGCTTTAAGCTCAATCCCAACACATTATTGAGGAAAAAGCCTTGCATCGTTAAGTGGAAATGGGAAGGTCTGCCTGAATTTATTGCAGCTTTTCGCATTTGCCGTCTTGAGAAGCTCCAACCACTGGGTGCGGCGAGTGTTGATTTTGAGAGGAGAATTTCCTTTCTAGCTGAACGAGTATGAATTCACGCGCATTAGAAGGTGCCACTAAGGAGGCTAAGAATTCCAACACTTGCGGTCAAAAATATGAGTTTCTCGCTCCACTTGTCAGGAAAAAAACAAAAACATAGTGGAATCTAGACAGCAACAGAAATCACACACAACATTGAAAGATGACATCACTTCCTTAAGGGGGGGCTCCCTAAATACAAACACAAAGGGATCTGTTATACACCTTTTATCGCAAGGCATACGAGCGCAAGACAGTGTGAGGACAACAGCCGCTAATGTGTGGCGCACACCTGGGACATGCTGCAGCCATTTTGCGCCAGCTCACTACACAACACTGAGGGTGCGGAGGCAAGGGGTTACATTTACAATCAAACCACAGGTGAAGATGGTTGCGGAGGTGGAGAGGCAAACGGCTGTTTCTGACCAGGATGCGAAGAGTACCATGGGATTTGCAGGAACCACGAGAGGTTAAGACTTTGAGTCTGTTCAACATTTCACTAAAAGGGTTAAGAATTAGAGAGTGGCACATTCTCACATGAGCGGGGCGGCTGATGCGGAGTTCCCCTGTACTTCAAAAGCTGTCAGGACGATGAACCCCATCATACCTCTAAGCAGCTAGACCACACTGGGGCTGCAGTGTACCTCCTATGATGTAGTAGATCAGGATCACAAAACCCAGAAATAACAGAGCAGTCAGTTACCATTGCGGACAGTTATGTTCTGAGACGTAACTCAAACAGCCTTTCCCAAAGACCAGGACAGCGACCTATAATGATGGTGACCTACATGCTCACGCGAGAAAATATACATGACATTTCTCATTTATTCGGCCTACTACCCAAGTCCTGATAGAGAAGGAACTCCTAATGTGGTTCAACTCCAGCCATGTGCATTGTTAGTGTAGCTCTCCTGCTGCCTGAATACAAGTGAGTTCATCATACATTAAAATTCTTTTGAAATGGCTCTGGCTTGTGAATTCTCATTTAGGTTAAAAGCTGGCAGCATGTGCCCTTTTGTGTTCTACGTGTTACCCAATTTATTCCTCGTGTTGGCGGCCAGCTCCTCAGTCTGTCACAGTCTGTTGGCAACTCACACAGACTGTGTGATATAGCAGTTTGTGTACATCAGTGACTATGGTCGGGGTATTAAGGTTCCAGCCAGCCTATGTGGGGGTTAATGAGGTACAGAGAGGAGAAGCTGCATTACTCCGCTCTACCTCTGTACTTTCAGTACGCGGATGAGTCAGTTACGTCATGAATAATCCTGTGGGAGGGCCAGCTGATCCCTGAGTGACAGGCCCAAGCCTTCCTGGTCACTCTGAACCAGGGTGCAAATCTGACAGCAAGCAACATACCGATCCTCATTGGGCAAGTGCTGTTTCAGCCTTCAGAAGTTTCACAGTGACTCAGCTAGTCACAGAATTCATGCGGTATCATGGAAACACATGGCTGCAGTCCTCAGAACAGACAGGCCGATGCCACAGACAAGGCCCGAAAAAAGCAAGCCAACCACCTTGTCAAATCAAGATGGCGTGACATAGGCCTGTAGCATGCAGTGAGAGCAACGCAATAACAAAAGAGTGCAGTAGAAATACAGACAGCTTCGATGACATGAGTATTCCCCAATTAAAAATTAATAACCTGAGTGACTGCTTTCTGCAAAAATAGGTCAACTGGCTCCCACATTACGGGTTTCCTTTACGTGAACAGACCACGCCCTCCTACAACGACAATGGGTAAGGCGGGCGGGTGCTTTTGATCAGGCTCAACTCCACTTCTGCACCATAAAGTGGACCACGGAAACAGTTCCCAATTTTCCACATTTAAAACGAGCAATGGAAACATTCAAATGGCCTGCACTTCAACTACAGCAATTCTCACATCAGCCGCAATCACAAAATGGCACACAACATTAAAAGTAAATGGTAAACATAGACAAGTTTTACAAAACAGGTTTGGGCAGGAGAAAAAAATTAGAGGAATGCCCGCTGAGCCTGCCAGCCAGCATATTCCTGAACTGAAAACAAGGTCTGACAAAAAAAAACTATAGGATATCGATCACAGTTTTGCAAACCATTTGGTCTTGGTCTTTCGGCTTTAGCAACGTATTGAACTGTCCCCTCTGTGCCCCCTTCTGAAAGGGCACTCAGAACAAGCTGGCTTACATCTCAGAATGCCCCACATCTCCAATAATTAGTGATGGGGTACATTGTCCTAATGAAGCTACATCAGGAACAGCCATTCTTGGGAAACCTCGTAAGACCAAAATAGCAGACATGCTCTCCATATCTGGACAGTTTTTCCTTCTAAAGTACATCAGATATTAGCTTCTACTGCAACTTCTCTTATGACCAGTCGCAAAGCAAAATGCTAGGACAAACTTCCTTGTGTGCATGGGAATTAAGGCACCAGTCAGAAAAAACATCCAAAAGGCCATAGTTGTCCATTATCTGTTCGGTCAGTCGAACGGTGCATTTGTGACGTCCTCCTCTCCCTTGGTATCCAACCAGGAAGTGCATTAGAAGTTTTTTTTAGTGCCGGTCGTGAAAAATGTTGGCCTTGTTCAAAGGGTCTGAAACACCCCGCTCTTTGTGAAGATGGGAGCCAGTGTTCCACTCTCCATCCTCCTTAAAGCATACGCTTTCTGCATAAGAATAACCCTGACTACGGCAGAGCTGGCTGATCTTCTGAAGCGTGTCTATGTGAAAACACAGCACGTTTGACTATGGAGAATGAAAGTGTTGGTGATGCTGTAGTTGGTCATTACTGGCCCTGGCTTCCAGGAGGTGTGTAGTCCCCTCTTGTCCATGATTTTCCTCTGGCTGTGCTGCTGAAGGGGACAGCATAATCACATCTAGACCAGCTAATCCACATCAGAGATCAAGGAATTACAGCACCTTCTGTCTCGGTTCCTGGAGAGTGGAGGCGACATGTGGTTGTTTATATTTCCACCTGCATCATATCATATCTGTGCTGGTGAACATGCAGTCCCCTCAGCAGTCTCTGTTCTAACACACACACCATCCCTCAGCCCCTCCTCTCTATGTCCTCTATCTCACCTCCCTCTCTCTGCTGGTAAACACTGTCATATATAAATACAGATAAATAAAAACAACACAAATACGGTAGGTCTAGAAACCTGATCATAGCCATTAAAAAGCATCATCCACATTGTGGACAGTAGAGCCTTGTTAGGATTAGCCTACATGTGGGTAAATGCCATTTAGAACAAAGTAACAACTACGATGCAGATTTCATACAGAAGCTATTCAATACACAACCTATACAGGTAATATAATTATAGGTCTGCCTACTGGACACAGATGGATGAACACAAAGCAGTATGTGACAGTAGCATGCTGGCTCTCTGGGCAATTTTACATTTTAAGAATTTAGCAGACGCTCTTAACCAGAGCAACTTACAAGATGTGCATTAATACATGGTAAGAACAATCTTCTCTACATGTGTTTGCTAGCATATGATTAATACCAGAGCCTATCTGTCAATTGGATGAGACTATATTCCTGATTGATTCTGGCTTTCCTCTTACATATACTTTCACGGAGAGCCACAAAATACCTGAAATAAAGGGCTCACTGGTTTCAGCAATATTATGTTTTTAAAAGCCATTTGTGATTATAATCCTGCTGACCAGGATCTAAGTGCCCCACCCCCAAATCTGAGGGCAGTAAGCAGGTCACTCGGGGAGCAAGGATTGCCACTCTCATCATTCAAAGCGCACGCGCACGCGCACACGCACACAAACAAACACTCAGTCACAAAGCCCAGACTGTGGACTGTATTTTTAACCTGATTTGCCAGTGGATTATGGCCACGTCTCAGTGAGGCTCACAATAATAGAGGAGGGTGCTTCTCCAAAAGTCTGAGCAAAACCTGCTGAAACTCAAATCTCTCCTCTACATAAACAGACAGACAGACACATGGGTATACAGGTGCACTGACCTCCACCACAAAACAGTGATAACCATAGTCCTGTGCTGGCTGTACAGGGACAGACAATTAGGCCAGTTTGGTGTCCAGGTGTTTGGTTTGGTGTCCAGTTTTCAATGGACACCAAACTCACCATTAAGTCATATGGCTACACTTGTCCAATTGCAAAACTATAATCAAGGTTGTTTTGAAGGAATTCCTGGTTCCTGTGGCTCAAAATAGGCGAATTGGTAGACAGCAGCAGCACTATCATAAAACATCCAATAGTTTCCTTGAAAATGATTTTACTTTGTCCAGCATATTCTGATTCTCAATATTCCTGGGGATTACACCCTCAATCGTCCAAGAAAACCCTTAATCTTAGATTCTCCACCTATGAGTGCATCTACGTCAGCTCGCAAAACATTAAAATCTCAGTTTTTCAATCTCGATCATAATTTCTTCCGCCAACGACAGTGACGCAGGTTTGCTGACAACATAAAGACGGATAAGTTTGTCTTTCCTGCCCCACCGCTGTCTGGCTGTCCCGGGTTATCAGCTCTCAATGGGGCTCAGCAAATGCTGACTGTCGAGCTGTGGCATTAGGACGTGCACACTTCCTCTCCCCTCGTGCCACACTATTCTGCTGGCCAAGCAAACAAAACAAACAACCATTCATCCAGGCTTAAAAATCTCAGATTCTACTTCTGCTGCTTCGTAGTACACCCAACATTCTCTTACCTGACCTGCACGGAAGTCATATTTTACAACAAACCGTCCCCGCTCGACTGCGGAGATCTCTATTTCAATGTGGTCCACAGTACAAACAACACCCCAAAACAGTGTGTGATGATAGAGATGATAGAGTAATTATGTACAAGCCTGGCATTGATTAATCCTGGGTCCCCCCAATACGGATCTGACCTGAAACTGTACTGCTGAACTGAGACTCTAACCCTGAACCAGCATGTGTCAGAAAACTAACCAGTGATCAGTCTTGATCCATTACAGTATCAACCTACCTAGTGTATTACAAGCTGTAGCTGTTATTGCAATTGTGAACTATAACTTTGTCTTACTAAACTGTCATTAGAAATCAAATTCTATTTTGTATTTCGCGCTGTACTCTGCATGTGCTTTAACAGTTAATAGCATAATAAATAGGGGTTGTACAGTTTATTCCCAAGAAACGTTTCCTCTTCCAAAAGATATTAATTTATTGTCCTCAAATTGATTTTAAGACTCATATCCCAAGACCTACACTCGGTTACCTGCATGTGCAATAATGAACTCCATCCCAATATTGGGAATTCGAGGTTCTCACACTGACGTCACAATTCAACGAGTCTTTTCCCTGACCAGTAAAATACGCAGTAGGACTCTGCAGCTGCTGTGGCACAATGATGAAAACCCATACATAGCGGTGTTACGGGGGCAAATGAACGATAGAAAGCATCTCACTTACCTATACCGTACGCTTTGGCGAACAGCCATCGTAGATTTGCATCTATTTTTGCCCTGGCTGAGTCATAGAGCTCCAAAGGTACAACCTCCAGCGCCCCTTCGCCTCCGGAATCCATCTTCCTCCGGGTGCTGTCCCCGCCAGCACACACGTCCACGTCCATCCTGGGTCACACAACCCAAGACACGTTAGCTACGACGCAACACGCTACAATGCCTACCAAGCTAGCACGACTGGTAGCCATACAGCTAACGACGTTTGTTAATTAAACGTATCTTGCAAATAAGCAAGTAACGTTAGCTTCTTAGAAATACAAACACCCGATAAATCTGATATGGTAACGTTAACATTACCATTACTGTTAACTGTTACCGCTCGTCGTTACGTTGGCTAGCAAAGACGAGCTATTGATAGCTGGCTAGCTTGCCTTTTGGTGTAGCTAGTCCGTGGTGTTGAGGTTGCTCTATTATGGGGTCGGTGTGAATGAATCCGATTAGCCAACTACCTTGTTGACCTCAGTCATTCCATACACATAGATCCAAAGGGAACGGGGTTTGAGCAAAACTGTACAAAATTGCGCTGGAGACGTAACACAACAATGGGAATGATCAATCATATGCGTTAGGTGGCAAGGAACGCCCATCATATATGGAGCTTGATGGCATGGTAGCAATTCGTTGAACAAGTTGTTTTCATGACATCATGGCAATATGGCATTTAGTTGACTAGCTACCTAAGTGGCTAGCTAGTGGCATCTAAATATTGGCTAGCCACTTACGTGGTGCTAAGGTTGGTTGATCTAGATACGAGACCACGATCTGGTTGGTTAGCTATTTATTCTTGTTAGCTACTAGTTAATCCTGCTCACAACTCACTCTTCTGACCGCAGGTTTTACTTACTAACATTAGTATCACGCCAGTAGCTAACAAAAAGCGAATCGTTACAGGCGAACAATATTCACGTAGCAAGCCAACGTTATTCAGCTAAACGTCGGCACAATCTGCTATTAGCTGGCTAGACTGACCTGCTAATGGGCTTCACTAGGTAGGTCGCTGGTTAGCATGATATCTCAATAATAGCTATACAATGTTAAAATACAGCCATGTTGCCTAGCCATTATTGTTAGCTACCGAAAGATATACAGCCTGTATATGTGGCTGGCTACTGGGAAATCAAGTTAGCCAACCTAACGGTAGCTAGCTACTAGCTTGTTACCATGAATGAATTGAAGACCGCAAACGAGCTGACGGATGTCTGAATAAATTTGACGAGTCGGAAGATCAAATTAGGCTGAAACAATACCTTCAAAACCGCAAGGGATCCACAATCCAGTTTTGAAAAATAGCGAAAACCTCCAAAGGAAAAATGAATAAAACAGAATCGATTTCACCGTGCAATATCAGCAGCGAAATCTAGTAGCTGGAGGTGAGGTCTCCTCCCCAGCAACACAATCCAATCCAATGCGGCCTATCGCTACATGACAACCGCAAAGGGAGAGCGAACCAGATGCATAATCTAATTAGAAATAACATTAAAAAAGTAATATATTCATAAGGCCATTTTTGCGTAGTGATTTTGCCGCAGATGTCCGTATTTTCTTAGTCCATTGGTTAGCATACATGCATTATATCCTTCTAGGAAGGATACGACCGATTTCTTGACGGGGTAGTGTAGAACGCGTGTCTCTATGGGGATGTCTGGCTGAGCATTCAGTGAGCTAGGTGAACGTGTAACACGCCTGCGTCAAGCAGCCAGCGCAACGCAATCGTCGACAAACAAGGGGGAAATTGGAATTGTATAACTTTGCATCAATTAAGTATTGATACATGCTTAGTTAGGCTCCATGTTTGTTTGTATTTTGTCCGTTATTTTTAAGTCAATGTAGTAAGTTTGCTAATGTTTTGCTTTAATAATAAAATATGTGCAAATACTGCGCTCATCAGTACCAAACAAAATCATCAATTTTCTTCGATTGAAAAATGATTTAGTCAATTCACCATCTATCCCAGTCTACCCCCGGTTTGCGCCCATTGATGGGTTGTATTGGTAAAGTCCGCTGTACTTCATCCACCATGAACATGAAGTAACAATGTTGCACTATTGAATATAAACATATTCATGTGGGTCTTCTGGGTTGTGTGCTATTAAACTTCCAAGGAGAGCCCACAGGACATGGACGCACTCATGTTTTTACAACACTCCACAGGACCTGAGTTCAGCTCCAACCAGCAGCTTGTATTTTAACTCTCTGTGTCCTTTTTCTCTGGATTGTACAGTATCATCTGCATCGCTGTATGTGTGAGGCTGCACGTTGCTCTATCTCTTCTTCTGAGATCTTAAGTGAGGGTTATGGGTGTAGATACAAGGTAGAGCATTTGATTGATTTGCTGAATTGTGTGCGTTGGCATACCTGGGACTATGATGTAAAACTGGACTGCTGTCACTGGTTGGGTAGAGCAACCAGAGAGCAACTGAGGATCTGCCTTGAAACCAGATGCATGGATGACAAAACAAGTAGCATCAACTCTTAAGTAGCATCAGCTCTGAATTCACTAGGTTTGATCAGGCTATGCACACACCTATACAAGGCTATATTAAGAGGCTATGAACAAGCACATTAAGATGCAGGGCTACTCTATGAGGACATTATTACCAATGAAAAAAGATCTGGCTCTAATCTTAGTCTATAATATGGCCACACTGAAGGTGATGTGGACAGTTATTCTGGTCTTTGACAGTCTAGTACTGCTCTACCTAGCCCTACATCATGTTTTCTTTTTATTTATTTATTTATTGTTTTACTATTTAGCTAGTAGATGCCCTTTTTGTGGGTGATTTGACACATTCATTCATAAAGCTGGATATTTACTGTACCTAAGCTATTTAGATATGGTCCTTGTTCAATGGCACTACAGTACTGCCCATAAATACAGGAGCATATTCACATCCAAATGTTTAAGTGCTGGATAGGATGGGGCGTGCTAAAAAGATTTATGAAAACCCATACACTATTATTGTTTTGCTCCAAAAATCTGTTTAATGAAACAATGTTTGAAGGTATTGTCAAGTTTCCATATAACATAAAAAACACATCTATTGAGTTCTGCAATGAAATAGACATACCCTGAATTTAATAATGGCTAGGATAATGTCAGCACTGCTGGTGTATTCTATAAACCCATGAGATATTGAATAATTTCCTGTTTTGGAGCAACATAACAGTGTACAGGTATTTTTGTTACAGCAACAATGTCCAGCATATAATTCAAATCTGAAACCTTCTGGTTACACACAGCACATTTTCCTACATACTACACACGATGCAGCCCCAAAATGTCCACAAAATGTATTTTTGGGTCAGTCCAAAAGCAAGTAATCCAGGTTGCAAGTTTGTGCTATTACCAGCACAGACTACTTTTTGAACGGAATGGCTTTCCTCAGAAAGTATTTTTCTGTTCCACCTCTGAGGATATTAATGTGTCAGGTATGGGGGTGATGAAAATGGAAAAATCAATTGGTAACTTTCTACCGTCCCTGCCTGCCACAGGCCAATGTATCGATCATGCAGTTAAAATGTAGTTAAACTCTTACTGTGTCCCCCAACCTGTAAATAAAAAGTGGTCTTAGAGATTGGAAAAGGGACAGCATTATTCTGAAGCTCCTTATGGGCGACAGTGCTGTAATCCATAATTCAGATGTACCTTCTGAACACAGTCCTTCACTCAGTTTTATATAATCAAGAGCACATTTATTTTATGCTGATACATTTGTTTGGCCATACGTAGGGAGAGTTTGGATTGAGGGGCACATGGAGGGTTAAAGGAGGTTACCACAGCAGAAATGGGAGGCGGTGGGTCAGTGGGGGTGGGTGGTAGGCATGAGTGTTAAATTGGCCTCAGACTGGGTCCAATTATTATATAGCTCCTCTAGTTCCAGCATCAGGAAGTACTGGTGTAATCAACCCCTTCCCCAGGTGCATTGTTTCAGGATCCAGGCACCAGCAGAGGAGTAGTGGTGCACAGGGGATCGTTTTGTCTTCTTTGATGAGACCAGCGTCGCATAACCCCCAGCTGGTCACCAATGGAGTCCATGGCCACCTGCCCATAATCTGTGATTCACATTGTGAAACGGTTGACCAAACATTTGTCTTGAGTGATGATTTGGTGTTTCATTTATTTGGTTTCCATAGCAACTAAACCATGAGAAACAAACTAAACCGACTGAACCATGAGGATCTTGAAAAAATAAATAAATGCATGTAAATGTGGAGGGGGGGATTAATTCAAAACAAGAAATAAAACATTGCGTGACTTAGTTTGCTATCATTTAATGTAACGTTCATTCATTTAAATTACTCTATCCATTGGAGATTGCTGCAGTATACAGTATATGGAGCTGGTGTATTCCATCTGGAGAGAAAACATTATTAGCTAAGATAGGAAAGGATGGTGTTTAGCTGTTAGTCTGTTTTTAATGCATGTCAGTATAAAGTCATGGTTCTCTTATACATGCATACACACTCACATGCACACGCAGAGACACACAGTATTCCAGAATGACATCACAGGGGTCAAAATGCCCCCATCATAAACCTTTAGAGAGCTATTTTCTTTGTGGAGTGAAACTTTTTTTTTGTGTGTGAAATGTAATTATTGTCTTGCATATGACAATTAAATGTCCTAGGTCTGAGATGCCAGACTAGCATCATTGCCATAGACATACAACAACACCAAGTGGTACATTTAGAAACCTAGTGGGTGATAGTGGGACATTTGGGAATCTAGTGGGACATTTCAATACCCTGCTAGAACTAACATGCCCTGCTGAATAAATAAAAAAATCCAGTCAAAACTGAAAACGTCTGTATGTTTACGGGATTACATAAAGTTAGTGGATGTCCCAAAATATACACTGTACTGCGTAATTGCAACCACCGACCAGTGATTGAAACGGTCTTCTACTTTCTTTCATGTAGATCTGGGCCCATATGTACAAAGATTCTAAGAGAAGGAGTGCTGGGGTCTGTCTTACGAAGGAAGTTCAACATAGTCAGGGTATTTTTGCGTTAGCTGGCTACACAAAGCCTAACAAAGGCAATTACGGCTAACCTGTCTCACGACGGTGGTTATCAACTCGCCTGTTTTTTTACGATCGAGCTATGAGCACGTGTACACAAAAGGGGCAGTGTTTGTAACACAGCCAATCGCATGCAACATTAATCAGATCCAGAGCACTGTTTCACGAAGCAGGATTGGTGGGTTAGCAAGCTAACTTTGGGCTTAACCCTGGATTTTCAGTCTCACGACTGTGGCTCACCCAGGGCTGCGGGTCATGGTAATGTGAATGCATTCTTTTGCACCAATCACTCGGGAATCATATGAGAAAATGACACCACACTTAATATGCAACAGTACATTTTATTCATCTTTGATAACTATATACACACAGTATAACTATATAAACTGTATGTTTTCTCAGGTTCTCGCATCACCAACGGAATACGTATATGTACCGGTGGCTAGAAACATAGGGTAATACATACAGTTTACTGCACAGTGATTGCATGGCTTCGACGAGTGGTATTTGTGACATGTGGCTCTGGAAAATGGCCTCACCAATCCTAGAGAATTGCATAATCCTTTTTTTTAATATAGGCCTATCAGAGATACAATATTCCCTCTGCAGAGAATCTGTATCTCTGATATATTTTTTAAACTATTACGCAATTCTCTAGGATTGGTGAGGCCATTTTCCAGAGGGCTGATTGGTGAGGGGGCGGGATTATTATAGGATTTGATCTGTTCGTAGTATAAGTTACCATGGCGATGCAACCCAGTTAAAAGTGAGCCACAGTCGTGAGACTGAAAACCCAGGCTTAAACCCAAAGTTAGCTCGCTAACCCACTAATCCTGCTTCGTGAGACGGGCCCCTGGTCTAGGATCAGTTTAGCCTTTTAGCTCATAATGGATATGGTTAGGATATGGACAGAGGAAACCTGATCCTAGATCAGCACTCCTACTCTTAGAATCTTTGTACATACAGGCCCCGAGCCTACTGTTGGCAAACCTTGGCCAGTCGACCTGAAGGAAACTGGGCCACCTTCTGAATGGGAGTAAATAGCGAGCTACAGCTGAATAATAATAATAATTAGAAAAGGCGGGTCAACATTTGTTATGCAATTAAAGACAGCACATTGATGGATGCGCAGACGCGCACCCACACACTCATGCATACAGTATTGAAACACTCTTTGTATCATGAAAAATACATTACTAAAGGTGATGTCCCTTGAGCTTGTTAGGAAAATAAATAGACCAGAAACATCTGAATAAAATGTTTTCTGATGTTTATAGTTAGGGATACCAGTGAACCCTTATTTATAGATAAGGTATGAGGTGACGGCAATGTATAGCTTATGTTGATCTCTATTATTATGTCTCAGTAGATCCTGCTGACTGTTTAAGGTTGCTGTGGGGGATATGTCACCCAACACGACTATGTCTCCACCTTGGTAGTTGAGTGTTGATATTATGGTTGCTGACCACCTTAGAGTTCATCTCAATCCCATTCCTGTCTAATATTATTCTTTTAATGTGTGTACAAATTGAATTAACACATATGTTTTTTTCCCCGCAACACAATATAGCAGCCATTGTTATTTAACACGGGCTGTTCAGACTTTTGGCTAACAACAGACAAAGGCTATCCCGCTGAGCCAACTAGCGGTGTGGAAAGAACAGATTCAGTCACTGGTGCTTGTCCCCTTCTAAATACTGAACTGTGTGCTTTCACTCACAGCAATTAGGTTGTGTTTTCACCCACTGGCAGTGATGTATATGTACATTTAAATGAGTAAAACCCACCGGTACATCTGAACACTGTCCATCTAGTCAATGCCACCACTGGTTCAAATGATCAGGTGGTCCTGTCACTCTTCTTGGCCCCTTAATGCAAAGCAATTCATCCACACAGGGTGCACCCTAATCCTCTAATCTGTGTGGCGATACATTCAAATTCAAATTCAATATTCTTCACTGTTGACCAATATTGGATACTGGCGACAATACTCATTCCTCTGCATTTATGGCAGCTTCTGGCACATTGCAGACCTTCAGTACACTACCCCTAATGGCAATTCATCGATTTCTTAAACGAGAGGGAGAAAATACCACGCCTCTCTGAGAAAGAAAAATATATTATTAAGGCTTACCTTCTTTGAATGGAAAGTGGTTATTTCTTTTTGAATAAACAATTCCTAAAAGTTCCCTGCGGTTGCTGTGGTGCATGCTGTGGTTCTCCTGTTCAACAGTTTAAGCTCTATTCAGTCTGACTGCACTTAAGTGTTAAGCATTGGACCTCATCTGTAATGCTGAGGAATATATATATATATATACTGTATATTCATTATTATCATAATAGCAAATGTGCAAGAGTATAAATAATGCCCCCTGGTGGCGATACAAACAAATACAATAAAAAATCAACCCGGACTCCCCCTTTCCTCACAATATTAACTGAAGGACAAGACACTTAGATCTGAGGCAAACGTTGTTGCTTTGAAGTCTTTATTTGTAATGAACCAACAACGTATAGTGACATTCATGGTTACAATGCTTTTCAGGGCATAATTCATTTAATTGCGCCTTTTTTAAATGTAACATTATTCCAAAAATTCTGCAACAGTCCTGTCCACTATATCACTTGTAAAAGAATGAATTTATATTTTAGAAATACACAAGGACAAATAAACCACGGACAGTAATATATGAGGTAAACATATCAATTTTCTACAATTCAGAATTTTTTATTTTTAACTTAATTTTTTTATACACCCTACTTGAGATAACTTGCTTGTTCTCATTGTTGGTGGTCATTTTGGTGCAAAAAAGAGAATGTTGCCCCAATGAACCCATTATAGAGGGCTTGACACTGCTCAGCTTGACAAGTAATCCAGTTTCAAATCGACGCAAATGTTTAAATCAATAAAGTGGTGAATTAGATGAAATATGCCCTTCACATTTCCACAGGTGAGGAGTGAACATATTAACACTGACCCGGTGAGAGTTGATACCATCACTATAGATAGTTTATTTTTTGCAAAAGTATAATAAGGTCCATCCTTTCCCACAGTAAATCTGCAGTAACTCAGATTGTTTCTGTGTAATGCGCTTTGTGACTGTTCCCTTGTGAAGGGCACTGCAATGAATAAAAAAACGGATAATTTGGGAGCACTTGAGACTGCTGTAGACGGGGAACAGGACAGTATGTGGACAGCTTTGTAGCATTTCGGGGTTAACAGTCCACACAATTCCTCCTACTGGGGCTACATATGGTTACTGAGTGACTGACTGATTTACAGTGAAAGGCACTGTGTCAGTAATACACACACGCACGCATTCACAGCTACCATGCAACTTGAATGCACCGTTTCAACTTAAAGCACTAGAAGCTACTAGAAATGGTTACATCAGTAACCAGTGGTTACATCACTTCAGTGTTTTAATTTGAGTTTCTCATAAATCTACTTATAAATGTGTCTCCCGCCTGTCCTATAGATTTCAGTAATGAATTACAAAGCACCCGTTTTTTTTTTTTTTTCTTTTTACTCATGTAAATTCATGACCTTGTGATCACTTTAAGATGGTTACACCTATTTCACTAAGCACAACCATTATGTACAAAGGAATCAACTGTAAATTGTTATTTAATGCATAAAAATAGTGGTAATGAATAAAATAATGGCCTGAATACTGTTGTTTTGAATCAACAGCAGTAGAATGTAGTTGCACAGGTTGTCATTCGGAATGGACAAATACAGAGTACCCTTACAAATCCCAAACGAGTTCCAGCCTCCATTGCACCTATATTGGAGCTATGCCAAAAGTTGTCTTTCCTGCCCAACTTCCTCATCTGTGTGATTCAGGCAGTTGGATATCCTCCTTACAAGTGCCATGGCAAGGTTTTTTTTTTTAAAACACAAAAGGAGAACCATGAGGTGAACGAGGATGATTTCTAACATGCCCCTAGCTCAAGATACAGCCTTTGGTGAAATGTCAAGCCAAAGCCAACGTTGGCTCTATGGGTTCCCAAAATTACGTCAGGAAAACATGCATTCACACTGCTGTAGTTCCAGCTGGTGGGCTGCTGTGCCAGACCAGAAATTCTCACATTTTATAAAGCACTCGCAGAGACCTGGGGGTTGGCATTGTTTCTTTTGCAGAATGAAATGGATTTTTAGGGAGAGGGAAAGTGAGGTTCATCTGCTCAGATATGAATAGAGGAGATCGTTCATGAGTTCAATGAGCTTGGCTAGGCCAGAGTGATGCTGCCTCCAGAGGGACAGAAACACCATCAAAGTGTCCACAGGGTGTAGGGACCACTGACAAAAGCGAGGCTGAAGGCCCTTGTCTTTCAGATATAAAATGAGTTTTTCTTAGAAGCAGCTGGAGGGATGGTCAAAACCTCATTACTAATAAACAGACAGACAATTAACGTCAACCAGTCAACCGCAGAACTGTATTAAGTAAGAGTAAGTCCATAAACTGACCTAAAGTAAAAAAAGAAATAAAATAAAAAAATCATAAAATGTTTCAATAAATTGCATTATCATGTTAAAACAGTGGGGAAAAGAATTGAATGATGGGGGGGAATTGTTTTAAATTAAATGTTTTAAAAGTCAATTAAAGATGAAAGAATATACCTTTGTAACCATGTTGAACACCTCTGAAATTAAAAGCAGATACCTTGCTTTAAACATAGTACTTTCAAGTAAAAATGAAACCGAGTAACAAATTAAGAAAAGGATTTGGTTCATTCTCACACATGAAATTCCAGGCTACCTTCAGATTCTGAGCTTCATACCAAGGTATGAATTCCCTCCTGCTTCACAAGCACATTTTACCAAACCGCCAGTTGATTTTAACTGGACCTGTGTGATGCAAGACGTATCGTCTTTACGTAGAATTAAACGAGAGGTACCATTGTTGAACTATGCACCCAGTAGTTTGCTAATCCTACCCAAAATCTTTTTCTTCTCATGGCCATTCCTTGCTTATATCTCCATATAACCAACATGGAATATTAGATTAAGTCCTTATGGTATGGACAAGATGTCCACAAAAAAAGGAGGCCCCCTAAGGTGGAGGAATAAAAGAACACACAGAAGAATGAGGTTTGTAATGAGGTTTGTATTCTGGATCAGCTAGAGGGGCCCCTGCCAACCTCTGTACCTGAGTGGACATTTCTCCATCTACTCCACACTACTAAATTCAAGCATTCAACGATTACGGTCAGAGCTCCGCCACCACATTCCTTTTGTGTTCACGTTTTAAAACCCTTCAGGTACCCTGGTAGAGCCGTATGGATCTAGAGAGCCCTTCATCCACTCATCTCTCAGCAATGACAGAAGAAAAGGAGCTGCGCACATTAAAGGAGGGCCAAGCGGGGCTAGCTCTCCGTGGAATATAGTCCTACCATTCACAGCTGCAAAGGCAGCCACAATTCAGAAGTTAGCCTTTTCAGTCGCTAACTTGATACGACGAAAAGAAATCGCGGTCTATTCGTGAAACCGATCCTTGGGAAATTCACCAGAAGGGCTCTGTGAGCAATCAAGCTGCACGGGGGTGTGATGGAGATCTGTGGTGTGAACACACCACTCGCAAAAACATGATATAAAAGGGTGCCATCTTTTACACAAATGATACGCCAATTGTATTCTTTTGCCCTTTTCTCTCACAATTCATATGAATCCATAAACATGTTTGCATGTCACATTAGAGACAATCGTGACGATTTACAATATTAGGTCAGAAAAACCGTTGGGACATGAGTTTAAAAAATCGAGTACGTTATCCATACTATGAGGCTTGACAGCTGGCCAATTAAGGCAAATGAATGTCCAACAACATCAGTCAAATGCAATATGCCTGCCAAACCATGCAGTGACACAAGTCAATATTGTAAAATTACTGGCATCTATATGCATGTTGTTTTGATATTAAGAGTACAGGCATCGCATGTACCAAAGCATCTTGTGAAAAGGTTTACAGAGAGCACTAGGGTGCCAGAGCTCCTGGTGAATACATATTTGAATGGCTAAGCCTAACCACAGCTTTTTTAGTTCCCTTTCTTCCCCACACTGAAGCTGGTAAATCCAGTCTGAACTACTGAGGGGTACGAGAGCCGTCTTCCGGTACTGCAGACACACTGCACAAAACGCACTGAATAATGCTCACTCTGTATCCACATCAACAGGACGAAGGATGATGTCTGTCTCTCTAGGGTTTCAAAAGACTCATCCACGTCCTCCTCTCTCCCTTTTATACTGACACAGCTTCCGGTGTACAGGAGCTCAGTGAGCTTGTCCCTCCCGCCCATTTAAACTCATCTAAGAGAGTCATGTTAATAAAGGCCAACGACAGGCCAAGTGACAGCTGAATTGAATAGTTGTGGCAAGAGAGATAAAATATGCTTAATCCTGGCTCCTTATAGTAATCACAGATATTTACCCATCCCTGACTGAACATGAAACACTGCTCCAGATCATAACATTCAATTTCACATTTCCATTTTGCTTTTTTATTTTAATTTAAACCTGTATAGTGTTTTGGGGTTTTATTGACCAAAAACAGCACTGAATTCCCAGTACCTCCTGTAGGCCTTGCAGTCGCTCAATGTTTTTGAAAAGGTGTTCTTATGTAATTGAAATTATTATCGACTCCCAGACACGTGACAGCACGGGACAGAAACACAAAAAACTGCATGCCATAGAGGACAGTGGTTGAACGTGTACATCCGTGACCTAGCCAAAGGTTTTTGTTTTGAGGAATCTTAGACAATAGCAAACAAATGGCCTATGAAAATGCATACACAGAACAACTTAGATGATGGAAAAGGCAATGCTCATTAATGAAACAAAAACTTCAAGAAATGAAACTTAAAATGTCATGGCTCAGTCCCTGAAATGCGGAGATGACTCCGCCCCAAAGCTCCCCTCACTGGACCAGACCTGTTGACTCCCCCCACTGATCTGCATAAGTGGATGTGGCCACATCATTTTCAGCACTGGCGTTCCCAGATTTTAATGAGTTATTCACCAAGCTCTGTGCAAACAACTGTGTAGTGTCCAACACTAGTTTTTGTCTCGAGCTTGAGTAAATGTACATTTGGTTTTGCCCCAGTACTTATGTTTGGTTACAAATGTGGGGCCAAGGCAGTTTTGGCCCATAAGCAGGTCACCTGGAGCTGATCAAGGCGGTTTATGTACTACTGATGTTTTTGGTAGTAAGTTACGGTAAGCCACTGCCATTACATTTCTCAGTGCAAAAAAACAAAACAAATGGCCATATGAAAGGGCATGTAAAGTAGTTTTGGTTTAGTAAAACCAGTATAAGGAACCACATCAGGGGTGGAACTCATTTTCTTCTACCCAACCCAACACACATGGCTCGCGTAACTTAAAATGTCTATATGGAAGCTCCACTGTGGATTGTTTTGCTTTCCTGAATGATGGAGCAGGAAGAAATGTTACACAGAAGAAATATGAATCATTTGCCCTTCTCTCATCTCCACTTCACATGCTGTTATGATTACACACACACACACACACACACACACACACACACACAAACACACACACACAAAACAACAGTGCGAAATGAGAAACGAGACATGTTCTTTGACAGAAATAAAGACATTCACCTCTCACACAAACATTCACATTTTCCGGTGAAATGTTACAATTGCGAGAGAAACAAACAAAGTCGCCACAGACAGATATCTTAAATATCATAAACAAACAAAAAAAATACAATAGAAATACAAAGCCATTTCTGGAAGTGTAAACATTTGTTTGATGACCAACTGTCAGTTTTTTTGACAGGGAGACATATAATTAAAAATCTATTATAACTCAAAACGTTTCTTGTTAAAATGTAAAAAACAATAACAATAATAATGATATTAATGTTTACATTGTTTTTTACAAGCACTTTAATGTGTTTTATATATATATAGATATATATATATATATATATAGATCGGTCTCTGTGAACCTTTATCAGTCCTAATTTCCCATCGCTCGTTTCACACACACAGACACACACACACAGCCACACCTCCGCTAGCTCTAATTCTGCAAGGCAAAAGGAGGTTTCAGTCACTACACACACCATTCCCTTATGAGCTGAGGCAGACAGTAGCTCCTCCCCTCCTCCAGGGGGAGCTAAGCCCTACGTGCGGTTAAGTGTCTGGAAGATTCTGGAGATCTGGAGCATTACGGGACCCGTCTCCGGGTCGTTCATCCACTGGGTGCTGTTGAGTGGGTTTTCCAGCATGTCCTCAAAGGCTAGAGAGAGAAACCACAGGTCGGTGTAAAGGGCTGTATAATCAGCAGAGACAACGGCACTTCAACACAAAGGCAGTTAGCGGTGCTGAGCACTCGAGAGCGCAATAAACAGAGGGGCCGTGGCTTTGAGTTCTGAGTCGGACACTGTTGTTGTACCTCGAAGAAGAAAATCCAGGGGATATACGGTGGCAATACACGCATGCATCAAACATGGGGTCAGATCACGTGAGCGCTACACACCTAGCAGGGTTTTGGGGTTTGTCAGGCCCAGCTGCACAACAGGGTTCTCCAATATTGCCTGGAACAGGGGGCTGTTGGTGTCAATGCCTTTGTCAAGGTCCTCCGGTGAGGGCTTCCTGTCTCCCAACAACCAATCACACTGCAGGGGTGGAGCAGAGCAGGTTATTGTGTGTCCGCAGGTTTTGATGCCCAATGAAAAGCAAAGTATGAGATTCATCGTCTCTGCCCTTTGGTTTATTGTACATTTCAAGGCAATACTGAATGGCACAGCCCCAATAACGAGCTTCAATAGAGCTGTAGGGGTTGTACAGTACTGTGCACAATGGATGCTTTACATAACATGTCTATATATATGCATTTCAAGAAAGCAAGGACTGCCCCAAGGAAAATGTAATATGTTCAACTGCAATAATGGAATAATTGAATATCAGAACTAGAATACAATAATCCAGTCATCAAATTATGTGAAACTGCCGCGAGGCCTGGCTAACGCACACTACACACACGCCCCACGAGCCAGCGGCACGAGACGCACCGCAGCATCCTGCTGGTTGTTATTGACACGGAGGGCGTCGATCACCTCCTTCTCGTCGAAGCCCATCTCCATCAGCGCGATCACAGCCTGCGGAGTAGCACAGCCAACCCGTCACCAGAGAGCGAAAGCAAGCGAAAAACAGAGCGAAACTGGGTCAAGGCGGCAGGCCTGGGTCAAACGTGGAGAGACTGAAACACTTCAGACGCCAGCGCGATTTGAAAACACCCCTGTACGTCCACGGGAGTTCTCAATTCAAAATGTTACTGACCGAAAGGTAATCATCATGTGAAAAATTTATTTTGTCCATCCTGAATATTGGTGCAAATAGATGTTTCTTTTGAAATTGTCAGTAATCTGCAGGAATGATACAGGCGTCTAAATGGTAGGTTAAAGTATTTGACCCAGGCCTGCTTCAATCCTAAATCTGTTTTCAGGTTTCCCTGCCAAAGCAGCAGAAAGGATCCCCACAATGTTCAAAGTTATACCATGTGACAAAAACCAGAGACAGTTTGGAAGGATTGTCAAAGGATTATAAGAGTTTGTGCCCAGAGTTGGTCGTAAATCTTGATAATCGATAGTTACTCAAATTCAAAAATGGCTTTGGCTTTTCATCAATCCATGATGCCAACATAAACTAAACAAAATAAGACGGTATAAAAGTTGCATGGATTTGAGCATAAATAATTAGCAGTAAATGGGAAAAGAGCTATATAGTTACGGTGAGGATACTGGATAGTGTGTGGCACTAAAATGGCCCTAACCTCTCTGGAATTAACTATGACATCTTTGCAACTGTAGCTTGATATTCAGATACAGTTATGGCATCATGCGACTTCAAATACCATATTTTGCGGACAATGCCTTGCAACAAAACAAGGGCAGAATCGATACTCTTCTTATACCTTCTTGAGTTCTCATAAATCCAACATGACTCCAGTTTATGACAGTCAAAATAAAACTGCATTCTTTGCCATTTGTTGTTAAACTGAGTCTTACTGTGTTGAGTTTTGTGAGCCTTTACAACATTTGTTTACATACACTGGAGTCATGTTTGTGAGTAACACATTCTTGTATTTTCAGCTTCTGCTTTCAAAAAGACAAACGGTTTTACAACGCAGTTTGAAACCGCAGACGTGAAACCCGCTGGGCCACGCCAGCCAGTGTGTGTGAGTCACGGTCATACTGGCACTCACCCGTGAGTCGGGCCTGAACTCTCTTTTTCTGCGGATCCTCTTGAAGATCTCTGTGAGCTCGTCTGGCTTGGAGTCCTCGGTGCTGGGCAGGGAGGGGACCCTCTGGAGGAGGGGGGGCGCGGCGGCGGAAGGCTCGGGGCGGCGGCGGCGGCGGCAGCTCCGACGGAGTCCTGACCCGGGAGTGGGGTGTCTACCGTGGGGTCGTCCACGTGCTCGATCAGCCACTCCATAGCCTGGGTCACGGACATGCTGCGGGTAAGGGTAGAACAGTCGGCAAACCACACTCTCAAGGGCTCGCCGTGGTAAGTTTGTCCACCTGTGCATGCAAATACACTTTTCTCAGCTGTGCCGAGTGAAGCCATGCCGGAACCTTTTTTTGGGGCTGAAAATTCTCTGCTGGTTGGACTTCCTGTTCTGAATTATGTCACACAAATTTGTATACTCGGTCATGGAGACCAGACTGGTTTGCAAGAGAAAAACATGGAGTTCCCAAACATTTGTTTCCCTGAGAAACATGAAAAGCTGCATTTAGCTACATTTTGAGTTCATCTTGCAAGTACACAGCAATGTTTTGTGCGATATGTTTGCATCACTACATAAGGCTAAAGCCATCACACAACTACATTAATTTGGAATAAAGGACAATCAACTTTTGAAAAAGAAAAAGAAAATATACATTACAAAACGTTTGGTGACAGCTACGCAGAATAATGACAACAGCCTCCTGTAACATCTTCCCAAAAGCTTTGGACATCACAATCCCACAATTCTCTGGCCTGTTTGTAACCAGTTTATAAACTCACTGGTACCGATCAGCCTCACTGGGTCAGACTGGACTCACTGGTTCAGACGCAGTGCCTTTATGGCCCGGCTCTCTGGGAAGCCCATCTCAGTCAGCTGTTGGAGTGCAGTCTCATCAACTCTGTCCTCTTCATCCTCATCCAGCATGGCTGCATGCATGCATGCACACGCGCACGCACGCACACAGACACAGACACGCGCACGCACGCACACACACACACACACACACACACAGAGACACGCACGCACGCACGCACACACACACACACACACACACACACACACACAGTGTGTGTGAGCAGTAAATCATGAACCGCACATCTGAAATATTAATATCCTCTTGACGGGACTTCTTTGCCACTCCAGTTCTTTAATGCACAGTCAGACACTAAAAATAACCACCACAATTATATCTTTTAAATTTAAGAGAGAGCTTCTTTAATAAATATTACAGGTGGGAAAGCAAATGAGAGAAAGTCACATCACATGGAGTTCACTCACTTTCCTTGATGCACACTTTTACTTTAATTCCTAAATGTGCCATCCTGCAAGCCACAGACCGATAGGAGGCAAAATGTCTGCTTTTCAAAGCTGGACTGCACTGGATGGTCTGGCACCATTAAAGGAACAAGAAGTCAGCCATGAAATCTAAACTGGACGATGTAGACCCTCAAAGACCCGCTGCCTGTAAAGGAGCACTTCTCCATTGGAGGGTCGAGGGTTGATATCTACAGTGCAGTGTTCTTAGCACGTCAAGGAGTGGCCTTCTTATCATTACCATGATTAACCATGGTGATAACACATGAGCATATCTGCCACGGTCACAAATACCATGTGATCCAACAAACTTCCACTGAATTTCAACATTGCATTGTATGTGTGGGTACATTTCTAGACCTTGAAAATATTTTTCATTGAGTCATCATGCATTTAAAAGGGCTGTGCCTACACACACAATTATCCCTGCAGTAGGCAAATTCAATGACACAGAATTAACCCCCTTTCATTGACCCATCTGAAGGTCCTATGGTTTAGGGAAAGTACATGTTTGTGCAAAACAAGTTTGGAAGCTGCTTGGCATGTGATGGCCATATCAAATTACAGGCGTTGTGCAAACAGAATGAGTTGCTCATTTTAAAATGCCAGATCCATTCTGACCCTACAGAACCTCTATGGTATAACCCTGAGGCAGGTGACTGCTGAAAAGGGTTATTGGAAGCATGACATCACACGCACCATTGGCTTTCTTGAACAGTTCCACTGCATCCGGGTTCATAGCCAACAACTTCTGGGCCACTTCAATAAGCGAGACAAGGATCTTCCTGAGTTCTGTTTGAAACTGGAGCACGACACAAAAAGAAGAGAGCACTGAAATTACACGACTCGATCAAATGTTTCAGTTTCAGGTTTTGAAACGTTCACGAAAAGTCAAAAAAAGAAAGAAAGAAAGAAGAAAACTGTCAAAAAACGAGCAGCTGCAAAAGACTATTTGGATTTGAATAATTTGCTTTTCTTTTTAAATTCAGCCATAAGAACCTTGTTAACACAGTGCCTTTTTCCATCACAAAGACTTCTGAAGCCAAGGGATTCATAGAGCCGAGAGTCAGGACCCTCAAGGTTCTGTGCATGATGTTATTTCCACGCTTCCCACAGAGAAGTGACCTGCAACAGGGAACGTCCATTAACTACCCTGCGATATAATCGAACCCACTGTTGCAGCCCCTCTGAACCCATCAGTGATCGGATACCTCTTGAATACAGATTGCAATGGGGACACAAACCAAGAAAAAAAACCTGTGATTTGCAAGTCAAGTCCCACATTATTATTGCAATGTACATTTGTACATTTTGACTGTGGTGTCCCAGACAGATTGGTGGCTTGGATTGAGACAGCCAGGTGCATTCAGTAACAAGGCAAAAGAGGACAGCAGAGCAGTAGCATAACCATACTCTTATTTTGGCTCAGAAGCACAGAGCAGCAGTGACAGCATGCCCTCCTCTGCACTTGTCTGCTCAACGGCTTTCTACAGAGGTTGTCTCCAGCGCCCGTGTAGGTGTACAGTGTATTGTGAATTGTATATCGTGCTCTGGCTATTTGCTTGTTTGTATACGTCTGCGTTTTTAAATGAGTGTGTTTTTTTGTATTCGCTGCAGTGTGCAAAGGCTGAACTGGTTCCCAACTGACCTTCCCGGTTAAAGATCGGTCAAATTAAAATGTGAAAATTAGAGGTGTGCGGACATGCAGAAGGATGAGCCTGACGTCACGGTGCAGGTCCGTTCTCGCGCCGCTGCCATGCCGCGAAGGGTCGCGCACACAACTCACGTCGCGGATGTTGTGCTGCGCGACCGTGCGGTCGGTTTCTCTGACGGAGAGGCCGGCGGTAGCCTTCAGGATGGCCTCTTTGTCCGGGGCTTTGTTCTCCTGCTTTTTCTGAAAGGTGAACAGTGCAAAGCGACAGGCCCTGATTAAACAGAGGACACCGAGGTTCACACCATAAAGTGGTCAGCTTTGGTCCTGGCGCTGTTCTGGTTCTATAGGTGTCCAAAGAAATCAAATCGGCACATTTTTAGTCACCGTTACAGTGAACCGTTTCTTAATTCAACAGTCGGCCGCTTCAAATCTGAATAGAGAAAAGATCTGCAATGAGCTCAGATCACAGGACAGGACCGCTCGACTTGTTTTTGTGTGCTATATGGAGACTGTGCTATGTATGTATTGTATTGCTCGTCTTATGCGTCAGTATTTATAGGACTGTTATACGTTTGCATATCATCTTGGGAGTCAATGAGCTGAAGATTTAGCATTTTACAGAATACAGAATTGACAAAGTACATGTAACCTCCAAAATAGAGGCAACACTTTGGTAGCCCGGGGGATACTCAAACACTAAAAGAGTCCCAATTGAGCAGGGGGGCCTTGTTGTAAAGGGGAGGGCTGTGCATATCCGCTGTTACTGACCGTGGACACCGGCCTCCTGACACGCACCTCCCAACGAACACCTGCAGTACTGCACCCATTTAAAGGATCCCTCATTTACTCAAGTGTTGCCTTTATTTTGGCAGTCACCTGTATATTGAATTCCCACTATGACATGGCAAAAGTGGAGTGCAGTGTATATTTACCATGTTTTATTTATTTATTTATTTTGGACCTAACTTCACTAGACATTCTTCTCAGTACACACATATTCAAAAAGAAGTGTAAAAAAAAAAAGCCAACTGAGAATCACAGGACAGACTAGCAATTAATGGCCACCTGGTTGGTTTTCATGTCAGTTAGATGGCATGAATCTTTCATTCAGATCATTTCATTATTTCAGGTGGACTAATTTACCTTCTCTTCTGCTGATATGTCTGACATCTTGGGAGGGGGTAGTGGTGGCCTCTTCTTTACCAATAGTAAGACGTCTGCAGACAGAAATGGAGTGAGCCAGAGAGAATAGTTATCAAAGCATACTTTCTTTTTTTTTCTAAATTAGAAGATTTCGTTTGTAAGAATTTAATAAAATTGTCTATTGATGAACAGCACAGAAATTGTAGCATCATGGTGGACATTATATGGTAATATTGGGGGGATTGTGGGTCAAAATTCAAGGTGGCAAACAGCAAATATGATCAAAATCAGCCCACTAAAAATCTGGATGTGCAAAAACTTTACAAGATGTCTAACTATGAACAACATTCAATGTAAAGAAGGTAATTTAACCTAAATAATGTCATAGATTTTGCCAACGTTTTCAAAGATTTTGATCAAAACTTTAAACTCAAAAAAATCCCTACAGAGAATTCTCACCTTTGTCTTTGAGATTCTCCTCTGCTATGGTTCTGGTGTCTGTAAGCACTCTCTCTGAAGCAGCGTGGATTAGTTTGTGCTGTGTGACAGCCTTCGGGTCCTCCAGACTTCCATGTGCGTTCTACACCACGAAGATGCAACAACAAAAACACCCAGAAATCTAAGCAATGAGAGTTTGATAACAGTGCAAATAACGACCCGTTCAAAATACAGGACTACCACAGACACTTTCTATTATATAGTTATATAACAAAAAAGAATATGATCTGTACATGATCATATGCAGAATAATACATTTTCTGATTACAAGTTTGGTATTATAATTGTTCAATTTAGAAAACGCCTTTTCACCCATATCAACAACTCACCGGACAATACAACAGCACAATTATGATAACACGATCAAAGATCACATTAAATAGAGAATGACACATGAGTAAAATAATATAGTAAGTGGACGGTAATCACAATTAACACGTAAACAATTTCACACAGATTAAAAATTAACCAGGCGTCAATAGCGTCCTGGGAAAACGCATGTTAATACATGAAAATGTCATGTGCGTTATCAGAAGAAAGAACCATGTGAATTCACTGCTTTCGCTAAATGTGGGGTGAATAATAACAGCTAATATAAATGCTGAGATAACGTTATTGCAGCGGCGTGCCCCTGGGAGATAACAAGGTAGCTACTGTTAGCGGACGCAAGACTCTACAGTTGCAATGTTGGCAGTCACTGTATACCATAACAGGGGAGCAAACGAACTCATTTTTAACATGACTATGATGCTGTCCCGACAAAAAAATATCAAGATCAAAAGTAGCTAGCTAGCCAGCTAGCGTAGCATGTTACTATCTCACATTCCCAATAGAACGAATAAAAGATGCTGCAAAGAAAAGCAGTATTATGCATGCGAGTATCACGTGTAGGCATACTAATCGTATAAATAGCTGCGTTAACCAGTCTTCTATAAATACCGGGCAATGTCAGGTTGAGCCGGGCCTACTGCGATTCACCTCACATATCTGATTCCCAGAACAAGCCAGCAAGCAAACTAACGTTAGCTGCCTATATCGATTGCTCTTGATATGTTAGCTATCGAGCTAACGTTACCAACGCGCGACTAAATTTACCCGCTTGGCTAGCTAACTAAAATATATTTTGAGTGAAAGCACACAATGAAAATACACTTACGTGTTTTAAGCAGCTCTCTTTGAGTTTTTCAATTGTAGTGTCCTCGGTTACCTCTTCTAGCCACTCCGTCCCTTCCATGGTACAGACATGAATCTTCAGTACCTTCCCAGCAAATATCTTTTCCTCCTGCACAAACATGTTAGCTAGCAAGCTAGCTCGCTCGCTTGCTTTTTACCTTGCTGGAACTCGATAACAACACGACAAAACACAAGACGTAATGGGTTCTTATTCTGCAAACATTTTCCAATTGTCCGATCGGATTTATCCGCAATGACAGTCAAGTTATTTTCTATGTCGAACTTGATACTGTCGCTACTTATTTACCTTTCACGGAGGCCAGCTCCCTATTTTGTCCCTCGGTTGTAAGTTACGAGTTTCAACTCTGAACCCTGAAATCAAAAACCACAGGTGGACTATGGGAATTGTAGTTTTCATACATACCATATAGTTGCGAGTGTAGCGCAACGATCAAGCTATCATTCAATATTGTAAAGATTATAATACATTTTGCTTGTCATAATCGTTTTTTTTAACATAATATTTCATATATATGCATTCTTGGAAATATTAGAAAAATGTAGATCTAGTAGCCTACACATTGGCTCATCTGTTGTGAGATTTTGCCTGTGCTGTAGTAGCAGCATTTAAGTGCCGCTTAAGAATGCTTATTCATATTTTTGAAGCGAGTTAGCGATACAAAACATTTCAATGAACACAAAAACCAATATAAAAAACGAAGACGAAACAGCCAACTTTAGGCATGTCCACTAGATGGCGAGAAACGTCAATTGATATTCAAATCTACCAGACTTCACTCTTTTCATACCGCATATCTTGGAGCAGAAAGTGAGTTTCTCAGCTTTTCGTTTGTGTTTTGTTTGATCGTAGCGTTGCCAGACCGAGTATTTTACTCCAAATATAGGGAGTGTGGGGGAATATAGGAAAAAATCATGACGACATATAACAAAAGCGTATGGAAGTCGATGGTAAATTGGGGTTATAAAACAACTCTTTTGGTTAAAGAAGAGTAAAAGGGCTGGCCTCCGTGAAAGTCCTGAACATTTCTGTAGGAGTACATTTAAGATGGTCATTTTTGAAGAACATTTTGGGGATAAAATTACAAGTATGTGGCAGCATTATTTGCGATTGGTGATTGACCATCTAAAGCTAGTTAATGTTTGCAAAGCATGTGGAATTGAATGCACAGAACATCACTGCAGATTAACCTCTGCACATCAAGAATGTGAAAAAAGGACAAGAAGCATTGATGGTCAACATGAGGTCTCCGCAGGTCTTGTGGGGGAGTTGGCTATACAGAAGCAATAAGTTCATCCTCGCGTGGAAAAGAATCCAATGTCTAATTTACTTTATGGTTATTTTTATTATTGAAGTGTGTACTTAATTTGGTGGTGGGAAAATGCAAAGTTTTGGAAACTATACGGACTTAATATTTATTGAATGTGATCGTACGTGAGAGAACCGTTGGAAAATTCAACCAGGATCCAATCTGGCACATAAAAGCCATAACATTAGGTGTGCATCTAGGTGTGCGTTATTCGTTGTTGATGAGCTTCGAGGAATGACCGCTCCCTGAAGCGAGTAATTTTTTGCTCGAAAAGAACACAAACATCGAGACCGAGATGTATGGGTCAAATGAAACATACTGAAATATCGTGTGAAGGAAAATAAGAGACGCGGCGAACTTTTAGTGAAATCTAGACACCAAATGGCATCCTTTATTGTATCAAGAAACAATTGTTTACAAATCAGTTAACAGAAAATACTTTTTTTTGTTCTTTTTTTTTTTGCAAACTACAACTTTGCAGGTAGGTCACTTTCTTACAGATATCTTATTACATTTCATCTATAGCCTAGTTTATAAAACATGACAGTAGGAACTGACACTGTCCAATGCTCTTCACAAAGCATTCGAGATGTCACAACATCGCACCAGACTGGGACACTACAAAACAACCCCTCTCCTTCCTTTACAATCACTGTGTTCATAACTCTGTATCCTAAACTCCAGGGATACCCAGTGGACTATCTTGTATGACAAAACAAGTCAATAAATAAGGACTTATATAGATTCAATATTTCTGTTATTCTTTATCTGTAAGGGACTTGAAATATCTCCCATTTGTTGTTTTCATATATTTCCATATATTTATATTTAACTCTAACTCAGTAACACTGAGTAACATAGATGTTGTGTATGTATTACTTGTATATGCAAAAAAAAGCCTTTGAGTGGTTGCGACATCTCTTATTGGCATGACATGCTTAAGACTTAAGATTTCTGAAACAAAATCCTGCTTACGTGAACACACATTATTTACACAAAGACACCAGCCACAGTTTGTTGTTCAAACAGGCTATGACTGACATTGAGATCCACAAGGGTGAAGAGGGGGGACAATTCCACCCCACTTGCCTCTGCAAATCCTCAAATAACTCGGCAACTTGACCGTTTTCTTTTTGTACTACAGGTTAAAAGAACAGGCACAGGGTTTTAAAAAAGCTCCCAGCTTGATCGTCGCACAGATCCCAGCTTGGAGTTACTCCCGTGCTCTTCTGTTTGCACAAACGGAATCTCCGGTCCATTTACTGGGGAGAGTGAGTCAACAGCCCTGTGTCGTCAAAAGCAGTGTCTCTAGTGTCACCCCGGAGACCAACCTTGGTGAGTCACACAGCCTGTGCCCAGTCCAGGTGTTTCCTTTACGCACACACAACCTGCCACCCCATCTAGTGTAGCCTCTGGGTCACTGATATAGTTCAGAATCTGGCTGGCTAGAAAAGTACGGTTCTTGAAAGTGATAAAGAGGATCATGTCATTAACCAAAGTGGCAGTACAATAGTCTACATGAGAGGGACAACCGTCGTCCATGCAGCCATTTTAAGACATCATTTTGACCATCTGCTTTATTCATACAGATATCAGTAATAAGACTTTAGCTTATGGACTCTGGTTCTGTCAATAAGAGGGAAAACAAATCTAGTTTCTGTTAAAAGACAAATATAAATCTAAATAATACTGAAACTTAAAAAAATGTGTTCGGTAAAATATACAAAACAAACAAAAAACATTCACTTTTTACAAAAGATTATATAGCATCACAATAAACTTAAAAATGAAAAATAAAATTGGTGCACAATCCAATTAATAAAGTAACAATTTAAGACACCAATAAATACCCAGTGTTTACATAATCAGGAATCTTGCTGTTATACTGCAGACAAAAGCACTAACATAAAATAGACTACATTCTTTTTCTACAAAAGCTACTCCTCCACGTGGTCTCAGGCCCAGCTCTTTGGCCCCCAAGATTCCTTTAGCAGATAACACAATGAAAAGTATAAATAAAAAGACTTTCTTTTTTCCAAAGTAAAATATAAAGAACATAAATAAATACAAAATTAATGCAACATAATTCTTATCGTTAGTATAAAATCATATAAAAAAGGGATCCTTCAGTCAAATCAGATGTTCTCATTTTCCCTCTGCTTTTTATAAGATTTTGTATTTAAGAGTCTCTTAAATTATTACAAAATCTCAAGCGGTCCACCTTGGCCAGAGAAGACTGCGACCTCCCTACTTGAACTGGTCCGGAATATGTCCAATTTGAGACTGCATACTTGTTGGAGGACTGGAAATACCTTCTGACCAATCAGACATATTGGAATGTGGAGAGGAGCTTGACCATTGGTCAGGTGATCCTGGGGAGGGGGTTAGAAAGGGATGGTCAGGCACCTGCAGCTGATGATTGGGGGTATTGTCCATCGGGGCAGAGTAGCTATGCTGAGAGGGCGGGGTGAGGAACTGTGTGCTGGGCATGGTCTGGTTGAGCGAGGAGGACAGGATCTGGGTCTCCTGGGGCAGGATGGTGTGGATGGGCATGGTGCCGCCGGACCCCGGCTGCAGGTCTGACCCGCTCAGGTCAGTGCTAATGAAATTCTGGCCGATGGGGTGGCCGCCGGTCGTGGTGTTGGAATTCTGGTGCTGGAGCTGAATGCTCTGCTGTTGCTGATGCATCTGCTGCTGCATGCTCTGCTGGTGCTGGATCTGCTGCATCTGCTGGGCCTGGAGGAGATGCGACGGCGTGCCGAGGCGGGTGCTCTGCATGCCCTGGTAGCTCATCATCTGGGAGAGGGTGGTGGTGGGCAGGCCATTGTGGAGAGAGGTCATCATGCTGTGCTGCAGGGAGGCGTTGGCTTGGTGCAGGCCCCCCGGGCCCGTGGCACTCCTCATGGGGTTGAACTGGCCCTGCTGGCCCATGCCGGCGTGCATCCTGGGGATCCAGTCGCACTGGCCGTTCATGCCGCCGCCTGTGCCCCCCATGGCCAGCGGCATGGACCCTGAGTTGCCTGGGCTGGACACGGGCAGGTGAGAGACGGGGAGGCACGGCGTCAAACTGCATCCTCCCCAGGTCCTGCTTGTTCGCCATTCCCAGGTGGTTGACCCCGATGTGGGCGTCGGACATGCCCTGTAGGTGGTTCAGAGACATGGAGGGGGACTGCTGGAAGGGGGAGGTCATCATCGGTGGGGACGCCACGTCCGACATGTACCCATGAGGAGACTCCAGGGAATCCACGGGAGAGAGCACGGCCGAGCTGTCCAGCAGGCTGCCCTTTCCGTCCTGCGCCTTCTTCCTCCGGGCCTTCATATCCTTGCCGTCTTTGCAGGCGATGCCCTTGGAGCCGGGCTTGCGGGCCTTCTTGCCCGGGACGGAGGGCTTCATGCTACCCAGGTAGCTGTTGGGCGAGCAGAGCGGCGGGGAGAGGGTGGCGCTGATGTGCCCGTTGTGCATGGGCGGGCTCCTCACGAGGTTGTACTCGTCCAGGAGCCGCACGATGTCGTGGTGCATGCGCTCCTGGGCAATGTCCCGCGGGAGCCGGTCCATGTGGTCCGTGATCTCACGGTTGGCGAAGTGATCCAGCAAGACTTTGGCAGTTTCGTAGCTTCCTTCTCGAGCAGCAAGGAAGAGAGGCGTTTCCTCCTGGAATAGAGGAAAAAATTATTATTATTATTACCACTGACATTTAGCAGACACACCTACAAGGGCAACTTACAAAGTACAAGATTAATATAACAAATACAATATAAACCAAACAATAATTAGAAAATTGTGTACATCATACACATGAAAAATTGTAATATCTTGTCAGAGAAAGTCAGATGATCTCCATCCAAACACAAACAGCCAGATACGAAAAACGTGTATATATACACACATACACAATCATAGTTATGCTGCTCTGTGCCTATTTTTGTTGAATTGGATAGGTATTTAACAAGCCATGCCATATTAGCATTTTAAGTTGCTCTGGAAAGACTGCCAACTGAATCAATTCAAAAACCAAGAGGACACAATGTTAAAGTTCTAGTCAGAGTGAGAATGGTGTTTAAGGCCATGCCTTACCTTGTTGTTCTGCATGTCTTTGTTGGCCCCGTTCTTCAGCAGCACCATAGCAGCATCCACATTGTTCACCGCTGCAGCCCAATGCAGGGCGGACTTGCCTGGAGAGACAGACAGACAGATGCAGGCTTTAGAGCGCACTCTCAGAGCGGACCTTAGACATCCACCTAAGAAAATCAATACTCCTCTTCCTTTGAACTAAGGCGCACGGGCCCCTCGGTTGCTGTATCTGTGCGAGGGGGGGGGGAGCGATTGAGTAAGCCGGTTGCCTTACCGAAGTCGTCGATGGCGTTGACGTCAGCATGGCAGTTGATGAGCTCCTCCACCATGCCCTCCACAGCCAGCCTGGCAGCCAGGATTAGAGGGGTGGTGCCATCGTGCATGCGGGCGTCCAGGTCTGTGGCCCGGTTCCGGATCAGTATCTACAGGAAACCAACGTCTCAACATTACCAAGGATCGTAAGCCAAACAAACCAGGGCATTAAACCATGGAGATGGCATTGAGACTAAACGAACAATGAATATCAGTGTTTCTATGGGTATCAAATCACAACTCTGAGGCAGACTGTCAATCAATCAATCAGTCTTTCGATATTGACTTGCATTTGCAGGAGATATCACCGAGAGCTAGTGTAGATCATTCAAAATCCATATAAGAAAAACATTGCTGCCCTGATTCTAAAAACACATAGATGGCAACAGTACTGTACAAAGCCCGCTGACTATTGGTGACAGAGTTGCGGTTAGGGCTGTATTAAAAGCTACTCGAACCACAGTGAATGCACAAAATCACAAGCGAATTCAAGTTCGACGTCTCTGCAACAGTATTTCTTTATTTGACCTGCCTGTCCTGCTATTTGGGCAGAGTTTTGGGCAGCCCTATAAGCTTGGAGTGGGAGTGGGGAGTGTGCGTCAGACAGCGGTACCTGGAAGACTCCCTGCGCGTCGGCAGCCACGGCGGCGTGCAGCGGGGTGCGGCCCATGTTGTCCTGGACATTGGCGTCCGCGCTGGACTCCAGGAGGCGCTTGGCGGCGTCGGAGCGAGCGTAGCGGGCGGCCAGGTGCAGCGCGGTCTCGCCCGTGCGGTCTGTCTGGTTGTGCAGGTTGGCGCCCTGGTAGATGAAGTCGGAGATGACGTTGGCGGAGGCGTCCTCCTCTTCCTCGCTGTTGCCCGTCTCCAGGCCACCGCCGCTGCAGGATGCGATCATCAGGGGAGTGAAGCCATCTGCAAAGGCGGGGGGAGGAGGGGAAGGAGGGGAAGGAGAGAGAAATAACACACATCAGCACCACAGGAAGGAGGGCCACACAAGAGAATCAGGGCTCAGATACCGAACACGACGCCAAGGAGCTCAACTTCTGCGGATCAATCAAAACAAAATAAAAGGAATAGACAGAGGGTTTGATTTTTTTTTTCCGCTCCTGTAAGTCGTCTGGGATCCTGCCAGTAGCAACGTTCTGACCAAGCTCCTTTTTCTTTCAGTGCTGTAGAAATACAAGGAGCTGGGGGAGTCCAGGTCTTTCAGACCCGGGTTGCGAAAAACAGAATTATCGCCTTTGAGATGTAGCTCTGCCTGTCGACGTTGACGGGTCTTCTCCTCTTCAAAAGAAGAGGCACTTCCCACATCTCCCCAATGCCTTCGATTGTGAGCGCATTGATCCACGGGTGGAGCGCCTACTTCTGATTTCTAAAGCACTCCTCGGGGGGGTTTACTTAACAAAGTGTTTATACCAATATTGTTTTATTAATAAAGCGGAATGAGGGGGAAGAAACGTTGCAGGGCACATTATTAACCCAAGAACATGTAGCGGCTCTCCCAGGGGGAGCTCCTGCCTTCAGCCTTGCTGCTTTGAAGTGCATCTCCTCGCCCTCAGGGCTGCGGGCATTAGCTACTCCTACTCACTGCACGCGCTCGCTTACAAAACTCTGCAAACGCGTAGAACCCGCTCACTCGGTTGGAGCGGACGCCGAGCGCTGATCACATTCGTTTAGCCTCTCGGGCGCAAACCACAGGACCTCGGCAACATCTGCGGCTCCCTCGGCCAGCCGTAAAGGGGCTGTGTATCCAGTGCCGCGACGCTAGGCTACATCACTGGACATATGCACATGCACTGGTGGCGCTGGCTAAGCTAAGACAGAATGAAGCCTGGCTCAAACATATGGCACGGGTGCATCCGTAGAACGTTGAAAGAAAATTCAGTTATAGGAATTAAAAGCAGGGAGCTTGCATACCTGGGCCACGGACGTTGACGTCCATGCAGTCATTGTCGATTTCGCCCTGGGGGGGCGTGGGGGCCATGGAGGGGATGCGCAGGTCAGCTGCGTCCAGGTGCTGCTGAGTCCACTGGCGGCGGTCCGTCTGATCGTCCAGGTCCAGCATCGCCTGCTCCTCAAACTGAGAGGGAAGCGAGTCGTGAGCTGGGCTCAGCCGAGAACTGAGCCGTCGGCATGCCGGTATCCCTCCTCGCGATTTACCCAAGCACCGAAACATCCCCACACGGCCAATATCTGTGCCCTTGATAACGGCCAGCGATTTAAATGTGTCATCCATATAGTAAGCTCGGTCAAAAAGAAAATGACTTTCAGACACCTATGGTGCTAAATTCATATTAACATTCCTAGTTGGGTATATGAAAAGTAATTATTAAAAAGTTTGAGGGTTCCATGGAACTTAATGCACAATGATTTTAAGCCATTATTCTGGCTGACTAAATAATTCTTCTGTTAGCCCATAGCCCTTCTTACCCTGAAGCGCTTGATGTCAGACGGCTCCTCTCCCCACTCGTTCTGGTTATCGTCCATCAGAGAAATGTCAGAGGAGTTTTTCAGTGGTCTGTTTCGTAGGGAAAAAAACCAAAACAAAACCCCAAAGCTCCGTTAATTCCCTGGCTGATGCGTGTGGAATGCCACCCAAGCCCTATACCAGTCCAGTGCAGTGGCACACTGCAGACGAAACCACAAACAAACTCCCATCTGTGGTCAAATAATATAATGCACAAGTATCCACGCTGCATGCAAATTATTATAAGCGCATTAACTAAACGATCTTGACAGATCCTTTCTATAATGAAAAGAGCCCCCAGCCCCCCCCAGCACTACTCGATTGAGCCACAGAAAGAGTCACAGGAGCGATGGGGGGGGGGTTGCAGGGACATACGAAGGGGTGGAAGAGGTAAAGCGCACTTACTTGAGTCCCACCGAATCCTCGCCGACCGGCTCCCTCCGCTTCTTTTTGCTGGGCTCGCTGACCTTGAAGCCCTCGGGGAACCAGAGCTGCCCGTGCTCCCGGCGCCGCTTGCGGGACACCACCACGCCCACGCCGATGAAGGCCAGCAGGGCGAGCCCCACCAGTACCACGTAGATGGGGTACAGCTCCGAGGGGGGCTGGGTCTCGTTCTCGCCTGGGAGAGAGATGGACGGCATGTCAGATGGGGGTTTTGGGGGGATGGGGGGGTGGGGACCGGGCGGCGGGGGCTGACGGCTGTCGAACGGGTGCCGGAGCCGAGCGTGGCCTCGTCCTGCTCGCCTTCGCGAATCGTGCGCAGTGAATCGCCTTGTTTGCTCGCGCCGGGAACGGCCGGATGGGTTGTAAAACAAGGTCGTTTCATTCGCTAATAATCAGAATAGCTAACCACTTCTCCACAAAGAGAGGCGCAAAAAAAAAAAAAAAAACCCCGCCCCTCCTCCCTTCCAGCCCAGTGTGCTGGGAGACAACTTTACCATTTCTTCTTTAAGGGAGAAAAAGGAGGGATTAATGAACTTCAAATTACTGCGCACGCTTTAAGCTGTAAAGACGAAGGATTTATTCGGATTTTCAAGATAACAAAGTCTCCCAACTTCTAGCACACTCCCGATCAATTTTTCCTTTTCTTTTTTTTCCCCACTAACGATTTTGAAATGATAAACTCTCCCCACCCAAACCCTTAGAGATGCATTAAGTCCTGGTATTACACTCAACGAGGGGAAGGTTGCAGCACTCCTTCATCTGAGGGGGAGAGAGAGGGGGGGGTGCGGAAAGAGTGAGGGCTGTGTTTATTTACAGCAATTAACCATTTTGGAGCCTGTAGCCAGTGATTTTGAACACCAGTTCCAGGATTGATTACATACACAGGCTAATTGCGTTTCTTGCATTGTTGGATATCAAACAGACCTTCAAAGGGAACCGCGAATCATTCCGTTAAGGAGGAGATAGCGGGGGGTTAGGAGCATGGAGGGTCAGAGGGGTGGGAGGAGGTGGAGGGGGTCCTCTCCCGGGGGGCTGCTGATTTTGGGGGTGGAGGGGAAGGCTTAGCCTGCACGTGTCTGTACTGTGGCACTCGAGTCACGCTCATGGGACGGGGACTGGTCAGTACTCACTGGTGACGGCCTCGATGATGTATGGGACGTTCAGGTTTCCGCTGGAAGCCAGCGCTCCCAGGAAGGCAGCTACATCCGTGGCGCTCTGGAAGCACTCTGTGGACTGCTGGTAGCACTGTCGGTTGTCGATCTCCAGGTACACCACCGACCTGGAAGGAGAGGTCGAAGGGGAGGCAAGCATTAGAACCGGAAACCTGCCTCAGACGCACCACGTCAAGGACTACGGAGAACATGGCCCTTGGCAGGCGGACGCGGCCTCTTGGCTACTCGTACCCCTTGATCTGCATCTGGTCCAGCTCCCTCCGCCGGCGGGCGTTGACCACACTGTACATGCTCTTCTTCATCTTGTTGAAGACGCTGCTGGGGATCTCGGCCCAGCTGTCGGCCGAGCGCTTGATGTTGTGCTTCTTGAGCTCCTGCTCATTGCCGTAGTACGGGTAGACCATTAGCTCGCCCTTGCCGTCCTTGCGGAAGACCACGTTGGTGTGCAGCACGCGGCTCAGCTCGCGCAGGAAGCCGAAGGAGTTGTTCTTCAGGTGCTCCGGCAGGATGTGGACCACCAGCACCAGGCGGCCGTCCGCCAGCTTCTCGGGCATGTTGTTGGCGCAGTCCAGGCCGTCCCACTCGCACTCGGCGTTGTTGCAGCCCTGGTCGCAGTGACCGTCCGCGTAGTGGTCCTTACAGTACTGGTCATACAGAGGGCTGGAGGAGGAAAAGGACACTCGTGAGATGAGGAATTTGATATAATCTTTGAGGTTACGTCTTTTCAGCGAGGTACAGGTAAAGGAAACGCTTGAGTAAATGAGGGGTTCTTTAAATGAGTGCAGTCCGTTGTGGGGTGCCACAGCTAGTACCAGTAGATAGTGCCCGCCCTCCCCTTTCCAACGACCCCCTCGCCTCCTGCCCAACTGGGATTCTCCTAGCCCTGGGATGTTTGAGTGCCCCCCCGGGTTATCAAAGTATTGCTTATACATATATTTTTATGCTACTGTTCAATACGTAACTGCACTTCAAAAGAGTCTGCTTAGTGAAGCTTCTTCCAGCAAGTAGTACCTCAAGGTTACCCCGAGAGACAAGAGGAGGCGGAGACGAGCGCGGTCACTCACTTGCACTGGCCTTCCAGGTTCTGGCAGTCGAAGCCGTCGTACAGGCAGCCGGCGTTGTCGCACTGCTCGTCGCACTTGCCGTCGTTGAAGTAGCGCCAGCACTGCAGCGAGGCGGTGCAGTTCTTCCAGGGTCGTTGAAGTTGAGCGAGCAGTCGCCGCCGTCCCAGCCGCAGGCGTGGTTGTTGCACAGCGAGTCACAGATCTTGTTCCCGCGGCGCTCCTCGCACTGCGGGATCTCGCAGCTCACCGTGATCTCGGGCGGCGGCGTGATGTCGCGCCCGAAGCCCCCGGGGAACGTGTAGTCCAGGATGTGGCAGAGCAGGCCGTTGAAGTTGGTCGGGCAGACGCAGTGGTAGAAGGGCGCCTCGGACGTGTACTCGCAGGTGCCCCCGTTGTAGCAGGGGTTGCTGTTGCAGGGGCTGTCCACGGGGTACTGGCACTCGGGCCCGGTGAAGGCGTCCGGGCACAGGCAGCGCGGGCTCTTGTGGCCCGAGATGCAGGTGCCGCCGTTGCGGCAGTGCACGCTGCCGCATGACTGTGCGTCGTATTCGCAGGTGGAGCCCGTGTACCCCTGCGGAGGCCAAGGAGAACCACAATGGTCAGTTTATTCATTTTTTTGGTTCATTCACAGCTCATACCTCCCCCCGCACTACTGGCTACCTCACTTGGAGGCGCAGTCAGTCAGCCCAGCGGCTCCTGCTGACGGACCTTGACAAGGTCTTTTTTTGGACACACCCTGTGTCGGCCAGAAGAGGGTAGACTCCGCCCCTGTAGTCTGTTTCTCCCCGAGGTTTCTCCCTATCATTTCCACAAAGGGAGTTCCTCCTTGCCACTGTTGCCTTAGGCCTGCTTTTGCCTAGGCCTGAGTTGTCTTTTGTTAATCATTTTCTGACAATGTATTTGTAAAAAGCACTACACAACAGCTTACGGGCTAAAACTATGCATTAGTGTCCCAATGGACTAGCTTAGTAAGAGGAACCTGACAAAATGGTGCTTTTGTCATTCAGGATTGGAGAAGGCCCTGCGGCGATGGACCCACCGGACTGGACCGCGGCGGACTCACCGGAGGGCACTTGCAGATGAAGCCTTGAGGAGTGTTGCTGGCCACGGCGCAGGTCCCTCCGTTACGGCAAGGCCTTTCCTTACAGCCGTCAAACACAGTGTCACAGCGCTGCCCTGTGGAGAGCAGGGAGGAGAACCCGCCGTTAGCACGGTCGTCAATCCCCCACGGTTAACACCCCGCTAAATTAACACAGCACGGGATGCAGCCCTTTAACAACATATTGGGAGAGAGAAACAACACCGTGCACGCTGGATGAGAGGGACCCCGGGACCTGTCAAAGGGACAGTGCAGCACTGATGGGAGAGCGGGACAAAATGGGTGGAGCCAATCGCTGATTTGACCAATCACAGTGCGTTCCGCGTACAGGACAAAAATCATCGGATTGGTTCAAACAAGTCAGATTGACAATTTATTGTACCTCCACCCAATGTGGCCACGCCATCACAGCAGCACCCCACCCTCGATCTGACGGTGCGGGCGGTTGGCGACGGGGGCTGGGCTCGTACCTGTGTAGCCCGTGCGGCATACGCATCGGTAGCTGTTGGTCAGCTGGATGCAGTTGTAGGTGCCGCGCGGATCGCAGGGGTCCGACAGGCACTCGTTGACGTCGCCCTCGCAGCGCTCGCCCACGTACCCCGGCGGGCAGATGCAGTGGTAGCCCCCGACGCGGTCCACACACTTCCCGTTGTTGAAGCACTTGGACTCGTGCGTGACTGGGTCAGTGGAGGGGTTGCAGTCGTCCACGTTGATCTCGCAGTGAACGCCTGGGGGGCGCAGGGATACTGTCAGCATCTCATCAGGACAAACGCAACACTAATCCGTGTCCTTAGGACAATTCGGGAACAGCGTAGGGAGCAACGAACACTTCAAATTGCTCACACAGAGGACATCCGAACCATCCCACGTTTGGTTTGTCGCTTTTGAAAATCAGAAAATATTGCAAATAAAGGAATCTAGATGCCCCAGATAAAAGGCTTAGGTGAATATAAATATTTCTTTGTGTGTTTGTAAAAATCAATCTTGTATCCCTCAGGATAGATTTATAGACAGGTGCCGGGCATTGTTAAGCCCTAATTAATTAAGCGTGGAGAGAGCGAGAGCAGGGCTATGGGGAGAGGTGGGAGGGGGGGGGTGGGGGTGCCCTGACCTTGTGTTCCCCGGGGACAAGAGCATTTGTAGGTATTGATCAGGTCGATGCAGGTCCCTCCGTGCTGGCAGGGCTGGGAGAGGCACTCGTTGATCTCGAGGGAGCAGTTCACCCCGTGATACCCTGGCACGCACTGAGAGGGGGAGAGAGAGAGAGAGAGAGGGAGAGAGAGAGAGAAGGGGGAGGAAGAGAAAGGGGGAGAGAGAAAGACAGAGACATGAAACACACATTTCTGCCCACCTGGCTGTTTCTGCACTCAGCAGTTCAAATGCCTTGATTCCACAGTAGATGCACATTAACATGAAAACTTGGATCCTGCTGAAAGGGGCCAGAGGAGGACATTGCATTTGGTCTGGATGTGGTGCAGTGGTAAGGTCACTGGAGTCTAGTCTATTGTACACACAAATACATTTAAAAAGACTAACTTTACTTACAGAGCGGTTTTCATTCATTACGCTCAATGATAGGAGTAGTACAAATAAGAAAATAGAATAAGAAATAAAAAAATGTAACAAGTCAAGATAAGCCAATTAAAACAACAAGTCAGTTAAAATAACAGTGATGAAATATACATTTCGATCTCATGTATATTCAAATATTAAACCAGGGTGTTGCTCTGGATAAGATAAATGCCTAAATGTAAACGTAACCAGATACCGATGGCAGAGAGGGTGCAGTCACTCACCTCACAGGTGTACCCTCCCAGGTAGTCTGTGCAGGTGGCTCCGTTCTGGCAGGGGTTGGGCGAGCACTCGTCCACCTGCTCCTCGCAGTAGCTGCCCGTGTAGCCTGCCTGGCAGCGGCAGTAGTGGGTATTGCCGGCATCCAGACACTGCCCGGAGTTCCTGCACAGGTGAGCGACGTCCACACCTGGAGAGGGCAGAGGTATGGATTTAGCACCACTGGCGCTCTGGATCTATGAAATCTGTAATGAGATGTGCACCAGCCTCTCTCTCTCTCTCGCGCGCGTGCGCGCGGTCGCAGGCAAAACATGGGCGTGCTTGCCCAGGTTACCCACCTTGCTGCTTGGCTGCCACCTCGCAGGAGACGCTGGGGACGTCACAGTACAGGCCCGTCCACCCGCTCTGGCACTCGCAGCTGTACGAGGTCACCTTCTGCCAACAGGACCCGCCGTTCTTACAGGGCGACGAGTCGCACCAGCGCACCAGGTTCTGAAACGGGGACGGGGAGAACTTAGCGCTACAGCTCAGGCATGGAAGCCCAACGGCACTGAGGGCCGAACACAGTTTAGAGGCGGAAGCGGCCTCCCATGGGCCCTGCATGCGTCGCCATGCCGCCCCCGTACCTGGCAGTTGAGCCCCGTGTATCCGTGCGGACAGGTGCACTTGTACGTCCCGTAGCTGTCCTGGCAGGTTCCCCCATTCAGGCAGGGCCGTGAGTCACACTCGTTGATGTCGTGCTGGCAGTAGCTGCCCGTGAACCCGGGAGGGCACAGGCATGTGAACGTGTTGATGCCATCCACGCAGGTGCCACCATTGAAGCAGGAGCTAGCAGCACAAGAAAAGACATAAGCTTATCAAGCTGCAGCTGGCATGGTGTCTCCAAGCAGAGAGCAGTACGTCACATACAGTTTATAAACGTATTTTAAACAGTTCCTTGGCAGACCATGGCACAGATTGAGTGCACGTGCATAAAAAACAGATAGACTTTGTCTGTGCTTTTATGTTCATTTATCTGATATCAAAGGATAATAACCAGCCACACCAGGTGTCAGGCTAAAGCTCATGCCTAAAACCATAAACCAAAAAAAACCCTCTTGAATAACACTTCAGTGTGCCACTAGAGGGCGCCACGGAGGATTAAATCAAACAGAGCCAAACGCGGAGGGAAGATACGGAGAGACTCGTCTTCACGGCTTTTCCGTACGCTCTTGTGAAAATGCTGTGGCTGCGCTGCAGAACAGAAACCCGCGGGGACAAAGCGCTCTGCGTTCGTGCGCCATACCTCTCCGTGCAGTCGGGGGTGTTGTTCTCGCAGTGGATGCCGCTGAAGCCTGGCGGGCAGGTGCAGGTGTAGCTGTTGACGCAGTCGGTGCAGTTGGCTCCGTTCTTGCAGGGGTTGCTGTCGCACTCGTTGATGTCCTCCTCGCACTTGGGTCCCCGGAACCCGGGCAGGCAGGTGCAGACAAAGTTATTCACCTCGTCCTTGCACAGGCCTCCGTTGCTGCAGGGGTCTGAGGGGAGACGGCGATGGGGGGTCAGGCACAGCCGTCATAGTGGGATTTCATTCAATGCAAAGTAAAAGGGGGAGAGTTTGTCCTTACTGGGCTTGCAGTCGTCGACATCGATCTCGCACTTCAGGCCGGTGAAGCCTGGCCTGCAGAGGCACTGGTAGCTGCCTATGTTGTTCTGGCAGGTGGCGCTGTTGCGACAGGGGTTCTTCACACACTCATTGATGTCAATTTCACAAGTTTGGCCTGCAAGAGGAGAGGAGAACTTCAGCATGGACACGCACACACAAAGAGTGTCGACTGAATCCACACTGGCGCCATCTGCTGTCTTGCTAAGGCTATTGCATTTGGAGGAAAGGTGGTTCTTCTTGGGGGGCTAGACATCGGGCTGCATCGAAGTCATGCTTCCTCACCTTGCCATCCCTCAGGGCACACACAGGAGAAGCTCTCGTAGTCCTCCGACTCCTGACATACGCCCCCGTTCTTGCAGGGCCGGGCATTGCAGGGTGCCAGGAGATCCTCACATTTCTCACCTAGGAGATGCATCACAACATGCTCATCAGTACATCATCATCGGAGCGCCTGCTCACAGACAAACGGCAGCACAGTAACATCAGCAAAAATACAACTTGATTATGCGTGTGCTGCACTTGACTTTACAAACAACATCAATTTGCCTTCCCTATCAGTGTTTTGAAAAGCCACGGTCTGAAAATAGGAAGTAGTATTTTTATGAGAAATGGGAATCCCATATTTGGACAGTTGCACTTTGGCATTTGTTCTTGGACACCCCTTGAGTTTTCAGATTAATTCCGAAAGGTTACACGAGTTTCAGAGTTCAATTTCAAACCCCCACCCCCTTCCCCTCCCCCAAATCAGTTTCCACAGCAACCAGCCCGGGCAGGAAGAGCGCTACAGTTTCCTGCCATTGTGAAAGCATTTGCTGTTCTCTGAGACCGGAATCAGGAAGTGGGCAAACAGGAAATGGATCAAGCAGCAGTTCCCACCCCGACACCAACAGCGGTGTATTATTCCAGCCCTGTGGTTGTGTGGATTTTTCCAAAAAGATGACACCGAGAGTAAAAAAAAAAAAAAAAAAAGGATCTCTACACAAACCAGTCCAAGTGTTTTCTTAAACAATAGAGATAGGAAAGACCACGAGGAGAAAAATATTTGTCTACATTGTTATAACGAAGGACAAATGTCTGTGTGCAAACCCATAGACTCAGAGGTTTGCACAGTCAATGGGAAGCATTGGAGGAGGTTCAAATCTCAGGCTTCACAAAACAAAACACAGCACCACACGCCCATGCCTTGACAGTGCTCCCAGAAGCATAAGCACCACCATGTTCACATGTCAAAGACCGACATATCACGCCCCCGCAAAATGTCCCTGGGCTGCAACAGCGATTGTTAAAAATGACAAACAAACCATCGTACCAGTGTAAGGCAGCAAGCAGTTGCACTTATAGCCAGCGACATCATCAATGCAGGTCCCCTGATTCAGGCATGGATTGGAAGCACACTCGTTGATGTTAGTTTGGCAGTTAGGACCTACAGTAAAAGGTTCAGAGAGCACACAGTTTAGAGGGGGCTTGGGGAAACACACGGTCACACACAAGCAGGGGGGGGGGGCGTGTACTGACCGCTGAAGCCCGCTCGGCAGGTGCACACGTAGCCACTGGTCATGTCCTTGCAGGTGCCGCCGTTCATGCAGGGATTGGACTCGCACTCGTTGTTGTTTATGTCACAGTTGGGGCCGCTCCAGCCAGAGTCACACAGACACTTGTAGCTGAGGGGAGCAAGAGAGACCGACGCCTCAGTTTAAGGGGGCACTTGCGAGACCTTGGGCACTTGCTCGTCAAATAATAACGCAGGAAAACACGGGAGGTTCCCCCTTCACGGCGATCCCACTCACCCGTTGACCTCGTCCTCGCAGTGGCCGTGGATGCAGGGGTTGCTGATGCACTCGTTGACCTGGGAGAGGCAGGTGGCGTCGTGGTAGCCCTCGGGGCACACGCAGGTGAAGCGGTTTATGCCGTCGACGCACGTGCCGCCATTGTGGCAGGGGCTGAAAGCGCACTCGTCGATGTTGATGTTGCACATCATTCCTGAAAGCAAAGGCGACATCAGCGTCACGGCTACCGGTAACGACCTTCCGCCGACACTTGCTGAGTGCTGCTGCTGAGCCAATAAGGAGCGAGGGAGCAGTTTCTAATCAAGCGTATCAAAACAGGAAAAGGGCCCTCTGCTGGTCATGATTGGTATTCCCCCTTTGCTCAGCTTGGGCCAAAATTCTGAGATGTTTATAAATATTAATTAAATTGTATAGGGTGTGGTGATGGTGCAGAGGGGGCGTTCACAAGCTCAGACTTGTGTTGGAGCTCCGTGTGGGGCCAGAACAATGCCGCAAACAAAAACAATACCAGGGGAAAAGGGTTCATTCCCTTGCTGGGGGTTTGTTTACAAGGACACAGGGGCAGACCTCATTTCACACTAGACTGAGCAGCAATTAACCCAGCCCCCATCCCCTTCCTCTTTATTAATTAAAAATGGTAATGGGTGGGGGGTAACTCCATAGATCACAATGCACTTTTGTCACAGAACTGAATCCCTCCAGATTCTGAGAAAGAGAGGAGTTATTGGGGGTGCGGTGGGATGGGGTGGGGGGGCTGTAACCCTACACACAGGCTAGCAGTGGGGCAGAAGAAAGGCTCCATTGAGGATGAGAGGGGTAAGCGGTGGGAGTACGGTCGCCTGCTAGCTACAGCGGGGACGCAAAGCAGGTGAAGCTGCCTGGCTAAGCCTCCACTGACCCACCGACTGCCCCCCGCCCCTCCTCCGCCACCCCAGCGACCAGTTGGGCAAGACCCCTGCAACACGATCCCCATGGGAATCATGGAACAGGATTTGCATTCAGAGATTTCTGTGGTTCAATTAGAAACCTTTCATCTCACGTCTTAAAATTGCACCAGCCTACAGGCACACAGCCCTGGTGACGGCACAGTAGAGCCGGACCCGACCCACCAGCTTCCTATTGAGATCAAGTACCCAATCACCACCCACAACCACGAGGTATACACTATTTCCCTTTGTCACAAAGAACCAGCAAAACCTGTTGCAAAAGCATTATTTTCTTCCAACTGCATAATGGTCTAGTGAAAAAAAAAATCTTTGTTTTGTCTTTACCCGAAATACTATTCTCTTGAAGCCGCATATTATCAAGCGCGCTCGGAAAAAAAGGTTTCAGCCGTCTTTAAAGCGCCAACCAACTTCCCCCTTTTAAAAGATCACCTTTCAAGCTTTTTAAAATCCAGGCGTCATTAAATCTTTTCAGTAAACGAACAAAGCAGAGGCTTGCATGTCTATGTGCCAGATTGGGGACTGAGAGTCACTGTTCCTTCACCCGACACAGGTAAGCCGAGACCAACCTGCCGCGCCAAGCGAGCTCGCTAGCCACCTGTCCCCTCACACCCCCTGAGACCCCCCCCTCACCTGTGTAGCCGGGCTCGCAGGCGCACTCGTAACCGTTGATTTTGTCGATGCACTTCCCGTAGTCGCATGGCTTGTTCTTGCAGTCGTCCAGGTTGACTTCACAATTGAACCCTGGCGGTGCAGACAAACAGGTCTGTAGCTCAGTATCTCTTCCGATTAAATATCAAATAAAAGCATTTAAAAGGAATAATGGCTTGTTGTAATAAATAAATACATAATTCCTGTAGCGCTGCAACATTACTGCCCTGTCGCAGCAGTAAAGAGACGCCGTGCGTATGCAGTGAGGCAGCATTATCGATTGACTGATGGGATTCCTCAGTGTTCAAAGCGAGATCTGAAGGGGGAGGTGTGTCATGCCGCTCACCTGTGGTGCCCTTGGGGCAGGTGCAGATGTAGGAGTTCTCCCTGTCCTGACAAGTGCCCCCGTTCTGGCATGGCTGACTCTGGCACTCGTTGATGTTGGTCTCGCAGAGGCGGCCGGTATACCCGGCCCTGCAGTAGCAGGTGAACGTGGCCAGGCCGTCCTTGCAGGTCCCGTAGTGGCAGGGGTCCGAATAGCACTCGTTTATATCCGTCTCACAGTGGGGCCCAGAGTAGCCTGTGGGAGAGGGGGGGAGGCCAAACAGGTGTAAATGTAACCATGCTCATGATGCAGCTGGAGGATTTGGGACTAGAAAACTGCTCTCCGTTTCTTTCCGGTACCTTCTGTGCATTCGCAAGTGTACTTGTTGGGTCCGTCGGTGCACTTGGCGCCGTTCTTGCAAGGCGTGCTGGCGCACTCGTCGATGTCCACCTGGCATGTGGTCCCAGAGAATCCTGGGAAAGCAAGCAGGGCGGGGAATTACATCAGCGAGGATTCACACGGCACAGTCAACCCAACCAGCCTGCGCCCAGGAGCCCCACAGCGTAGGCCCCACTGGCAGGACCGCAGGATCAGGGGGAAACGACCGGAAGATCTACCACCCCATTCAGGCTTCTGTAAAACCACAAGCTTTTTTCCCTTTCATTTTCCCTTCTACCCTTTGAAAACAACCAACCCCCGAAAGGGAAACCCTGATCTGAATTTTTTTTTTGAAGAAGTAGAAGTAGAAGAAAACAAAATTCCAAGGCCTTCATAACGAGCAGCAGCAGACAAAGGAGGAACTGTCTTTTGAAACCCAACGAAGAGACGAGTCGCTTTCCTTTTGTCCCTGGAACTTTTCCATCACAATGTGTGTTCTCCCGCCCCTCGCACGGAATGCATGACAGAAAAGGCCCCGCTTGACCCTTGACCTCCGCTATTCAAACTGTCTTTCAAAATCAACCAGCGGGCTTTCTCTTTTCATTAGTTATTCTTATCTTTCACTTTAATTGTGGGTCTAGTACCTACAATGTACAGTTCTTCTCATTCGTGTAACGACTACAATTTATGTACAGCGCCGTTAGAAATGTTTAATGACTAGTTGGGTAGACTTTTTTCCCCCCAACAAACCCCAAACCACCCATCTTTTGAAAGAACTCTCTTTACATTTTTATATTAAAAAGTAATTCCAATGAACCAAACTTCACACTCAGACCCTTATTCTGGAGCTGCTGTCCTGCTCTATCTATCTCCAAGAGCGGAGGGGGATTTTCTCCAGGCCTCCGGAATGGCACATTTCCATGGCCACGCTGGAGGTTTCCATGGATATGGCGCGTACGCGGCTGAATGAGGCCCGCTCCGGTCGGCTCAGAGGAGCTCATTTCCATCTCAAGCAGGAGCGGACACCCCGAACTTCATGTCCAACCTGCTCCCAGCCTCCTCACAGAGATTAACTGTCTGTGTACTCTGTGCTGCTGTGGTTCCACAGTCACCCCATTCAGCTCCCCCCCCAGCCAAGCTCTTATGCTTGCTTCTGTACCCTCTGCAGTAATCAGGATGCCTCAGGCCTCAGGATCCTGATTCAAAGTCTATCAACTGGGAGAGGCCTACTCCTTTCACTCATCGGTGTTTGATCCTCCTTTGGAAGCCCCCGCACTATTTTTCCTGGCAAATAATTTTGCTTCACTAGCAGGGCAATATGAAGGAAGGGGAGGAGGGGAAGAAAAAAAGATTAAGAAGTACAATCCTCCTCTCTAACCCCGTCCTACGTTTGCTTTCTCAACAAAACAAACGGCTCTGTGCCGGCCCAGCAGGAACTCGAAAGGAATCTCAAATTCATTTTCTTTGAGGAAACCCTCTTTGGAATTACACACCATGAAATGGAAGTGTTCAAATAAAGTATACTGTGCATCAGTATGTGTCGGGTCTGAAAATCACTAATGCTGAAATATTCTGTCTTCCTGAGACTGTCGCGTGAATCATTCAGCATATGGGTTTTCCAGATTCCGAGTTGGCCTCGCTCTCACCTGTGGGACAGTCGCAGTGGAAGGTGTTGATCCTGTCCATGCACTTTCCGTTGTTCAGGCAGGGCATGCTGGCACATTCGTCCGTGTTAATCTGACAGAACAATCCCTCGTATCCTGAAGAAACAGAAATCTGTGTCATTCAGACGCACTGATGGCCCTCAGCCTCAATTATCTTCAGAATCTTTTACTCTTGTTCTCAAACATGTTCCCGATTCAAAAATGGTTACATAATCAAAGGTAACTGGCAGGTTTGACAGAACACACAAAATACAAAAGTAAGAGTAAATACAGGAACTGGTCAACTGTGGCTACATTATCAAGCCTCATGAACCAAAAAATAATGGGTGGAGCTATCACGTGTTGTTAGTCGATCAATAAATCAGTCCTTTGCAGTGCAAAGTCTTGATTCGTTCATGCAAGTCCGTGATTGGCATCATATGGTAGCTCCACCCATTAAGGTGCATGGAGTCACTCTCCCAGCACATATTTTCACCATCTAGTGGTGAAAGAAAGGTACTGTTGTTACTTTGGGGTGAAGGGAGGAGGAGGGTGGGGGGGTGCTCATGCAATGAGTCTAGTGAGTGAGTGAGGCTACTACGGGCTCATATCTCATAAAAAAGCGGTGCTGAGCAAAGCGCGCCTGAACCCCCGGATCAAAGAGTGGCACAGTCCATGGGGCGAACCCACCTGGCATACAGATGCAGTGGAACCCCCCAATCTGGTCCAGGCAGGTGGCGTCATTCTGGCAGGGGTTGGATATGCACTCGTTGACGTCCAGCTCGCAGCGGGGCCCGGTGTAACCTTGCAGGCACCTGCACTGGAACGAGCCCTTAGTGTTCACGCACCTTCCTCCGTGTTCACATGGGTTCGCACCTGAAACACGTCCCCGCAGACAAGACCTTTCCATCAGCATCGGGTACCAGAAAAAGCCTCCTCTATCAATATGCAATGCAGCGTGATGTAATGCAATGCACAAATTAATGTTTGTAATGTATACGATATTCATAAGTCACTGGCATGACTGTTGGCCTACACGCCTTAAGATATTGACATGACTCTTACCCAGAGAGCACTCATCGATGTCCTGGCTGCAGGCAGAGCCCGTGTACCCAGGGGGACAGGTGCAGATCGCCTTGCCATTGACAGGGTTGGTATCACAATTGGAGCCCTTCTGGCAAGGGTTGCTAATGCAGGCATCGTCCAGGTGACACAGCAAACCTGAGATGGGAACAAGCAAGTCGGGCGTCAGCTCAAAAAGCACTGCTGTTCCACTTCTGATTCGGTTTACAGGAGAACAGATTGTCACACAGTCACGTCATGTCTGTGTACCGACATCTACGCGTATGTATATTCTTCACTGACATCCTGAGTGAAGAAAGGCCAAAAATGGGCCTGATAAGTCAGGACCCTCACCTGTGCGGCCATGCGGGCAGTCACAGAAGAAGGAGGCCACGCGGTCGTGACAGGTGGCGCCGGAGTAGCAGGCAGCGCTGGCACAGTCGTCGATGTTCTCGCTGCAGTCGTCCCCGGTCCAGCCGTTCACGCACACGCAGTGGTACCCGCCATGCGTGTTGTGGCAAGTGCCACCATTCTGGCACGCATTGGGCATCAGCTGGCACTCGTCCACGTCCTCCGTGCAGTACTGGCCTACGGGCAGGAGGGTACAGAGGACGCCGTTTCACACGCGGGCAAAGGAGAGCGTGAGCGGAGCAGGTTTCGGGGGCAGGCGGAGGGTCGTAAGTTACCTGTCCAGTCGGGGCGGCACTGGCAGTTGTAGGTGTTCACTCCGTCCACGCAGGTGCCCTCGTTTTGGCAGCGGTGGTCGGGACAGTCGTCAATGTTGTGCTCACAGTTCTGGCTGGTGAAACCTGGGAAGGGACCCAACACAGAGGAAGTCCAAGTCACGCACCTCTGCAAGGACAACCCAGTGACCAGAGCCCCGCCTTTCAGTCTCCCACTCATTTCAAAGTGCAGGAAATCGACCATTGTTGTTTGCATTACTTCCTGGCATTTCTTCCCAGTTTTGTTTCGGGTGGCTTTAACACGACAGTGCAATGATGTGTGTCATGAAGTGCCACACTTCCCCCCTCAAGATTAATATTCAACCCCAAGAACAAACGAAGGCCTGGCCAACCTCTCTGACCGAATTCCAGCACGGCCGACCACGAGACCGGCCTGCGGCGGGTTACCAATTAACCACGTTTTTAATCACAAATTAACTGGGTTGTCTTCCCGCAGCCAAGATTTCTCACGTCGGACGATAGTCTGTACTCTTCTAATGGTTACAGAAAAAACTGAGTGTACGTACGATGAACAAGCTCATTTCAAAAGTTTTGAGAATCATTTCTAGACTCAAGACAGGGGTAAAACTCTTAGTTTAAAAAAAAAAAAAAAAAAAAAAAAATGGGCAGGAACTTCAAAGGGCTTGCTCGAGCCGGGACAGCTCTGACCTTTGAACACTACCGACACCTCGTTACAAGATGGTCCTTATCAAGAGGGTGGGACTGATAAGGAAATGTTTCTAATCAACCACCTGTCCCTCTCCCCTATCATGCTACAGGGCACACTCTGTCTGAACCATCAGAGACAGAGGAGGAAAAATGTCAAAAATCTCAAATTGCCCACAATGGAAACACAATGCTTTCTACTGGGTTCTCTCAGATACTTAATAGCAGATAAAAAAGGCAAAGTGCCATATGACCAATAGTTTTCTACAATTGAATGACTAATCTACCCTGAGATCACACACAGCTGCAAAAAAAGACCCACACATCCTGAATAGCTTGTTTTACGGTCAAGAGTGTTTTGGTGATTTTAACAATGACTGCCCTCACCCATTCCAGAGCAGCCGCTACAAACTAAGTGTTTGTTGTTTTTCTCAGAACAGCTGAAATGGTCAGAGCATTTGGCCTCTATACCGACAGGGGCTCTCGTGAGAAGGAGGGCGTTGTATTATGAAAGGTGTTTTCTGTGGCCTAGTCTGAGAGAACACAGGTTCACTCCCTGCCTGCGGCCTAGTTTGAGAGAACACAGGTTCACTCCTGCCTGCGGCCTAGTTTGAGAGAACACAGGTTCACTCCCTGCCTGAGAGAACACAGGTTCAAATTGAGAGAGAGACACAGGTTCACTCCCTGCCTGGGGCCTAGTTTGAGAGAACACAGGTTGACTCCCTGCCTGGGGCCTAGTTTGAGAGAACACAGGTTCACTCCCTGCCTGGGGCCCACTGTAGATGTGCTGATGTGACTGGCGCTCTGCAGTCGCAGGCCTCAGGCCCTGCCCTGTCTGCCAGTGGGCTCTGTCGGGAGGATGTTGTTGCTCAGGCGTTTCCTCTTGATAAGACCCAATGCTTTCCTGCTGCAATGTGTTCACACACACACACACACACACACACACACACACACACACACACACACACACACACACACACACACACACACACACACACACACACACACACACACACACACACACACACACACACACACACACACACACACACACACACACACACACACACACACACACACACACACACACACACACACACACACACACACACACAGTGATCCAGGAGTCTCAATCACACCATGACCACAGAAGAGTGACTTTTCCAAGAAACCTACCCTCCCTATTTCAGAGAAACACCTAAAACCTTTGCCGTTTCAAACCTTCTAAAATTCCTGACTTGATTTGCAGAGCTTTCTGCGTTTATATGATTCGATATGAACTGGCGTAATGATTCTTCGCTTCAGATGCTTGAGTTTCACGGCACCACTAATGACAATGCCGAGAGACTGAACTGGTTCTCAGTACACAGAAGAGGAGGGGGCCGTACCTGGCAGACAGGTGCATTCGTAGGAGGTGTCCCCCTTCTGCACGCAGGTGCCCCCATTCTGGCAGGGTGAGGGGTTGCAGGGCACATAGAGCGTCTCGCAGTGCTTTCCCGTGTACTCCTGGGGGCACTTGCATCGATAGGAGCCCACCTCGTTGATGCACACGCCCCCGTTCTTGCAGGGCGACGGGCTCAGGGCGCACTCGTTGACGTCCTGCTTGCACGTCTGCCCGGAGAAAGCAGGCATGCAGGTGCAGATGTAGTGGGATTCAAATGGGGTGCACTGCCCGCCATTGGCACAAGGGTTGGAGGCACAGGGGTCAGCCTGCTGGCACATTTTGCCTAGACGGGGAAAAAACAGAAAAAACTGAAATGTTCAATTGTATCTCTTCCCCCATTTTGGAAGCAATGATACCTCCGGATGCTTGTGTTTACTTGCTTCAACGAGACGCACAGCCATTGTAACTTGATGTAACCCTTTATAGAAACAATGCATTTATTCTTTGATTTCATAACAAGTCAATGAAGGACTTCACAAGCATCTTGCTCAAATTACGAACTACCATTTCTCATTCAGAGCTCAAGCCTCTTGTTTTTAGTCACGGGTACTCTACACATGTAGTAGCCTCCACAGCTGGCCTCTTGTTTGCTGGTAATGTTGTGCATCGACTGTATTACGGCGTTATGGGAAAGCGTCTTTACCTGACCAGCCGGGGGGACAGCTGCACTCGTACACTGTGAGGCTGATCAAGTTGCACGATCCTCCATTCTTGCAGGGGGAGTTCAGGCAGGGGTGGTTGACTGGGGTCAGGCACAGCTCGTCGGTGAAGCCCAGGCGGCACGTGCAGGTGAAGTCCACCTTGCCCCCCCTGGTGACCGTGTGGCACACCCCACCATTCTTGCATGGAGGTGGGTGCTGACGGCAGGGGTCGGCATACTGGCACCTGTTGCCCATGTAATTGTCACGACACCTGGAGAGAAAGGATAAGGAACCACGGTAAATGAGACATCAGGAGAGTGGTGTCTGTCATATGACTACACACTCGAGTCCCCCGTTAAAGTCACTGCTGTAGTGGCGACCATTTTGTTCATTTAGTCCCGTTTAGCACCGTTGGCCAGCCCTTCATACAAGCCTGCTGTGTTATATTGCAGTCCCGTCTGCTCAGAGCTGGGAGAGAACACACAAAATTGGCACTAATTTGGAAGAAAAGGGACTCAAACACAAGTTTCAACTGGTTACCCCACAAGTTAAATCCTGGTTACTCAACAATCCCTCCAGCCAGAAAGGCGGATACACCCATCAAATGAAGAGATCAAATTAAGGGTAAATTGCTTGCACAACATTCGTAACCATGTGAATAATGGGCTTCCCTGGGACCCCAACGCCCACGCACAAACCAGAAAGAAGGGCACCGTGAATGTATTCCCACAGTTGTAGTAACAAAAGAGTGTCCATTAAAAAGGGCCAGTCCCCCCGAGGCCAAGATAAAGGACCAAACAAAAGGGGCCATCTCCCGGGCTCACTCGCACACGCGCGCGCACTCGCACACAGCGCTGACCAGTGGCAGCAAACACATGCTAATGTGCCCTCTCGGTACGCAGGCCTGAGACAATGGGAGCATAGGCTTTAAACAAAGGTATAAGCTGGTTGCTATGGTGACGAACCCTTCCCAAAATTAGAGGGGTCACCCAGCCTTTAGACAGTCAATCACCTTCTGGTCTGGTTGGCTCAGCATAGACCAGCATATTGAAGAGGGCACCTGTACAGAAATTCGGAACTTCCAGATTCCTTCCGGAACAAATTACAAACGGTTAAAAAATATTAAAAAGTGAATACAAAATAATGAGATGTGAACATGTCAGCGGCTCTTAAGGTGAAATTGCTCGCTTCTGCCTTTTTTTCTATGCTCAGTCTGTCAAAAGACAAAGTACTGTCTATTCGAGACTCTTTGAACTCCCGGCACATATTATCCCACTTCAAAGCTATTCTCTCCACCTCAATACCTTGTATTCTTTCACTGGAGAAGTCCTCTCCTGCATCAATCAAAGCTGGGGGACAGACAAAAGACTGGTCTTCAAACTTTGTGAAGTGAGCCATAGACTCCAAACAAGGTTATCATGGAGCAGCTTTGGCAATAAGCCCCAGAAATTTCCCTTGGTGATACAGAGATGGTATTTCTCCCTGCATGACAACACCAAAAGAACGGTGAAACCGCCAAAATGCCTGAAAAGCTAACGATCCTGGACTGGAGCCAAACATCCCAATGCCCCTCCTCCTCCTCCCCCCCTCAAAGGGGACCACAGAGGCCCCCGGGTGGGCGGGGGGGTGAGTGGACTGTTGTTTTTACAGGGTGTCTCCTGGGATTACGACGCCTCAAAACTTTTGCCGGGGAAAGAAAACATCCCGCTGGATGCCTGGGCTCCACAATAACACGTTTTGGGAAAGCCATGTGCACCGCCCTTTCCCATCTACCTTCCCCGTGCTGTCCAGTCCCATTCCATCACCTCTCTGGAGATCAAGCAGCGCAGATCGGCTTTGGTGGCCCAGACCAGGCCCAACATTCAGACCCTAAGCCCCAGTGTACACAACCTCCCATCTCACAACCAGATAGGGGAAGCAACAGGAGGCTGGGCCATATCACACGTCCAGACACCATCAACAGTTTCTCAGGGGCATATTGGTACCCACCCCAAATTTATTCAGACACACAGGCACCTACCCCCCAAACACAATATTCCCTAAGGTTTTACCATCATCCTAGTGGGTGTTGATGATCAGTCTCATCACACTGGGATTTGAGTCAAACATGTGAAGGGCCACCAGGCACTAATAAAAAATGGGGGGTGGGGTTTGACACTTCCTCTTTATCCGAAAGGCAGCTGTGTAAATTACACTCGGATTCGATTTTTATTTTTTAAAAGTATATAAAAAAAGAAAATCAATTTCCATCTAATCGTAATTTTAATATTTAAAAATTCCTGAACATCTAAAGTAAGTGGTTAAAAATGGGGGGTAAGAGTGGGTTTGTAGAGAGACCAAGTAGGGGGAAGAGGGGGGGTCAGGGAGGGATAATAGAGTTAGGCATCTGTTGGCCTCCCAGAAGCACCACAGGGGCAGGTGCGCATGTTAATGAGGGGACGGCAGCTGCTAGCCACCGCTTGCCTCTTTCTATGCCCCCAGCCCCCACCCCTATCCCCAGGAGACTACTGGGGCTGGGGGCCGCGGGCGGCTGAATGGTGTCCCCGCTGCGGGGCAGGAGCGAGCAGTGGGATGAGTGGACCCATTGTTCCCCCGTCATTCAGGGCTGACCAGGCCCGGCGCCTCCACACTGAGAGAGTGTGCATTCAGCTGTTAAGCCTCCCCTCTCTCCCCACCGCCCTCTGTTCTTTCTTTCTGTTCTTTCACTCCGTCCATCTCTCCCTGCTGCCTTGAGCCCTTTCAGGCAACACATCGCCCCCTCGGCCCTTTCTCTCCGTCCTCATTTTCCTCCCGCTCCCCTTTTTCTCTTTTCGGTGCAACTTTTTCAGCTCCTTTCTCAGACTTCGCACTTGCCTGTAAGCATGGCACTACGAAATCTGAATTTCAACATGTTCCCTCCACCGCTCCCCTCTCTTCAAAACCAGAGGCTTATTCACTCTGCTCCATGCTATTTTGAAAAACAACTTTAGCTGGAGCCTAAAAGAGGAAATTTTAGCATAAGCATAAATCACCGAAAAAAACAACACACAAAACAGACCCAAACAAAGCCCTTCTGAACAAAAGGAAATTGGAGTTGGGAACACTAGTTTATGGTTTAGTTAGGGGGGGTGAAGGGGGGTGGGGTGGACTTCTGGTTAGTGAGGAATGTTAGCATTTACAGCGCTCCGGAGTGGACAACCCTGGCAGCCGCACTTCGCAGGATCCCGCAAAAACTCTCGCCAGCTTTGAACCGGCACCACTCTCGCCCCCACCACCACCGCCCATCCCCCCAAACTCAAAAACTCCACTTCTCGCAGGGACACCAAAGACAAACACATTAAATTCCCCACTCAGGTCCTTCCACGGGGCTCCTCTGGCAAAACGCACGCTGGCCGTGTCTGGAGAAGCATGCGGAACCCTCTCCTGCACGTTCGGCCGGGGAATGCTGCCCCGTTCGCCGCTGTTTGACTTGGCGAGGGGCTGTCAAATACACCGTCAGCACAAAGTGTGCATGTGAAACGGAGGAGCCACACACTACCTGAGCTCCAGTCACTAACTAGGGACTTTTTACACCCGCGATCGAGTGCTGGAGAGACTCCCATACAGAACTGCCCCGATCCCCGTTTTGTCCCTTTTCCATAACAGTTTAATCAAACAGGTAGCAGCAGTTGGTCCCAGTGTGAAAACCTTGTACAAATGGTCTACAATGGCACGCGGAACTGTGGAGTAAACATTCCACCAGAGGAAAAGAAGTTGCGCAAAATAAGGCTGAAAGATGGCGGGACTGTAAGCTGTTTAAACACCATTTGTTCGGTGTTCTATGAGCAGAGAAAGAGACTCCGATGGAGCTGGGCCGCACAAAGAGACTGAAGGTATTGAGTGAGTTCTGTTGTTGGGATGATACTGTAATCTATACCCGTGACATTGTTCCTGCCCAGGATCTCTTTGTCCTGCGTGCCTTGGTTCCTCAGTCCTCGGCAACAGGTTTCTCCCAGTGATGAGACTTCCCCCCGGGGCTGGAGCAGATGTTTTCTCGACCTCTGACCCCAGCCCATTTGCAGCTCAGGGGTTTACCCCCCATCGAGACAATCTGCCATCTGCCACTTTGGGGACACAAAAAAAAAAAAAAAAAAAGGCTGACTGACTGATGACAAAAAGTGAAACTCGCCCGATTGTGTGCTGAAATGTCAAAACTCTGGAAAATGTCTTTGAAGGCCAGGCGAGATGGAGAGCATAGCACACGTGCGGTTGGACAAAGAGGGGGCAGCTAGCAGATGCTGCCAGCTGAACAATGACAGGGCTGCAGTGAGTGGATTTTTCAACTCCGACCTCTTAGAAAAGTCTTATCAGCAGATTAAAGGATTTATAGTAAGAACCATATCATAAGTCCGGAACAGGCAGCGAGATCATCTTCAGCGTACAAGCAGACAATTTATTGGGGCCTAGTTCCTGAACACTTTCGCAGGTTTTGAAGTCATAAACTACAGCAAAGGTTTGGGTCTGTGCTTAGACCTTTTTTTGATCAGTCAGCGGGCCTCCCGCTACTCATTTCCTGCTGTATAGTGCCTCTGAGCCCATAAAGCTCTCTCTTTCGTCTGATCTCTGCATTACAGCTCCAACAAGCTTGCCTGTCTCTCTAATCATTACTCGAGCCCTGCCCCTCCAGGCCCACATCTGTTAGAGTCAATTAGGGCTGTGTTTATTTGTCTATATGACCGAGGGAGCCCATGGGAAAGACTGCCTCTCCTGGGAACCGGGTAGGGAGGAGGGACTAATGGCTCTGCCTGTAAATGAATAGTATTCATAGTCACTTTAAACCTTTGAAAAGGGACTAACGGTATGCTGACTTCAGCTTCATTGCAACAAAGACTAAAGAAAGGAGGGGGAACTTATTTCAGACAGCGGATGCTTGAGCTGAGTTTTTAAAATGCATGTTTTTCAGTCAGACGTCCACAGCAGTGCTGCAAAAGGACATGTTTACTTACCACAAAGAGAGGAATGGTTTTGTTTCTGTGCCCCTTTGTAGGCAGGACAATTTTATATAGCATCTGCCACAGAAAGGAATGAGTCTTCTGTTCAGAGATTACTGGCAAACCGCAGGTAGTCATGGGCATGGGAGAAAGGGTCACAGCCATGTTATTGAGTGCATCACCTGCTTGGCTGCTTACTGGGGAGTTTGTGTGCATCACCTGCTAGGCTGTTTGCTGATGAGTGTCTATGGACAGATGGTTTAGCTCCAAAAGCAAACAAAAGGAAAAAGAAAATGACCGGAGTTGAATGTTAAGTGTGTCACTTCTCCCCGGTCCAGTAGCCCACATGTTCTCTGCCAAGTTTGCCTCATCTTTGTACGCGATGCATGAAGTCTGCCCTGGAGGAAGATTTCCTGAAATAAGCTAGTACAGGGTCGAAGGAGATTGTGTTTCTACAATCAGGACAGGAAGCACAACTATGTGGCGTACTTCGAGTCAGCGGCGAGGCTCCTCTGCACTGTCAGATGAGTGACTACAGTCACCGTCTCGGATGCTCTGGCCAGCAGAAACCCGATCCCCTGGCCCAATGCTGGTGGTGATATGACGAGAGAGGGCACCTTTTCTTCCCCAGTTCGGTGAGGACTCTTCCGGTGTCTGAATGAAACGGGAGCCAACAGGAACCCGGACGCCCACAGGAAACAGTGGCTGCATTGAGGCTCCCTCGAAGAGACAAGGAGCCGCTTACACAGTCCTCGATGTACAGCGGTGGTCGCGCACTCCTCTGAATTAATACTCTGTTGTGAGCCCATTTCTCATTACACCCCCGTATGTTTGCGATCCCCATCTGCCCCTCCGGGACCCCAATGAGACTTCAGCACTCCCGCGACTGAGATCTTGAGATCGCCTTCATTCCAGGAATACTGTGCCCAAAATACGGGATTAGGGCTGCGATATACAATTTGCTTCCGGCACTTGGTTTATTTCTGCCTTGAAGGAGAGGGCCAGTTAGAGCATAGATACCTGATTGGTGTTCCGTTTCATGATCCTGAGAGTGCATGCCAACACACAGCCATAACTCTTGTTACTGGACATCCATTTACTGTAAGCAGTCCTCTACCACTCTACATTCCGGGTAGGTTACAGTCTTCGGGATGGAGGTAAGCATGAGAGATTGACAGGACAGGTCGGCGCGAGTTCCCCTGGATACACACTCACACACTCACACACTCACACACACACACACACATTCACTATCTCAGCCACACAAATCCCTTTCTCAAGCCAGATTTTGCCATGCTCAGAAGAACACCAGGCCACATGATCCACTCTATCAATGGGCTGTCAAAAAGCCTGGTGCGATTAAGACAGGCAGCCTCTCCTGGTGCATGTGAACCTTCAACACCCTCTCAAACCTTGCGTCTCTTATCTCCCTGTCTGGGTCTCGGCCCTTTGATCGTGGCCAGCAACAACCCCTCTGGCCGCAGGGAATTCACAACTCGGACGAGTTCTCCTGGGCTGCTTTCCGTTACCGTCAGCCCGGCCGACGTGCGGCCTCATTTACAGCCCCAGAGATAACCGCTCCCCCGTTCCCCCCATATCTAATAGTTAAGGTATTTATGGCATGACGTGTCGAGGAGGTCTGCTGTATCCCTCCCATACCTCATAAAACTGAACCAATGGGTGACACACTTGACCTCCAAATGACTCTCCACTTTGACACTCCTGTGAGCAATTGAGCCGATGTCTAAAATCCTTTCAGGACTGAACCCAATTTGGAAATGACAAAATAACTTTAAAGAGTAGAAGGAGCTTCATAGTAGATCACAGAGAGGAACTTTCACCTTTCCTAAGAGGTATGTCCTAGCAACAACCTTTCCTCTGCTGCCCCTGGAACTGCTTTGTATTTCACACACCTAGGAACTTTAGATGACTGCTTACAGTATGCCCCCACCCCATTGAAATGAAGTGTGTTTTAGGGTATCGGATATTCACATACCTACATTGTAAGAATGGGTTAATCTTCTCCCCTGGGTCGTATAGCCTATTCTAAATAGCAGTCCATCCGGGTCATATAAAGATCACATATGGATCTGTGCCGTTGATGCACAAAACCTGATGCCCAAGAACACAATCTGAGAGAATCCACCTGTCACCTGTGCCTAATGTGGTCACCTTGAAAAGAGGCCCATTGACTGGATGAACTACAGCCCTGCACAAAATCTTTTTTTCCACTTCTCTTTCAGACAGAACTTCTAATAGCGCTCAGACTGACACATTTGCACACACGGCTTTCTAATATGTTCAATCAGTGGCTGACAGACAATGTGTGATTAGTCTATTATTCACGGAAATGGTAAACCATAAGCAGCAACTATTTCAGACAGGATAGAGATAGGCATAAAACGTATGCGTATGATTTTAAAAACAGTTGTGCATGGAACATTACCACATATAGGCCTTATACTTATACATATAGTTCTCATTATCTTCTAGTAAATGAATAAATGAAACTATCCAGAATAGCTTTAAAAAATAAAACAGGAAAATGCCAATTGAGTTTATTTCATTTTTGGTTTAAACAAACAGCAGTAAGATCTTTTGAGATCCCCCACGGCCCCAATCAGTCTCTTGGGGATAATTAAGTCCAGCCCATGTTTAAGTGTTTAATGGTTCCTGGCTTTCTGAGCTGTTTAACCAAAGCTCTTAATGAAGGCCTCCAGGCCCATCTCAATGTGGTGATGAATTTGTTCAGAACATGAAAGTGTTGTGGCAACAAACTGTGAAACTCGCTCTCGCTTATTCAACAGGAGGACTTGCTTTCTTCTACAGACCCCTTCCTGCAGTTTCTTCAAAACATGAATTAAAATCTGAACCCTAAACAAAACGTGGAGCAGTTTCACCTTTCAGAACTCTAGCCTCCCACATTAGGATGTTGGGCGTGTTAACAAGGCTCAATAAACACACGGGCACTCCTCACTAAATGTATTTCCATTACACGCAGCAGAGATTGCCACAGTTGTCTAAATATTTCACAACTACCACACTGATAAACTGGTAAAGCGGTATGGTTTCTACAGAACAGTGGCATGGCAGGTAGAGCAGAGGACAATATGAGGATACACAGTGATAGTGGGCATGAATGAGTGATCTTTGTACAACATCAGAAACTATTACTGGTTTCTGCACCATATGACTAGGCTCATTCGCAAGAGTGAATGAGAGCGGCACAGGAAATCTTCTACTTGACACAGAAGACTTGATGTGGATCTGAAAACAGGCCGCTGATGAATCTGGAGTCAAAATGAATAGGCTCAGGAACATCTTTTAAACAAACAAACACACTCACATTCCCCCACCCCCTCCCCCCTGCTCTATCCGGAAGCGCCTGAGAGAGTTCACACAGGCTGCCATCACACCAATGCTTAGAGGTAAACCATAGCACCACATGTAGAGGCAAAGGTTAGTTTGATGCCTTCACTTTAAGACTATTCTTCCATATTATGAATGAGTAAAACATTTATTTATTTTTAAGCATTTCCTCCAAAATAGTTTTTTATGAATCAACTCCCATTTTTCTCAAACACAATTTTGCTTGTATTAATAATCCTCTTTTTATGAGAACAAGACATTTTGAGACGCTGAAAGGAGAAAAAGAAAAAAAACGCTACCTTGTAATACATTAGAACTCTTACTCTTAACACTTAATCAAATTGACCTTGTATTCCCAAGTCAAGACAAATAACCCTGCACTCAAGAGAATATTCCCTTTAATGGTAATAATAATGATTTACAGTCTGCCAGTAAAATGTGGTGGCATAAGTAAGTACATATCATTTCCAGTCTGGGAGACACATATACTCCATTGAGCAGGAAAATAGATCCATGCTTCAAATAGCATGCTGTAAGAATAACCTGGTTTCTGTTCCCACTGGTTGTGTGTGTGTGTGGGAGTCAGGGCCAGTCCAACCTTGCTGGCACAGCTGGATACCTCGGAGGAATTCCCCTTCATTTGGGCTCTGGTGACCTCCTGTACCATGCTCACTACCCACCCATCTCCCACAGGTTCACCTCCTGTAGTGGACCTGTGTGTGTGTGTCTGAGTGGTGTTGTGCTCAGCCAACTCTCTCCTAAACACTGCTGGAGCCTTCAAAACAACCTGTGGGCAATTCCCACGATTCCCAATGCCCTCACCTCCAGACAGAAGCTACCACAGGCTGTTCAAAACACACTCTGGGATTATGGAACCCCCCCCCCCATTTATTTTATTATTGTGGCCTCTGACAGGGGCGGTGGGAGTAGCTGGGAATTGCCAACAGGCCTTTGGGATCTCCTGGCTTTTCTGAAGGACACTTGTTTCCACTGCTGCCACTTAACTTCACTAATGCCTTCGGGGCTCGGTTTTACGTTCCAATTGGCAGCTTCCTGAGCGTGCCCTGATTTCACATGGCTCCCGTTTTCTCACCATATCTGCTATCGCCGGCTTATTCAGGCAGCCCTCGCGGTGCAGCAGGAAAGGATGAGGGACACGTTCTGAGGAAGTGGAGGGAGTCTCTCAGATACAGATACAAACCCCACGGAACGATGACAAAAAAAAAAAGAGAAAACAGGCTGCCTTTGCTTTGTCTTTGAGGCAAGATGAAATGGGTTCAAACCTCACAGAAACTGGGTTTTAAATAATGTGACTATTTTAGGCCCCAGAGGGCCGAAAACATGGCTGATTTTTCCAAGAGCCCTTCCTGTTTACAGAGTCACTGTGAGCCAAAAAGCCCGTCCTGTGGGAAGCAGCAGCAGAGACAATCTGGAGCTTCATCCTGAGCCTTCCCTATCTAGCCACACAGAGGCAGAGTTTCCAGAGGCGTCAACTATCCATCTTTAAAAACACAAGTGGAATAGAAAAAAATACCTCACTGTGCCACCCACAGACTAAAAACTGGGCATATTTCCACAACATTATCAACTGCTTTCTTCACGCTCATGACAAAGGATAAACCCACCTCACACGCAGATGTATTTGTGCACAATACAGAGCCACATTACAGTTAATCTTGCATTGTTTCTGCCATTTTTCTGACAATAGATAAAACATTCCAGTGCCATTTAATTATCGGTAGTCTTTGTACAGACCACAGAAAAATGAACACTGACCCCCCCAGTTGTGGCCTGAAAGTGCCTAAAGTATAAGACGATTGATGGTCAGTCCACTTGTTAAAAGAGAAATAATTAGTAAAAAGGAAGACAACCACCATCCCTTTTGGAAGGGTAGAACTCATTTATAGTGCTCATTGCATCTCCCCGTTTAATTGGAGGAGTCTGAGGATGGAGCCGCACAATGGTGGCTTTGTGGCCGGGTGAGAATGGCTGCCAGACAGAATTAAGACGTGGCCCAGGGCCAGCGTGGGTCCCCGTTTTCAGAACCTTCTCAGGGGTGCCAAGAACCAACCTGGCCCACTTCATCCCGCCACTGCATTTAGCAACAGATCTTCAACAGGATAATCTGTAAGAAGACACCAATGCACTGGGTTCTAACTTCAAGACTGCCCTCTTCACCAGAACTCTTTGTTTAAAGACAAAGGAGGGAGGGATGTTGGGGACAGTGAATGTTTGGCCCATCTCAAAAAGGCAACTAGTTACTACAAACTCTATATGTTGAACAAAGTTCTGACAGTCAGAAACTGATCTGGTCTCCTTGCTTGCTTGCTTACTTACTCCCCCCGAATTCCCTCAAATTACAATTACATCCAATCTAATTACACTTTACTGCCATCTGTCCTTCTAATGTAAATCACACTGAGAATACCCATTCAGAATACAGAGGACAAAACCAGAGGGCGGGCATAGGGTGCAGGGGGGTGCATGCATTCTGGGAAGCCTCGCACCGATTAGTCACACAGCATTAATCTGACTGGGGAACAATAGATGCCGAGCTTCAGGCGAACCCCAGCTGTCGCCCCATAAAAGAAATGAAAAACAAGATTTAGAGCTCCGAGCGTCACTGGAACTTCTGCTGGAGAAGTGTCCTGCATTCATTAGCGGCAGGCTGAGAGACAGGGAGAGAGGGGGCTGCCTTTGTCCCCCTGAATCTCCCCTGCGCCCGATTCACCCGCTCGCTGCAAAGGTTTTTCTTTTCTTTCCAAGAATGTGTATGTACTGGGACAGCACCAGGGCTACAGGAGTATAAAAATAAAAAAAGGGACAGAGAGGAAACGCAATGCCGCCTGTTGCTAAGCAATGCCACAGATCAAAAGCAGGAATGAGGCTACTCCAATCTATGGGCCCCTAATCACGATATTGGATCAGCCTGCTTTCCAAACTCTTTGCTGGAGTTTGTGAACAACAAGTTCACAAAAAGTAAGAGCATCCTCAGATCTGAGTGTAATGCATCATATTCTATGGACACACTCACTTCCCTTGCACCTTTGCAAGTCTGTACAGTGGTGATCAGCGCTGAACGGTGCTATTTTGTACTCACTTGCATTCTCCATTTCCATCTTGGGAGGCTTCACACCTCCCACCATTCAGGCATGATTCAGTGGGCTGGGTGCATCTTAGACCTGTGGAAATGAAATGGTCACAACACTGCAACTGCACACATTCACATCTATAGGGCCACTGACATTAACGTATGAAATAAAGTTTTTTGTGTACAAAACATTGACCCCTAAATATTTACAAAACCAATGTCCCATGGTCTGTACTGAGGCAATATATCATGACAGTATGGTTGATGGCTGGTGCTTCTCACATAGCATAGGGGATGGATTTGCCTTTACATTTGAATGTATTATGTTTTGCACAGCTGTCTTTGCGAGTCTGCTAAAATCGAAAGTCAACACTGGATACTGAATAATACAAAAATGAAGCCAATGCGTCAGATTTATTATTTTAGTGGCTTGTTTTGTGCTTGTGCATTACAGAAGTTGGAAGCGGAATTAGCGCGCGGTGCATGGCTCGAGCGCGCGAGCATGCTGGGAGAGCGCAACAGCTGTGGACCTCAGATGTGTGAACAAAAGAAATCAGAGTCCACCACTGTAGCCATACAACACCCTCCTGTTGCACTGTTTACAACGGGGAGGAATAATAGCCGCCCCCCCCTCCCTTCCCCTTCCCCTTCCGTGCAGTCGGCACACCACTCCTCCCTCACACTCTGCTGCTACGCTCCCCCTCTTCCAACTTCTGCCTCGCACCACCACAGATACACGAGCAGCAGGTTGTCACAATTCATATCACAAGTGTATTTATATAATCATATAATAAGTAGCATAGTACTCAAAAGCCTACATTCTTGCAACGCTAACTTTCCTGGCCCTTGATGCAAACAACGTGCCCGATATACCACAACTCACAGTTCAGATTTACAGGAACTATCCAAATACAACGCTCCTCTCAACAAATCAAATCAAGGTACAGTTCAAATAATGCCGTCGTACTCACAACAAACAGTTCAGCCGCGCCATTGTTCTAAGACTTCAAACTTTGAATGAAAACGAATTACCCACGCTCTTCATTGCGCTTTATTGAGAAAGTCTGCATACCAACGTCCAGCAGCAAGACCAACGTTTAAACTAAAGCAAGTTATTCGGCGGCTCCGATCATTCAGCAACAGATCAGAGAATATCAGATGGTATTATTAAATGACTTATACAAATGACTTCAAGTGATACAATACAGCCTTCAACCTGAGCCACAACATAAGAAAGGCGTGTCTATAAGTTATATGACTAAGGAACAAAAGTAGCTTTAAGATTAAGTATGCAAAAATCCTAAAATACCAAAGACCACTCATGTTTCGGGGGATGGGACTGTTCCTAACAATGACATTACGAGGTTCTAGATGAAATCTCTAACTTACTTCATTATAGAAAAATTATACCGGTTACAAAATACAGAACTTTACTTAAAGTAAAACGCAACAAGTGTCATTGTTTAGTCACATAGAAAACAGTTATCTAGTTTGTTTAAGCTTTTAGATGCACTATCACTTTCATACATATAAATGTACATGCACACACCTAATTCATAAATAACGGGACAAAAAAGAAACCTTACAGAATCATTTTAAGGTAAAAGTAGATATCTGCATGCCACTACATAAACTGAATGCGTAATATACAATTCATGTAACGTACCTCGTGTTAAAGCAATCACTGACAACAGAAATGTTAGTTTCACAAAGAAATGATGCATTCCTTCTCTTCGGCTTTAAAGCTGATGTATAACTCCACGTAGGGTTAGCATAGATCCAAAGTTTCTTTATTTTTTCTTCCAGAAGAGGTACAAAATCAAAATAAATATCCTCAACAAATAGATCCAACAAAATCTCACTCGTGAGAGAAATGTCCCTGTGCGAACTCCGTGCGCGAGATGTTGTCGTGTCTGCTCCTCAGTTCTGAATGACTTCTTACGTTCAACTTCGCAATTTCCACTTCGCGTCCAGGGGCGTTATCCTTCCGCGCAGGTACAAGTACTCATCAAAACAATTTATCCCAAAGCACTATCTCAAATTACAGTGGGAAAAACACACCCATTCTGCAATTCGACCTTTTGTTTTCGAAACTACACTTTAAAAGAAAGTTGAGCGACTGTTGTGTATATTACGGACAAATTTTAAGTATGGGACTAGCGGCAAAGCGGTGCTTTGCCCTTGTGCGCAGTCCACAAAGTTCTTGCATAATTTACAAATCAATTGACGGCTTGGGGTAGCAGCTTGAGGTTGGCGCTAGCTGCAGGGGGGCTTTGTTCTTGTCTGGGATGGAGAAAGTCCCCATTTATGTGTTTAGAGGAGCAAATGGCAGGGGAGTCAAGGCACTACTACGAGTCCATTTCTGTTTTAAAGAACAATTTGGGTGGTGTTCATTTAGTGTTAAAAAAGCATAATAAAATCTGTTCCATTACCACTTGTTTTCCCAGATTGGTGACAGATCCATGAGGCACTAAGATTGCCTCAGCTAAAGGTATGAAAGACTAAAACAGGATGGAAATGATCATACTGAATATCTGAAATAATAAAAGCAATGGGAGGCTTGGGAGCAAAGGGGAGAAACTCAAGAGACCAATGGGATCGGTGAGGTTTTATTCAAGTAGGAAGTTCAAGTACAAGTTTTATTCATATGAACAGCAAGTCTTGCAAATAAAGATTTCAATAATCGAACTATTTTCAAGTATTTCTTTTCATCTCAGAAGTTTTGAAAGAATATTTGTTTTTGTTTGCTTTTTACATAATATAAATAAACTCAATGGGTACAATGTAAAGCTTCCAAAATTCCTGTAAGCATGTTTGTAACAATGGCTTACATTGACATTTTAAATTAACACTGTCACGTGTCTTGAAAATCAGTGAGCATTTGCCTGTGTTGAAAACCTGTCCATTTTCACTGCCTTCAGTTCTAGCATGAAGTAAACAACAGACAGTTTCAGTGTCAACGAGAACAGTGAAAGCTCCTCTCAGATCTCATGTTTTTTGTACATGATCCACACTTCTCATCAATCTTCTCCCGGACAGAGTTTCATGAAAAAAAGAAGAGTGAAATGGAAGTCAACACTGATACAAATCTCAAAGCTCATCACCAGCATGGAAATCTGACAACAACCAACCCCCAAAAAAAAAAAAAAAACTGACAAATACTTGCTGACAGTAGCTGACCAAGTGCTCCGGTTACAGTGTATCAGCAGTCAGTTTCTGCTTCCCTGTTTCTATCCCACCAAATCCAATGTTGACAAAGGATCTTTAATCTTGCTGTTTATCTACCAAAGTGACCATTAAAGCAAGTCCCCCCCACCCCCCAACTATTTCAAAGAAGGTCAGTAAGATTTCCTAAACGGTTAATCTATAATAACGTTTAAAGTGATGTCTTTCCTGTATAGTATATTCCTGACATCAAGGATCAATATCTGTTTAATGTATGACTTTTGCCATTATTATGCTGTATTCACACTGAAAACATCTACATTTCATGTGTACTTCAGACATTGTCCATCGCGTTAACAGCATCAGGTTTTCATGCGCATCACTTCAGACCTAAAAAGCACTTGGCAAGTGTTCTCACAATTAATTTGGGTGAGAGCAACAGATTATCTGCAGCCCACGGTTTCTGCGCCTGCAGGCACAGATTCATTTTACATATCCATATTTCTGTCTGACAGCGGGAGTGACCGTGTGCCATGACAGCACAGGTAAGAGTGCCGTGGGAACGTCCCAGTGGAGGAATCTCTGACCCCGCAGGGCACAGAAAAGAGAAACTGCAGGGGAGGCGGTGAGGATAGAAGAGACAATGAGGGAACTGCACGGACATGCAAAGAACAGCCCACACTCACAACTGGCATCATGCGCCGAGTGTGAGAACTGTCAAAACATTCTGCCACCGCAAGTATTTACCCTTCACGGTTTACTTAGTTCTTAGTGCACACCCTCACGTCTTCATTTATTATATTATTATTCAGTGTCTGCTAACAGCTCGTGGGCATGACAGCAACATGCTGTCTTTAGATGGCAACATGTGATGCCTTGACCCCTGAGTAGGATCTGCCAAAATGTACCTATTCATCCTCCTTACAACCCCAAGTCTCTGCACTTCAAAGCCTTTGATGGTTCTTGTGTTACTTTCAGTTCTTTCAGAGCAGCTCCTAAGTTATCTATTAGCTATATATAAATATATCCAGATTGAATGGAATTTTGACCTTTTGTTGTCATTGGATTGTTGGATGGTCGCATTCAACACTATGGTAAGAAATGTTTGATCAGATTTTCGCGTTTGAGTTACAGTTGTGAGACATGATACTGCAATCCTATCGACGTTGTGCAACATGTGCTGCAGCTGGCAGTTACAATAAATCCAGTTTATGCAAATATACCCCTTTTCTAAGCCGTATTGCGCAATTTTGAAATGTAAGCGATGGAAAAACATTTTGAAACTGAATTTATCAGGGTATATACTGTATTGTGTATGAGTGCTCTGCTACTTCCCAACCCTACACACTGAGAGCCCAGACCACTACTCTTCCCCACACTGAGTCCCTAACCCTGATTTCTCTGTTCTGCAGAATAGGAACCCTGATTCATGTTCCACACACCCCTGATTCATGTTCCACAGACTCTTTCATGTTCCCAAACTGAGTCCAGATTTCATTTTTGAGACCCTCCACAGACTGGGAACCCTGATTTCTCTGTTCTGCAGAATAGGAACCCTGATTCATGTTCCACACACTGAGACCCTGATTCATGTTCCACAGACTGAGACCCTGATTCATGTTCCACAGACTGAGACCTGATTCATGTTCCACAGACCCTGATCTGATTCATGTTCCACAGACTGAGACCTGATTCATGTTCCACAGACTGAGACCCTGATTCATGTTCCACAGACTGAGACCCTGATTCATGTTCCACAGACTGAGACCTGATTCATGTTCCACAGACTGAGACCCTGATTCATGTTCCACAGACTGAGACCCTGATTCATGTTCCACAGACTGAGACCTGATTCATGTTCCACAGACTGAGACCTGATTCATGTTCCACAGACTGAGACCCTGATTCATGTTCCACAGACTGAGACCCTGATTCATGTTCCAGACTGAGACCCTGATTCATGTTCCACAGACTGAGACCCTGATTCATGTTCCACAGACTGAGACCTGATTCATGTTCCACAGACTGAGACCTGATTCATGTTCCACAGACTGAGACCCTGATTCATGTTCCACAGACTGAGACCCTGATTCATGTTCCACAGACTGAGACCTGATTCATGTTCCACAGACTGAGATTCATGTTCTGAGACCTTCATGTTCCACAGACTGAGACGCTGATTCATGTTCCACAGACTGAGACCCTGATTCATGTTCCACAGACTGAGACCTGACTCATGTTCCACAGACTGAGATGCTGATTCATGTTCCACAGACTGAGACCTGACCTGAGTTCCACCCTGAGACCACAGACTGATTCATGTTCCACACACTGAGACCCTGATTCATGTTCCACAGACACTGAGACCTGATTCATGAGACCTTTCATGTTCCACAGACTGAGACCTGATTCATGTTCCACAGACTGAGACCCTGATTCATGTTCCACAGACTGAGACCTGATTCATGTTCCACAGACTGAGACCCATGATGAGACCTGACTCATCATGTTCCACAGACTGAGACCTGATTCATGTTCCACAGACTGAGATGCCACACATGTTCCACAGACTGAGACCTGATTCATGTTCCACAGACTGAGACCTGATTCATGTTCCACAGACTGAGACCTGATTCATGTTCCACAGACTGAGATGCTGATCATTCTTCTACTCCAAACATTGAAAGCCCAGAGCTCCTGAACTCCAGAACTCCAGAACTGTTCCACATAAAGTTAAGTCAATTCTCTAAATACTGCACACTCTAAGAGCCCAGGTTTGCTTTTGTTTTTATATGTAGTGCCATCTTCCATTTATACACATTCATACACATTGTGTGTGTGTGTGTGTGTGTGTGTGAATGCACAAGTGCACATATCTGTGTATAACCCAGTTGTTGGGTAATTATTATATAAATGTTTTATTTATTCATATTTTCCATATGGCATCTGCAAAGACAGGTTGTGTGAAAAGTGTGTCATTGGTGGGTAAGATGCACAGTAATAACATTGCCGAAATTAAGATGTGATTTTGAATATAGGCCCTACTTCTTGAATTACCTGTTTCATCAGTGTTTCTGACAAGCAAACATGGTGGGCATATGCTCTTTTCAAAGGATGTATTTTCAAGTGTGTGATCAAGCATTTGGATGAATACTCATCAATCATGAATTTGCATGTCATGATTTTTTTACTATGTATCCTGCTTCAACTGGGAAAGATGTAATCTGTGTTGCAGGGTGCTGCAAATAACCTAAACAGCTTAGCTGCCACCAAATCAAGGGCTTCAAAGCATTTTAATTTAACAGTGTGTGTGCTGAAATGTTGTCTGAAAAGTATGCTTTTGTGTTTTAAATAAAAACATTAATTTCTGGAGTTTAGATTTAGATTCCATTTGCCCTCATTTCATCGGTTCTTTTTGTTTGCTGGACTCATTACATTACATTACAGACACTCTTATCCAGAGCGACTTAGTTTACATTTCTTTACAATCCATTTATACAGCTGGATATTAACTGAAGCAATTCAGGTTAAGTACCTTGCTCAAGGGTACAACGGCAGTGTCCCACCTGGGGATTGAACCTGCAACCATAACATTACAAGCCCAGTTCCTTAACCATTATACCACACTGCCGCCTAACTTGGAAAGTAGTCCTGAAAAGTATAGACTGTAAACACCCACTTAAATAGTAAGCCTGCATGGGTTATCAAAAAACTGGTTTGAATACGGCCTAAAAAAACTGGTCCAAGAATGAGATGAATAAACGGACAGGGCTGCCTTTCATTCCGTCTCTCTATCTTTCTCACAAGTTCGTTTGAAGAATTATTTTTTCCCCACGACACTGGCATTTCACACTGTGGTAAAGAAATGTCTATCAATGGGATTTAAATAAAGACTCAAAGGTGATGCCGAGTGGGATCAAAAACAGGTCTAAAATGTGTTAACACCTACTGCTAATATTGTTAATGTTGTTAGAGATCTGACATCTGAGCAGTCTGTGAACAGTGATGGTTTTGTTTGCTGACTTTAAATGCATGTTTGTTTGTTTAAAGCTTAGGGACATGAGAAAATGGCCTGCAAGTGATTCACAGAGCTGGAGATATGAATAGTGTAAAAGAGACGGGGCTGTGATGACATGGAAAGCCCCTCAAAATATGTATTGTGGAGAAATATTGATATTTTTGTAAAGCCACAGCTAATTTTGGTGGAGGAGGGCAGCTAAACTTTATCTGTTGTGAAATATTAGTAAATTATGTGTCATTTGTTTAGTGAAGTTCATATTAAACTAGATTCAGCAGATCAGTCAGATATGCCATATTGATTAACTGCAACAAGAGAGCCTTCACAGTGATAGAGATGAGTTGTTAGCACCAATCATTGTTGTTCTTACACCATGACTTGCTGTTAAATAAGGAGGCAGTGTGGGGGCCCTTGCTGTACCCTTCATTCAGCAGGAAACAGACCCCCGCCACCCCCGAGGGGCAGTCCTCCTCGTGAAAAAGACAACACCATTCATCATGCCTGTCTCATTACCTGCAGTCCCAATGTGGGTTTGCTATCTTCAGCAACAGAGCAGGAAGTAAGAACAAAACCTGCATTTGATATCTGCAGGTCTTCACTGCTTACTAAGTTTTTACCATCGTCTCAGGGGAATTCCGCCAATGGAAACATTGACCCAAATGTTAATTCAAGTTTTTTGAACCATCGTCTCAGGGGAATTCCGCCAATAGAAACATTGACCCAAAAGTTAATTCAACTTGAAATTTTAACCAAGGCATATTTGGTTTTGCCAAACATATTTGTAACAGTTGCATTTACTCTAAGTCAAAGTTATGTAGTGTAATGTGGACTAGTTATACAGGACTATTTATACCACAAAATTAATGTGGGAAATACAATTAATTTCTGGGCACAGGACCAGCTGTGCCCTGCGATGGATTGGCGACCTGTCCAGGGTGTATTCCTGCCTCTCGCCCCAATACATGCTGGGATAGGCTCCAGCCCCCCCCCACGACCCTGACCAGGAATAAGCGGCTGAAGATGAGATGAGATGAGATGAGGACCAGCTGTTTTGGTTTAACTCCTCAAAAAACCCTCTCTGAATCCTGCTGTTATTTCAAACTACCGACCTGTCTCTCTCCTCCCATTCCTTTCCAAAACGTTAGAGTGGGCTGTCTACAACCAACTGTCTGCTCATCTCTTACAGAACAACCTGCTTGATCCCAACCAATCTGGGTTCAGAGCAGGCCACTCCACAGAGACTGCTCTCCTTGCTGTCACTGAGGCTCTTCATGGGGCTAAGTCCCAATCCCTTAGCTCCGCCCTCCTCCTCCTCGACCTGTCGGCGGCATTCGACACCGTGGACCACCGGATCCTGCTCTCATCTCTTGTCGAGATGGGAATCTCTGGATCTGCGTTGACATGGTTCGAGTCCTACCTGGCTGACTGGTCCTACCAAGTGGCCTGGAGAGGATCCCTCTCCTCTCCCCACACCCTCTCTACCGGAGTCCCGCAGGGCTCGGTGCTAGGCCCCGTCCTATTTTCTCTGTACACCAAGTCACTTGGCTCTGTTATTTCTGCTCATGGTTTTTCCTATCACTGTTATGCTGATGACACTCAACTGTTTCTCTCCTTCTCTCCATCTGATACCCAAGTCCCGGCACGGATCTCTGCATGCCTGGCTGACATCTCCGCATGGATGTCCACCCACCACCTGAAGCTGAACCTGGGGAAGACAGAGCTGCTCTTCCTCCCAGCGAAGGGCTCCCCGATGATTGATGCGTCAATCACCGTGGAAGGCTCCATAGTTTCTCCGTCCCAGTCTGCCAGGAGTCTTGGGGTAACCCTGGACAACCAGCTGTGCTTCTCGAGCCATATTGCAGCGATCACTCGGACCTGCCGTTTCTCCCTCCACAACATCCGGAGGATCCGACCGTTCCTCACCCAAGAGGCCACTCAACTCCTGGTCCAGGCCCTGGTGATCTCACGTCTGGACTACTGCAATTCCTTGCTGGCAGGCCTTCCGGCCTGCGCCATCAAGCCACTGCAACTAGTCCAGAACGCTGCCGCTCATCTGGTGTTCAACCAGCCGAAGTTCACCCACGTCACCCCTCTACTCTCCTCTCTGCACTGGCTCCCCATTGCAGCACGCATCAGATTCAAGTCACTGGTGCTTGCTTTTCAAGCAGCCAGAGGTACTGCTCCCCCATACCTCCAGTCACTCATCACTCCCTACACACTTCCCAGATCCCTCCGCTCCGCCTCCTCTGGTAAACTGACTGTCCCTGGCAGCCGCTCCTCGCGGTCTCGCCTCTTCCTGTCCTGATCCCTCGCTGGTGGAACGACCTTCCGCAATCGGTCAGGACCGCGGAATCACTTGCGATCTTCCGCAAGAGACTTAAAACCCACCTCTTCAGACTCCACTAGCACTGGACTCTGTCCATCTAGCTAAATTGTCTTCACCACTGTTTACTTGTTCAACACTATACTCCTCCAAAAAATAAAAAGAATAAAAATAAAATTCACTAACCTTTTCCTTCCCGGTGTTACAGGTATGGTACGCAGATGCCTGCAATGATGTCTATTGCTATATTCCTGCACTGATCTCGTGCGCTAGCTATGATTGTTCCTACCATGTATTAATGCACATCTTGTAAGTGCTCTGGATAACTCCCTTCTTTCATTGTGCCTCGGATTTAAATGTAAAGCCCCATCGGACTGGAACCACTTGCCCAACTAGTTCTTCACTGTATATTTTTAGAACATTAAAATCAAGACAACTTGTTCTTGTTTTTGATTTTTGGGGATTGTATGATTGTATGACTGTTGTTTTTTGTGTTTGTGTTTGTGTTTTGTATTTCTGTTGATCTGTTGTATTTTTCTCTTGTTTTAGTTGATTTTGTTTAGTTGATGTACCTATGTTTCATTAAAAGGGGTTTATCCCTTTAATAATAAAGTAATATATAAGTCTGCTAAATGCTTAAAATGTAAATGTAAAATGTAACAGATTTTTTCAAATTAAAATGTAATGTCCATAGCTAAATCACTTGTGGTTATTAAAACAATTGTAATAAGTTGTTGTACTTGTTACAGATGAGGTGTAAGAGAATGAAACCATCCAAAAGTAAGTAAGAGCTTTTCTATTTAACAAAGAGATCACAAAAGCCTTCTTTCCAAAAGTAATTGTTTTTAGACAACAGCTTGAAAAGGCAAACAGAAGGTAATGGGCTCAGCTTCTTCAAAGAACAAAGGACTTATTTGAATAGTGAATGGCTCATTCCATTTGTTGACACTTGTCACCTGGGTTGGGGGTGAGGTGTTAGACTCTGTTAACGGCCAAATTTGTCAGAAGGAGAAATTCCTCAGGTAGCTGTAGCTGCAGCATCTGACTTTCCAGCAATGTTCCTCTATAAATGTAAAACTTTTATCAAAGGATGTGAATATCATGACTGTTGAAGGCAAGGCAGATTGGGAACATTACGTTGCAGGGTCCAAATCTAGAAAGCTCAAACTCTCCAACAAGGGCAGAGACCTATCCAGGATTGGACCCCAGAACATTGTGTCACATAGTGAACCCTATGGTAACAAGTTAAGTTCTGTAGCCACTATGCCACCACATCGTCTCTGCATCCATCTCATTCCCAAAGAGAACATTCCAGAACTGTCCAGACTCAGTGTTTAGGGGGGGCAGGATCAGGTCTGTGTCGGGAAAGGCCACAATGTTCCCAAACTCTTTTCCTGGGGTTTATTTCTGGTCCCCCTGCCTGTGGCTGCACCCTCGACCTCCATCGTTGTGGGGTAGATATTGAGGAGAGGACATATAAAAACTGGACAAGGTCAGATCCTCCGGGGAGTGTTTCAGATTCTCAGTCAAAGAGTCACAAACCCTGCAAGATCGTAAAAATAGAATGTCCTACTTTGGAAGAAAATGGAAAACACTTTCCAGATGTGCACATTAATTTTTCAAGAATAAGGAGGCACCATGGAAGCTACAATATTGACACAAATTAACAGCAGCTTTGTGCAAATCGCATTATGTGCAGACACACAACATACCTCTCAAAATACACTTTGTATGTTACCTGCTTCATCCTGGCACAAGCACAGCTGCTCCTCCTTGACCTCTGTAATTCATCACAGTATTTTAGTGTCAACAGTAAAAATAAATATGAAAATACCCAACGGGGGAATATGCAAATTACACAAAGCGCTCTTTGTTATGTGAAAAGCAAAGTAAACAATCAGAAGACCCCGGTAATCCCGGACTTACACTGAAGCAGAGGAAGATGGATGATTGGGGTAGTCACCGTGATGAAGTCATGAGGCCACAAGGATGTGGGTGACGATGAGAATCCATGGGGAGGCTCTGGCACACCCCAGTGTCATAGACCATATCTGCAGCCAACATGTTGCTCTTTGCAGAAAATAAAAGCACAGAGTGCTCGCCGCTCCCTGCTGGGGGCCTTCGGCTACCCCGACACCTGTGCTCCACGGGGCATACACTACAATGGTCTTCCTCCTCACGTGTCCCGCCAGGTGCCCCCACTCCGTGCACAGCGCTTCAACACCTGCTGTGTCCATGCTATATTCAGAATATTTACACGCTCGTACGTTTTAGTGGCAGAAATAACCCTTTCCTTTGTGGCTGGAGCTGTTTGCGCCACAGGATGATCTGTGCTCTGTGGCAGTGTGGTCAAGCAGATATGCATTTACAAACCCACCTTCCTCTGACCCTGGCTGACCTCCAAATGATGTACATTAGGACAATGCAATGATCTCACCATAGGAGCTGCAAGTGTATACATACAACCATACAAGAATGTAAACATATAATAATCAAGAAACTACAGTTGTTTCTTGTTTGTAACAACCAAGACAAGCAGCCCAGTTCACATGTTTGTAGAATGTAGCTGCAGTGCTGATGCATAGTTATAAAAACACTTAATAGGCCAGCCTTTTGCAGTTTAGTCCCAGTGAGATGTGTTCATGCAGCCTGCTGTAGGATTTAGTGACTAAAGAACCTACACAATTCTAAAAACAAAAGGAGGAAACTGCTCTGGGACTGGCTCGAACTCACTTCCTGTCTGTGGCCTCACAGCTCAACTCATGCCTTATCAAGTGACCTTGTTCTCTCATAGTTAGTGGTTTTGAGTAGTGGCAGATTGTGGGCCCACATTGTGTTACGAAGGACTGACAGGTATTGCACAATACATAGCTGTAGTTGACATTACAGTTACACATTGTTTTTGCCGCTGAACAGGTGTGTCTTTATGAACAAATCTGCACCCGATCTGCTGTGATCCAATAGATGGCTCGACGTATACTGAGCAAATATAAGTTTGACTGCAGCTCCGCACAGCTGTGCCGTTACCCAGTTCTGGTTTCTCTCTTCTCCTGCTCCTGCTCCCCACTATTGGACTGTTGGGGGAAATGTTGGGGGCAGCCCTGTCCCATCCTTTGTTCAAGGTATGGCCCCCAAAACACTATGTGTACTATGTCCTCCTACACATTATGTATCTTAGCTGTTTCACAGAGCACGGCACAGGCCGCGTTTAACATTTGCACTCACAATAAGACTGAGCTCGCGCATCTCTATTCTAGCGATGAACTCTCTGACCTCTGACCCCTTATCACAGCGGTCAGGGATTGGGTGACTCCTCCTCCTTCGTAGGTGCACTGTGGAGCCAACAGTCCTTTAGGCTGAGCCCGGTCACCATGGATACCAACAATGCAGGAGGATGTGGCATAAATCAGTGGCTGCCATTTCTCACAGTGCAGTTAGAGAAAATTAGGAAAAGTTCATCACAAGCAGAGGTTTGCAGTGTCAGAATGTGTTGGTTTCGCAGGCACCATGGGAACGGGCCTCGGGATCAGGGGTGGGTTGATGATACACTCCTCTCTCCGGTGCCTTTGGTCCTCGCCTGTGGACACATCTTCGTCCCCTAAGAGATGGGGCTCCGTCAGCAGAATTCACCTTCCTGACTGATGGCACCACAGACAGCTTTGACTCTTCTCTGCTTTGTTCCTCTTAGTGGAGTCCAGGGTCAAAGGTCAATACAAACAAAATAATGGAAAAAATGTCAGCAGGAGATGGCTCTGGCGTGAGACGTGAGACGGCCCACAAACTAATTAACCTGTAATATATTTTTAAGCAATACAGAATTTTAACATTTATAATGTTTTACATTAGATCAAATGGGATATACAATCTCAGCCAAGCAGAGTTTTCTGATGTGGTTGTTTTCAATATGATTTACTATTTGCCTCTTGTCCCTTAACTTGAATTTTTGTTGTAATATAAACTTTTAGTTCATAAGAAAAGTTTATTTCTTACGAACTAAAAGGAAGGCCTTGTGCTCAGTCAATGAACTGGACTAGGCTGTGCTTAAGGTGCAAGGAACCATTAATCGATTGAAAGAGTCAACAGAAAAATACTCTGGGGCACAAATATAAATATAGTCTTCTTATGAACTTAATTTTGTGCACCTGAGCACTTTTTGGTTTATGCACTTTTTATTTATTTATTCAATCAATATAAACATTTATATACATTTTGCCAAAAAAAAAATCTAATGAAGGCTTATATACTCACCAAAAATATTTATTTTTACTTGACTTAACTTTAATTAAGTTTTCATATACTTTCATTTTAAACCATGATTTAGAGAGAGAGCATACCCATAACAAGGGTTCAGAAATCAATATCTTTATTTTTTTAAAGGGAAGTGCTTTTCACATAGTTTTTCTATACTTACATTTACTCAGAAATACTTGATGGTACTTTTATGTAGACTCAACGGGGTTAAATCTGCATTGGTGGAGCATAAGTGTCCTTTAAAACAACAAGCTAAAGCAAATTTCCCTCCTACATTTTAATATCCAAAGATTGGTTTGTTTTAATTTAGCAGCAGCCTGGAGACTTGAATCAGGCCATTTCTCTCCCAAATCATTCTCTTTTGACTCTTTCATTGCTTGTCCCTTGTTGCTTTTTCTCTCTATGTGTCTTCAGCTGCTTTGTTTCTAAAGTTGTTTTGTTGTTCATTTTTTGTTGTTTTCTCTTATAGAACATAATGCTGGTTTTTTGGGGGGTTTTTTGCCTCAGTTTTAAATTACACACACCAAAGGTTATGCGTCCATAAGGAAAGAATTAGGAGGGAAAGTCCATATGGCTGAAAGGCATGCAAATGCTTCCACTTTGTCTGTTGCACATTTTGGTGTAAATGTCTGGTTTGCAAAGGATGCTGCGGAGATCTTGTGAAATGGAAGATAGTCATTTGGGTGGAGTTGAGCACAGCACTCACGGATGGTATTTTACTTATTAAATCTAGAGTGTTTATGAATGTGTTTGTTTTGTTTCTTACAAGGAGCACGTTTAACACAGTGAATAAACAGAGGCAAAATGTGGAATCTATCTGAGTGTTGTCACAGTGAGGGTAAATCTAAGCTGGCGTTTTGCCTTCTCGCACGTGGTTCTTGATAGTTCGAGCTCACTTGTGTTGTTGGGTAACCTGGAGGTGTGGAAAAGGAAGTTGAAAAGGCACAAGAGCCCAGCTGAAACAAACCTCTGTGTGTCTGAAGCACGTGTAATTAGGAGAGGTGACATCTGGGCCTGGTATTAAAGTCAATACTCATTATCGAGACTGCCGGCAAATGCAGAATACCTTGATCCTCAGAGGACCCACTCTGAGTGGGGTAAGGACAGAGTGGGGGATGGGGTGGCGGGTTTGTTCGCAGAGGCTACAGGGGGTTGCTTTGGCGGGAAGTTCGGAAAGAGGCGTGTAATCGCCTGACACTCCCAGGGCCCTTTGAAGTGGCTGGGGTGTGTGTGAGCACAATTTGTGAGGGGTGAGGGTGGGGGACTGCTGTGAGGCGTTCTCTTGATGGGACAGGAACACTTCAGGGACACAGGGTGTGAAGAATCAATGCCCCGGGGTGTGTTTGGAGAGTGGCACCCAAAGTGTGGTAACAGAGGAAGAGGAAACCAGGTGGGTGTGTGTGAGTGTGTATGTGTTTGTGTGTGCATGCATGCCTGTGTGTGTGTGCTGTGTGAGTGTCTGTGTGTGTGTGTGTGTGTGGGGGGGCGGGGCTGTCAGATTTAAATGAATATTGAGAAGAGAGGTGAGGAGAGATAAGATTGTTGACAGTATTGTGTAGCTGATGGTGGGAGGGTGAATGGGAGTGCTGTTGTTGCTGTGACAGACATCTCCACTAGAGCAGCTTTCCTTCATAATTGCCTGAACCAACTACACTCCAGACCCACACTCAAATATTCCTGCGGTGACTGAGCTACACCTTAACCATTGCTGAAATCTGTTTACATGAGAAGAACAACACAAGGGACAATGTTTAAATCAGCCAACAGGTCCATAAAATGTCCATAAAAATATATCATAGCTTCTTAAAATGTAAAAAAAATAATCCTTATGCATCTTGTTCAAAGTTAAAAAAAATACATTCCAACTTTGCAAAACTGACAGAATACTCTCACTGTAGATATCAATTATGTGGACCTTTGAGAAAAAGTGCAAAACAATGCATGGGGTGGAACATGGATATACTTCTACCACAAAGAGAAAGCCTTGTGGATGGATTACCCCAATATAAAGGCCCTTAATAGCCTTAATGAATGTTTAGACCTGTCCTTTTTCTATAATTGTGGGAACATTATTGTAGACATAATTGAGCGTTCTCTTGTGTTGTTTGGGGGACATTGCTTCCTAGGGGAGAAGCCACATCATTAGTGTATGAGTGTGCAATGTGAGTTTGCATGGGCTCAAGGACATGGACATGTAGAAATTATTAATTGTACTGTATGTTATTGTGTTATATTAATTCTTTTTCTTCTTCTGGTAATTTAATTGTTATTTTGTATTGCTTTGCTCTCTGTATATTGGAGGTGCTCTTATATAAAATGTAAAGCACCATTGACACTCTCAAGGACCGTTGCTTGAAAAGGTCAAAACACATATGAAGAATAATATACGCCATTTAGCAGGCGCTTTTATCCAAAGCGACTTACAGTAGTGAATGCATACATTTTCAGTATATGTGGCCCCAGTGGGGATTGAACCCACAACCTAAGCGTTGCCAACGCTGTGCTTTACCAACTGAGCCACAGAGAACCAACTGAGCCACAGAGAAGAGAAAAGGAAAGAAGAAAGATAAATAAGATAAGCAAGAAAATAATACATTCCTGAGTTTTACTAACATCTACTAACATCGAAAACCACATCACCAACACAAAAACAGCATGACAGCAATGCAGAAGTATATTGGGTCTTGTTAGTTTTGTTTCATTGGTTAATAAATTATTGATCTACAGTGAAAGTCTTGGACGTCTGGATTAATTTGCCCTTTTGATCATATAGGATATTTGTTTGGAAAATCAAGAGGAAAAAAGCATTGTTACATGCTTGCTGCAGTGTTGTTTCTGTTGTTTTTTCATTCTTTTCAGAAATGTTCTACTATGAATCATTGTGTGACAACCAGATTGTACATGGTAAATAAAGACTGATTCATAATTATTGATATTGTTTTATTCTCACATATATATTCATCTCATCTCATCTCATTGTCTAAGCCGCTTATTCCTGGTCAGGGTCGCGGGGGGGCTGGAGCCTATCCCAGCATGCATAGGGGCGAGAGGCAGGAGTAAACCCTGGACAGGTCGCCAATCCATCGCAGGGCACACACACCATTCACTCACACACTCATACCTACGGGCAATTTAGACTCTCCAATTAGGCTAATGAGCATGTTTTTGGACTGTGGGAGGAAACCGGAGTACCCGGAGGAAACCCACGCGGACACGGGGAGAACATGCAAACTCCACACAGAAAGGCCCCCGGCCTGGATTTGAAACCGAGACCTTCTTGCTGTGAGGCGACACACATATATATTATGTTGTACAATAAATGATCATGTATTAATACATACATTATTTTGAAAATGTAAAGGCCGCTTTCTTCTGTCTCCGATTTGCATCGGGCTCATCAGAGATCAGCAAAGAGTGTAAACAGGGGGAGGGCAGTCAGGGGGTGGTGGGGTTTAAAACCAGGGTGTTTGATCCAGTTGGCTCTTTTATCTGTGGACCCGAAACACGAGAGCTGACTGCTTTTAGCATTTAGGAAACAAGATCCGCAGCTTACAGCATGGTTGTGTTTCGGTTTACCCCATTACCAGCTCCATTGCACTTCCTGCACTAAATAACTCAGAGCGGGCCTGGATTCCTGGGTATTAATAGAAAGGTTTCTGACAGCACTTCCGGATTTCTCTGATTGTTTTCCATGTGAATATCAGACTGTCCACTCCACACGCAGCACAGGAAACGCCTCTTCCCAAGACTGGGTCACTTTATTTGTCTTTGCAATTGCTAACAACACATGAGCATTCTGGGATCCTCAACTAAGTGGGAAGATTCCCAGATATATCACAGCTTGCTCAATGAGTAACCTTGGTCCAGATTCAGCCTGAGCACATTGTGCTTTGTCCGTAACTTGGACTGACACACTTAAGCAAGTGTAACATATATCTGGTTTCTTACGCAGTATGTTTGTTGATTTCAGCCATTCCAGAAAGTGTTACATTAGAAACAAAGAAAGGAGCAGTAAATAAATACAAAGCCGTTGTGAGTGATCACCTTCATCCTGTGGTGAAGCATTAGGATGGGAGGGGTCTCTTCCAGGTTGACAATGCCCCCATCCACAGGACATGAGTGGTCACTGAATGGTTTGATGAGCATGAAACTGAGACCCAATTGAACAATTCTGGGAGATCCTGGAGCTGCGCCTGAGACAGGGTTTTCCACCACCATCAACAAAACACCAAACGATGGAATTTCTTGTAGAAGAATGGTGTTGCATCCCTCCAATAGAGTTTCAGACACTTGTAGAATCTATAGCAAGGAGCATTGAAGCTGTTCTGGCAGGTCGTGGCGGCTCAATGTCCTATTAAGACACTTTATGTTGGCATTTTCTTTATTTTGGCAGTTACCTGTATATTACCACACGTTGAATGCCATTACCCTATAGTGGTTGCAGATTTGAATGTTCATTGGTGTGTTACCATTTTTTCTATTCAATATCTATTTAATCTGAAGTGACTAGGCCAAATGGGTCAATGTGATTGCAAGATGTTGAATTAAGGTGTCATCCCCTTGAGATGCATTGAAAGGGGGCTTTTTTAATAATCAAAACACCAAGACAAGGCTGCCCAGGTTTCAAAAGCAATGACAATGGCAAAACCACAAATCCCATTAAATCATTTTCACAGATAGATGGATAAAGAGATGGGGAGCCATTGATTCCTCTATACGGTTGTAGACAAGTCCACGCATGCCTCCGAGCCACATCTGTCTTCGGCTTCCCTCCTTTGTGGCCCCACTTTTATTAGCATTTGTAAAGGCGGAGAGGGAAGGTTTGTTTTCTCCCCTCTGACTGAGTAATCGCATAGCCATTTGTCTCCCGTTAGGGGCATGCCTGTGCTGGGTCTCAGATACTGTACACTTAATCTCTGGGACAATGGACAGAAAACTGCAGATAAAGATCGCGCTGCGCACCTCGAAAGTAGTGGACAGGAGCGGCCAAGGGTCTGGGCTCGCAACGAGCAAAGCACACGGAATCAGAAGCGGGAATAAAAGCGTTGCTGCGCTCCTGACACAAGTGCCTGGCTTAAAACTCCCTTTACACGGATGTCAGGAGGCCCAAATAATGGACCGTTTAATCTTCCCTTCTTTCACTTACAGTTTACATTGATGTCAGAAAGACACCCCCCTTCGCCACCTCTCCCTCCACACACAATGAATCCCAGCAATATACAACATCTTGCTGGAGTTGCAAAGATCACCAGGAGCAGAGTGGAGGTGTTGCTCTGGAGGTGCTTACTTTAATTATTAATAGTTATTGTAATAATGAATCATTATTATTACATCCAATCAACAGATATTGTTGCTGTGCTGATGCTTGTTGCTGGACATGCATTAAGAGTTGCACCATTAACAGCAACATCCTCCTTGTTAGGTTGCCTACAGTTTTTTGATTGGGAAATAAAATCCAGGGAAAGTGTTTGCTTGAATATTATGTTTCAGTATTCATAAAAACACACCTTATGAGGCCCATTTACTTGACATCTCAACAGGTACATTCTAATCAGTCAATTTCTCTGGCTCTATATTGCTGACTTAAAAAAAAAAAGTAAGCTACCGATTGTTTTTCTTCCAGTGAACAGACCTAGATACCTTTTAAAAAACTCCATTACATTTACATTTACCTTTGACATTTTAAGCATTTAGCATTAGCCATTACTTCCTAATTTGCCTCTCCTTGCTTAAGACTGTATAACGGGTGTGTTGCGTTACCCTGTTATCTTTTCAACAGCTTTGGTAAATTAATCTGGACAGGACACATTTCCCCACCTCTGTGTGAAGTGAGGGCCTGGGGAATAGTCCCCTCTGTCATTCTGGGGAGGGATCACAAGATTAAACCCTACCTTGATAGGCACTGGGGGGAGGGCTGGGGTGCGACAGAAGGTCGAGGAGTAGATAAGGAATCTCATTATCGTGGGTAGCGTCTCTCCATAGCTTCATAGCTTCATTACAAGATCATTGTTCACAAGTGATCTGGGTCCCCAACCCCCATAGCACAGTCAGACACCCCACCCCTGACGCACAGTGCCACTGTGGAGGATAGACAGCTGGTGGAGTTCCCCCCACCAGCAATGGATGGGGACAAGTGTCGCCTCACAGCAGATGGACAGCTGGGGCTGGTCCGGCCTTCCTATTAGCTAGGAGTCGATCGGCCGAAGCCGATCCTGACAGCTCATTGGCCAGGGGTATCGCATCAACCTATAGACACTGTGCCTGACCTTTGAGAAAAGGACCCTGAAAACAAAGAGGGTCTTCCATCACAGTCCATTGCCAGTGGAATTAGTGTAGTTTATTTAGAAGATTAATTAAGATGTATCCACACTTATAAACAACACCATATATCTACAATGAACCATATTTGTCCTCTCTGACAAAAATCTATCAGAATCTATATATTTCATCATATTACTTTGTTTTCCCATTAGGCTAAATGTGGAAATAAGTGTGTTAGAAGTCATTTTAATCCTCATGCTTCCTTCTGTGATTCAGCATTATTAACACAAAGGATTATCTCATCCTCTATATTTATCACATCTCAGTGCTATTCCTGAATTGTGTTTTATGTTATTAGCATTCATTGTTATTCACCGTATTTGCAAAAACCAAAGAGCACATAGAAAATTGATTCCCAATACTCAAGGCAAACAAAGAGGTCTGTTAAATTCAATCAGGAGGGATAATGTACGTTACGATTGTTAATAAGATTGTATGAATGCAGTATTCGTGACTGAGACTACATTCACGTGAGTGAATTTGTGAATGGTGTCTGTGACTGAATTAAGAGCGGACCAGCTCGCCTTGCAGCGTTCAGGACTAAATGTTCTAGCTCAATCATTATTAGGAGACCTGAGTCATTTCTTTAAACAAATAAAATGAAGTTACAGGATCCCTCTGCATAACAGTGTTGGATCTAATTTTCTATATCCAGTTCCAAACACATCTAAATCTAATTACAGATGCTCAAAAGAGAATCCAACCATAGTGGTTAATGTATTTGATGACGCAAGCTATACTTTGTCCTCACAATATAACATCCCGATACACCAGCAAGCTGTTTCCTGTAGAATCAAAACAACAAAAAAGGGTCAAGAGTGCCATGGTAAAGGAAATACTCATTGGCAACAAAAGGCGAGAATCAACGCAAAAAAAAACCCCAAAACAAATTATATACACAACAGAAATAAAAAATACGAGCCAGAACACAAGGGTTTATTTGATCCACCGTCTAATTGACCAAAATAACAGAAACAATCAGAAATCAGAGGTGCTGATATGCAAGACTCCATAACTCAAATATTTGGGCAGTATGTCAACACCAGCAATTCCACAGAAAGAAAGTGCAGTCAGCTCCGAGTCTGACAGGTGTCCTTGCAGTAGCTCTTACAATCTTCTAAAGATGTGTTCTCTATTTTACATGTGCAACATTCACCTCAACATTCAAGACGGTGATGATTGTTCACTGGCTTGAAACATTCAAACTTCCCGCTTTGCTACCACTGGCACAAAAGGCCTCTACATATCAGATCTACTATAAGTGACAGTCAAAAACTATATATCAGTCGAAAAATCTGCCCGGTGTGCCATGCCTGTTGGTTGTGAACAGACATTATCAGCTTTGTGAACAGACATTATCAGCTTTGTGAACAATGTAGCCACCACCACATGTGGAAGTTTGTCCACCATTGGTGAAGGCCTTTTCACCCCCGATTCTATAAAAGAGTTGGAGGATCATTTGAGCTTCCAGATTAAATACAATGGTGACTGCAGAAAAGGTACAAGCCACACATTAAGAAAAAACTAATGTGATCTATTCTACAAAAACAATGCAAGTATATTTTCAGGGCTTATACGTAAGGGCTAAAATGAGAACACAAACGGATTGTTAGTCTCATATTTTAAATTATATTATCCTTTTCTAAATGAAAACATATTACCCCTGGGTGTAGTGATGTGTCCCATGGTCCAGAATCGAATCCTGGGGTACATAATTGGTCTCATATTTGCCCGGGGATGGATTCAGTGGGGAGGGTGTTTCCCATGCACCTTCCCAAACTGATGGGGAATGGTGCAGCAATATGATGGGCATAGACTCAAGATTGGACATTCCAAACTGAGAGAAAGGAAAAATGGGGAATACAATGTTAATATTTTAAATTATGTCTTTAAACTAAATCCACAAGGCACCAGCACTACTATCTCCATGTGTTGCTGGACGAAGTTAGACCAGACTTTTTTTCCTGTGAGGATGAAAGCAAAAAATGCTGCCCCATTTCTTCTCAGAGAATTTATTTTGGATTCAGGACCTGTCCAAGACTGTCGGTCAAGAGTACACTGGCTCCTCTTGTACTGGAAGGAATTTTAATTAGTCACCAAGTATTACTGGTTAGTATAGGGCTGTCACCTTCATGTATAGAGGTTTTAAGATCCAGAAGGACATTTTACAGATGCTAAAATGTCCAACACCACAGTAACATGCATACAGAGTCGCGACAAAACAATGACCCAATCAAAATAAAACACCTGGTACTCAAGAGCGGCTTACTCTACCTTCCTGTTTGTGCCCCACTTTTACTCTGAAACAAATTGACAAATCTTGTTGAGTTGAAATCAAATACACAGATTGGCTGGAAATATGTTGAAATATCCTTAAATCATTTGTCACAAGCTTGTTACTAATGATATGTTGTTTCCATGCCAGAGCGCCCCTGGCCTTTCTCCAGAAAGAACAGCCACTAGTACAGGGTGTGGGTCACAGTTTGGATTTTATCGGACCCTGTAGGAAGAGGGGGCAGCTCTGTGGCTCCTCTGGGAAACCCGGTGACCCAGCAGTGCCTTCCTTTCAGTCTTGGGAACAGACTTTTAGGATGGCCCCACAGTGTCCCACTACGACCGAATAACTGGGACTGACCCCAGATACTGACCAAATGCAAGAGGGCTAAAATAGCACCAAGTGTCCCCTGTATGTGTGTGTGTGTGTGTGTGTGTGTGTGTGTGTGTGTGTGTGTGTGTGTGTGTGTGTGTGTGTGTGTGTGTGTGATTGTGGGGCACACGTTTCCTCTCTTCCCTGAACAATTGGCACAAAGCTGTGCGATCCAGGAGTCCAGTGCTTCAGTGCTTCCTTGCAGGAGCCCCTCACACCGGGCTCCATTGTGCTTCACCCTCACACTGAGGCAGATCGCTCCATCTCGGGGGTTCGGTTGAGCCACAATGAGCAGCAGCAGCAGCACAATGGAGCTCAGGAAGGACATGGCTCCGTTCTGCCCCGGGTATAGCTTTATGGGCCATTAGGGGACAATGACCCAGACATGCACAAACACTCCACCACACTCATATATATATATATATATATATATGCACAAATATACGCACACATACACACACACATGCACAGGAGCATGTACACACACACACACACACTCTCTCTCTGGAACACACACACAGACACACACACACACACACTTCCACTACACTGTCATTGTGTGCCTCCCCAACGGATTCACACCGTTGTGTCTCAACATGGGGTTGGTGGGAAAACTGTCACCTTGGCTCCTCGCACCAGGAAATGGTCCCCAATTCACAGCAGTGTGGCAGAGAACACAGCTGTGAGGAGTACAACATTGTGGCAGATTACCTGACAACAATGAAAGATATTAAGCAAAGACAAGTTTTGACAAAACATACAGTCAAGGAGCACAGTCTGGCAGCAGAGATAGGCCCACATGGAATAAGCAGGGAGAACAGAGCAGTCTGCAAGGGGTTGAGACGTGACTGCACTTTACCACACAATGTGAGAAATACAGGGAAGCAAGACAAAATGAGCTCCTCAAAACAATACAAATAAATCTGAAATGCACAGTCCTATTGGATGATGAATAATTGCTCAGCATCCTTAGAGAGGACCTGGGCTGTACATGAGTTACACATGTGGTCGCATGAAGAAACCCACGTCTGAAATAAACTTGCACTTCAAGTAAATTACTGTGCTTTTCCTTTTGTATATTTATTTCTAATTTAATATTTTATTTGACATTTTTTCTACAACTGTAAATTGATATACTTACTCTTTATCTTCCTGTGTTTTTTTATATTATATTGTGGTTTTCTGTACTGTACTAAAAACTACTAACTTTTCTTTCCCTGTGCTACAGGGACGGTGTGAAGCTGCCAACAACGATGTCTATTGCAGTGTTACTACACTGATCTCTTGCACTAACCATGTTTAATCTTATTGTAGTGTATAAATAGACATTTTGTAAGTTGCTTTGGATAAGAACGTCTGCTAAATTCCGTAAATGTAAAATGTACCATATACACAGGTAATGGGGAGGGAGGGCACTGAAACAGGAATCCCAGCTGAGTGGGAGGTCTTTGGAAAGGGGAGGGCCGAGCCTATCCACTGGTACCAGTCGTGGCAACCTCCAACAGACACTCATGGTGCTGCAATCAAGTGTTGCTTCTATTTTGGCAGTTACCTATATATATATATATATATTTGTGTGTGTGTGTGTGTGTGTGTGTGTGTGTGTGTGTGTGTGTGTGTGTGTGTGTGTGTGTGTGTGTGTTTTGCCAATGTAAATGTGTTTTTCTCATGTAAATAGATTGAAAGTTTTTAAATTAATTTAAAATTAATTATTTTTAAAGATTTTATTGAAAGATACTGAGTTCAGTTTAAATCAGGTTTACTGATGTGGTAGATATCTGCATCAAAGTAGGAAAATAAATATAAGACATGAAAGAATGCAAATATATAACGGTAACCCTAATGTTACACAACCACAATGATAACCAATACTTCACATGCCTGAGCACTAACAAGGGGAAAATGCACTGCAGGCCCAAATGAAAACTGATTATCTATAATAATCGCAAATACAGTCAAGATTGGATCCACATCTCAGAGACAAAAAAGCAGTGTCCCTCATTTAAGGACTTCTCCCACGAAGACCCATTGTCCTTCAGGTGTGATTGTGATTCAGGTGATTGCACAATGCTGAGCAAGGACCCTGCTACAGTCTCCCATCTCCTCTCTCTCGCACGCACAGGGGCAGAGAGTGGCCTGTCCTGGGAACACGTTTTCCCTGCTGAGAAGCTGCCGATTCCACTGTTCCTGTTCCTGAGGCACGAGGTGCGAGTCAGATTTCACCCACCTCACACCTGCCGGCCCACCCCACCTCAACGGACGCCTCTCTCTCAGCATTACCACAAAGAAAAGAGCCGGGAGGTTAGCTGATCACTCCGCCTGATAACTCGCACTCCGCACGACTGGATTGGTTAATCAGCCGCAAAAGTTCTGCCAGAGCCTGGGAAAAAAAGGCCCAGAGCTGCGCAGCGCCTTTCTGTGTTTATGGCGTCATGTTTCCAGAAGCGCGCAGGGTTTCGGTGGTGGCCTTCATGGAGCGCTCCTGTCTTCCAGTGCTTAGATGTGCCTCAGTTTGTGGCAGAGCTCCCTTTAAATGGCTTTATGATGCCTGTGATCGATATGCCACCAGAGCATTTTGGACATGAGATGCACTTGAATGTCTTGGAAGTCAAAGACAATAAAATAATAAAATAATAATGCAAAAAAAAAACACATATTAAAGGCATCTGAGATATAGATACAAATAAAAGTTACTGAATGCACAATACATTTGTGTAGCAATTAGATCATTTCGGTCGCAGATTGTGCCATGTGTAGACTGTGTGTACCCCTGGCTTAACTGTAATGTCTCTCTCTCAGGAGTGGGTCAAGGCGCTTTGATCCGGAATGTTCCATGCCTTTCGAAGGGGCATGCTCTGAGGCACAGTGCCCACCACAGAATTCAGTCTTGTGGAGTTGTATAACGGAGAGGGCCTCTCAGCCTAAGCCAGCAGAATTTGTTCCCACCAAAACATCGTACATCATGGCTCTTGACTCTTATCCCTTTTCCACTGGCGGAACCATACTGCGCCCAGCCCAGCCTGGCTCATACAGCTCACACCACAGTATACAGTATTCCAGTGCAGAACCTGGGCTTTTGCACATAGCAATAATATGAATATGGGTGGTATACCATATATCATCACGGACAAGGACAATAATGTTCTCAAGTCTTAATTTGCTGTCAAATACATAACAAATTACTAGTGTTGGCTGTATTATTAAGCCTTATATATAGTGTTGCAATATACAAATGTGCAGTGACTAATGCTTTCTATGATAAATGTAAAGGTTGCACAACTGAATATAGCTATAGCTGCTATGCAACTGTATTGCTAGAGAGGACAAGAAAAAGTGTTTGACAAGAACAAACATCTACAGCTTTGAAAAACAGTGGTACCAGGTTATAATTTACTCTTGGGTCTGAAGATTCACTACTCCAATCAAAAACATTGAAACCTTTTTATCTTTTTTAAAATTTGATGAATACCATTTCAGATTGCTACCGCAATGAATGTATGTTTGAGAAAGCGTCAGTGAGCCATGACCGGATTAGCAAAAAAATAAAACAGTAATAAAAGATCGGAGAGACTAAAAGTAGGGTTGTCATTTTACATTTTGGAAGAGGCAGGTGTGCTTGTCCCACCCACTTCCTGTTATAACCGATGTACCATGTGTGAGTTGACATGTATTGTAGGTGTCAACAGTTATGTACAGTTATGTACAGTTGGGTACTGTTATAAGTGTCAACACAATTTTGCATAACTTCAGTATTGATCATTTGAATTTAAATGCATATTTTAGGTAGCCTGCCACAATCAGCCTAAAACATCAACATGTACTTATACCTAAGAACACCATATAATTGCATTATACAGTTATGCAAATTATTGTAGTTGTATACAGTTTTGTGCAGATTTTTCACAAAAAACTTTTGTATGGGTAACTTTTCAAAACTACAAGATAAAAAAAAAGTTTTTCTAAAAACCAATTTATCCAGATTTTTTGTAGTCCTATTTAGTAGTGTGAATCGCTCAAGTTTTGTGTAGCAGTCAACCTCCACACTGCCAAAGAGGAGTAAAAATGGTAAACTATACAGAGCTTTGGGGTAGCTGGAGCTGTGAGGCGATTGGTGTTGTGCTCTGAGGTCAGTCAGGAGACCATAGAGGCGCTCCAGGTATCAGCCTGAGTGAAATGGACAGGCCGTGCAGGCACCCACTTCTCCATGCCCCAGCATTGGCAGTGCCTCATTGGCTCACTGATGGAAGCCAAGAGCAGACGGCTGCGACCGCTGGCCCGGTCATTCATAGCCAGCGAGCCGGCCGTAATGCCCCGCCGACCAGGCTGGAGCAGCGGCGCGGTTGGGGGTCTGTGCTCCCCTCTGAGGTCCGCGGGCGCTGCCACGTCTCGATCACACGTCCCTCAGGCCCGCGCGCGCACCGCCGCATGCTAATGTTCCAGCCAGCGGGCCCTCAAAGCGGACTGACGCCGCGCACTGCCCCTGCCAACCAAACACAGCCAGGGTGAGGCCTATTCATCGAGTCCGGCAGACGAGGCCCATGGGGAACAAAGGCCTTTTTGTCCCTGCCGATCTGGGGCTCACTGTGACCCCCTTATTTTTTTGGGGTGTAGTGTGCCTCTTGAGCAACCGGTTCCTGCCTGACCAATGCCATTAAATTCAGCTCTTCACCCATTGTGGCTAGGCAGTTTCAGTGGAGAATAAACCCTTGTCTGATTTGTGTCTTTTAATTAAACGAGCGGCTCTGGGAGGCTGTGAGAGGGGGAGTGAGAGAGAGAGGCCGACTGCAGCCACCAGCCCTCATTAGGGACTGGAGCTCTGCCAACGCACAACATAGCCAGGAACTCAAGGAGGACTGATTCAAGTCTTTATCTAAGGCCGTATTCATTCTTTCATTCTCTTCTCTTTCTCTCTCTCTCTCTCTCTCTCTCTCTCTCTCTTTCTTTCTCTCTCTCTTTCCAGTTATCAAAGCGACATTTGTCAGGCAGAGGACAGGTCATGCCCTTGAGGTGGCTCTCTGGAGGTTTTGTGCAGAGTACATACCCCGAGAAAGTCATTTCAGGTCTGCAACACGTGCAAAACGACCAATGCCATTGACGGTTATTTTCTGACTATGGGCCAGTGAGGTTACACAAACCAATCAGTGATGAGAGCTGTCGGGTATCTACATTTTTACCAATCAAAATTGCTCTCCAGAGCAACATCATTTTGACTGATCAATGAGTTGGGGCCCCCACATGCTATGATCACCTAGTTCATGAAGCCTGACTTCGTCCATTGCTATTTCATGTCAAATGCCTGGCTCTCCTTTATTAACATTACATCAGTTTGAACAGTTTGTTTGTCAGGCAGAGCTGAGCACTGCTCCTTGTCCCCATCCATCTCAGAGAGTGTGGCTGTCAGTAAGTGAGAGCAGCAGTGGAGAGTGAAGATGTTGTTCAGCCTCCGTGGGTTGGTGGACAAGATTAGAGTCACTGAGGAGGAGGGGAATGCAAACAAAAAAAGAGCCGAGTTGGTGGACACAAAGAAAAAAATATGACTTCAGTCAGCGCCGTCGTTCAGCTGCTCCCTCTCTCCTCTAGGAACTCATCCATAATTCATCACATCAGCGATGGCGGCAGGCAGGCCAGGATCCACACGGAGGTCGACTCAGAGACACCTGTCAGCCGCATGTCCAGGCTTGCACTCCCAGGCAGAGAGATTAGGGGACACATGTCAGGAGTGTGGAGGGGCAGGGGGGTTCTCTCTCTCTCTCTCTCTCTCTCTCTCTCTCTCTCTCTCTCTCTCTCTTTCAATCAACTAATTTTCATTTTAAATTTGAAGGTACTTCTTTTTTCCCCATGACATTAGGCAATGTCATCAAAGCAAAGGTGACGAAAAGACAACAGACGAGAAATAATTATGTAACTAAACGCCGGGGAAGAAAGAAAGCCCATAATAGTAATATCAAAGTAAAAAGGTCTCTCCCACTGTCATCTTCCTTTCCAGAGCTGTGTTCTAGAAGTCATGGAATATTTTCTTAGTGTCCAAACCCCATGGCAGTGATGCCCAGAAATTTCCCATGGCTTCCCAGACAGTATTGTATACATTTTGCCACAACTCTCACAAATTAAATGTTGTTTCACCTCAGAAACTACAGCATAAGAGGTCAGGGCATTTGCCCCAGCTGCTCTTTTGCAGGCATCTGCTTGGCCAGCCGTAGCCACCACTGGGGGAGGGGGGGTCCTGACAGAGGCGCTATCTGTGCTGGGCTCCATGCTGCGCCTGACTCACACTCGTGGGAGCTGAGGATTACACAAATTAATCTTCTCAAGTATGCCTGGGTCAGTGATCTTGGAGGGACATGTCCCAACAATCAGTCGCATCACAAGGGCCACACGGCCCAGACATGGGGGAACAGGTACAGCCTACGGCCACAGTCAGCTACACATGCACACAGAAATGCACACAGCAGAGTCGCATAGCCAACCCACAGATCCTCAGGACAAACACAGCTACAGGACACCCTGCCAACACCGTCACACCCTATTCACAACTATAACACATAGACAGGTAAAACTCCAACACAGATGCACCCCAAGCACATATCATTGTCTTGCGTTTGCTATGCTTCTTTTAAGTCTTTTTATCTTATAGGTCGTGTATTTTGTCTCAAATTGATTTAAAAAAAATGTTTTACATTTGTTCCATTCTACAATTCGGACACCTTTAGAAATAAACCCAGTATTTGATTTCCTCTGTTAAAGCTCATTATACAAAATTAAAAACTTGAGTGAATCAACAGCATTCAATAGCTAGTCTTCTCCCAAGGTGGATTTACAACTGAATACTAAGGTAAACTTAGTCTAGGCTAGGAAGTCATCTGCACTCATTTTCAGGAAAGGACTGAAATGCTTCCATTGCAAAAAATCTACAAACACTAAGATTTGCTTATACAGTTACTATAGGCTACTCTTTATTTTATATTTAAAATAACAAATGGTACATTGTGTTAGTTTTAACAATATAAAGAATGAATTGCATTACAGTTTCTTTCTATTGCTTACGCACATTTCTTAAAAGCCATTTCTAAACCAATGTCACTAATTTAATCATCTACACAGAACAAAACAATGTCATTATAACTAAATCACATCAACAAACAGCATCAATTAAAATGTTCCACCAAAAAAAACACATGATGCACTGTCAAAAATGGCCCATTGGCCTAACTGAACTCATGTCTAACTGAACTCAAACTAGAACGCTTTCATTGTATATTACAGTGTGTATTGTTAAAGTGTATTGCTCTTATCATCCCTGTAGGCCATTTACTGTATGTTCAGCCATAAATATCCATCCATGTAACAGCAAATGTAGACTCATTCTCCGTGCACCTACACATACAAAAACTGATGTGGCAAATCGGTTTGACTTTGCTCTGGTATTACAGTACAGTATGTAATTGTAAGTGTCATGAATTGTGGGTTTGAACGGGTCATACACTTGATGGAGTATTGATGGAATATTTGATGGAGTATTAGGAAGGGGAAATAGATAGTACAGAGCATCCTGTTGTGTCTCTTTCAATATTGTTACCTCTTCCTTTAAGGTTACAGGAGACTACTACTGTAACCTTCACTGCCATACAGTAACAGCCATATTCCATTGGCTACCGTCAAGTTTCCACACAACCCATTTCCCATTGCTATTTCTTACATAGTGTATTTTTAACGATGTCAAGATGATCAATTAAGTATTGCATCATTTTCACACAGATAAAGCAATTGTCAATAATGAGAGGTATGGGTTCCTACAGCAAAATAAAAAAGAATGAGATATTAAGCTGAAAGGGCCGTCTCAGATAAAATGTAGAAGAGGTAAATAAATGCCAGGGGCACATTTCAGCCAGCTCTGTTGTCTAATTCTCTAATAGGCTATGGTAAACTTAAGGAATTACATTCTGCAAGCAGCTATCATTTTACTTGCTATACTTGATTTTGTATAATTAACTGATCACATCTATAAGTTAACGTAATACGTATTATTGTACCAAATGGCATTCCTCCTTAACGGCATTATATGATTTCACTCTGTGATTCGACATCTTTACCTTGGGTTGTAACCTTAAACATGATTCTGAGGATGGAAAAGGAAACTAGTCCACAAATCTCTAGGGCAGAGAGCCTATAGCTTTTAACAAATGAAACCAAACACATTTTTCACACCTCATTTCACACCTCAAGTGATACATCAGAAGGCCAAAGGCTAGCAATCAACTGCCAAAAGTGAAAGGGCCTTTACTCCTAAATGCTACTACAAGGACTTTGACTAAAAATAAAAATAATTTACCACATAACACCTATTCTAGCTCCCTTTTATTGGCCCCCACTCTCAATACTGAGTCGACTTCAAATGTCCACTCTTAACCTATAAACCATTTAATGGCCTAGCTCCGACACTGAGGGAGCACTTGATGTGCAATCTAATCCAGCTCACCACTACAGTCTTATGCAGCTGGAAAACCTGTCACTGTATGTCTTCCCGATATTTCAAAAGCTAAAACAGCCATGCGCACGTCTGAGTGCAAACGGAGTGCATTTAAATGCATCGCCCAAAAATATATGGAATGGATGATCTCATCGTGTGCAGGGCTCACAGCCCTTCTGAATATTTAAGACCATACTAAAACACATATCTGGTCTTATGATTTAAATTCCTCCTCCCCATAGTAAGCATATTTTATTCATAGTTATAGTTTAGTAACCAGTGAGGTGTTGAAGTTGGTGTAGACTGACGTGATACTGTAAAGCTATCACATCCCTATGATCCACAGGTCCTCCACTTCTGGATGGCTCTAAGACCCCGCATTCAGAATTACTCCACATCTATGCAATTATTAGATAATTGTATAATAAACTAGAAAGGAAAGTTGACTTTAGTCAAACTTTAGTTGGCTTGCCTCTGGCAAATTTTAAAAGCTTAGAAATGGCAGTATGAAGAGAGTTTTATGTTTTTTTATAATATGTTTAATATTACAATACTTAATAGCCTCGCAGTAGTAGCATGTTATAAATTACATCACCAACTTGGATGGAGGGATGACAAGACAGATGGATGGATAGATAGAGAGAGGATGTAGTAGGTTGTAGTAGGTTATACTTCCTCCAGCCTTGGAACAGGAGCACAGCAGAATGCTATTAAGCTAGTGTATGTTGCGGGAGATTTCCGTGACACAGTATCAGTAAAAAAACATATTTGTGTTCATTGTACTGTACCTCCCATCCCATCACACACAGTAGTATTTTTTTGGGAGGTGGGGGAGAGCCTCAGCTCACTATCAGACAGCTAAACCAGAGCAATGCAAGCCAAAAATCTTAGAGAACAAAATGTCCACAAGAGCCTCAAAGTAGCTTCACACCAGGGTAGCAAGTTCAGCTGTATTATATAAGCCCTTAATGTAGTGGGACTTGGACCAGGCTGCGTCACAGGTTCCCAGAGATGTGGCCTTGTGTCCCTGAGCTCCACGGGGCAACAGCTGTGGAGTAGACTGGAGATCCAGCTGTTCACCCAGGTTTCCAGATGTTGCACAGGTGTACGGAGCTGCACACTGAGCTGATGTGTAAAGGGAATATCATACCATGTCCTGTGCAAAGCATGGCTACAGGCAGAGACGTCATGGAACAACCATTGAGTAAGATCCCCCATCCCATAAATAGTAGGTTATGCAAGAAGAGCTTGGGAATTATTCATTTTGGACATTCTGAATATGAAACATACAAAGACAAATTTCCAGACATGGTGTGTTGTGTATAGTGCTTCATTGGGCTTCTTTGCTTGTCATTTGAATCAATGCGGCATTGTGATATACAGGGAACTGGGCATTGGGTCACAATAACAGCTTCAATGCCTCTTGGCATAAATGATAGAAGTGTCTGGAGGTGTATTGAAGGGATGCAACACCATTCTTCCACAAGAAATTCCATAATTTGAGGTTGTTGGTGGTGGTGGTGGAAAATGCTGTCTCAGTTGCACTCCAGAATCTCCCATAAGTGGTGGATTGGGTTGAGATCTGGTGACTGAGATGGCCATGCCATATGGTTTGCATATTTTTCATGGTCATCAAACCATGCAGTGATCACTTGTGCCCTGTGGATGGATTGTTTGTGCATTGTTATCCTGGAAGAGACCACTCCCATTAGAAATGCTTCACCATAGGATGAAGCCGATCAGTCAGAATGGCTTTGTATTTATTGGCGTTTATCTTGCCCTCTAAGGGGATGAGTAGACCTAAACCATGCCAGGAAAATGCACCCAGCAGCATAACAGAGCCAACAGAACCCTTCATTTACTCGTGTTTCCTTTATTTTTGTACCTGTAGGTACATCTATGACAGCAGGAGGCTCCTGAGTCCTGGACAGGTGCTGGTCATGCTTGGGTTTATTCTGTAGGGGAGATACTGCATGTGTGGAGCCAGAGAAGAGATGAAGTGTGTGGGAATGGGAGAGGAAGTGGACTATGCTCATGAGTCAGGCCCTGGGAAACTGCCCCAGACGGCGCACAAGAGGCCTGGAATGATTTGTGCAGAGAAAGAGAGAGAGAGACTGGAGCTGTTACTGTCTGTGTGTAGCAGACGTATGTTCTGAGGTCATTTAAACACATAACAGATATTTATCTTGTTTTCCTTTATGTCAAATGCTGCATGGAGGACAGAAGGACAAGCATATTCGGCTACAGTCGGGCATTTCCTGTAATCGACTCATTACCAAAGAGTTCTGTTAAAACACACATAAAATCAAATGCATGCCAACTAGAGCTGTGCATTTTCAGAGCTTTTCAGAGGAGTTTTGTCATTTGTAACTGGATTGAGATCTGCTACGTGTCTCTATAGCCACTCTAGTTGAACACATACAGTAACAAGGCAATAAAGTCTGATTATAAGCAGTGATTAATTAAATAGAGATCCGCCATAATGGATTTGGTGAATTTGGTGGAATCTAAAAATAATCACAGCAATATCCACCAAGTGCAGAATACACAAAGTTGTTTGGCACAAATTGCAAGTTTTTGCAACACCAAATTAATTGGGGGCTGGCTTAACCAAATGACAATGCTTATGTGTAATGGTAAAATGTTATGCAATGATTTATTTCACTGTTACCCTTGCTTTTTACGAACAAAATTGTATGACTGCTATATCTTTACTTTATTGAGGTGTACTGCTGCTAATATTTTTAAGGATGTAAAAAGGTGCACAATTTACTAAAATATTGAGCAATATTTTATAACTATAGCAATAATTGTGATGATTCACACACCACAATGGGATGATTTTAGATTATTGCTCAACAGGTGGCTTCATGAGGAATCTGTGTCTGCATCTATAAAACACAGTCACCAAAAACACAGTGCCCTAATGATAACAAGCACGCTTTCACTCATACAATACGTACACAAGCAGCTGGGGGCTGAGAGAGCAGACTTTTCTGGGGGCAGAGGAAGTGTGTTTGGGGACAGGCCTGATAGCACACGATCAGAGGAAACCTGGACTGTGTCATAAAAAAGGGAGGTTTAGGCGTACCCATTTTCGCCCCTGCGGCACTTTTGTAAGAGATAGGCACATGTGCTACCGCTATAGGGTGACATCATCAAATTATCACATGATAAAATTACTATGAAGTCACTTGAAGTTTCCTCTCTCAAGGACAAAGTTATAGTGCTTGAATACACAGACATTCAACTTTTCTATGATCGAAGTTTGCTACTAAAAGATGCTGGACTGTTTCTGAAGCTCAAGGCTGATGATGCAGGACAATGACACTGTGCATCAATCACAAAGTGTGTACACATGAGGCTGTTTGTATGTTGATGATCTCTGATTACCAGAAAAGCATTTTTTTCATTGTTCAAGTTATTTCTGAATGGACACATTGTTCTCTTGTTGATAAGCCGTAATTAACTTGAGTCTCTGCCACCGAGCCTTGAATCTACGGAAAGATGAATGTTTTCCATCAATTGAGCCTGGCCCTTGCATGGAGGAAATCCAGGCTGATGTCATCGTAAACACCCTTAAAAAAATTAAGAAAACAGAGGTCACAAACACTGGAAGAAGAAAGCCTGTATTTTGCATATATTCTCGGAAAATCTTTGAGTCATTCAAGTGACGCAATCAGAAGCGTTCAATTTGGAGCTCTGTAACGTCAAGCAACAAAGACCTGATGTGACTTTAAAGGCTTCTACATGCTTCTACGCAACTTATGCGACTTCTTCGCGGTTCGCGCAATGCAACAATGTCGCAAGCACACCGCAATATATACACTACTGGTCAAAAGTTTTAGAACACCCCCATTTTCCAGTTTTCACAGAAATTTAAGCAGTTCAAGTCCAGTGAATAACCTGAAATGGTACAAAGGTAATCGGTAAACTGCCAGAGGTTAAAAGAAAAGGTTTAGGTGACCAAAATAATGTAAATTTTTTGGCAGTGAGTAGTTTCCTACACCATCTAAAGGCACTTGGAAACTGGAGGAAACTCTGATAGGAAGAGGTCTGGCAGACACACAGCCACAACAAAATCAGAAGACAAGTTTCTGAGAGCCAACAGCTTGCGTGATAGGCGGCTCACAAGACAACAGCTTCAAGCACAGCTTAACACTTGTCGAAGTAAGGAAGTCTCAGTTTCAACTGTGAAGAGAAGAGTTCAAGCTGCAGGTTTTACAGGTTGAGTGGCAGTAAGAAAGCCATTGCTAAGATGGCAAAATAAGAAAAAGAGGCATGCCTGGGCCATGAAGCACCTAGTGGACTACTGAAGACTGGAAGAAGATCTTATGGACCAAGAAATCTTGAAATTTTGAAAGGTTTTTGTAGGCGGTCGAGTAGGCGAAAGGATGGTTCCTCAGTGTGTGACACCAACTGTCAAACATGGAGGAGGAAGCGTGATGGTCTGGGGATCTTTTGCTGGATCCAGAGTTGGCAACTTGCACAGAGTGACTGTTATCCCATGTTAACCCATTACCTGTTCCCTGAAAATGCCTTTTTTATAACTCAGAAATGTACATTATTTTTAAGTTTTTGGCAACCTAAACTTTTTTTTAACCTCTGGCAGTTTACCGCTTACCTTTGTACCATTTCAGGTTATTCACTGGACTTGCTTAAATTTCAGTAAAAACTGGAAAATGGGGGTGTTCTAAAACTTTTGACCGGTAGTGTACGTCTGCAAAGGCTATGCACAGCCTATGCAACATGGTGTCCTTACACTTCTGTACACTAGTAGGTGTCAATGTATTGAACAAGGTTGATCAAATTTTCATGAAAGCAGGGAAACTCCTTTCGTTGTTTCCACCTTTCCTGAAGCTGGTTCATTTTATACTGTGTTGAACAAATGATGCTAGCTATCTATATCATTAGCTACTAGCTCAATGAACTGTGACCTGTGACCTATGAACTATGACAGCTCCGCCTCCATTCGCTATCCAACCAATAAATGATGCGCAACATCTACATGAACGGTTGCGCTGCGGTTGCGAGTTAGATTTTTGTGCTTGGTACGCGACACCCTCTGAAACCCCCTCTGTGTAGGTCGCAAAGGTTGCGTTGATGTTGCAGAGCCCTGGTTGTGTTGCTGTCCTTCGAGCATGTAGAGGCCTTTACTGTACATGGACAAAGCATGAGCAGTGTTACTTTCTTATTTTTCTGATTTTATCAATTTTTTCTCCCAATTTGGTAACCAATTACACCCGTTATTCTCAAGTCAATCCCCCGCCCGTAGCCCTGTGACTAGTAGTAACGAGGGCAAAGCATTGTTTCCTCAAGGACGGCACCCGCCATGCTGAACACCGTAACCCGGTACTACAGAACCTCTCCTGTGCGCAGCGAACGCCCTGTCGGCTTCCCTCCCCCCTCCCTGGGGTGAACAGCCGGCACTCCTGGCCAGGGCCGACTTTGGCACGGCCGGTGGAATCAAACCCCGGTCACCGTGGCCAGGGTCGGATGTTGAAACCACTGGACCACGCGGGAGGCCCCGAGCAGTGTTCCTTTCTTGTGGAGTGATATTAGTGGCACCACAAATTGAATTGTATTGAATTTGTAAGGCTTGAATTGAATCATTTTATGCAAAAATGGAATCTGTATTTTGCAACATGAAGTTGAAACTAATGATTTGTAATTGAATTTAACGATTATTACATTAAACTTTTAAACATGCAATTAAATGCACTTGAAAAAAATCTGATTCAAGAAATATTCAAATTCATTTCACTCGAAAAACCATTTCAAGATGAGAAATACAAGGCACAAATACAATCCCAACACAAACCATGTTATGTGCAAGAACTTCTTCACTGCTTCAGTTCAATGAGCCCTCTGTGGAAACACACAGAGAGGGTGAGAGGAAGACCAGATTGCTCCAAATTAGTTCAACATTAAAAAGCAAAGAAAAATCCAGAGGGGAGAACCCACAGACATGCTATACATGTCAAACTCATTCCAGCTAGGTTTTGTTGCAGCACTACACCAGGTGATTTCACTAATTAGCTCACTTCTTCAACTAAGGAGGGAACCTAATTGAAATCACCTGGTGTAATGCATTGGTTGCAACAAAAACCTGCATACACTCGGCCCTCGATGGAATGAGTTTGACACCCCTGTGCTATAGTGACCGGCAGCATTGGAGACAGTGTTTGACTGTATTTACATGCTACTTTTAAAAAACATGGCAAGATGATACATTTTATTGCTCATTATATTACTTTCACCGCATCACCATCATAGTAATGGTAATGACCAAAATAAGCATATTTGCATTTGAATCCATACAAATACATGTACGTGCAAGAAATCTGTGCATTTGTGGATATAAGACACTTCTATTTCCAATACAGTGGATTATTTCAGTCAATTTATACAACATATTTCCCCACATTTGTATTGATTTAATGTAGTATATGGCTACATTGCAATTTAAGATAACATTTTTTTAGCCAGCTTACCAAATTACTGCTAATTGTCACTTGAAGAACAAGTTACTTACTGTTTGTAATGACAAATTAGCCCAGCTACAGCCATTTGGGGCACAAGACAAAGTGGTTATATTGCAGACTGTGTTGAATAAACAGCCTACAATATTGGCACAACCAAATAAATATATAGGTAATGGGTAAGAAATTCTGTCAAGAAAAGATAAGTACCCACTCACTGTGGAATTATTCCCAAAACAAAGTATAATGAAGCTATGTTTTAGTCAAATTAAGTTTGATAACATTCAAGGGGAATGACCACACCTCTGCTTCTCCTCTTAACCAATCACTGCCAGCATGCAATGGAATCACTGTCCTCTCTTACGTGTGTGTTGCAATTTCCACATTCCCATCTCCTTCCTCCTCCCTTTCTCCATCTTTCCATCATATTCAGGTTGATCAGGTTGGGGAATCGACCACCTGGAAGCTCGGTTGACCGGATGTTCTGGATTGTCTCGCATGTCAATGGCACAATCCAGCATATTGACTTGTTGTCCCACAACCCGCAACAATGGATATTGCCCCGAATTTTAATAAAATAATAATATAGCTCACATGCCCCCATCATCACCCTTGTGTGAATAAATGTTGTTTCATATTTCTCTTGCTTTGTAATTTATCTACTCCTTATTTTCCATCATGCAATGTCCTGCAAATGAATGCTGCTTGTCCTGCATTTAGACTGCAGAGCTTTGACCCAAGACTTCTTGCCAAATATGTTGCATCTGCCAACATCTCATCCACTTCCATCTTCAGAATTCCCGTTTTCCTCTAGCTCCTCATGATTACTACCTGTTCTTTACTAAAATGTACTTTGCCTTGGTGTGGTCCATTTTTCATGAATTAGTTTTTTGTCCAGCTTATTGCAGACTCCCTGAATTTCTGGAGCCACAAGCAACACCAGAAATCACCAGAATCACCACTGGAGTGTCTAACATAAAGGTAACGCATTTATTAAAGTATTAATGAAATACAACTTTAATAAAACAGCTTTAGTTTTATTTATTTTTTAAACTAAAGTTACTGTTTGTTTAATTACTGATAAATGTTCAATATACAGTATATACAGTAATAATTTACAGGACAAATGTTATAATTTAACCAATTTTGTTGGTTTAGCTGTCACCAACAATAAAAAAACATTATAAAACAATGTTTACACTGACTAAAAGTATCACTTTTTTGTAAGCCACAGTTTATAAACTGTGGATTGAGCCTAGGCCTAAGTCTATTTCAGGCCCTGGTCTGTCCAGCTATGCAGTGCTGTTGTTTTTGTGTAGAAGGGAACGGTGTGAATGTCAGATGTGGCGAGGGGAAGAGGAGTCACCATGTGCTCCGGATCATGTCCCTCCACTGAGCATGCTCAACATTTTCCCCTGCTTCTTCAGCAGCGTGGATCGGCCCTGCTGATGGATGGGCCTGTGATCCACGGCCCAAGCGACACCGTGGCTGCTCCCGCTTTTGTTTGTGAAACCCGAGTCGGCCGGAATATTTGCCATCGTTCAGCTCATTGATTTAATTTAGACTGTCGTGACCTACAACAGCCTCAGCTGTCTCTGGTATCGCTTTCACTTCAGTGGCACGCGGGTCAGGCAACTGCCGCGCTGACTTTGTCCCCCTCGCCCCTGAAGACCGTGGCACACCCGGGGGTGGGGCAACCAAACTCATAATTCATTCTTTCTGAATTCATTCACTCACTTTCTAAAAACATTAGCCGGAGTTAGTGGGCACTCGGCTGCGCTCCAGTCAGAGTAAAACACTATGAACGTCAGCATTGACAGGATAAGCTGATATCAATGACAACCATTTCAAAATGCTTACAAGACTAGATTAAAAAATAAATAAATAAAAAGATTTGTTAAGTTTTTATTTAATTTTGATCATTTTTGAGAAATCATGAGAGAAGATCTCTTTTTAGAGAACATAAACAAAGTAATGGATTTCAGTGGCTTTGGGGAGAGGGTAATATACATACCTTATCAGGGCCATTCAATGAGAAATTGGGGAACCTGAAAACTGAAGAATGATGTCAGAGGGTCTCACTCTGTCCAGCAGAATTCAGGCTGGGCCCCACAGGGGGATGCCTGCTCTGGGCATTGGGCCTAAATGTCAAAGTGGGCCCCGTAAATTCCTCCAAGGATATTCACCATCTCCCCTCGTCTCTGTCTTTCTCCTGAACTCCTTCCATTCATTCCTCTGCCACGCACCTCTGGCAGTAGCAGGCCCCCGGCAGGGCTCCAGCAGTATAAACACACCGGACATGCCTCAGACGATCGAGTGTCAGTCGGACAACGCATCAATGGGAGGGCTAGTGCGATCATGCTTCGCGTGGCTGGCGGGAGTTGGGTCACGGTCTCGTTTTGTTGGCGGAGGATATTGAGTGGAACAGAGTGTGTTACTTTAAGAAGGAGAGGTCTGACAGTTTGACGGGGGAGAAGAACACTTGGCCTGAGCAGAGCAAGGAGAGGCCAGAGCTCTCTGGGGTTTTTCTGAGCAGCGATTGGCGTGTCTGAGCCCACTGCCCTGCGGGTGCGCATGGCGGAGACAGCTGCCATGAGTGAAACGTTAACCCCGCTGCCTCAGTCCCCGCATGCCAGCGAGCGGCAGGAGTTAAACAGGTCAACCAGCTGACGGTGTGGAGAGAGGCAAGCTGACACCCGCAAAATGACCCATTAGTGTGTGTTTGGAATCTATGGGGTGAAAGGATGAGCATGTCAATGGCAACTCGATTCTCTGCGACACAAGCAGCTGAGAAACAAGATCCCTGTGAATACGGTGGGGCTTTTGCCACAGTTTAAACCCCCCTGTGGTGCGTTTGGTGTGCCCAGGTTGCAAACCTACAATAGATTGTGCCCATGGGTGTTGGTTAATTTTACTTAACAGCCAATGGAGCCATTAGTAGACACTGAAAATGGGAGTAGAGGGGCGTTCTCAGGCCACGCTGTCCTGAATGAACTTCAGAGAGGTGATGAAACAAGCTGGCACTTAAAAAGGGGGGATTGTGGGCAGCTGGGTTAGAACACTGTTGGACCATTGAATATGGTACATTCAGTAATTTGGTCCAATGAAATCCCTGCATTTGTGTCAGAATTTCTTCATTATCTGTGAACAACAGAACAGTATCTGGATGTGTGTGTGTGTGTATATGTATGTCTAATTGCTTACCACATGAGGACAATCATATCCATTGAACAATAGTGTGATACCACAGCACCCATCCTTGCTTCTCAAACATAATTTCTGATACAAGTTTGCGACAATAGATCAACATTGCAATAGAGACAAATAAACTTTCTCTTGAATACACACACAGTACAGTTTATTTCCAGAAACTCCAATGGCAGTTAATGGTTACACAATGGCTGTTTCGCCCTCATAGCACAAAATCAATTTCAATATTTTTAGATTATTGCAATTGAGGAAGATTTTAGGCCAAAGCTCTGTGATTTCAGCATGTTTCACCAAGTCTTGGAGCTACCCTCGTGGTGGGGCCACTGAGGCTTCTGCTATTCCCTTTCTGTCTTGAGAAAACCTGACCTCACAGGAGCACAGAGGCAATCACGCTGAGATTACAAAGTGCCCAGACACCAAACAATTATCGTTAATACCCATCCCGGACTATCAGGGGAAAGGAGCCATATGCCAACACTGGCTGTACAGTGAGTCTTGTGCAAGGCTCACATGACATCACATCTTTAAAAGGACCATCTCTTGGGGACAGTACAGGACTCCTCCAGATAATTGTGCGTAAAGCAGTGGGTGGTGGACGGAGAGAGAAACAGAGATAGAGAGAGAGAGACAGGCGGTGGCTGAAAAGGAGAGGGAGGGTGAGAGCAAGAGAGGGATGGAGGGGACATGGAGAGGGAGCGGAGAGTGGGAGGGAGCAGGCAAGGTCCCAGGCCAGAGGGGGAGGCAGGTTCCCATGCCCTGGGGGCCTCTAGGGAGAGGTAGTGGCAGATGTGACGTCTGGGCCCTGGCTCTGCCTTCTGCCTCCAAGGCTGACAGCCTGAGCTGACACGAGGGAGGGAAGATCCAATCTATCACCTCCAGTGGAACCAGGACCCCCCCCCCCCTCTACACACACACACACACACACACACACACGCCGCTCTCATGGTAACCACCCATCCTGCTGATCATCCTCCAGGGGGTCCCTTCGGCTCAGAGAGTTCTCAGGGTTAACCATCGCCATTCCCTGAGCTCAAAGTGAAATGAGGACTGCTCATGCAAAACATTCAGGTCCAGAGGGTATTCATAACACTGTGCGTCTTGTTGTTCAGTCCAGGATACATCTGTTTGCGAATATTGTTGCAAGAAGGAAAGTGCTTGTGGGAAAGACCAATGTAAACCTTGAATATGAATCTTTACAGGTAACTGATAAATATCGATGCACTTCAAGGATGTGAGACACATACATCAATCAATAAATATATCAAACTTTATTTGTATAGCGCATTTTGCAAAACATTTGTAACAATACGCTGTACAGCAGACCCCGGCCTGAACCCCCACAAAGGTAAGCCTAAGGCAACAGTGGCAAGGAAAAACTCCTTAGGTGGAACGAATAGGAAGAAACATTAGGAGGAACCAGACCCAAGAGAAGGAGCCCATCCTCCTCTGACCGATCCAGGGTCTGAGTTTGTAATGACCAACAGCAGTTACTGAGTCCATTGCACACACACACATACACAATCAAACACATACACACGCATACACACACACACATATGCGCACACAGCACAAAGAAGGACACCTAACAGCAAGGCTGTCAAGCTGATTCCTTGCTGAGAGCGTTCTGTAGGAAAACATCAATATGAAGGAGTGGGCAGGCCTCCCTCACGCAGTGCAATGTATGACTGAGCCCGTGGAAAACCTCTGGTCTCCTTGAGCAGATGATGGGAGCAGGCCAGATGGGACGCTGTGCTGAAGGGATTAGGACCGTTTCCCGCATCACACATCTGCAACAGCCATCATCACTTTGAGGGAGGCAGAGCCCATGAACATCCATCACAACAACAGCAGAACCATCTCCTCCACAGGGGAATAATGCAAGGATCCACATGGAAGTCCGCTCAGCTCTGTTTAAATAATGTATTGCAAAAAAAAAACCTAACTTCCCACGAATAATTCTATTTATAAAAGAATAAACCATTTAACATTTGGTAAGGACTACAAATTGAGAGAGCACTGCCTTGTCTGAATTTTATCTTTCGAAAAGTACAGCAGGAAATGACATCTGTAGCCTCTTCCTCTTATTGATCAAGCCAGTTTTGGAAGAGTAAGCCTAGTGTTCATTCATAAATCTAAAGATTATTTATGCAGTATTGCGAGGTAATATTCTTTCTTCAGAAGTAAAGGACACTTCACTCCAGATCTGTCACAGTACCATTACCATGACCTGTTCTAGTACTGGAATCATTCATTACCCTCTCTCCAAAGTATATTGTCCCAATACAGACAGGATGCCCCAGTTCTCTTTGTTCCAAAATCTCTTTGTAAGTTGGCTTGCTTGTACTTTTGGGATAATGATAGCACCACCACACTTATCAGCCTGATTACATAACCCTCATAAAAAGGCAAATATATGGTAAATCTAAAAATCTAAAATGTATAATATTGTACATGTATACATACAGTACACACACATACACACACACATACACTCTACCAGTCAAATGTTTTACAACACCCCCATTTTCCCCGTTTTTATTGAAATGTAAGCAATTCAAGTCCAGTGAATAACCTGAAATGGTACAAAGGTAAGCGGTAAACTGCCAGAGGTGAAAAAAACAAAAAACTTTAGGTTACCAAAAACTGAAAAATAATGTCAATTTCAGAGTTATGAAAAAAAAGGCCCTTTTCAGGGAACAAGTAACGGGTTAACGTGTTTAGGTTACCAAAAACGGAAAAATAATGTCAATTTCAGAGTTATAAAAGAAAGGCCCTTTTCAGGGAACAAGTATCGGGTTGACATGGGCAAGTAGCCAATTCTGGATCCAGCAAAAGAGCCCCAGACCATCACGCTTCCTCCTCCATGTTTGACAGTTGGTGTCACACACTGAGGAACCATCCTGAGGAACCACCAACCTACCCGACGGCGTACAAAAACCCTGTGTGATGAACCGAAGATTTCAAAATTTGATTCATCGGTCCATAAGACCTTCTTCCAGTCTTCAGTAGTCCACTGGCGGTGCTTCATGGCCCAGGCAAGCCTCTTTTTCTTATTTTGCCATCTTAGCAATGGCTTTCTTACTGCCACTCGACCTGTCAAACCTGCAGCTCGAAGTCTTCACAGTTGAAACTGAGACTTCCTTACTTCGACCAGTGTTAAGCTGTGCTTGAAGCTGTTGTCCTGTGAGCTGCCTATCAGGCAAGCTGTTGGCTTTCAGAAACTTGTCTTCTGATTTTGTTGTGGCTTTGTGTCTGCCAGACCTCTTCCTATCAGAGTTTCCTCCCGTTTCCAAGTGCCTTTTGATGGTGTAGGAAACTGCTTACTGCCAAAAAATTAACATTATTAAACCTCTGGCAGTTTACCGCTTAATAACCTTTGTACCATATCAGGTTATTCACTGGACTTGAACTGCTTAAATTTCAGTAAAAACTGGAAAATGGGGGTGTTCTAAAGCTTTTGACCGGTACTGTAGATACACACAAGATTGCATATATAAAAGTAGCAATAACTGATATATTTTTTAGCATATGCAGTACAAGATTTATCGTAAATGGCCAATGATTTATTTCTTTCATGTAGCCAGATAGGTCAACTGAGAACTGATTTGCAGTGACAACGTGGGCCATGCAACCAATCAGATGAGCATTGAATATGCCAGAAAACCTTTAGAAAACCAAAGATCTTGTTACATTAATTATATGGGGCCATATGCCGTACATAGACTGTAGTGAGTGACAATGAATGATCCCATGTGTCAAAATATGTCTGAGGAAACTATAATACATGACATTCGATGATATGCACAATATATATTGTTACTTTATATTGTTGCAACTCTGTCTGCTAGAATATATGCATATAATAATATAAATATGGCATAGGTGTCAAATATATTTTGGACATACTGTATATGACATATATTAAAATATATTCTGGCTAATTACATTTTTCAGCTATTTACTTATCAGTGTGAGGATTAGTGGCTCTAATTGTGTGCTTAATGGCAGGATAATATGTGCTAAACCTGTTTTTCGATCTATAATCTGGGATTTATGGGCAAATTGTACATATCTATATTATTACAAGGGAGGGCACACCCACACAGGACAAAACTTTGGAACCTTTCCAGTAGAGCCAGAGTGTGTGTTATTGGGGTTGAGAGTTTCTAAAGAATCACAAAAAAACAGGCTCTTCTCATTATAGCCATTCACCTCTCCCACCACAGCCCCCCAAGGGAAGGCAGAGCACTGCAGCAGCAGGGAAGTCAGCTCCACAGCAACTCCCTGCCTTTACAAAGGCGTCAATGCTTTTGAAGTAGGGAGGCAGGAGTGGAAGTGCTCCTGAGCGGTATATTTCCATACGTTTCCCAACAGACTATAATCTGATACTGCAGTCATCGGCCACCTTCCACACCCGCCTGAACCACAAAGCGGCGAGTGCGGTGAACAGCTGTGTCACGGCAGCGCAGGGAGACAAAGGCGACTCCACCACTGTCGCATGTTTTCAGTCTGCCCATTGTATCACATTGTTGCCCCTTCCCCGGCAGCAGAGACTAAAAAGTACCTTACGTTCCTATAGGACAGGTCATCTTACTATAGAATCAGGCCTGTGCATCCTGCCGTTTTCAACAGTGCTCCAGGGAGAAAAAAATGTAAGGGCGGAGTTGGATATCCTGCTTTTTTCCTCCATCTCAATGAATGTAAAGCAGCGTCCTCTTGTGTTTTACCCATAATACACCTCACAGCCAAAAAAGTGCTGATGGACTGTAAGAAGACTACAGCACTAGGCCCTGGTTTCAGTGCAATATCACCCTCCACTTAGTAATGCCAACACTGCCCCCTACTGGGTCAGGCATACCAGGCCTCCACAACATAGTCTTCACAGGAGCCTATGCTTCACTCCTGTGTTATTCTCTCAGTATCGTACAGGCAGTGTTCTTTGTTAATAAAACAATGTATCTGCGAATCACATATGTATGTTTTATAGCCTACTGTATGACACACGCCCTTTGTGTCAAAACAGCAACGCTGAAAGTCCTGTTTGTCTCTCCTTTGGTCAAGAAAAACACATTCTTTTGCCCTGTTTTATGTTTTTGTTTCAGTTCAGGACAAACACCTAATTTCCCACACGAATCTGTCACACAAAGAAATGCAGAACTTTTCCCAAGCTCACAAAGAAGCACACTTGATTCATAGCATTCTAGGGGAGGTAGAAGAATCATAATGAAGTAATCCCCTCCCCATGAAAACTCATGTTCTTCTCAGTGGCCCCTGGCAAAAGGAGCGCAGCCGGAGTGCACATTTCCCCCCACGTTCCTTTATTAAAATGGCTTATCTGCTTCTGTCCTGCCGGCTGTTGCAGCCCCCTGCCGACAGGCTAATAGTTTCATGTAACTGACCAGGATTTTCTGTCACTCGGAGGCCTCTTTGACTGTTTATTTTGGCTGTGAGTGGCTAACCTATTTTAATAATTTATTCTCCAGAAAGATTAGATTGCAATGATGAAAGAGATAAAGTCATGTTATTCTTGTGTCTACATCTACTGGCGAAGCACTTTTGTTGCCATATATCAAACATGTTTAATTAACAATAATAGTGATAATCACTGGCAAATGTAACAACTGAGCTGTCACATGAAGCCTATGACTGAAAATGAGCTGGAGGCCAGCTGTCTGAGGAGAGAGAACGCAGAGCGGAGAGTCAGGGCAGCTTTGAGCCTGAACACAGAACACACAGGACAGATAGGGGAGCATTGGTTTAAACAGATGGAAGGGTGACAGGAACCTTTTACCCGCCTGGCCTCACACACACACACACATACACACACACACCAGACATACACCAACACACACACACACCACAAACACAAGGACAAACATGATCACACACACACACACACACACACAGACATATACATCCACACACGCACACACCAGACAAAAACAAACACACACACACACACACACACACACACACACACACACACCAGTGCAAGAATCCTGGACTTCAAGATGCTGAATCTTAACCAAAGAGCACACAGAGAGAATGATTACGCATGTATTGTTTGTTTTCCCATTTTTCCCATATCTTTTCCAGAATGTTTTTCCTTGTGAAGGTGCCAGTTGTACGCCACATCCAGGACTCTGGCTTCGGGCTCAGCCTGCAGCTGTGAAAACAGCAAGAGTGGACGCGAACTGCTACGGGAGGGGTAGGAAGAGTCTTGTCCCTGACCCTTAACCCGTGGCCTTCAAGGGTTCGACGGGGTTTATCAGAACCACAGCCAGCAGCTCACTCCACCTGCAGCCTGCTAGCTTCCCAGGCCTCTCCACCCTCTCCCTGCCCCTGTGTGGAGCCGCCCCCCTTTCCAGGCACACTACTCTTTCCCTCCGGCTGGAGCAGTCTGAAGCGCTCCACTGATGCATTACGGCTTCTTGTTTTACATATTTTCAGAGAAATTCCAGATGCTTTTGACGCTTTTCAAAATGTGGAGTGAAAGTACTCAGTGGGAACAGGCTGCGGAAGAAGCTTTGGCCGTCCCCCACCCCAGACACTGTGACATGTCCAACCCCGGCCCTTCAAAGTGCTACAGGTTTTAATGGAAGCACTTGCTGCCCAGCAGATGCCCTGCCTCCCTCTGCCTCCCCCCGCCTGCTCCAAAAGGCACTAGCCTCCAGACGAAACCCGTCTCCGGAGCCTTTATTGAAGTATGCGGGAGCACTGACCTCGTAGCCACCAGATCAAGGGCTCGGGGTCACTGCAGGTCACCGGTGGTCCGTCAACGTGTCCGTCTTCTGAGTTCAATCAAAGAGCCATCATTAAAAAAAAGACCTGAAGCACATCCACGGCAGTAATTTTACTACCTGCTGTTTCTGCAGTGCCTTCAAAGGCTAAGGCTGGCCAGAAAAAAAAATCATAAAAAGTTGGAGAACATGGCCTTTTCTTGGTCTTATTGCAAAGTGCCAAAGCAGACGAAGGTCAAGGTCAGGGCAATCCTGAGGTGAGCGATTCCACTTATTGGGTATAGTGTCACTATCTCCTTCCTCCTTGCATGTGGTTGCAACATTCCCTTGCTTACCTCCGTCACCTTTATTTTGCCAAACCTCAAGGCTTTGCTTCGCCACACTGAGGTTTTATTTTGGTGTCTCGGCTCTGTGCGGGGCAAGGCTGAGGGGTCACGGCGGGGGATCGATCTGAGATGTGTCTCCTCGCAGGAGGGCCGTTTAATGCTGCCCTCGCCCTCGCCCTCTCTGTTTATACTGCTTCCTGAGAAGTTTGGCTCCGGGCGCATGGAATTCCACTAGCTGTTTCTTTCCCAAGGTCCCTGGCCACAGCAAACAAAGGAGGGTAATTCGTGATGAGCAGTGCTCGGTCCTGTGGCCATGTCAGGGAAAGTATGTCCTTGACCCTTTCACACAACTGAGCTGCCCCCGCATGTGAGCTTTGCTCGAGGCTGCTGCACCTGCATGCTACGTGGGCCTTTAGCAACCTGCGCTGATAACAGCTAGCCACAGAGTGTGCAGGGGCAACTCCCACGAAAGGTCATACTCTCACTTAATTTCCCGTTGTCTGTCACTTATCACTTCTGCCTCCCTTGTATCTCATCATGCCCCTCCACCCTGCCGTTCCCCCTTTCCTCAATGCTCCGTTCCCACCCTAAACCTTAACCTTTCCATTGCCCTGCTTGCCCCATGATCTCCTCCACCCACTTCCACCCTCTTCATCCCTCCCTCATCCACCTCTCCAGCTCTCCTCGCTGCACTGTTCACCCCATCCTATCTATCACTTACAGCTTCCCTCTTTTTCTGCCTGCTGGAGGCCACAGGACTAGCCTGCACGCCAGGACTGCGTGGCCTGGCCATCGACCCTCTGCACTGACAAACACACGGCAGGTGATCAAGAGTGGGTGTGGGGAACAATCATGGCATTCAGTTCCGCCCACTGTGTAGTGTGAGTATGAGAATGCTCAGCTCTGGAAACACTAAATCACCATCCCCTTCACTCTGTGAGAACCTCGACCCCAGGAGATTTGTCACGCTGTTTGGTGGCACTGCCTCCATCTCTTGGCAGCAGATTCCAGAGCCTCCACAGGTAAGCAGGGTTATAGAATGGTGGTTCCTCCCTCACCCATGGCGTCGAAGTGAGGCCCCTCTCTCTTGCCACCATGAAAACTGACCACACGTTGAGGGCTGTTCGGCCAAATCAGATCCATCTCCTTCACTCTCACGAGGAATAACTACCAATCCAACCTTAGCCACCCAGCACTCCACAATAGTGCACGTGCCATAGCTGTCCAAGCCAGACGCTGTCCATAGAGAATTTTCATTGCGGCCTGCAAACGAAAAGCAGCAACTCTGCACCCAATGTCCACAAGTCCTACCCAAATCACAACCATGTCCACAATAGATTAAATATGATGGCTTAGATGATGGCTTTTTCACTCTTTTGACCATGACCTTTCCTGTAGAGACAAACCATTCGAGTAATCCTATTTCTAAGCTGATAACATTATCACTACAATAATTCTCTTCAAGGTCAGTGTCTGCTGACTCTGAGAAACTATTGCTGAATCTCAGCCCTCTTTGTTCTGAAAGGAATAATAATAATCAAATTAAAAAATAATTTTAGCTAAATATTCTTTCTCAGCCTATGATGTGAAAAAAACAGTGTATTTTTCTGACACGGGAAACAGAACAGAGGTGTTTCAAACAATGGCGTGGTAACATTCCACCGTGCCGCTGTTCTAGAACATGAGTATTGTGTGGGATATCACATTATCTGTTGAAGTGTCATTCATCCTTCCACTACATTTTAAAGCTCTTCCAGTGCAGATGGGTTATTAAAAGGGGAACACCTCATAAAAAGTGGTCAACACAATAACCAATAACAATTTTGTAAAATAAGGTGTTCTGTTTTGAAGAGCCTAACTGAGTCCTGTGAAGTGTGATCTACACAGTGAATAAATAATCAGGTAATACTAGCACTGCCAATACGACTGGCAAATTATGTCAAGTATGATGGTGGCACATGATGTACAAATGAGGAAAATACACATATATATGTTGTGGGAAGCAGGCGTCTGTTGATCAACAAGTTCAAAAATCAACCGAAAGTGAAAGTCAAGTGAAAGTGAAGGACTAAGGGAATTGATCTTACTTGCATAGCAAAGAGAAACATATGTGAATAATGTGCTTTGAGTGCAGTGACCAGTTGCACAAGCACTCTCCCTTCTCCCATTCCTTCAGTGCAGTCAGAAAGGAATGCGCAGGCGTGCACAGAACTGCACCACACCGTGGGATCAAGTGTTTTCTTTCAAACCGGCGAGATGTACACATGCGATAAGCACGTCTCATAACCGTTTGCCACGTTACAGTCTGGGCCCAAACGTGCCATCACCGCTGGCCTGACAGATCGCGGCCTGGGGCTCTAACGTGTGCCTGTGGGATCCTGGAGATGATATCTCCTTTGATTACAGTAAGCGCAGTGTAGAGACAGGCACGTTAGGCCTCCGCAGTTGCACAGTCACGCTCGTGAGAGGTGAACCCTGCACCTGCCTGCTTCTCTATTTACCTCGAGTAAACACCTCAGGGGTGTGTGTGTGTGTGTGAGAGAGAGAGAGAGAGAGAGAGAGAGAGAGAGAGAGAGAGAGAGAGAGAGAGAGAGAGAGAGAGAGAGAGAGAGAGAGAGAGAGAGAGAGAGAGAGAGAGAGAGAGAGAGAGAGAGAGCAATACAGAAGCAATGGCCTGATACTATCCAAAAATACAGAAAGGAGACCCTGTCTGAGGAGTCCAGACTGTCGTTCCTCCTGGGTGAGAGGACTGAGTGGGTGACACTGGCAGCGCAGTATGCTGCTGCTTGCAACAGTCTGAGGGCAAGTAAGCAAAGAAAATAGCACTATTTGATCAAACAATAGATTTTTTTTGTCAATTTCTTCTTTTTTTAACAGATTGAATATTGTATTGTGCTTTTTGTAAGAAGGCCCAGTACATCAAATGTGAATTGATATTGTTATTGCTGGTTCTTTTCTCCTGCTTTGTTAAGTTACTGTGTTTTAGGAAAGGTGTGTTTTAGGAAAGGTGTCTTGGACTAACATGACGATGAATGACTGTCATCTTCAGATTCTGCCGATTCTTTTTATATTTAATTCTATTCAGTCAGTATTTTAAACAAAACATGATGTTCCCCCCAAAATCAATTCAGTGGTTTATCTAGACTTTCTAATGCGCCCTTAAATTATGCAAAAGCATCCGTTTTCTGTGTTTGTAGAAAAGAAAATCACCATTATTTATGACACTGAAATTCGTTTGATGTGGTTTTCCTATAAAAGATGAGTAAAGATCCACAAAGGCCCGTTGAAATGGGTCATTAACTAACAAAATAAAATTGAATACTGATGCTGAATCTCTTGCCCAATATTCCCCCTCAGGTCAGGAGACAATGAGCCACACTTCCCTTTCATCTCTGGGCATATCCACACATGGAATACCAATTGAAACAGACCCATCTCAATGATCTCCGAACAGTAATATCACTGCATGAAACGAACCTGCAGCATTACAGCACTTTTATTATCATCCCCCACACCCAAACAACCCCAGACACACACACACACACACATTATACACAACACAGGCACACTAATTTGCAATTTGCACAACAGATAATCAAGTGGTATTTATGATGTCTGATCGCCCCATTGGTCTAAAATCACCCATCTGTATGCCTACACGGGGCTAATTAGCTTCTTCATACATTGATTGCTTATTCATCCACCAGAAAAAGAGAGCTTTCTTTTCTCCCCACACAATTCGGCATTAACCTTCAACACTTGTGTAAATTGGAGCGTGCCTTCCTGGGGGAGTCTCATTGTGTCGATGCCTTAGCTCTCACGTACGATCCATTTCTATTCTTAGCCTTGTTAAGAATTGTTCATCACCTCTGCGCTAATCGCATCTTGCAGGTTCAGCTGTCTGAGGAGGGGGTTGAGACGGAGGGCTCTGTTTGCTGGTATGCGCGCGACTGTTGCGCCAGGCCTGACCACACAGGGCACTGGAAACCTTGCCAGCTGCTGTTAATACCATGCTGACGCCGTGTCCTCACAACATTTATCAGCACAGCGCAAGCAGCCAGCACACCTTCCCCAGCAAGCATGTTAAGCACAATAAAGACATGTGTTTTCAGGGAACAAATACTACAATTATGCAATGGGTTCAGCATCATCACAGTCAGATTGTTGTGCACATTGTTCTGAATTTCTGCATATTTATTCAATGTTATTTCATACAAATATAACAACGTTGTGCATTCTGCAAAATAGGCAAGCAAATCTGTAGACAACATGCAAGAAGTAATAACCATGCTCTCTCTTTTTTGTTTCTTGTAGTTTGTTGCACCTTAAAAGGTACACATAAGATCCTCCATGACATTGTTTTTTTTCCTTTTCTCAGTGAAAAATGTACAAATTGAGGAAAGGTAGTGGTTCTGTGTGGCTCAGTAGGTAGAGCATGGCGTTGCTCAACGCTTAGGTTGTGGGTTCAATTCCCATTGGGACCACATGTACTGAAAAAATGTAGGCATTTACTACTTAAAAGTGGATAAAAGTGTCTGTTAAATGGCATATATTATATATTATTATTAGGTACAGCTATGCATCCAGGAAGAGTCATGAATCGTTATTCACAATGGCAACCATATTGGAATGAAAATTAGGCTTGTACTGCAAACAACATTCTTTTTCTTGCAGGGGTACAATTATATTCTTTTACTACAGGCACCACTCAGTACCCTACAGGGGTAGTGCCACAGTGACATTAATTTGTACCATAATATGTACCACACTGTACCTTTTTTTCTGAGAGTGTAGTTTTTGGGTTAGTCTATATGGCATAAATCGATTTCAATTTTCCCACATCATACCAGTGAAAGAAGATTTGTATTATTATCTCCACCGAAGTCTAATGAGGAGACTTAATGCAACTGAGACAGAACAAAAGAATGTCACAATCTGTTTAGGAATAATTCCAGGAGCCGGAGCTATGGACCGGGAACGGGCGCTGATTTCTGCACAAACCCAGATCCTCGGCATGCCACCACGGCATAGAGATCAACGGGAGCGTGACGTCATTCCGGAAGCAGGATCGGAGAAAGGGGAATCTGGTGGTAATGAGGGATTACGTCCGGATTAGATTCCTTTATTAAGATGTTTTTGATCCTCATTAGGCTGCTGCTCATATCTGCGCATTGATTCTCTTTCACCCGCTCTGTCCCGGCCCAGCGGTGGGGGATTCGCTCTCCGATTGTTGAAAATAAGAAAGGAAAGCTAAATGGGCCACGAACCTAACCTTTTGAAACGATGGCATTGTATAAATGTTCAAATGTGAATTCGAAAACGTACGATTATTGATAACAATAAAATATATAAGTATTGCTCTGTTATTGTTTATAATCTAAAATTATTTATTTTCTGTAAAATTACAAAATGTAATATAATTTATTTTCTGTTTTAAAATAAAAAACATTTAAAAAAATATTTTCTAACATTACAATTAATGAAAGTAGGAGTTATTGATATGCATTACATTACATTACAGGCATTTATCAGACGCTCTTATCCAGAGCGACTTCACATTTCTTTACATACAATCCATTTATACAGCTGGATATTTACTGAAGCAATTCAGGTTAGGTACCTTGCTCAAGGGTACAACGGCAGTGCCCTATCTGGGATTGAACCTGCAACATTTGCGTTACAAGCCCAGTTCCTTAACCATTGTGCTAACACTGCCGCCTGTTTTCTTATATGCATTACATTTTTAAATTAGACATTTTCTTTGCAATTTGTATGTTCCCATTTGAACATTTAGTGGAATCTATAACTGAGGGAAACAATGGAGCCATTGTCACTTTCTGTCACTCCTCTTCACCTCCCTGTGCCAGTACTGCTGATGGGTGCCCCGCTTCTTTATCTGCGTGGGCAGGCATCTGTTTTGTGTGCGTGGAGAGTGAGCTCACGGACGTGTTTACCAGCGTAGCATCCTTCCACTATTGTTTTTCCGAGAGAGAAAAAGGGAGGAAGTTTGTGGCCCAGGAGCAGGCAGAAGCAGTGCATTTCCAAAGTCAATATTTACAGCCTTTTTGGGAGTTTAGATAGCCGCTAAGCAAACACCAGTGGTGGCTTTAACACCTCGGAGTCCAGCACAATGGTGGGAGTGAATCGCAGAAATTCCTGGGCTCATAAAAACATATCCCAGAGATTATCACGGAGGCCCTGTGATGGCCAGGACATTTGGCAGTGGATGGGAAATGGCTGCTGCAATCACACCAGAGAAAGATGACTGTGACTGTGCGCCAGGCCGACTTGAGGAAATAGCTATGCTAACTCACGGATGTGGAGTTGTTGCTTTTGTTTAGTTTATTATTATTAAATGGATAGCATACATTGTGCCTGTTTGGTGAAAGACATTTTGCCGTATCTTGTTGAATTTCCTCAAAGATTATTTGTCTTGTCATTTATTCCATTATTACCTGGATTTATTCCAGCATCACACATAGCTTCCACAATTATATGATGGTTGTAGATTGCTATCCCACACTATGACTCCATGAAAAGAACAAATATCAGTGATATTATCTAAAGCTTTGTGTTTAGTGAACACAAGCATCTGAAAAAAGCCTTCCTATTCAGCTAGCATGAAATGTACAGGACTCTGCCCAATCCTGTGCGGGTGCCAGGGGCGTGAACAGTGAGTGGTTGACATTCAGCACCTCCTTGCCCGTTCTGGAAGAATGCCACGCTGGAGGAGGCTGATCCCGCAGGTGATGGGGCTGAGCTCAGGGGCTTGTGGGGGTGTTTCTTGAGTACTTGGCTGTTCCCCGTTCCCACGCCACGGCCCTCTCGGTGTGCCTGTTCCAACACGTTGACCGAAACCAGTCGACTCGGTGGAGTGCGTTTCGAGCCCCGGGGGCGTGGGGCAGGTTGGGACGGCGTCTTCCTCAAACCCTGATGGGAGACGGGCGTCCGCTGACTACGCACCAATGAGTGGACACCTCACATGCTCCAATAGCCTGTCCCGGCCTGCCGAGAGTTGGAGGAGGAGGAGATCGTCAGGGACAGACTCAGAACCAGAGTAAACACGGGCTCTTTCCTCAGTCATGGGAGAGGACCAGCTCAGCACGATCCTATTCCACATAACATAAAACACAATAAAAATGAATTATTTCCTGGGTAGACCTCCTAAAAGATATTCATGAGTTACCAAATCTGCTTGGATATGCGTGTGCGAAAATCCTGCATCGAGAGTGTGGTAGAAAGCATACCGCATGCCATTTTTGGACAATGGAGCATTGTCTGCTCTCGCTCAGTGTGGTTGTGGGTTGCGCTACTGCAGGCGTCAGGTCAGAGGTTGAGGAGCAAGGTTGGCAGGTGCATATATGTACCTGCACCTGTGAAGCTGGGCCATCCCTCACGAGGACACCTGCGTGCTTACAGAGAACACCTGCGCTCTCTCACACTAACCTCAAACCTTAAAACTCACGACCAGCTAAACTGTAACTGGTTTGAAACTCCAAAATGTCTGAATAAATTACATTTAAATATAGGAAAATAACAAAGACAGTTGCAACTGTTTGGTATAATTGGCACAATGAGCCTGTTAGAGACGGTGACGTCATCCTTTGGAGTAAACTGTAGAGCTCATACAGTCTTCCGCGCCAGAGGCATATATTTTATTACATGAATTTGTCATGTCTGCCATGGCGAGACTGCAGTTGTAAACACATTTGTTTGTTCTCTTTTCTGTTCAGCCTGAAGCATGACAAACTGGGCTTGATCATCTGGATGCGTGCTACTCCTTGCTCCACCGGTGACGCTTCCTGCGGGTGACGTCTTTATCAAACCTAGCCCAAGAATGGTCCAGTTAGCTCAGAACTGATTAAAGGGGTCAATTTAATCGGTTACAACCCCTTTTTCTTTTAAATAGAAAGGGTGAAATAGACTTATCTGCCTCTTTATATGAGAAGCAACAGGAATCTTTTCATTGTCAAACATGCGACAGTTAGGCTACTACAACAGTTCCAGTTTGTTGTGCTGTCTATGCTATACATATTTATACAACTATATTGTACAACTATAACTGTACAGGCTATATTGTTACTAAAGCAGTGCCAATACCCCAGTATTAGTGCACCAGTCTGTATTGTTACTGTATTCCAGAGCCTCAGTACTGAAGGCTCTGGCTGTTTTGCTAGTCAGCACCCCGGTATTGATATAATGGTCTCTACTGCCATTGCTGCATACCAGTGCTGATGCTCCAGTCTGTATGGTTAGCACAGTTATCCTACTACTGCCACTACAGTCTGCAATGCATTATGCATTATGTGACTTCAGTGAAATTGATCTAGTTCCCTGTGGACATATCTGGTGAGTGGTGTATGAAGGGAGATTCTAGAATATATATATTTTTATTTTATTTTTTATTTTATTTTATTATTTATCCTTTATTTAACCAGGTAAGTCTGATTGAGATGTCTATCTCTTTCCCAAGGGAGCCCTGGCCAAGAGAAAGAATATAAGCATGTCTATCTTTGGCATTGGCAAACAAAATGGAGAGAGAGTATAGAATCCTCTTCAGCTTCAATCACTGTGATATAAACCTATAACATGCTTATGAGACATTACGCAGACATTAATATACAACAGAGATGTGCAAACGTTTGGATAGTTTTTCTACCTTTGCCTGAGATCGTTTTCCCACGTACAGTAATAGGAAAATCTGCCGGTAATCCTCAGACACCTGACATGAAGCAGTTTGGGCGAAATGCCATCAGCTCATAAGACCGCAGCAACAGCACCTGGGACACGGTGGAGGGTCGCTGAGGCCCTGTGTGAGCCTACTCGGGATACTGCAGAAGATCTGCCAGGTTTTCATCCGGACAGAGAAATCTCCTACAAGCCCTCTCATGGTGAGGATGACATCATCAGCATATCTTGGGAAAGGCAAATAAAGTGTGCCTCGATCCTCTCTAAAGCCGTAATCCCGCACAAACAAACCTGACATAGCCCGGCATCTGAAAACAAGGGGTAATTATTATAATAGCAGCCTCTTCATCAGAAGAGATGTTCTGCTTTCTGGGGCTCACAGCAGAGCCTGCGTGCAAAACCGTGTTCAGACACTGGCCCAGCCTCCCACTGCATGCCTCGGACAAAGCCCTGGCAGTGAACGGCACATTGAAGCTGGACGTCTCTGGTAACGTGTGCAGGGGCAAAAACTCCAGCAGACAGCTCCGATGGTCTGCAGGGCACACAGGCTCCAGAGACAGTTTACTATTGGACATGCCTCTTCTGATTCAGGGGGGAAAAATGACTTGACTCGAGTCATTGTTTCTTTCTGAAAGTTAGAATACATTGTGTGCAATCCTGATGATCGCGGAACGACAATTCCCGCGGTCCTCACCCTCAGGCTATGCTAGCCCACAGGTCCTTTCTGTGCACTTCACTCCGTTCTTCCCCAACGGAACGAGAAGATTTTTAAATGGAGACTCCAGAGAACACCGCTGCCTGAGATTACGTTAGAGCGTCTCCATATCGCAAGAGGTGAGCTGGGGCCGAACAACCACTGCTGTGGGAATTGAGCGTGTGATCATTCAGCACGAAGAGCGGCGACTATCGATTATGTCACCAGCTCCGGCAGAGTGGCTCTTTTGTCGTTGTCTGTTCACGCCTTGCACGCCTGAAAGAAGAGCAGCGCTGGGCACACTCAGGAGCAGGGGGAAAAAAACAAGGACTGTCTCTTCCCCTCTGCCATGCCCAGGCAATGCATTAGATACCAGTATTTATTATTTTATTTTTAAAAACAAACAAACAGAAAGAGAATCGCCAAGCTAGCCAGACAGTCCCTTTGTGTTTACAGCAGACCTGTGTTGGAAAGTGATCTTAAGAGGAGGGAAACAGCAGATGCTCAGTCACGGGGGTCACACACTAAATGGCCAGCAGGTTGTGGCCCACCAGGGGCAAACATGGCATTGGTTGAGAGATTCCTATATCCTACAGGGGTAAACGAGTTCTCATAGCATGCAGTACACGACTACGACAGCAGCACTTTGTGCCATGTAAGAAATTCTCACGAATTACCGCTTTCATTGAAAAAAAAATCATTTTCAATTTCATTTTTTCCATGCTGCCTTCTCTTGGTCATGATTTTAGCTCATGTCGTGATAAGAGATCATCCCAGTTTGTTAACACATTTTTCATCCTGGGTCCCCCTTGGCTCTCACTCTATTTCATTATTGAATTAATGCCATTGCTGTACCTTATTTAATTAAGGCCCTTGACAAACAAGGAGATCATTCACCCTCCTCTCTTTCTCTTTTTCAAAAACTCACCCCTCAGTCTGCTTCAGCAATTACATTAGGACGCTGGGATTTGGTCCCCAGGGTCATAATTTAACCGCTGTGGGAGCACTTTTGTCACCATGAGCAGCACACCTCACTTCAACAACTCCAGAGCTAGAGGGGAACCAGTGGTGGTTCTGTGTGGTTCAAGCCAACTACCATGTCTGATGGCTGGTGTCTAATGGGCTGACCACTTCTGCATATGGCTGCGCAAAGAAAAGTATAATATCAGGAAGGAGTAGTGAAAAAAGGAGAAATGTGACTGATGCACAAGGGTTTCACGAGTTTACTTCAGCATTCAGGATCCTCCTCATCTCGTTAAAAAGCGCACAGCACCTGGGAATGGAGCTGAAAGGAATTTGCTATGAAACCAGCATGAGGAACAGTGTCATGTGAGGTTTTATTGAAGCACTTTCGGGATTAGTAATATGTCTCACTCTTCGTTCTCTTACGCAATGTCTTACAGCATCCCACACGCATGCAAGCATTAAACAAACATTCATCTGACAAAAGTCAAATTTTTGGTTGACTCACTCGGTTGGCAGAATCAACAAACGTATTGAATGGATAATTTTACAATAATGTTTAATGGGTTCCTGGCAGACAAAGTTGAAGCACATTTCAGCATGCTCTGATGCTGATGTGACCTGTTCTATCCTGAGAGACTATGCCACAGTTATAACCAGTGATAGCATAGCGGAGCCAGGATTGCTGCTCCTGGTTTTGAGTGAAGGAGTCCTATCTGCTCTACAGCTGTGAAAAGCTTTTTTTAGGCCAGCATAAATTAAGCCTCTAACTTCCATCCCTACGAGACAGATTCACTGCACATGCACATTGAGATTGCACGACTTCATGAGCACTTTTACACAAACCAATGATTTATTGGCTTTAATTGCATCATTACTTGTATCGTGTTACTCATGTGGTTGTTTTAGTCTTTGTGTAGTGTGTGTTAGTTATTATTAAATAGATTTTCTTGCCCGTTTTTCTGATTCGCTTTTGTCTGTATAACCACGTCCTTACCTAGAAGGTGGCTCAAAAGCTGATTCATGCTTTTCTTTCCTCAGGCATCGTTTGTCATGATGCCATGAGTTACCAGATCTGCTTTAAACAGTGTTCAGAACTTTGCTCAGATCTGATTTTTTACTTATTCTGTTTTGGTACATCCACCTTGACTCCCTTAAGAACTCAGAATACAACTCAAAGGCCTCCCGCATGGTCCAGTGGTTACAACGTTCGACACTGACCACGGAGACCGGGGTTCGATTCCCCGTCCCGCCTGAGTTGGCTCTGGCCAGGAGTGTCACCAGGGGGCGGCAATTGGCTGTCCATCCCAGGGAGGGGGGAGGGAAGCAGACAGGACATTCGTTGCGCATAAGAGTGGCCCTGTAGTACTGGGTTATGGTCGACGGCCTGGTGAGTGCCGTCTCGGAGGAGACGTTACTTCGCCTTCATCACTACCGGTTGCAGGACTACGGCAGTGAACTTACATTACTAGGGGGGATTGACATAAAAACAGTGGGTCTAATTGGCTACTAAATTGGGAGAAAATGGGAGAAAATCTGAAACAAAATCTTTAAAAATACAACTCAAGGTCCAACTTACAAAATTTAAAACCTTGCATGGATTGGCCCCCTCCTGTATTTCAGGGGCCGTATGTACAAAGGTTCTAAGAGTAGGAGTGCTGATCTAGGATCACTTTAGCCTTCTAGCTCATAATGGATATTGTTAGGATATGGACAGGGGAAACCTGATCCTAGATTAGCACTCCTAGTCTTAGAAATGTGTAAATATGGCCCCAGGTCTTTAAATCACATACATTCTCAAACTCAACCTCCTTCCCTTCAAAAAAGAGAAAGCCCTGTGCTCGGTGCTGTTTAATTCTTAAGGTGCTGGCCATTGCAAGAATATATCAAATTAAACATAGAAAGTACATGGGTCCACAAACTCAGAAACACATGCTAAAGCCACACACTAAAGCAACACACATTTGAGAAGTTTAACTCCTTTCCCTTGACTTAGCGAGCAATACGCTTTTGGTGATAACCTTTTTGGTGACAGATTATTTCTTCAAAGCAATTTCAAAAGGATGTCAGATGTCAAATCTAGAAGGCTTTTAATTTGTAAGACTGCATTTTACTGTTACTTCCAGTATGTTTTTTTTCCTTTATGATATACAATATATATATATATATAGTATATACAGTATATATTGTAGTACCACTTGCATTGGCACTCAAGGACCTTTTCAGAGGGCGTAGGCACTTGAAGAATCTGGAGGAGGCAGGATTCAAAACAATTATAATTTTGCTACACTAATTTGACAACACAAAAAAGTAATTGGGGAATTCAAACACATAGTCCATAATCCTTCTCTCGTGGTCTTTGGCCGTAATCCAATTTCATCAATCAAAGCCAGGTCCTCAAACAAGCAGTCAGTACACTACAGTACAGATCCAAAACAATCCTTTAACTCTCACTCACCACACATTTCCCTTCGAGTACTTTGCAATTTGTGTGGGGAAAAGGTACGTCTTTTATTTAGTCCATTATTGGTTTCAGCTGCCATCAGTCCCAATTGCTTAATTGGCTTCAGCTGGTAATCAGGTGTGGGACAGCAGGTTGCTGGGAGCTGTAGTCCTGATGGCTCTAGTGGCTCACAAGAGTTAAAGGGGCAGGCAGCCATTTTCCCCATGCTGCCCCTTGGGATGCCACTATATATACCATATATTTGTTATGGTACTATGATGTATTGATATGGAATGTATGCAGATATGCATATATAAATATTCATATTATTATTCATAATATTAGTAGTAGTAGTAGTACTAGTAGTAGTAGTTTATGTTTTAGTAATAAGTATTAGTAGTTTCATTATTTTTCAACTAATGTGCCACAAGTCATCCTGGAAAATGAAAACTAAGGACAGAAGACTGGAGAGGTGCTGCGTGCTTTATATTACTCAAACATTTATATGACCTTTTGTTGCGGTAAATAAATCCCCACTGGCCATATGTTAGGATGTGCCTTGGTTCTGTCAGTACACCTGAACTCCTTTTACTGTACAAAGTCTACTCAGAACTAGGAGTATGGAAAAATAGTTGTCTTGACAATCCTTGATAACCAATAATCCAAAACTTAAAGTACTAGTCAGACATGAAATTATACATTTTGTCCTGTGCTTTCAAATTGCATATAATGTTCATATTGACTGGTGCAGTGGATAGCACTGTGAAAAGAAGGTCTCGATTTATTCAATACAGTCCAAAGACATGCACGTTAGGCTAATTGGAGAGTCTAAATTGCCCGTATTGAGTGTGTGAGTGAATGGTGTATGTGCCCTGCGATGGATTGGCGACCTGTCCAGGGTGTATTCCTGCCTCTTGCCGGATGCTGGGATAGGCTCCAACCCTGACCAGGAATAAGCGGCTTAGACAATGGATGGATGGATGGATGGATGTTCATATTGACTTCTTATTGAAAATTATTTATTCAATAATTTCATCAAGATTGAAAATGCATTTTCTTGCATTAAGAATATAAGAAAGATCAAATTATAAATTCTTAAGATAAGATAAATAAACTTTTCATTAAAAAAATAATAAGTCAAGACCACTTGACAAGCTGGTAATGTAAAACGAACATGTCCAAAGCCTTCATGCACTGTCCTGTTGTTTCCTTTTCGGTAAACTGTGTTCAAAGTAAATGGGTAAAGAGGGGATTTGTAAGTAACTATGGAAGGAAAGTGAGCACTCAAACTTAATTACACCTGCACCTGTTTAAATATCCAGATTTTTTATCTCACCTAGAGGATATTGGGTTCTTGACGTGCACACACCTCCTCACTTCTGGGTGGCAAATAACACACACCTTCTCACTTTTCACTGTGCCATCTGTATTATAAACAGTATTCTTCTGAGCCTGGTTACACACAATGATTCACACTTTCTGCTCACAACCTGGCGAGAGGCACAGCACATGGGTGTGCTTTCTCAGGTGAACTTTGCTGTGTTAAAAGGCTTTGGGGTTTGCATGGCAATGTTTTGTTTCTTGAAATTCCCTTTAAGAACTCAACAGCTAAAAGAAACAATTTTCTTTGCCTTTTATTTTCCAAATAAAGAGCCTGTATCCCATCAACTGCCAACAGCAGTTTATCTATGTATTTAAGGAAATTAGAATCACCTTTTCTGATATGAAGCCCACCTGGAAGGGGCCTTCCTTCAAACGCTTGGAGAGTCAGCAAGAGGCAAAGCTGAGATCAAAACGCTCTCCAGAGGCGCAACCAAGACCCTGCTGGAAATGCAGCTGAACTGCCCTGTGGCGCCCTCGCCTGGTTTAAAAATGTAATCACAACAATGGTCAGCAACACTGGCAAGTCTGAACCACAGATACCTTGTCATCAGTTGGTGTTGAATTTTGAGGTAGTTTATATAAAGACAACCCTGAAAAATCTGAGAGTAAAATTGTGGAATTGTCTATGGCTATGGGACGCTCTTGAATCATTACTTGTGTACTTCCTGCTGAGGCACATTACAGAGTGCATGGATATGTATCCCTCATTATGATCTTCTTTTTGTTCAGTTCTGGAACCTTCCTCAACAACAGGCTTAATTTCCTTCATGGTCCAATGTGTTAAATAAGCAAGCTGTGAGAAGGGAGAAACATGATACAGCTGCTTCATCTCAGCAGGGTCTAGCATATCTTTGTCTTTAACCTTCGCCCTACTGTTTCCTGTGCACATAACTGTCTCCTGTCACCCAGAATGTTCTTAAGAGGCAATGGACAATAGGCACAGACATTCTTTATGACAGAAATCACTTGTGAGCAAACAAAACAAACAAATCTACACATGTGACCTCAGACTAGGACATGCAGCTTCCACAAGTAAATTTGTCATATTTTCATTTGTTATTCCAGCTTGAAATATTCATATCAGCCAGTACAAATAGTTTGGTGAAAGGTGAATGGATGGACCAAAAATAAATACTGCACTTGGTGTGAACAGATACCAACAGATACATCTACTACATGTTATTTTGCTTGTGGGGTTTCTCTGTTTCCATAAAATGGCATACATAATATTTTTCAGGCATAAATATCTGGGAGCAATTTTATTGTGAATGCTCCTAAAGTATATCGAGTGACTGTGCAAGACTGCATGGCATGGTTCAATAATTTTTTGCACACCAATGGTCAATTAATATACTTGACAAAGGATACTTTGACAAAGTATAAAGGACAAATGATATTTTGACAAAGGATACTTTGCACAAGGACATCTGTTTAGTAAACAGATTGTATCCTCTTAATCATATTAATAATTGCATTTATTTAGTATAATATTACATTTAATTAGGAATTTTACTTTCCCTCCATTTCTGAGACCTGAGGTTGGTTACTTTGTAAATTATTATTTTACCAACTGACATTCAGTTTTCAATATCATATATAATATTTTTAGTAATTTTTACTAAAAAAACTAAACTAAACTTGTTTCTAAATAATTGGTTTATTATGATTTATTAAGAAGTGAAAAAATGGGGACCTGACGCAAGTACAGTCAACTCCACAATTATTGACACTCTTGATAAAGATGAGCAAAAAACGCTTTATAAAATAAATAATACTGGTTATGACCTATATTGTATGCTCAAAAAAATATTTTCTTTTATACTGTATTAATACAATTGTTCAGAGAACTTTAATAAATCCTTCTTCTGACACAAAAACCTACCACTGGTGTGCAAAAAGCTGAATTTTGTCTCATCTGACCATAACACCCAGTTCCAATCGAAGATCGGCATTAGAGCTTAGATTGTAACCAGATGTTATGGTCAGATGAGACCAAAATTGGTCTTGATGGCCATGTACAACAGCGGTGGGTTTTTGTATCGGAAGAAGGATGCTTATGTTAAAAAGGATGTATACCTATGATTAAATATGATGGTGAATCTTTGATGTTATAGGTTTTTTTTTGCCAGGATTTTTTTTTATTTCTAACCTCTTCAGAAACTAGCTAGCATAGTACTTGCTAGTTAACTTGATCACATCACTGAGCATAGGATATAATTTAACAAGATAATAATTCATAGCTTAATGAATTACACATTTGTTTGTCTTCTAACTTATCAACTACAGTTAGAACATAAGAACATAAGAATACATAATGATGAGAACGGGCCGTTCGTCCCATCTTGGCTCATCATGTCCTAATCTAAAGAACATCTAGTATTACATCTAGCCTGGCCTTGAATAGCCTGAGCGTTTCTGCCTCTACTACCTGACCTGGCAAGCTGTTCCAGGCATTGACAACTCTCTGTGTAAAGAAAAACTTCCTAATATCTGTGCGGAATTTGCCTTTAACTAATTTCCACCTGTGGCCTCTTGTTCTGCTGACCCCACTTATCTTAAAAATCTTTGGTATTTTACTTTGTTAATCCCTTTTAGGAATTTAAAACCTCAATCAAATCCCCCCTAAGTCTCCGTTTGCTAAGTTTAAATAGATTGAGTGCCTTAAGTCCATCATCATAACTTTTACCTTTCATACCAGGTATCAGTTTAGTTGCCCTTCTTTGGACTTTTTCAAGAGCTTCAATATCTTTCTTGTAGTGCGGTGCCCAGAACTGCACACAGTATTCTAAGTGCGGTCTGACAAAAGCGTTAAATAACATTAATATAACCTCCTTTGATTTATACTCAATACTTTTTGCTATGTATCCCAGCATCCTGTTGGCCTTTTTCACTGCTGTAGCACACTGCTTTGATGCAGATAGGCTTTGATCAACTACAACTCCTAAATCCTTTTCAAATTGAACACCGACTAACTTTTCTCCTCCCATAAAATACTCCTGTCTAATATTTTTATTTCCCACATGCATAACTTTACATTTAGCAATATTGAACGTCATCTGCCATGTATCTGCCCATTTTTGGATTTTGTTTAAATCATCTTGGATTACTTTAGTCGATTCCAAACTGTTTGCCAAACCCCCAAGTTTAGTATCATCTGCAAATTTAACTATTTTGCTACTAATGTCCATATCCAGATCATTTATGTAAATAAGGAAGAGCAGAGGTCCCAGCACCGATCCCTGCGGGACACCACTGCCCACAGCACCGAGGCCCCACCTACTGTTGCTCTTTGTATTCGCCCTTGCAGCCAATTTTTAACCCACTGTGAAACTACTCCTACAATTCCTACTGATTTCATTTTAGCAATGAGCCTCTCATGTGGTACCTTGTCAAATGCTTTCTGAAAGTCCAAATATATAACATCATAAGCCTGGTTCAGGTCAACACACTTTGTAGCCTCTTCGAAAAAGTCCAGGAGGTTTGTTAGGCATGACCTCCCTTTGAGAAATCCATGTTGGCTCTCCCTTAAAATACTATTATTTTTCAAGAATGATTCCAACTTATCCCTAATAGTACATTCCAGCATTTTACATGCGATGCAAGTTAAACTGACAGGCCTATAGTTCCCTGGGTCAGTACGGTCCCCCTTCTTATATATTGGAATTATACTACCCTGCTTCCAGTCATCTGGTATTTCTCCAGTGATTATGGATTGACTGAAAATATCTGTCGATGGTTTATATATAATTTCCCCAAATTCTTTGAGTACTCTGGGATATCCTCTTCACATTTGCCCTGACCTGTCACTATCTCCCAATTGATAGAGGGGTAATTGAAGTCACCCATTATTATTGTCTCTCCTTCAGCACAGATTTGTTTTATGTTACCAAAGAGCGTACTATTTATGTTACTGTCTGAAGCTGGAGGTCTATAGCATACTCCTATATTAAGGCCCTTCTCACAATCTCACAATAATCTAATCCAGATGTCCTCACAAGAAACTAATGGGTTTATACCTGGAATTTCCTGCACATTAAGATAGTCTTTCACATAAAGGGCCACTCCCCCTCCTCTTTTATTAGTTCTATCCTTCCTAAACAATTTGTACCCCTCTACATTATATTCCTCCCCATCCGCTGCGACAAGCCATGTCTCTGTAATCCCAACAATGTCATAACCCCCATTCAACATGACAGTCTCCAGTTCCAAAAATTTATTTTTTATACGCATTTAAACACATGAGCTTCATAGCCTTGCTCACACTTACGTTGCTACTGTTTCTACTATTCCTCTCCCGCTCCCTCAATCCCTTCCATCCCAAGCCACACTTGCTAAAATTTTGTTTACTCAAGACTTTATTAATGCTTTCACTGTTATATGTAGTCTTGACAGACTCCATCTGGGCATCTCCTGTATATAAATTCATAAAAGACAATGCAATCCCATAGTAAATGACCAAAATATGTCCAATAACCTCCATATCAATGCAAATATCCATGCATTAACATTAGAAAATATATGTACTGTAAAAACAAGCAAAGAAATAAATACACACCTGTGAAAACACACTGAAAATGTACAGGTTGTGAACAAAAAACTGGAAACAACAATCTAAAGTCACTTAATAAGGTCCACCATGTGTGGCCAGTATGGCCTGTATGCTCAGTGGCATAGAATCTACCAGCGTCTGGAATTCTGTAGGAGGAATACAACTCCACTCTTCCAAGGAAAAGTCAATCTAATCATGTTTAGTTAATGGAAGTGGAAAACGCTGCCTTAGGCATCGTTCCAGAATATCCCATAAATATTCGATTGGGTTCAGATCTGCTGACTGAAAAGGCCATCATATAATGGATAACATCGGTGTCATGTTCCTCAAATCATTGGGTACCTACTTGCACTATTTGGATGGGAGCATTATAATCTTGAAAACCACCCTCTCTGCAGAAAGGAAATGATTTATGAAAGCACTCTTGTTTTAAAAACAGGCAACTGGGACTGTGCTGAGGAGCAATGGCCCTGTAAAAATACAATATCAAAGCAGCAGTACCTTATATCATAATGTTCACATATATGCCAAACAATGACTCGAGCAATGTTCACTTGCAGCATATTACCATACTCATGCTGACTAGCAATGCCATGAAACAGCTATACAATACAATATCAGTTTTTACTTAAAATTATAAGAGACACTGGGTGCTAGGTGTTAATTCATTCATTCATGTATTTGTTTGTTTATTTGTTTATTTGTCAGGGACATAGCAAAAAGCATTGTTACAATGTTTAGAAACAAGCATCAGATGCATTGCATTAAGTGTTTCTAGACAAAGTCTAATTTCCAACACCTGTCCCCCTGACAGAATAATAAAAGTATGTATCAAAAAATAAAAACAAACAAAACAAAATACATGCACGAACACATTATAAAAGGTATGTACATTTCATACAGCAAAATAGTAAATAATAAACAAAACAAAACAGACGCAAGTGTAAATTATGTAAATTAAACAATAATATAACCATAGATATTGATTTTTTTTTTTTTTACTTTATTGTCTGTTATAACTTAATACACTTCTCTTGGTTTTCCCCTTGTGTGATAGTTTTGTTGTACTGTGCTGTTAGTGCCTGTGTTTTCTTGCCCCCCACCCACCCTTATTTATAAAATATCAATCTTTAGTACCACTGACAGCATCAACAAAAATAACATTTTGCATTTTCACACTGAGCAGAACTGGATTAATTTAATCCAGCAAAGTAAAGTAATTACTTGAACATTCTCCATCTTAAAGGTCACAAAGGCACGCAAACTACTAAAATGGATGCTGGCTGATCAAAATAGTTCAACTGAATCTGGCATTAATTTGGGGCTTTATGTGAATAAATGTTCAAGCTGTGTGAACCAATGTGAAGTCTGAACAGGTATGTTTTTCATCATTAGAGTGATTATGCGGTCTGACAGTAGCAAGCATCTTGTTCTTCCACTGAGGGTCCAATACGAAAAAAGAGGCAATGGATGGGAAGAATGAGAAGAAATGGCAGATGACCAGGAATAACCAAACAGAGAGCTTATGTAGTGGTATAAGGCCTGAAGATGGGATTGATGGTGAAAAGAGATGCGACTTTGACTATCACCATAGTCTTGAATTTGTTTTTAGCTGTGATCAGAAGCTAGTGGCAAGAGGCAAGGACGGGCAAGACATGTACACACTATGTGAGATTGAAAACCAGCCAAGGAACAGCATTCTGAAGGAGCTGAAGTTATTGTGTGGCATACACAGGAAAGCTGGCAAACAGAGAGTTTCTGTAGACCAGAGTGGAGCCTTCGGTTTGATGTCAGCAAAGCAATGCATTCTGTTATGGAGAGCTTGTCCTCAGAAGTAACACTGGGGTTTTTGCAGTCTGGAAGGGGAACAAAGTAGAGTCTGAAGGTCCTTAGGTAATAGAGAGGCGACAATCTAACATGTAAGTAGAATAGGTCTGCTTTGGAGAGATTGAACTAGTGAGGAAGCTATTATATTTCACCTCCTATACTGTTCTAATATACCGGACACTTAAAGCTGTATATTGTTAGAGTAATGATGCATATTGGACATTGCTGAGCAGGCTTGTTCAGGATTACTATTACACTTTTTGGGCCTAACAAATGCTATGAACAGTGCCCTCACGTATGAGGTGTGTTGTCAAAGTTTAGCATTTAAGTTCAAATCTAGTTTGTTATAATCCTATACTGTATATACTCACATACGACTACTAGCCTACATCTGCGAAATAGGATGGCATAAACTAAAGGATCTTAAGTGTGTTGTTGGAGTACGCTGCTTGTAGAAGACACGAGGGGGCACTATTCGAAGGAACGTGGCAATATCCGGTTAAATTCACCTGTAGTTAACAAAATGCAACATTTTATTTTTTTATTTTACACATGATGTTTACATTTTAAAGCATAAGTTAATCAGGAAATAAACTGCAGATAATATAATCATTTCTAAAACTGTGACTGTGAAACAATGTTTGGGATAGTGACGTTAAGGTACACGTCGCCTAGCAGGATGTGCTTGCGTATGATGGCGGCTGTGTGTCTACATCGCAATACTGCAGTTTTGTAAGAATTCATATTTAATCCTCCTTCATATCGCGTAGTGTTTTGTCGGAGGTAAGAGGTAAGGTGGGTGGGGTTCCAGTAAGGTTTTGCTATTGCGAATTTGAACATTAGATTTTTAACTTGTAGCCAGTTGTTCAGTAACCAGATAGCGTATTCAACGTCTAGTAGCTAGCATTAGCTAAATAGGGTTTCTAGCTAAGGGCTTGCCACAGTGATGTGTTAGAAACAGAATGCCCTATTGAGAGACCGGATTCGTGTCACACTTGTTTTAATCAACAAGTTTCACTGCTGAATTGTTCTCTTCAAATCTTGATGGTTGCCAAGCTGGCTAGATAGATAGCTAGTTAGCTATAGTGACTATCCACCCCTGGACTAGTTATTTGTTGTCCTTTCGACTTCATTTGAACTGTTATTCGTGGACTAGCTAGCTAAGTTCCTTACATTAGCTAGCCAGCTAGCTACTTAGCCAGGCAGTGTTGTATAGCCGGCTGACGCTACAATGATTCTTGTTTCACTCGCTAGCTACTTTCAGTGAATGCACTCCTCTTTGTTTCCATGTTTAACTTTGGAGATAGCTTGCTGATATCGGTGTGTTAGCAGGCAATGCCACGCTTAACGTTAGCCAACTTCAATGTTTTTCAGCTAGGCTTGCCAACTAACTGTTCGCTCCAATGTTCAGGAGGTGCGTTGTGGGTGATATTACAGTACAAGCTAGCTAGATAACATTTGAACCCGTCTTGTCCGCATACACCAGATGGCTAACTAGCTAGCGAACATTAGCTATTATAGCTATTTGATTCAAAGGAACACATCCTTTGATTTAGAGGAACCATAACTAATCGTTTCTTGTACGACAACTGTAGTAGCGCTAGCGGAACTACTAGATTGAACTACGCGAAGGAGTTTATTTCTCTCGATAAGAACATTCTTAATATTTGTATTTATTTTGAAGCTGACGACTATGCAATATTGGACAGAACTAGCTTTACATCTAGAACAAATTCGAAGCTAATATTAGCCACTGGTAAGATAATATAATGACGTGGCTTCCTAGTTATTGAAACATGCTAGCAAGTGCCGCCGAGCAACTGTATAAACGAGGGGGAAAGGTGAATGTCCTGTTCGAATTAATTCTGCAGGGAATGGTATTGGCGAAATCACCATTGCCAAGTGGCATATGACCAAATATGCGCAATCGATACTTGATTAAAATGCTACAATACAATATTACAAGTAGCCAGCTGGAGAGTAAGGCTAGACATTTTTCCAGCCTGTAGCAAGAATCAGCTTCAACAATGTAAATGTTTGAACGTTGACATTAGTTTGTAAGCATGGTGTAACAGCCTTTTGCTATAGGCCTACGTGTTCCAAGACAACATTACATTAAACAATGTTTAATGCTCTGAATGTATATTTTATTGTTTTTACATTGTTTTAAACCATCCCTACAGGGTATTCTTACCATTATGTGTCTTGAAATTCGTTGTGCATGTTAATATGCACACATAGTAATAAAAATAGTCTCAATTCCTGGTTTCGCTGCTGAAGGCTTGAAAATTTGGAATAAATACTTAATCTGCTTAGAAATTCCAGTGTTTCTCAAAGGGCAATTGAATCATGATCAAGGTGACGAATGTGCCCTTTTCGAACAGCACACTATTCTCTTTGCATGTAACAGAGGTACAACCTGGAGTAAATATGGGTGTGACTATAATTACTCCTGTTTAAATATGAGTCTTAACGAAGTGCTTATGATAAGTTTGTTTCTTCTCTCTCTCCACAGCTAACTTCCAGCTCAAACTCTCAAACAGCTTAATTCTGGAGTATCATTTATTTTGACTGGAATTTTGTGGAGATGCAGCCCCCTCCACGAACTGCTCCACCAGGGGCTTCTGGCCCACCACCCACTGGGGCGGCCCCCAATGCATTTCGAAGGACAAGGCCTCACAAGCAGCCAGGGAGTACGACGATGATGTCTGGACCTGCTATGCCAGTTCCCCCCATGACCGACCCCTTTGCGTTTGGCCGGCAAGCCATGCCTACAGGGTCCCATCCACCACCCTCCAAAAGCAGCCCTCTTCCTATGCAAACTCTGCCCCCTGCAGGATTCCCCCCTACTGTCCCAGGCCAGGAACATGGATTACCCCCTCAGCCAATAGCAGCTGCACAGACCCCCCATAATATACCGCCATCCTCGTCATTGCCTGGTCCCACCCCGGGGTTAAATATCTTCACTCCCAACAGCACTATGTATTCAGCCCCACTGCCTGGGCAGTTCCCTAGCTCTCACAACTTCACAGGCCCAACTCCTCCAAGTGCAGAACAAGGGCATATCAATTCTGGAGAAAATGTGCCCTACATAACACCAGGAGCCTACGGTGCAGTCCCCATGCAAGGTAGACCTCCCTATGGGCAGGACTTCAGAGGCGACCCTGCCCCTTATATCCCCTCAGCCCCTGGTCCAGTGCCCTCTCAACCTCAGACCATGCAGCCCCCAGCCTCTCAGTGGATGCCTGACCATGGGAGTCGCCCACCTTCTGTTCAGAACTACTTCCAGCCTACCAGTGATCCATCCCAACCTTTTATTGCTCCCCCTCCAGCCCCTTCACCAGCTCTTGCACCTCCATCAGCCCCCTCTCCCCATTTACCCCAGTCCAGTCCCTCACCTCATTTACCCCAGCCCACTCCCTCACCTCATTTACCCCAGTCCACCCCCTCACCTCATTTACCCCAGCCCATTCCCTCACCTCATTTACCCCAGCCCATTCCCTCACCTCACTTGCCACCACCCGCTCCCTCACCTCATTTGGCCCAGAGTGCCCCCTCACCTCATTTACCCCAGCCTGTCCTGTCAACACATTTGCCCCATCCTTCTCTTTCACCTCATTTCCCCCACCCCTCTCTCTCGCCTCATTTTCCCCAGCCCACCCCCTCACCTCATGCACCTCCACAGATGTTCCCCCAGAACCAGGCCCACTCAGCTCAACTGGGCCTCAACAGTCCACACACTGCAGTCCCCAGCACAGATCCAGCAGGGCAGCAGTGGTTAGATGGGAGCAACAGCAGATCCCAGCAACAGAATTCCCATTTTCAGGCCCAAAATTATTTCAGTCAAAACTGCATTGCACCTGACCCCTGGTTCAGCCAGCCTTCCCAGGAGCACTTCTACCACCAGATGGGCGGTGGTCCCGGTAACAGACGACCCGACTCCTCAAATTCTCAACACAGCACCCCTCCTAGCCAAGGTGGGCCTGTCCCTTATATTGCCGACCCTGGTACTATAACAATGTTTTTCAAAGGGAGCGACGTTGAGAATGAGGAGACGCTCTCAGGAGAGGGGAAAGCAGTGAATGGGGTTTCTGGGGCTAGTGGCAACTCGTTCTCAAACCCCTCATTTCCCAACCATCAACTGCCACCCCAACAGCCCCTACCGGGCTCTGAGGCTGCCCAGCGAGGAGTTCTGAATGCGACTGGGCAATGTCACGCGCCACCCATGGGTGAAGGCGATGCAGTGTACATGAATGACAGCGGGTTTGTCAGTGGCACCCCAAAACATGTTGGTGGGCAATTTGATCACGTAGAAAACCTGGAATGCATACCTAACCAAGAGGTTTTACCTAGTGAGTCGCAGAAAATCCCCATGATGCCCCCAAATATAAGTGAAAACCTGGGCCTGGGGGCTGCACAGAGTATCCCTGGCGCCCATGGAGGGGATCATTTTGAAGGGGGACCCAACTTGGAGACCCCGGATTCGGTGCCTCGACCCATCAGGTCGGAGAGCGTGTCGTCGAGCTACAGCAACGTGAGCCATGGGAGCGCATCCAGCTCCAGGAGGCCGCAGAGCATGGTGACTACCTTCATCCAGCAGGAGATGGCCAAGCACCCTGAAGACTCCTCGGCGGAATACTTTCAGCAGATCGACACGTCCCCCGCCGGAGAACCGCTGCCCCAGAACACGTCCAGCAGGATGTACCACAGCCAGCTGTCCAAGCCGCCCACCCCCAGCCCCCCAAAGCCAACCGGAATCTTCCAGGCCAGCGCAAACAGCTCCTTCGAGCCCGTTCGCTCCCACAGCGTTGGGGTCCGGCCCGCCGAGGTTGACCAGGCCAGGATGGTCATGGAGAAGAGTGGCCACGGGCTCCCCGGGGTGGACGTGTCACCTGGCAACCTGGAGCAGCCGCCAGACAATCTGGAGAACATTTTCATACCCGCTTCACAGCACCCCGTCGCAGGGCTGCCGGAAAGGCGGCCGTCCTCCAGGACGCACGGGGCCCGTCTGAAGTGTGAAAGCCCCGCGACCACGCTGTGGGCCCAGAACGAAATGCCCATCCTGGGAGCCAACATCCTGTTGGCCCCCGCGGCCCCTCCGGTGCACGGCCCAGTCAGACAGCCCAGCACAGAAGTGATTCAGCCCCCCGAGGATGGCCCCCTTGACCTGCAGGCAACCCAGCACCCTCAGAAACAAGACAATTCTTCTGAGAACCTTGAGAACCCTCCCAAAGTGGGTGAGGGTGACCTGAAGAATCCCCAGGCAAGTCTAGGCTATGCCTCCTTGCTAGTCTCTTCCCCAGCTACAGAATCATTCCAGAATCAGCCTGTCTTGATTGCGCCTCCTGCTACAAATTACAGCGTGATTTCAGCCAATAATCCTGCGCATACAACAAATCAGATGATCCCTGCTGATGTGTTACAGAACCCAGGGGCAGATGGCAATGCGTTGCCTATACATCTAACCTCTGTGGCATCCAGCACAAGTGCAATGCCACTAGGTCCCCCAAAGACTTATATTCAGCATAATTTTATTGGTACTCCAGTAAATTCTTCCGGAAGTTTCAGCGGTTCGCCTTTACCAAATCCAGGACCTCTCAACCTGGCCTCGGAAAGTAGGAAAATCATTAAACCAGAGAACCCCCCTCTGGCATCCACAGGTAGACCCCAACAGCCCCTTCTCTCAAGGGCCGATTCTATTGGCAGTCAGAACCACTCTGTCCCAACGGTTAATTCCCAGGCCCCTTCTGTTGCCACCAATCAAAAGCAACCCACCAATTATGAGCTGCTTGATTTTACAATGCACCATCCACAGAACAACCAAAACCAAGCTCCTAACCCAGGTAGTCACGTGCCTTCTGCTATTCCCCAGCAAGCGCCGCCTCTGTCGCAAGGAGCAAAGCCAGGAATGCTGGCGAGTAACGCGACAGAGTTCTACCTGCAGGTGACCAAAGACGCACAGCAGGGAGGGAGGGGGGAGAGCGAACCCAACCCCCAGCAATCTACAGAAGCGCTCCCAACGCCAGCCGGCAGTACCCAGCAGCCTGCTTCAGGCTCGTCCCAGGCACCTGAGGTTCAGCTTGGCCTTCAGGGACAAGGAGTCGCCACTCCACCCTCGTACAACCAAGCACCTCCACCAAATAACCAGTATCCTCAACCTCCTCCGCCTGGACAGGGCCCGCCAGGGGCAGGTGCCCCAGGTCAGCCATGGGCTGTACCTCCTGGGCCCGGGGGACCTCCGCCCCCTCAGTCGTGGAACTCTTCTCAGCCGCCCACCACAGACCCACAGAGGCCACCATCTGCACTGGGTGGCCAGCAAGCTTATGGCCCGCCTTCAGCTCCAGGACCAGGGTATGGAGGCTACTATGGGGGTGCCTATTCCGAGTATCCGGATGGAAGACCACCCTATCCCCCTCAGTATTACCAGGTAAAACTTTCAATACAGCTTCTTATACAGGCTGCAATCTCAAATGTGCTGTTTTATATTGCAGAGCTGTAATGTAGTTGTTTTGTAATGGGGGCCAAAGCTGTAGAGCTGGATATGAATTCTGTATGCATGCTTTTCAGTGTTTTAAAAGAAATACTCTGGTTTGGCTTGTTGCGCATAGGAGGATCCCTACAGAAGGTACGATGCACGATACAGTCAATATGAAGGAGCCAACCCGGGCTACAGGGAAGGAGAGCGTTACCGAGAGCAACCGGAAAGACCCAGTTCAAGAACCAGCCAGTACTCAGACCGACCTTCCTCCCGGTCAGTTTGCCTCAAGTCTCTTAGAGCAGGGGTCCCCAACCACCGTGCCGCGGCCCGATACCAGTCCGTGAGGCATTTGGTACCGGGCCTCACAGAAATAATAAAAACGTTTTAATTTGAATTTTATTTCATTTCCATTTTATTGACTATCGCAGTGTGCAGGGTGTTTTATTTTGAAAAATGACCACTTCCGTCTGTGCCTCTTTTCCGCACTTGTCTCCGTAGTTAAAAAAAAAAAAATATTTTTTCTCTCCATGCACCCCCGGTCCGTGGAAAAATTTGGTCTTGCATGAAACCGGTCCGTGGTGCAAAAAAGGTTGGGGACCGTTGTCTTAGAGCATCTGCCTCTGCTCTTTGGTCTGCTATCACTTTTTAATAGCAGTGTATTGTTAATTTTGCAAGAGACTTGCATAACAGGACTACAAGTCTATATAAAATGTTGAACTGAAAGCCTTATCAAAAAATCATGCTGGGCACCAAAACTGTGAAGTGACATTTAAAAACTTTCTACAAAATAAAATGCTGTTGTGTGTGCGTGTGCGTGTGCGCGTGCGTGTTTGTGCAATGGGTGACCTGTTTCAGAGAAAGCTGCAGTAGACCTGTCACTGCGAATTATGTTGGACATGCGACACACTGTGCAGCACCCTTGCCAGCCCTGTTGGCCTGTGTGTGCTCAGTCCATTGTGCTCCCAGCACCTTGTTTTCATTCTCCACTGAGTAGAAATTTTTGACTTTTCGCTACAGAGCTAGAGCTGACATGAGGTTAAAATGCAAACCGATTAAAATGTACATACAAAAGCATTTTAAGTTTGCGTGTTTCCAGCTTTGATCTCTTATATAATGTTGTACAGTTGGAGGTGTATTACCATAAGGGGGGCGAATCAATTTAAAATATGATGCCTGATTTTTGTGGTTGAGTGTTAACTGAGTATTATTTCCTATTAGTGTTGTTTCATATTACTGTCTTACTGGGTTAAAACTATTTACAATTTGGTTATTTGGCAGACGCCAAACACAGTGGGGTTTTGGTCGGTAGGAAGGATATTCCCCATCGCACAGCAGCGACTCTAGTTGATTGGGCACCTGCAGTCTGCCTGTACCTTGTGCAGTCCTCCAGCATGTTGACTGCAGAGTGGGGGGGAAAAGGTGAAGGGTGAACTAGCTACACACGTCTCAGAAGATGCACATGCTAGTCTGTTCTCCTGCTTTGACAGAAGGACATTTACGGGCTTACGATAATAATAAACTGTTCAAGGAATGAAACGCACTTGAGGGCAGATGCAGCAGGTGAGTAGAAAGTGTGAACCAATGGAAGTGCTGTTGGAGAAGATGATCAACAGCAAGTGGTGGTTTAGCCAAGTCAGAACTGGTTTGGAGGTGTTCAGGTTTATCACACTGATTTCTGCTTTCTCCCTGGTAGACAAGGCTATCCTGAGGATTACCAGAGAGCTAACCGAAGTGCCTATGATGAATATTATGCAGACCACTATAAGAATCAGTATGAATATGGAGGTAAGGGCCACAGCAGGGGATTGCTCTTTTGCTTCGACATGTCCTTGTGTCCATATGAGGTAATCCAACTTTTGATTCCCATCTGTTCCCATTTATTTTCCAGATCGGAGCAGGTGGGAGCGTTATGACGCAGCCGGTTATGACCCTCGGTATAGCAGCTACTACAATCCGTACTGGTACAGCTACAACGCAGAGACTTATACGAATAGAGATGCATACTACCCTCCACAGTATCCCGCCAGGTACAGACATTATCGCAATTTTTACTTGGTCCTTTATATCAACAGCACTCCCAGACTCGTTATCAACAGTATGTGTAACCATTTCAATCAGTACCAGGGGCGATTCTAGGATTTGACCTTTAGGGGCGCTCAGCCCCCAATGAGAATGTGAGATGTACACATGCAAAGCACAAGCCTATATTTTTTAGATGAATTTACTGTTACATCCCCCAAAACAAAACATGACAGTGGTGGTCACTCTCAAAATTGAAATACCACTCTATCTGGTATTTGTAAAAATAGATATTAAGTAAAAATGGTTTTTAGAAAATAATGACTAAACATTTTCAAGGGGGCTGAGATGAAAGACAGGGGAGCTAAAGCCCCCCTAAAAAGGGTCTAAAATTGCCACTGATCAGTACTATAATGAAGTCACTCCGTTGGATTGTGCGCCTGGGAGCGTCAGTCTTGTTGAACTGACCCCATATGATGAGACTGTTGTCGTGCAGGCCGGACGACCAGTGGCGCTACGACCCGCGGTACGACCCGAGCTTCGACGAGGACTACCGGCGCAAGTGGAGCCACTACGGGGACGAGTCTGACCGGCGCAGCGTGCACAGCGAGCAGTCGGCCCACAGCGTGCACAGCTCACACAGCCAGCACAGTCGCCGCAGCAGCTTCAGCTCTCGCTCGCAGCAGGTCTGTCTGCTCCTGTATCTCTCTCTCTACATCTCTCTACACGGCTCTGTCAGTCTGTTGTCTGTAGGTCTATCTCTTTCTCCATGCGTCTAATTCTCTTTGTCAGTCTGTTCGTCTTTAGGTCCACTATGTCTCTCTGGCTCTGTCAGTCTCTCTCTGTCTATGTGTGTCTGTCTGTTTGTATATCTCTGTCACTATCCGCATGTCTGTCTGTTGGTCTGTATCTCTCTGTGTTGTCCTGGCCTGTCATGCATTGAACATTAAGTTACACATGACAGATGCTAAAGATTACACTGGAATTTATTTAAGTTATCAGGCCAGTTGACCTATGGCCACTGTATGAGTGCACGTGCCTGCGTGCAAGTGTGTGTGTGCGTGTTTCCATGCTGGTAAGACAGAATCAAGTTTCCTATTTCCCCTTCTACCTTTACATGTCTGTTAGTGCTCCCCCATTTGCCTCTTAGGGTAACTCACACCTGTAACCTGTCTGTTTCACAGAGTCAGGTGTACAGGAGTCAGCCGGACCTCGTTTCCGCCGGTTACGAGGCCGGCCAAGCCTCCTCCCTCATGGTTGACTACTCATATGGGCAGTACCCTGACAACGTGGACAGAAGTCAGAGTTTCGCCGATTACCAGTACCCAGCGGGCTACCCCTCAGAGAGTGCCTGGTCGGCTGTTGACCAAGGTTAGACCAAAGTTCCAGACAACCGCACTGTGTGCCAGCATGGTCAAGAATCACTGACAAAAGGGAGGCCATGTGGATTTATGATCAGAGCCGTTGTTGGTTTTTAAGCAGTTCAGGGCATGAATGGCTCCAGGATATGGCTCCCCGTTAAATCTGTGTTAGTGATAACATTAACCTTAACATTAACCCTAAGGAGCTACAAAGAAGCATTGAAGTGTGTCCTGGGTTAACCACACAATGGATGTTTTCTTTTCAGGTAACCCAAAACCAGTCTTGATTGGCGTTTGTTTGGCACACCGGGTCACTTCTGCAACTGCTTTTCAACTTCCCTCTGTTCTCTTACATTAAAAAAACATGAATCCAGAACAGACATAGCAATTATTACAGGAGTGAGCAGCGATGGCAGGCTGCAGTGTGTTTGATGTTTACCTGAGAAAATGGGCGTGTGGTTTAAGTTGTTCCCTGTGCTGTCCGCCGGTCCATCTCTCCGTCTGTCCTCAGCGCCGCCCCGGCCCATGACGCCGGAGAAGTACTCGGTCCCGCACAGGTGTGCCAGGTTTGGACCTGGAGGCCAGCTGATCCAGGTGCTGCCGAACTTGCCCTCGGCGGGTCAGCCTGCGCTGGTAGAGATTCACAGCATGGAGGTCAGGCCCAGTTTTCACAATGCCCATATTCTGTGTCATTTTTACATTTCATTTCAGCTCCCTCTACGCTTCAGTTAGTGTTCTACGTCTATGTACAGTGTTTGAAATTCATTTTTAAGGCCTGAAATGGTATAAATATATTTCTTGGGTTGTGTTCATGGGAGATACTACTACTGGAGATAAATTGTGAATTGATCAGTCTTCATGGTTTGAAAAAACGCGTAGGTCAGCAGTGACCACTTGTCATAGTTCTCATCAAGTGCTGTTCTGAAGCTTGCAGGTGATATGTTTTTAATTGATTCATTAAAGAAGAAAAAGGAGTTCTAGCCAAACCCAAATTAAGAACAGCCCTGACCTCATTTTTTGCCGCCATCCATTACATTTATACTACATTATATAATACTTAAGGCAATGTATAATTTTGAGGTGGTCTATTTTTTGTAATTCTGTAAGTAGCAGAGTCGGCACGCTGGGGCCTGCCTGTTTTTCCTGTTAATCTCGAATGTTTTGCAAATTGGATTTTGGCAGAGTTCTTTAAAAAAATAATAAATTAAATGTAAAAAACGCATTCATAGGGGATGCCTGCATTCCTGATCGATCCCGATTTCCCCCTGAAGTAGTGGAGGCAGCGGTTTTGCGTTTTGAGCCGCGGGTCATGACTGAACGTGCCTTTCCTCCGCCCGCAGACAATGCTACAGGACACGCAGGAGCAGCAAGACCTGCGCACCTTCCCCGGGCCTCTTGTCAAGTAAGCCCTCCGTTCACAACACTGTGCGCGACATCGGCCTCGCATTCCTCTCCAGTGTTCCGTTTGAGCTGTCAGGAGCGCATTCGTCCTTCGAGTCTGTAACATTGCCCTTCTCATGTAGATGCTGAATGCCGCCGTACGATTTCAGAGAGCTTAGCGATAGGCTTAACATGTTTCCAGGCCGCTGAGAGCGGGTGTGCAAGTGCGTCTTGATGCGTGTTTGTTTATGTCCACATCTGTTTCGACTGCATTCTGATGGTTGTCGCCTGTCGTCCGGTGACCTTGTCCTTTTACCATTGCCCGTTACATTATCAACATTATCAATTATCACTATTTATTAACCTGTTCGATACACTAAACAGCAGGCTGCCGTAACAGTGTTGAAGTAACAGGCACTGCTGTAGCCTGAGATTCACAGCAGTAACGTTCAGGTTCAGAGGGCAGCGTTCTCAGGGGCTTTGTCCCCCTTCCAGGGAGGAGACGCACAAGGTGGACGTCATCAAGTTTGCCCAGAACAAGGCTCTGGAGTGCCTGCGGACGGACAGTCTGATCGATAAGGACTCGGCTTTCCTCGTCTGGGAGTTCATCGTCCTGCTGTGCAGGCAGAATGGAGTGAGTGCTCTTTCTCCGTTAGTGGGATGGGTGGTGTTTGATCTACGAATTGAAAAGCGTCTTTGCTTTGGCCATCGCCCCAAAAGTCTATTCGCCCACCAAAATAAATGTGTTTTATTGTCAGCTCTGCGGCAGCATTGATAGGATGTCAGAAAGAGCAGGTACGTGTTCTGCCCTGGCTCTCTCTGGGCAGGTCACTCTTGTGTGTCTAAGGCTCCTGTCGTCTCTCCTTTGCGCTTCAGACGGTAGTAGGGACGGACATCGCCGACCTGCTCCTGCGCGAACACAAGTCTGTGTGGCTGCCGGGGAAGTCTCCCAACGAGACCAACCTGATCGACTTCAACAACGAGCCGCTGGAGAGGGCCGAGGAGGAGCCGGGCTCCGGCCCGCTGTCCCTGCTGTCCGACACCTTCATGACCGTGCCGGAGAACGTGGGCAAGGAGACGGAGCGCTTCCGCGAGCTGCTGCTCTTCGGCAGGAAGAAGGCAAGCTCCCTCTCCGTCTCTCGGCCCAAACGCGCACAGAACCTCCGCGGGTGCCACTGGGCCCCTGCGCTGTGCTTAAAATGACCGGTGTTGAGTTTTCCTTCCTGCTTGTGTAATGCTGTGCTGGCCTGGTCTGCAGGATGCCCTGGAGTCTGCCATGAAGAACGGCCTTTGGGGACACGCCCTGCTGCTCGCCAGCAAGATGGATAACAGGACACACGCGCGTGTCATGACCAGGTGAGAATGCCATTCCTGCAGTCAGGTGATGCCAAGGGTTCAACGTGATCTCTATCACATTTACTTGGGCAAGTGTGCATTCCATGTCAATGGGTTTTTGAAATTGATGTTAAAATAATATGAATAAAACCAATGTGGGTGTGTCTCGTCTTCCCCTGCTTGTTAGGTTTGCCAACAGCCTGCCCATCAATGACCCGCTACAGACTGTGTACCAGCTTATGTCTGGAAGGATGCCAGCTGCTGCCACTGTGGGTATGTGTGTTCGTGTGTGTTCGTGTGTGTTCGTGTGTGTTCGTGTGTGTTCGTGTGTGTTTGTGTGTGTGGTGTGTGTGGTGTGTGTGTGTGTGTGTGGTGTGTGTGTGTGTGTGTGTGTGTGTGTGTGTGGTGTGGTGTGTGGTGTGTGTGTCAGACTTTCTGATATGAGCCTGCTTGTCTTGCGTCTTCTGCTTTAGTGCTGTGGGGATGAGAAGTGGGGTGATTGGCGCCCCCACCTGGCTATGGTGCTGTCCAACCTCACACACGCCCTGGACCTGGACACAAGAACCATCGCCACCATGGGAGACACGCTGGGTAAGGGCAAATTCTGCTGTCACTCACACACCTTTCATTAAAGGAAGCATGGCTTTCTTCCTCCCTGTCAGTGATTTTATATGGAGAATGCGTCTCACTGTAGATCCTGAAGTAAGAGCTGCATTTTATTGGCATACATATGTATGCGTTTGTGCATACACACACACACACAGACACAAACACACACACAGACATACAAGCATGTACACGTAGCCTAAGATTTACAGGTTTGCTAGTTCTGTGGTGCGTTCTAAAAATAGATGAAATGTTGATGAAAACCCTTGGCAGCCGGACTGAAATTTAATCAAACCAGCTGCCTGCGTCTGGGAGTAATCGCAGAATGCATCACGGACACACAACGGACACATCTGATAAAGTTCCATGTAAATCTGCTCTAACGTAATGTCAGGAAGGTGGTGGGCAAGCATTTTTAACTAATTCGCTGTTTTACTTGTTTTTTTTATGATGAAATCGATACAAATTTCTAAAATTAATTTTACACACATTTAAACACAGTCTAAATGTCACTTTATGGTTTTAAATGTGTGTGCTGTATGCTTGTTTTTCCTAATATTACACTGCATTACAATTTGTGATTCTCTGGTACAGCATCTGTTTCTCTCTGACCTTCAGCCTCCAAAGGGTTAACCGACGCGGCCCACTTCTGCTACATGATGGCTCAGGTGGGACTGGGCGTGTACACCAGGAAGAGCGCCAAGATGGTGCTGATCGGAGCCAATCACAGGTGAGCCGGCTCGTCCGCGCTCCGAGATTGCCGTGCCCCCAGCGATGAAACGCCGTTGGGTTGACTGTCCTGGTCGAGTTCTGCAAAGACTTGAGTGTCAAAGCAGTGTCCTGAATGATTTATTTGAGTTCCATTTTGCTTCTCTCAACGCTCTTTCCTCCCCTTCAGTTTGCCGTTCTTCAAGTTTGCCTCGAATGAAGCGATCCAGCGGACGGAGGCCTACGAGTACGCGCAGTCCCTGGGCTCCCAGCCCTGCCCCCTACCAAACTTCCAGGTCTGAGCTCCCTTCCTCGCCCTTTCCCTCCTCCATGTACAGAAACCTCCGATCTCTTTACCGGAGTTACAGCCGTCCTCTGAAACGTGACCAATACTTTACCTGGCCATTGTCATTTTACATATTCGCAATTGGAAATTGAAGTTTGTTGTATTGTGTAAAACCTTTTCTAAGTATTTGCCAAATAAACCTTTGGAAAGTGATTGGTTGGGCACGCCAAGTCGACGGCCCTCCTAAAACCGATTGCTGTAAATCGGTGTATTACATCCGACCAAACATTTGCAGTGTTTGATTTTCCCAGGAACTAGCCACAGGTTTGTGTTAAATTGGAGAGAAAGGGAGTGTCCTGATCGGGCTGCTGTGTCTGACGGGGTGGCCATGGCTCTCTCCTCATCCCGCAGGTGTTCAAGTTCATCTACGCCTGCAGGCTGGCCGAGGCCGGGCTGTCCGCCCAGGCCTTCCACTACTGCGAGGTCATCTCCAGAGCACTGCTCTCCCTCCCCGCCTGCTTCTCTCCCATCTTCATCAGCCAGCTCATACAGGTCTGTACGCGCACACAAACGCACGCGCACGCATGCACACAGACACAGACACACACACACTCTAGGTCTCAGATTTTACTCAGGGTCTCAGTGGGCCGTTTCCAGCACACGTTGCTGTGCATAGTGCTGCAGTCACTGCATCTGTGTAGTGATATATCATGACGTATTTAGTTTATTACACCAGGGGTCCCCAATTACCGGGCTGCGGACCAGTACCGGGCCGTGGATCATTTGGTTTCGGGCCGCACAGAAAGTTTTAATTTTATTTCCATTTTATTGACTATAGCAGTCTGCAGGGTGTTTTATTTTGAAAAATGACCACTTCCGTCTGTGCCTCTTTTCCGCACTTGTCTCAGTTTTTTTTCCATGCACCAATAAATTAAGCCCACAAGCTAACCCTAGCAAAAATGAGTAAAAAACAAACATTTCTGGAGAGCTTCTTTGAAAAGGGGGAAAGACCCAATGATGAGACAGCAGAAGACTCCAAGACTGCCAAAAAAAAAGAAAGCTGCATTTAAAAGAAGTTGAGTTGAGTCACATTTACATTATAAATGTAATAATTAAATTAATAATTAAATGATATAATATGCACCTTATTGTGTTTTGTTATGTGTGTGATTCTCCCCCGGTCCGTGGAAAAAATGTTCTTGCATGAAACTGGTCCGTGGTGCAAAAAAGGTTGGGGACCGCTGTATTACACCACGTTGTCCTTTGTGCTCTGGATAGGGGTGCCTTCCAAATAAGATCTCACTGGTGCAGGTTGTAGACGTTTGTGTCTGCATTTGTGTTTGTGAATTTGAAGCTCTGTTCTGTAAGTTCTTTACAAACAATCCCAAACAGGCTTTACACAGCTTGTTTTGGATGAGTTTTTTTTTTTTTTTTTTTTTTTGTGATTTGCGATCTCCGGCGGTGATTTATAAACGCCCGCTATCCATTCTTGTTCTAACCGTGCTGTGGATTGCAGATGGCGGCGAAGCTGCGCTTCTTCGACCCGCAGCTGAAGGAGAAGCCCGAGGAGGAGCTCTTCATCGAGCCAGACTGGCTGGTGCACCTGCGGCAGCTGGACGGCCAGATCAAGGTGAGCCCGGCGTCCTGAGCCACACGGCACACGCAGTGTGCGCTGTTACTAGGGCTGTGACAGTATGACTATGACATTTTCACAGCGTAATAATCGTACTACTCTATCACGGTTTTCAGTATATCACTGAAGCTTACCACTCGATCTGTTTATTGTATGGCTCTTTGCAGATTTATATACCATTTTAATTGAAAAATAAAACAAAAAATGCAACTGAATATGGTTCACTCCTTGTAATTGTATGTTTAAGTCAATTTAAATCATTCACATTGCAAATTAAGAAACATTTTGCATCAGCTTGTCCGATCTAGTACTATATTTAGCTACTCACTTTTTCCACTGTGGCATAACGTGAAGGATGATGTTCGTGGATGAACGAGTTCGCTTTTTGGGCCGATATAATTAGTCATTACAGACCGCCTCGGCATCAGAATCAGCGTCGGACATCTCAGGTTTTATAAGGGACTGCAAACAGAGATTTATGCCGTGTAGCTAGCTAGCTAATAACCGCTACCTACCATTTCATTCATTTTCATTTATTTGACAGAGATGGTGCACATTGATAACATTTCTGTAAATGTGCCAGAGTTAGCTGATTTTCATCTGTAGTCCCTGGGCAGGCAGCTACCAGGGTTGGGAAATGCAAGGGAGCTGTCTGCACGTGTGCAATCGTGTTGTAAACAAACCAAAATGCAAGAACAGCCAAAGTGGTGGGATTAAATTACATTAGCAGACACCCCAGGTCCAGTATTATATTATTTAATATGGGTTATTTAGACATTTTAGGAGGGTAACGGTTGAAATATTTTTTCCCCCCATGAAAATAGCTTTTGCCACATGATTTACTATCACAGTATTATGTTAAGTTTATGATGGTACTATTTCATAATTTAATATTGTGGTATACCATCATACCAGCATACCATCACACCCCTAGCTGTCGAGCTACGTTTAGTACTTTAACACATCTTCAGCAATCATCAATACTGCACACTGCTTAATAAAAATGTGTGCAAACATATGACATTCAACTAGTGTGAAATTAATATAGCATTATATAGTTATTTTTGTATAAATAATGACTCTACAGAAAATATTACACTGGTATATAAAGTTAGTAGCTAGTGCATGGAAGCATTGTTTGTTACCAACTGCTAATATGAAACCAGGAAAAATCCACAGAGATTACCGATACCTGTACAAAGCGCTGGGTGGTGACGTCTGCTTCACCTGTGAGTGATGGGTGACAGATGCATAATATTGATTTAGTAAAATTGCAGGATTGGAAAATTCCGGAGTAACACTGAGCCATTATTAATATACCCCATTTCAAATGATGCAATTGACCCTTTTTATCAGTTTTAATTTAAGAAATGTTATGTTCGAGTTATCACCAGCTGATACACAGGCTTACAACAACATTGGCTGTCGGTAACCTAATTCAGTGAACAGGTGGCTGTGCCATCATGCAAGGGCAGTACTGGCTCTCTGACCTCTTTCTTTGGCACCATGCCTTGCGCGCTGTGGCCCTACAGGTCAGCCTTATTCTATTCTCAGCCAAGCAGCAGCAGCAGCAGCAGCGGTCGCAAGTGAGCGAACGTGCTAAACTGCTCTCATGCATCCATAGTTTGACTGCTTCTGACTGTACATTTTAACAACATACAGTGCGCAGAGTACAGTGTAAGTGTACATTAAGCCCAGAATGCAATGATCATAAATAATTTGCTCAATATAGCATTTCAAATTAATAGTAGCATTTAATTATTATTATTTTTTTGCTTCTTGGAAGTTCAATTGTAATTGTTGTAAACATATCATTATAAATTATGGCTTTGGAATATGACTGAGGAAAGGGGGAACTAAGAGGGACGATATAAGTAGGTAATCACTAATTGCAGAGTCTCCATCGGTAGTATTACCAGTCCTCAGCAATCACCTCTATGTGCATAGCGTCTTAGCATTAGACCTTCGGTTATCAAAAGCAGATAATAGAACTGTGCTCCTGTCTCTTCTGCCCCTACAGGAAGGAGCGATACCATACAGTCCAGACACACCCCAGCAGTATGACTGCAGTACCCCCAGCTCTGAGTTTGATCAGCCCAGCCCCCCTGACCCAATGGGGATGCCCCAGGACGTTGGAGGCCCCCCTCCAGAGAACACCCTAATGTCCGGCCTCCTGCCCAACCCAGGACCACCCATGGCAGGGGTTCAGCTCATGCCCCCAGGTACTCAGCTCCCTGTCTGTGTGCGTGCATGCATCTCTGTGTTAATCTTGTGTTTATCTCTGGCCTTTAATATGGCCTGTAGGCAGGCAGTGTGGTATAATGGTTAGGGAGCTGGGCTTGTAATGTCAAGGTTGCAGGTTCAATCCCCAGGTGGGACACTGCTGTTGTACCCTTGAGCAAGGTACTTAACCTGAATTGCTTCAGTTAATATCCAGCTGTAGAAATGTAAACTGTAAGTCGCTCTGGATAAGAGCGTCTGCTAAATGCCTGTAATGTAATGTCATTTAATATGAAATGATCTTCAGTTCCCCATGTCTCTCTAACCGCGTGTGCCTGATCCCTCTCCCCCAGCACCCCCCACCATCCTGGAGGATGGTGTGCCCTCCATGCCCCAGGTCCTGCCCCCCTCTGACGGGATCCCCTTCTGCCTGGCGCCACCCGCTCAGCCGTGCATGATCCCTGGTCCTCTACCTGTCCCAGATAGCCAGGTGCCTGGGTTCCCCCCTCCAGGGCCAATGTACGCCCCACCCTACCAGCCCCAACAGCCAGAGATGTACTCCGGGCCCCCGATGCCACCGCAGACTTCCCCCCCAATGACCCCTCCGGAGCCATTCCCCGCACCCCCAGAGCAGCAGTTCCCACGCAGGAGCTCCCAGCCCTCCTCCCCCTCCCGGACTACCTTCCCCCCGCCAATGGACTTCTACGATGAGATGGCGCAAATGGTGAGTTCCTCACGGGACAGTCTTAGGGCCAAGTGGGCTTGCCGTTTTTGCTCCTCTTGGTGCCCGCTGAGCGTTTTTCTTTTTTAGATGGTTAGTTAACCGGCAATGTGTGTCTGACTTTGTCCAAGCAGGGCCCAGGAAGGAGATCGAGAACTACTTCGCAGTCTTCGTCACACATGGTAGGGCCTGGCCCCCTGACTTTTTTGTCTCTCGTCTCCCTCCCTCCGTTTCTTCTGCTCCTCCGTAGAGTCACCTGTCAGCGTCTTGTCCCCACGACAGTCTTTGGCCCTTCCTTTTCCATCACAGCTCACAGGCCATAGTTGTTTCTCTTCCGCCAGTCTTCGTGTAACTGGGGGGCTCCTTGGCTGTTTTCCGGGGGGGGTGTAGTTTGTCTCTCCAGCAGCTGTGCTGGTGTGTCTCAGCGTTCGCGCCCCCTCACCTACGTCCTGTTGACCCCCAGGCTCCGGGCCGGCGATCCCGCACCACCTCCGAATCCTCCAGCCACTCCATGGGACGAGAGCGGAGCAATTCGGCAGCGAAGCAGACCTCGCCCCCTCCCCCACCCATACCAGAGCAGCCCCCCCACAGGGAGGAGCCTAAGAAGCCAAAGAAGGACTCCCCCAAGAAGGTGAGCGACCAGGTCCTCGGAGAAACACTGAATTACTCCCCAGGAATCTGAAACTCCAGATCCTCTGCTATGACATGCTGGAGTTTGATGCAAACTCCAAACTTGATGCAGTTTAAATGCAATGATTTCGATGCTTTAAATAGTCAGATTTTTGGGTAATTGCATTTTATATTTTTGTGGAATATGAAATGCTTCTCAATTTACTTAATTTTTTTAAATTAAATTAATTTTCAATTTTTGCTGTTTATTGCCATTTTTTCCTCTCTATTTAGTATGCAATTATACACTCACTTTTTAAAGTCAAATATCCCCTCCCTTCGTATGAGAACTCGCTGCCATAGTCTCGAGACCGGTAATGAGCGCTGCACCTTCTCCAAGCCTGTCACCGTACCATACAGGACCACTCATATATGCAGTGAGCTCATTCAGCTTTTATCCCTCCCCCTTTTCTGCCCTTGGACAGCCAATTGCCACCCCCTAGTGGCCCTCCCGGTACAACCTCTGTACGGAATCTGTGTCCATCTGTCTTTCTGTTCTGAATGAGTCTGTATCCATCAGTGTCCGCTTGGAGTGGCAGTGTGCCTCTCCGTCTGTCTGTACTGAATAAGTCTGTGTCCCCCCGTCAGGGAGCTGGAGGTGGCTGGTTGAACTGGCTGTATCGCAAGGGGAAGAGCGAGGCTCACCTGCCTGACGACAAGAACAAATCGGTGAGGAATCTCCTCGTCTTCATCGAAACACTTAGTAAGGAAGCCAGCGCTGAATTGCTTCAGCCCTTCACCTCAAGGCTTCAGATGTCAGTCCAGTTACTTTCGTCAGCCATTTCGGATTGAATATATAATACAAATATTCACCGTAAACATTTTTGCACTTTGTTTGCTCAGTCAATGCTGGTTTGGGAACGGTTATATTGCGTTTGATTCTAGTCTTGACCTTTCTGCCATTTTTGCTTCGTTAGATCGTCTGGGATGAGAAAAAGCAGAGATGGGTGAATCTGGATGAACCAGAGGAGGAGGTAATAATTGGCGCATCAAATGATTGTGCGTTCCCTAATAGTGAACAGTGTGCTTGTGTGAGGGTCTGCTTTATTTTAGAAACCACACCTGTTACTGGACTCATGAGCTGGGCTGTGCTCTTTTGTCCCACAGAGCAAGCCTCCGCCACCTCCGCCCTCAAGCTTCCCAAAAATGGGCCCTCAGATGAGACTGGGAGGGCCTGGGGGGCCACCCAGCGGGGGGCCCCCAGTGAACATATTCTCCAGGAAAGCAGGTGAGATGTGCTCTGCCCCTCAGCATGTGTAACTCCCCAGGCTCGGCCACAGAGTTTCTCTGCTCCACTGATGTGAGATGTACCACTGGAGTTTCCACAGTTCCCCACTTACTTGAGAATGCCTCACCTGTTCCAGGCACAAGGGGGCGATACGTGGACGTCCTGAACCCTGGCGGGGCCGGCACCAAGCCTGCCGGTTTCGCCCCTGCCCCAGCGGATCTCTTCGCACCCCTGGCACCGATGCCCATGCCCGCCAACCTCTTCGTACCGGGCGCAGGTCTGCACTCGTCTTCCTTCAGTTTATTATTTTGTGTTCAGATTATTTGTGTCTTTGGAAGAAGGCAAAAATAAGTGTTGTGAGTGTAAGAGAGGACTTGGGAGGTGGTGAAGGGTAACCTGTGTTCCGTCCACAGCACCGGAAGAGCACCAGCCCTTGGAGGGGAACGCTCCACAGACAGGAGGGAACCCGGAGCAGGACCACCCCAGCGCGAGCGCCGCACCCCAGGTGAGACTGACCCACCATTTTTTTAAATGAGGGAGAGCGCGCGCAGAAGCCCTGCACATGTAGTAGGAAATAATTATTTTGTCTGCTCTGATGTCAATGTAATTCCAGTGTATACGCAATATAGACATGCTGTATAGACTAACGGTACAGACATGTTAGTGCATATGGATGTGCTTAATTTAGAATCTGTTTAAAATGTGTGATGGATATGTTGGAATGATAATGTGGATTTTCTTCCAGATGTTCAACCCAACACTGTACCCTCCCGGCCCAGAGGGGGCGCCAGTTCTGGACGGAACTCAGTCAGGGGAGGTGAGAGACACTCCTGAGTTTTTCTATGAAAGTCTTTGACCCAGTCCAGGGGGCTGCTCATCCCACCATCCTATGCCCATGCCCCATTGCAACATGGAGTCATGGACAGTCATCCAGGCTACATCCCTGTAGGGCCTTGTGTGCAAATAGCTTCTCTTAACCCCTGGCAATCCATTAACATGTAACAGAAGTTTAATGACCGTGTTCTGTCACGCCAGAGGTGTGAACCAAATTATCTGGGCTGATAATTGGGGTCGTACTGCTTGTGTGTGTGCCTGTGTGTCTGTGTGGGAGACGGAATGTGTTTGTGTGTGCCTTTTGACTTGATCCAATCAAACCTCAATTTAATGTTGGGAGTGTGTTGCCATTTAAGTGACAGGTTAAACAGTGACTTGCTTTTAGTATTCAGTTGCCTATCTCATGTCTGTCGTTTATGAAAAGAAGCTGTTTATACCATCACTGACCCTGTAGGTCATCGGCTCCCTTTCTCCTCCCAGCACTTAAAACTCCTGGACCTGCAAAAAAAAATTTGCCCCCATGAAAACCTGTCTCAGAGTGGAGGCCTGGGGCCGAGACTTGCATGTATTAATTTTGGTTTGTGGTGTTTTTGTTTGTTCATTTATTCCTGCTGTTTTTAGCTGTCACGCTCTAGCTCAATGAGTTCTTTATCGCGCGAAGTGAGTCAGCATTTAAACCAGGTACATCCAGCTGGGCTTCCGCGGCCCCACCCTGGCCTGCGTGTCACGCCTCCCCCACACACGCCACACAGCACACGTCTGCGCCCTCTGCCTCCAGCATGGCGGGCCTCACACCCTCAGGGACGCCAACCTTTAACCGTTGCCAACGTTATCGGCCCTCTGATTGGGTAAAAGCCACGCAGCGCCACAGAGCTCTCCCGATTGTTCTTCAGGGTGAGGGTGCTCTCAAGCTGGCGCCTCCCAAGTACTGGTCCGGGATCAGTTAAACCAGCTATAATCTTAACCTCAACTGATCCAGGATCAGTGCATGGGGGGGTGCTTTCTGTCAGCACTCTACGGCTCGCTCTGTGCTCAACTTTGCCAAGTGGTGTGAATCAATGAATTGAGAGTTGGCTCACAGTTCAAATGGATAGCTTCCCTCTTTCTATTCTGATTGTTGGCTCGATGGGACCGTCACGAGGCCTGATTTGCATTGTAAAGGATTGAAATACAGAGTGCGCGGTCTTAGGATGACCTCGTCGCAGTCCAGCAATGCTGAAGGCAGAGTCGTCACCGCCCCTGTCTGATGTCACTCCATCTATATGGCCATGCGCGCATGCCTCCATTTAACCCTCCACGCTCTGCATGCTTGTTATTAACATCTGGGCGTGTCCATCAGCTCTGGACCATGCATTCCACCTCATCCACCACATGCCTCATGCCACCGTGGATTCGGGGGAGAACCTTGCTGTTGGGGGAGCCAAGAGCCCCAGCATCCTCCACTGGGTGAACTCACCTGTCCTGCTGATATTGCTCCTCATTTACTCCATGGGTCAGAGATAGGATGGTGTGGCTGGAAAATTCGTACGTGAAACCGGTGTCCAGATTGGAGAGGGAAAAGTTGGTTTTCAGAGGGAGAAAAAGACATTAAAAAGCCTTCCTTTCAGACCCGTGGATTAAATGGGTAACTGTCCTCATGGTAACTCATGGTAACTCGTGGCTGTTTCCTGCAGGTCCCGCATCAGCCACCTGTCCAAGAAGGCCCGCCCACTGGAGGTGTCACTTTCTACAACCCCTCCCAGTTTGCACAGGTGGTTATGTCCTATCCTCAATTTCCGTTGCCCAACAATGTGTGTTTTGTTATAATTTTACTTGAGTACATAGGCTAGATTCACATACATCACATATAATTATATTTTATTTGTGGGCCATTGTGGTGTAATGTTTACAAACCTTAGCAAAAGGAGAGAAAAATATACCCGTCATGAAAGTTGACATAATTGGGTGTACGCCTGTGATTGGTGATCTGTGTTCATTACACCTGGCAGTCTGTTATTTAGTCCTTCAGTACAAATTATATGCAAACAAACAATGATAAGCTCTAAAGATCATATTGGTGAATTTTACAATGGGGAAGTGACGGTTTTGCACAATACACCGAGAGCCTCACAAATAACATTGTATTGGATTTGATTGTTAAAAAATTTGATGTACGGGGCCTCGGGTGGTGTAGCTAAAGGCATTCGTCCGGAATGCAGGTTGCCCACTGCAGCCGCGCTTGGAAACCCGGCTGCGGTGGTTCGCTGGGGAAGGGAAAGTCGGCAGAGGACGAGCGGCGGGCTCGTGTGGGAGGGTAAATTGAAAGAAACAGAGGGTGTAATTGGTTACGAAATATAAAAAAATGTGACATACATTGCAACCAACGTTCACTTACGAAAAGGGTTGGAAACCGGATGCTCTGCTACTATGTGAGCCGTTGAGAGCAAGGTCACTGTGGTATGACCGCCGTGATGCTAACATGGTCACTGTAATATGACAGCCGTGATGCTAACATGGTCACTGTAGTATGACAGCCGTGATGCTAACATGGTCACTGTAATATGACAGCCATAATGCTAACATGGTCACTGTAATATGACAGCCGTGATGCTAACATGGTCACTGTAATATGACAGCTGTAATGCTAACATGGTCACTGTAGTATGACAGCCGTGATGCTAACATGGTCACTGTAATGACAGCTGTAATGCTAACATGGTCACTGTAGTATGACAGCCGTGATGCTAACATGGTCACTGTAGTATGACAGCCGTGATGCTAACATGGTCACTGTAGTATGACAGCCGTGATGCTAACATGGTCACTGTAATATGACAGCTGTAATGCTAACATGGTCACTGTAGTATGACAGCCATAATGCTAACATGGTCACTGTAATATGACAGCTGTAATGCTAACATGGTCACTGTAATATGACAGCCGTGATGCTAACATGGCCACTGTAATATGACAGCCGTGATGCTAACATGGTCACTGTAATATGACAGCCGTGATGCTAACATGGTCACTGTAATATGACAGCCGTGATGCTAACATGGTCACTGTAATATGACAGCCGTGATGCTAACATGGTCACTGTAATATGACAGCCGTGATGCTAACATGGTCACTGTAATATGACAGCTGTAATGCTAACATGGTCACTGTAGTATGACCGCCGTGATGCTAACATGGTCACTGTAGTATGACAGCCGTGATGCTAACATGGTCACTGTAATATGACAGCCGTGATGCTAACATGGTCACTGTAATATGACAGCCGTGATGCTAACATGGTCACTGTAATATGACAGCCGTGATGCTAACATGGTCACTGTAATATGACAGCCGTGATGCTAACATGGTCACTGTAATATGACAGCCGTGATGCTAACATGGCCACTGTAATATGACAGCTAACATGGTCACTAACATGACACTGATGCTAACATGGTCACTGTAGTATGACAGCCATGATGCTAACATGGTCACTGTAGTATGACAGCCATGATGCTAACATGGTCACTGTAGTATGACAGCCGTGATGCTAACATGCTAACATGGTGCATGGTCACTGTAAGCCGTGATGCTAACATGGTCACTGTAGTATGACTAACATGGTCACTGTAGTATGACAGCTGTAATGAACATGGTCACTGTGCTAACATGGTCACTGTAATATGACTGCCGTGATGCTAACATGGTCACTGTAATATGACCGCCGTGATGCTAACATGGTCACTATAATATGACTGCCGTAATGCTAACATGGTCACTGTAATATGACAGCCGTGATGCTAACATGGCGTGTTTCACCCCTTTTAGCCTAGCGCCCCATCGGGAGGAGGTCGACCGGGTCGGTTCGGCCAGAGGAAGTACCCGGCACTGAAGTAGAGTCTGCCAGCACCAGCTGAAGAGGTGGCCTGCTTCTGCAGCTCACTCTCAGGCTCTGTGACACTCACTGCCCCCCAAGCAAGCACATTCATTCGCTTCAATTCCATCCTCGCCCAAACATGTCATTTTGTATGATCAAAGTTTTATCAAATCCAAATTGCATTTCATTCGTAATCATGTTTTGAGTTTGTTTTTGTAATGCATACACAAAGCCCACGATGGCGTCCTCCAGCAGATTTCTTCAGTACAGTGCATCATGTGTGATCCAGGCTTTCCAGTGATCTTCGTCTCTCAAGCATGTCATGGGCACACCATCAGTGTTTGATGGCGCAGGAAAGCTGGAGTCAACGTTCAGTACTGTTGAGATTGACCTTCTCTTGAAATGAAATTGAAAAAATCTTGCATATTTATCTATGATGTTCCATCAAAACCGAGGCTGATATTCCACACCCGAATGTAGGATATTTATGAAAGACACTTCTGTTAGGATGCATTAATGGCTGTAGTGAGTTTCTTTGTCTTAACAAGGGCACGTTTGAGGACAGCTTACGTTGTGTACAGTCAGGAGTGTCACTCCTGACAGTCTGCTGAACTGCGGGTTCATCCAATCCTCCTCACCATTTCATCTTGAGAGCGAAAGATGTCATTGAGTGGGTTTTTTTTTTTGTTTTTGTGCTTTCTCAAGTTTAAGTGTAGGCGAACTTTCAGCTCAATGCCACTGAGTGGCCTGTAACACCCCCCCACACACACACACACACACACACACACACACACACTTCTGAAGCTGTGATGAGAAGCCTCATCAGAAACAGCCTGGTTGAAATCTTGCGGATGTGATTACTATGTTTTTAAGCCTCAGTACCTGTGTAGTTCCTTTGGTGTCCCTGAACGTGCTGCTGAGGTAGGAGAGCAGGCAAGGTCTGTCAGAGCACGGAATTGTGTGAATTTTTAAGTGCAATATCATTATTATTTTTTTCCCTCTTTTTTTTTTTTTTTTTCTTTCTTTTTTTCTGTCACCCAGTATAAATTAGACATTTCCTAGAGGGCGAAGATCATAGTTAAATTAGCATAAGCAATTCATAACCAAGGCTCCTATAGTACAGTAGCCTTGAATGTTAACCTTTTTGGAGTGTTGGAATGTTGTTCATTTGAAATATTTATTGAACTGCCTGCCCATTATTAGTCATGGTCTAAATGAAGCTAAACTGTAACCATTCTAAAGTCCAAGAGTAATGGCAGATCTTACAGGAACTACGAAAGAGTACCGATTTTACAGCAGGTTTCAGGACTGAACACCATTTTTAATTGTCATAAATCTATCCAAATATTTGTATATCTGATTCAGATTGTATTTATGACCTGTAGTCAAAAAGTGTGCAAAGCGACTAATATTTCTAAGTTAACCTTGAAATGCAGTTAATCTCTACATTTACACCTTGATCATTTGTATCAAACGCTTCAGTGTATGAAATATCATGGAAGTATGTCAAGTGAGAGATGACCGATTTTGCTCTATCCCTAGCCTCCTAGTTTTTTTTCTTCCTTTGGCTAACTGTTGTGATTTATTTCCCCCTCATGTCATCTGTAATGTACCCAGAATCCTTTGCTTCAATGTAGTTTCTGAAGCTGAGTTTCCATGTAGACTGCTGAATACTTTTAATTCAAATGGTTTCCTTTATTTGAAGGAAGCTCTTGATTTTCCTAAGTGTTTAGAATTGACATTGTAAAATTCTTGACAACAAAAGCAAAACTTAAAACAAATCATAATAAAAATATTTTTGCGCTCTTGAGCACTTTGAAAGGATGTGGTGTGTGTGTGTAATCTTTGTGATTGTCCTGGACTATAAAAGTATACCCATGCTTATTATGGACTGTTCAATTTGAGGCCATATTATGAGTTTAAGTACTTTAATAATACACTTGTAAACACAATTGCAATGTGAAATTCTTCTGACATACTACTGTGCATAATAATTTTGTTGGTCAACGGGTTGAATTTGACTTATTTATGTTGGAGAATTAAGCCAAAAGGAGGGAGGAACATATCCCCTAGGTTCAGATTTTATTATTTTTGATGGAGTCAACTTTTCTTCAACGTTTGTTTCCTTGGTATTGAATTTAAGATAGTTTTGTACCAGAGTGAAATATCCCTTGACTTTAATGACTTAAGCAGAGGAAAACCAGGAACCCATTGGAACTTTGCTCCTGGATCAGCTGAAGTGTGTCTGTGTCAATGCATTCACACAAGTGACTGGTCTCTGATCCAGGCTGCATCCCAATACTACTAACTCGTTTCCTCGTTCACTAGCTTCTACTTCTCGTATATTTCGCAATATGTCAGGAGTAGATGAGGGGAGGAGACAATGGGTGAGGATGAAGGGAAACTGGGAAAGGGGCTTGTATATAAATGATAAATGAATGTGCCATGGTCATAGAACAGCATGCAAGGCATATGTTTGATATGTTCAGTGTTTTTTAACATGGCAAAGATGGGGTCACTGCCAAAATAAAGGAAACACCAACATACAGTGTCAGTGGGATTAGGCCACCACGAGCTGCCAGACCAGCTTCATTGAGCCTTGGGATAGATTCTACAAGTGTCTGGAACTCTATTGGAGGGATGCAACAGCATTCCTCCATGAGAAATCATTTGGTGTTTTGTTGACGGTGGTGAAAAACGCTTTCCACAAAATGTTCATACTCGGCAAACCATTCAGTGACCATTCATGCCCTGTGGATGAGACCACTCGCATCAGGATAGAAATGCTTCACCGTAGGATGAAGGTCATCACTCAGAATGGCTTTGTATTTTTTGGCATTTACCTTGCCTTCTAAGGGGTTGAGTGAACAATGATCATCACTGTTTACAAAAAAAAGAGTTCTTTACCTGTGTTATAGGTACGATGTGCAGCTGCCAACAATGATTTCTATTGCAGTGTTACTACACTGATCTTTTGCCCTAACTTTGATTGATCTTACCATGTTTAAATGCACTTTTTGTAAGTCGCTCTGGACAACAGCATCTGCTAAATGCTTAAAATGTAAAATGTAGTTGTTGTGGTCACACTGGTACTTATGTGTATAATAAGGCTATTATTTTCTCCTACCATTTCTAGATAACATAAATGAGCATTTATAATCATTAAGACGGCATAGTCTATCACCACCTTACTAAACTACCCTATTTTAGTTACATACATTTATGTTGAAATGGCATCTATTGGTGATCATTTAAGTATGATTTTGACAAATGATACTTTTTTTAATGCAGTCTTCAACTTGAGAAACATTTTTTCCTAAACCTGAATGCCAGTCTGAGCAGCTCAACTATGAGTTGATGTCTTTTTGAATTTACCATAAAGGACTATGGATTTTCTCTCCTAGCAGAGAACACAATGAAAATGAAATGAAAAGAAATACACGCTAAGTCTGATGTATCGTATAGCTTTATGTTTTCAATTCACCTCCTTCCTTGTGAGTACAGACTAGTACTACACATACATAAACCATAATGCTCACCAATTATTTATCCTTTTTAAGAATTAATCTAAAGGTGTAATTTTTATATAAAATCCAGACTTTTTAAAATGCTTTTTATCCAAAGTGACTTACAGTAGTGAATGCGTAAATTTTTCAGTATATGTGGTCCCAATGGGAATTGAACCCACAACCTAAGTGTCGTCAGCGCCATGCTCTACCTACTGAGTTACACAGAACCACTGTGTATTGTCAGACTTAGGCTGTGTTCGAAACCGCTCACTCGTTCACTCGTTCCCTATTCCCTATATAGTGTTTACTATATAGTGTACTATGTAGTGAACGACGAACGTCATTTGCGTCAAAAAAAAAGTGCCGGATATTCAGGTGAAGCAAGCGGATGCGCCCAGTATCGCGTAAAGAAACCAAGCACTCATGGCAGCAGGTTGATTGGTATCGGGTTTGCATGTTCAGTTTTGAATGTTAAATCCCAAATAAATTGTTGAAATTCTAATGATGTGCAAGTGTGGTTTTGTCAACTGTTGTGCTGTCTGCTAGCCACTGCTTTAGCCACCAATAGCTACCATTATGGAAGTCGTGAGCTAACTAGCTCGTGTGCTAACGTTAGGATAACTCACAAGCTCACGACTAGCACCAACTCCCATAGCGATAATAACGGTAGCTATCGGTGGCTAAAGCAGTTAGCTAACGTTACCACCATGATTCCTGTTTCTGTTTTACTGCTGTTGGCTCAACTTTTGTTCTTGAGGCATAAACGGAAGTGTATGTATGACGGTATGACACGACCGCATTGCATTGTGGTACACGGGATAAATTGTAGGGTACATTCGCTGTTCACTACAAATCACGGTGAATTGTGGGTATTTTTACGTTCACTACATAGTGAACGAAATTAACAGTTTAGAATTCGAACAACACTACAAAATGGCGTACACACTATATAGTGTGAATAGGGAGCGGTTTTGAACACAGCTTTAGAAGGGTATTGTCAGTTTCAAATTTCCTCTAGGAGGTGGGCAGCTGTGGACAGAAGCTGTGGGGGTGGGCAGCTGTGGAGGTGGGCAACTTTGGACAGAAGATGTGGGGGTGGGCAGCTGTGGAGGTGGGCAACTTTGGACAGAAGATGTGGGGGTGGGCAGCTGATGTGGGGGTGGGCAGCTGTGGAGGTGGGCAGCTGTGGAGGTCGGCACTTGTGGAGGTGGGCAGCTGTGGACAGAAGATGTGGAGGTGGGCTGCTGTGAAGGTGGACAGTTGTGAAGGTCGGCAGCTGTGGAGGTGGGCTGCTGTGAAGGTGGACAGTTGTGAAGGTCGGCAGCTGTGGAGGTGGGCAGCTGTGAAGGTGTGCAGTTGTGGAGCTCGGCAGCTGTGGAGGTGGGCAGCTTTGGACAGAAGATGTGGAGGTGGACAGCTGTGGACAGAAGCTGTAGAGGTGGGCAGCTGTGGAGGTCAGCAGCTGTGGAGGTGGGCAGCTCTGAAGGTGGGCAGCTCTGGACAGAAGCTGTGGAGTTCGGGAGCTGTAGAGGTGAGCAGCTGTGGAGGTCGGCAGCTGTGGAGGTGGGCAGCAGTGGAGGTGGGCAGCTCTGGACAGAAGCTGTGGAGGTCGGGAGCTGTGGAGGTGGGCAGCTGTGGAGGTGGGCAGCAGTGGAGGATGGCTGTGGAGGTTAGAGACAAAGGTATTTAATTCATGCCAATGTTTCAATTGACCTGCATAGGACAATGGGTGAGTTTCTCAGTTTCTCAGCAAGCTGTGTTATGTGTTAACCAAAGTTTCTAGCCAAGCTCATGTGTACGAGGCGCACGCTTCTGTCATAATTCTGTTTTATTGCCAGCTGACTAATGACTTTATTGAATTTGTAGTGCGGTATTACGGATTAACTTCGTAGCATACTCGGAGGAGTTCCTTTGTGGGGAAAACAAATGGTTATGGTAGGTGTGTGTACTGATTACAGGAGTGAATTTGGCTGGAAAATGTAGTTAACACATAACACAGTGCACTGAACAGCTGACCTTACCTGCACTGGAGAGCTGGTTCCCTGTTTTCCTTTCTTGGGAAGGCAGTGGGAAGGGATCTTGAAGGCAGCGGATTCTCGCCTCATTTCAGCCTTTGCTCCAAACCTATTAGTGTGCCTGTTATTTGGCCTTCCATATACTCTTCTTGGAAGAGGTGTGGTATTTACTCTTCTTCTTTTAGCAGGCAGACCCAAGTTCAGACCATCCTCAACTGGCACCATCCCCTGTATGTTTGCTTGCAAGGACATGAGCTGTTCCTTACAAGACAGCAGAGTAGTTTCGTTGTCAAGCAGGTACACACTCTCTATAATGTTCTTAAGGGTGGAGATACACTCCCTCCTAAGAAGGCCCTTGCGTGATTTTCTTCTGTGAGGGAGGTCGGAGACTGTGACTGCTGTGTCTGTGTCTGCTGTGTCTGTTGGAGGAGAAAAACTATATTGAAATAACTAATTACCCTTGGAATAAAAAGCATGTTAGTTATGTCATTCTGAATGTACTCCAATAGTAAAACAAGGTGTATACCTGTGACAACAGTTGATGTCAGTTCGACTGGATGGCCCACATGTGCACTGGCTGTGGGGATCTTCACAATATATACATCTTCCCAGACTATGGGATCCCTTTTGAGAGCCTTCCTAAGCCTCACTGCAGCTGCCTTTCTGGCTCTCTCCCTGTTCTCATCCAACTAAGAGCAAAGTAGATTAGTAAAACACAGGTAAACAGTTTTTCATGTTCTTTGAAGCAGTAATCAATTTTTTCACGTCCTCATTGCTTGTAAACATTGGAGCAAAAAGGTATTGTACTTTGAGTTGTGATGGTGTCAGAGAGTTGTATATATCATATTATCTATTAATAAGTTCTATTCTGATGTACTGAAAAGTCATGTTCAAGTAGCCTAGAGTGCCTTTAATACTTCACAAACACAGTGAGCACCGGTCAATTTTGAAATATAGTCATTGAAATGCTGTTGAAACAAGGCTAACACGTCTAAAAATTTGACCCAATTTGAACCTAGATACCTAGATTTATTTTCAACTGTTAATCAACCGACCTGTGCTCGCTGGGAACTGTTGTTATAATTGATTGGATTTCACTTGCTTCATAGTATTTAATAGTGGCTTTGTTGGTGTGTCATTACTTGGCTGGAGAAAAAGTACACCGTTAAAAAGTAAAAACAAGTGTGGTATGCAACAATGACAAAAAAGTTAATCTAACCTTGAATGCTGGAAAACGGCAAATACGGGTGATGTGCACCTCAGCTGGGCATCCAACCTTCTTAGTATCTTGAAGGCGAAACCTCCTTTTGCGGAAACTATGATCTTGAGTCTGCAATGAATAATACATGTTTGACATAATTCTACTACAATATGTTCATGTGTGGTGCAGCCAGATCATGACCCTAGGAGAGAAGAGGGAAGTTGAGCAATGCAAACCAATAGGTTTGGGCTGAATTTAAGCTTAATGGATAGGGTGTAAAGCCAAGACAATGCAGTCTGATACAGGTCTGAGAGAGTAGAGGTTATTCTCATTCATAACACTGAATCCAAGATAGAAGTGACAACACTTACTGTTTCCTTTAATTTGGCCTCAGCATACTTCCTCTTTTTTTTGGCTGCCTTATCCTTGCCCTGATGGCACATCATAGATTTGACCCCAACAAATATGAAGGGAACTCCACTGAAGGGGATTGATGGGGTGTTATCTTTTTTCCACTCCCAGTAAACTTTTTGGATCCCAGTTGGTGGCTGCCATTCTGTATAAAAAGTCAACAGGTAAACATGATCTAGGGTGTTGTTACTACTGTGAGCATCAACTACTAACGTAATAGCTACAGACCAACTAAGGTTAACCTTAGCTATCAATACCTGACCTAACTAACGTTAAGTCAAAGTTAAACGTTGTCTTCATACACGATCTAGGATGTTGTTACTACTATGATCATCAACCTCTAATGTAATATCTACAAACTAACTAAGGTTAACCGTAGCTATCAATGCCTGACCTAACGAACGTTAAGACAAAGCTAAACTTTGTCTTCATACATCATAGTATGTCAAGTTAACAGTTAGTTAGCGTAAGCTAAATGTATATAACTTACCTTTGTCGTTAAAATGTGCATGAATCTTTTTGATAATGAATTTTGATTTACTTTCCTCCTCATACCTCTTCAAAAATGAACTGTATTGGTATTCGACCATGACAGAATCCGATTTTTGTTGTAAATTACGACGTTCAATTTCACGCATGCGCATATGACCGCCCACTGGAAGAGGGGCATCTGGGGTCTCCACCAATTGGAATGTCCTTAAAGATGGCAGCAAGTTTTTGTTTCCGGGTCACGGAGGAATTGCGAATGGGAGACGGTAGAGGCTAGATCACAGATATAAAAACGTCAGATATCGCATTGGCTGCTGTTGTATGTTGCAGCCATACGTCTGCACAGCCGCCATATTGGCGCGGGCAAGATCCGCTTCTAAACAAATGCATTGAGAGATGCAATTTTCGTGAAATTTGGCTTGTTATAAATCAATGTGAGAAATTTCTGCATGACCAGCTATTTGTAAAAATGCCGTTTATACATGAGTTGTTAAAATGTCAGAGATGATTATGTTTTTATTGTTGTATTGTAATTATATTGTATTGTTTTTATTGTACACTTATTAGGTTACCAGGTTCTGCGGAAAATTGTTGAGGAATCAACAATTGTGAAATTTGGAAATCAAGTAACCTGCATGTTATGCAGATATTTCGTTGAGAATGAAGCGATTTACAGTAGATTTTATCATTTTACATTTTAAGGGACGCTCTTAAGTCTGATGTGCATCAATACATGGGGGGAAGTCTGCATCTCTCAATACACATGCGTTTGTTTAGACACGGATCTTGCCCGCGCCAACATGGCGGCCACGTAGACATATCTGAGCAGGGTGACGACGACTTTTATTGGTACATATGGATAGCTCAGGCCCTTTTCTATCCATTATCTCTATTATAAAATGTCAGCTTCCAGTGCAGTGCATCGCTCTAGAATAAAGTATATAATGGTTGATTGTAATGTAATGGTTAAGTACATTACATGGTTTCCTTCTCCTCTAACCTCTCGTCTGCTAAGTGCATTTTTCCTTTCCAAAATTCAATCTTCAGTTTCTAACCCTCGTAAACTCTACATTTTCCTCTCTCCTCACCCCTCCTCCTCCCCAACCCCCCTCCTCTCTAACCGCGGATGACTTCGCATCCTTCTTTCATGAGAAGATCGATGTCATTCGCAACTCCTTCCCCCCAACCTCTCCCTCACCCATCTTGCTACCTAAACCTCTCACCCCTCTGTCCTCCTTCTTGCCCCTCCCTGACTCAGACATCCTTCAACTTGTCCTCTCCCACCGTCCCACCACCTGCCCTCTTGATCCCATTCCTTCCCCCCTCTTCCAGTCCATTGCTATGGACATCCTCTCCTTTGTCTCCAATGTTATCAACTCCTCTCTTTCCTCTGGCTCTGTCCCCTCTTCCCTCAAATGCGCTCATGTTTTCCCCCTCCTCAAAAAACCCTCTCTGAATCCTGCTGTTATTTCAAACTACCGACCTGTCTCTCTCCTCCCATTCCTTTCCAAAACGTTAGAGCAGGCTGTCTATAACCAACTGTCTGCTCATCTCTTACAGAATGACCTGCTTGATCCCAACCAATCTGGGTTCAGAGCAGGCCACTCCACAGAGACTGCTCTCCTTGCGGTCACTGAGGTTCTTCACGGGTCTAAGTCCCAATCCCTTAGCTCCGTCCTCCTCCTCGACCTGTCGGCAGCATTCGACACCGTGGACCACCGGATCCTGCTCTCATCTTTCGTCGAGATGGGAATCTCTGGATTTGCGTTGACATGGTTCAAGTCCTACCTGGCTGACCGGTCCTACCAGGTGGCTTGGAGAGGATCCCTCTCCTCTCCCCACACCCTCTCTACCGGAGTCCCGCAGGGCTCGGTGCTAGGCCCTGTCCTATTTTCTCTGTACACCAAGTCACTTGGCTCTGTTATTTCTGCTCATGATTTTTCCTATCACTGTTATGCTGATGACACTCAACTCTTTCTCTCCTTCTCTCCATCTGATACCCAGGTCCCGGCACGGATCTCTGCATGCCTGGCTGACATCTCCGCATGGATGTCCACCCACCACCTGAAGCTGAACCTGGGGAAGACAGAGCTGCTCTTCCTCCCAGCGAAGGGCTCCCCGATGATTGATCCGTCAATCACCATGGAAGGCTCCATTAGTGTCTCCGTCCCAGTCTGCCAGGAGTCTTGGAGTGACCCTGGACAACCGGCTGTGCTTCTCGAGCCATATTGCAGCAATCACTCGGACCTGCCGATTCTCCCTCCACAATATCCGGAGGATCCGACCGTTCCTCACCCAAGAGGCCACTCAACTCCTAGTCCAGGCCCTGGTGATCTCACGTCTGGACTACTGCAATTCGTTGCTGGCAGGCCTTCCGGCCTGTGCCATCAAGCCACTGCAACTAGTCCAGAACGCTGCCGCTCATCTGGTGTTCAACCAGCCGAAGTTCACCCACGTCACCCCTCTACTCTCCTCTCTGCACTGGCTCCCCATCGCAGCACGCATCAGATTCAAATCACTGGTGCTTGCTTTTCAAGCGGCCAGAGGTACTGCTCCCTCTTACCTCCAGTCACTCATCACTCCCTTCACCCCTCCCAGACCCCTCCGCTCCGCCTCCTCTGGTAAACTGACTGTCCCTTCCCTCCGGGCGCCTGGCAGCCATCCTCGTGGTCTCGCCTCTTCTCTGTCCTGATTCCTCGCTGGTGGAACGACCTTCCGCAATCGGTCAGGACCGCGGAATCACTTGCAATCTTCCGCAAGAGACTCAAAACCCACCTCTTCAGACTCCACTACCACTGAACTCTGTCCATCTAGCTAAATTGTCTTCACCACTGTTAACTTGTTCAACACTATAAAAAAAATGTAAAAAATGTTTTTAGAAAAGATTACACTAACCTTTTCCTTCCCGGTGTTACAGGTATGGTACGTAGATGCCTGCAATGATGTCTATTGCTGTATTACTGCACTGATCTCGTGCGCTAACTATGATTGTTCCTACCATGTATTAATGCACATCTTCAAGCGGCCAGAGGTACTGCTCCCCGATACCTCCAGTCACTCATCACTCCCTACACCCCACCCAGACTCCTCCGCTCTGCCTCCTCTGGCAAACTGACTGCCCCATCCCTCCGGGCGCCTGGCAGCCGCTCCTCGCGGTCTCGCCTCTTCTCTGTCCTGGTTCCTCGCTGGTGGAACGACCTCCCGCAATTGGTCAGGACTGCGGAATCACTTCCAATCTTCCGCAAGAGACTCAAAACCCACCTCTTCAGACTCCACTACCACTGAACACTGTCCATCCAGTCTATCTGTTGTCACCACTATTTACCTGTTGTACACTATTTATAAAAATTAAAAATTAAAAATAAAAACACACTAACGTTTTCCTTCCTGGTGCTACAGGTGTTACAGGTGTGGTATGCTGATGCCTGCAATGATGTCTATTGCTGGATTCCTGCACTGATCTCGTGCGCTAACTATGATTGTTCCTACCATGTATTAATGCACATCTTGTACGTCGCTCTGGATAAGAGCGTCTGCTAAATGCTAAAATGTAAAATGTAAAATGTAAGTAATGTGTATAAAAGCAGTATGTAAAAAAACAGTAGCATGTTTAATATTTAAGAAGGAGCGAGCGGGTTGGGGTCTGTACTCATGATAAAATCTATCCCAGGCACTGTAAAATCGAAAGAAATCTACAGGCCAATCGCATCTCGCCTCTCGACGCACGCGCAGATGACTGTCCTCAGGAAGAGGGGTAACTAGCCTCTACCAAACTGTTCCAGGTTAAATCGTTTGTAACTAGGCGCTGCGTTGCTAAGGAAGTGATTGACGGAGTTGTCTCATGGCATCTTGCTGTGCCAGATAACGTATCAACTGGACGGCATATCATATTATGTATGAATTCGTGGATTGTCTGCGCAACAGAGTGCCTCAAACACTTCCAATTTAATTTTCGAAACGCAAACAAGGTAAGCTAGCTAACGTTAGGTAGCACTAGTATTAAAATGTTTTTTTTTGTAGCTAGTAACGTTAAGCACAATAGATACTCTAGTGACATTACGGTAGGATCCATAAAACGTAAAACATATGGGCAACAATACCATTACTCGTGAATTAGCCAACTAAACAACAACGCAGGCTTTTCGTAGTGAGCAGTGAGCTCCGGCTACTTTGTTTTTGTTGTCAGTCAGCGAGCTCTAACTTAGCTAACGTTAGTTAACAAATATTGTCATTAGCTATGGTAGCTAGCTCACTTCACCAATGTTGCATTTATGTTCTATATAAATATTGCAATCTGAACTGAATATTAAAATATTTATTTTCTTGTTTTTATTCTGTTTGATTCTGGACATTAGTTACAATATCTTTACGCCCAACGTTAGCAATCGAAATTGGTAAGTTATAATGTTAAAACGATAACGTCTTGGTCCTGTCGCTGTGCCTGGACAAATGGAACTGATTGCAACCTTCACTGCTAGGTCAGGGTGTGATGTGTATTGTGTTCTATTGTTCATCATTACTGTTTGTATGAGTACAGACAGTGTTACTGACTTATTTATAGGTGTTTTTAATATTAACATGAACAATCACTTATAGTACTGCTATATTTTGTTTTGTTGTTTTGTTTGCTTTACATTTCTGGTTACCTTAATTTCTGTGAACAGTAATGGATTATCATCTGTGATTCATGTTAAATACAGTTTTAATAAACCTTCGTTGTCCTACTTGGATGGTCTTGTCAGGCGGAACCCTGAATACAGTTAACTGGACAATAAACAGTAGCATTTCAATGTTACCTTCCAGAAGTAGATGACTTGAACAAGTGGCCGAAAGACTTACAACTGTAACCACAAGGTGCTGGAGATGAGAGACAAGAATGGACACGCTGAACGGAGTGTCATCTCAGCTTGTGAACAAGGGGTGGTCCGAGGGAACCAAGGACTCTCCTGGTGGCCTGATATCTGAGAAAACGTGCTCAGATGCAGAGGAGTACACCTGTGCTGAGTTCTGTAATGACACCCTGAGATTCTCCACTGAGGAGATGGAGCACGTCGGGAATGCAAGCCCATATTCCCCAGAGCACCCCCTCCTGCCTAAGCCTCCTGCCCTAATAAAGGCCAAAAAGATCTCCTCCGCTAGGCTGAGGAGGAGGAATAATAAGGCGAGTCAGGAGAGTCTGACTGACCCCACAGGGACCGGATCCTCCACGGACTCCCTCCAAGATGATGGCGTGGGCCAGGCCGTCTCCAGCAGCTCCACCTCGCTCCAGAACGGACAGGACTCCATGAACGGCCTCCTCGGCAATGACCCCAGGGATGTCCCCTCCTCCAGGGACCTGGAGGGCAGTGTCTCTGAGCCTGAGAGGAAGAACCCTGATCTCAGTGATCCAAGAGTGCAGCGCATGAAGTCCTCCAAGATCCGGCTCTCTCCCCTGCAGCACTGTCCCTCTCTGGCTGTAGAGCTGTGCCCTGCTTCCACGTCCTTAAAGTCAGATAATCAGATTGACAGGGATTGTGAGGATTATGATGCGGTGGGAAAAGGGGGTTTGGAGCGCCTGCACAGGAACCCCAGTGACAGCCGGCTTTCAGAGACCATGGTGTCTGACAACACCTCCCTCAACTCTATGAAGTCCTCCTTCAGCGTGCTCAACCCCATTCGACCCAGGGATGCAAGAAACAGGTAAGGGCTCTCTTCCTCTGTTCTCAGTTGTGGTATTGCTGATCCTTGGACTGACCTCAGACTTGACTTCCTCTCTCTCAAATAAGCTCTGCCTCATTTGTGGCAGTTTCTGCTTATAAGCGGTTCTTTACTGAAGTTTCACACTCATAACTTGCAAAGGCATTCCCTTGCATAGCTGTGGTCTGAAAGTTTGATCCTGCTCTAGGTTTGAATAAAGACAATGGTATTTCCTTCTCTTGAAAGGTTTAGAAAAATACTCTATTATTCAGTCTTGCATTTTGTTTTCCTAAGCTTTATATTCCAATCACAGTATTTTGAATTAAGAGCCTTTTAAAGAAACCTACTTGAAACTCTAGTGTTTTAAAATAGAATCAGTGAGAGGATTGTGCAGCTAAGACTCTATGGATATATATATGTATATAGATATAAGTATTCCAACTACACTGCACTGTAACTGCACTGTATTACCCAGGCAACTACTCTTGTTGTCCACCTTGTGTCTGTAACAGCATAGATCAAAGGAGACCAAGGCAGTGAGGAGAGTAAGAGTGGTGAGATGGAGGAGTGCAGAAAGAGTAGAGAGATACTGGAATTAGAGTCAGAGAAAGTGCAGATTTGCAGTAGGAACAGTCACGGAAACATTCTTGAACTTCATTCTTACTGTGTGTTCTTAATGTTCCCTCTACTACCTATCTGTCTCCCCCTGGTGGTTTGGTGGTTCAGGAGCTTCCTGGAGGGCAGTGTTCTGGGCCACGGTGCATTGCTTGGGGCAGGCGAGCTCGACCGATACTTTCCTGAAAGACAATTCGGAGTCTATATTGTCACTTGGAACATGCAAGGAGAGAAGGTGAATCAAAAGCATACCTTGGTTTTACAGAGCACTGGAGAAACCTCCAGTCTACTTATCACATTTTAACATGCATTAGGATATCATCAATGACATGTGTTTTAAGATGTTTTAAACTATCTGATCCTCAGGAACTTCCCGCTAACCTGGATGACCTTTTGCTTCCCATGGATGCTGAAATCGCTCAAGATTTGTACATCATCGGAGTCCAGGAGGGCTGTGCTGACAGGTGTAGTGTCAAATATATGCAAAATATTCAAATGTATATTATTTTATATATATATAATTCAAATATATGCACACACTGTAAAGAGTAGAGTTAATGTTTCCTGAATATAGCGTTTAATTGAGAAAATAAAAAAGCAATAATGTAGCAGGTTAAATAACCCATAAATATGTCTGTCATGATCTTTTGTATCCTGAAATGTGTCTGTAACAGGAGAGAGTGGGAGGTTCGCCTGCAGGAGACACTGGGGCCATATTATGTTATGTTGTATGCTGCTGCTCACGGGGTGCTGTATCTCAGCATCTTCATTAGGCGAGACCTGATCTGGTTCTGTTCAGGTGGGTTTCCCCACAGATGGGCAGCGCCTGCATTTCTTCCATCTTCTGTATTCCCTCATGCTAGGAGGCTTCGGTGTGTAACAGGATCTTCCCGTGTTGTTCTGATGCTGTGCTTGCTGCGAGTGCTCTGTCCTCAATCATGCCCCTTCGTAAATATTTCACAATGAGCCAACACTTTGAGATTCAACAATGGCGAAGACAAATCTTTAAATATTTAGAATATGGCGCTGACCATCTGGTTAGTATAGACAATCAGGCGTTTCCCCAAACAGTTTCATTACCATCTAGCTCCAGGGTAAGGCCACCAAAACAGGGAATCCTTCTTCAGTGGAGACGAGACTTTATTGATGCCGTGTGGAGTTGTCGACAGATGAGGATGTGCATTCCCTTACTGATTGATGTTGACATTTTCCTCCAGCAGAAGTGGAACAAGCCACGGTCACGACACGCATCATCTCACAGATCAAAACCAAAGGTGCAGTGGGAGTCAGCTTCACCTTCTTTGGCACGTCCTTCCTCTTCATCACCTCCCACTTCACCTGTGAGTATGACATTGTTATGGTATCCTGCTGGTCCGACAGAACAGTTACATTCATAAATATTGGATCGATTGCAACCTGGATAAAAAATAAAAAGATTTCTTCCTTCCTAAGTCAGTTTAGTTCAAAAGAATGATTGGTAGACAGTCATCAGAAACAATTGATTGGAATGTATGTGGACTGAGTAGGTGGGGATAGCTGAAGGTAGCTGTCTTCCTCCTCAAACCAGCCTCATAGCGTATGTGTGTCTGTTGCAGCTGGAGACAGCAAAGTGTACGAAAGGATTCTAGACTACAACAAGATCATTGAAGCGCTGACTCTTCCCAAAAGCATTCCGGACACCAACCCTTACCGCTCCATCCCCTGTGAGTGCCCATGCTTGCCGTCTATGAAATTCTCTTTGCAGTAGCAGGATTTACGTGACAGCAGACCGTCCATTTCTGTGCCATTCCAGCGGATGTGACAACCCGATTTGATGAGGTGTTCTGGTTCGGGGACTTTAATTTCCGTCTCGGTAAGGACCGGGCAGGAGTGGAAGCCATCATGAAGGAGAATCTTGGGTCAGAAATGAGCCCCCTGTTGGAGCACGACCAACTCTCCATGGAAATGAGGGAGGGTATGTTGATCTTTGTTGTTTTAGTGTGGAACAGAGCTGTGCTCCAAATCTTGGTTGATATCTAGTCGTATAAATAACCCTTCATTTGAAATATGTAGCTAGCTTGCTATTTGTTTAGCGAGCAACAATGCTGGCTATGGAGGCTTTGGTTGCCTTTGGAAATGGGCACTTCAATCATAGACGCTTACTCAGAAGTCACAGCCTTTTCAAAATTGAAATTGGGAACAAGGTGAAATGCAAACCTTACGGCGTGTAAACCTTGCATGCATTTCAGCATAGTTTGAGTAAATTATTTTATGGCCACTCTTCATTCTTTGGCGAGAACCTGGTAAGTCCTTAGATAAGGATGTCTTGTATGAAAGTGAGTGCAGGTTACTCTTTATATGGTATTACTGTTGAAATGATTACAAGCATAAAGTTTCTTGGGAAGCAGTGTACATGATAGGATCAATTTCCATTAATAATAATTTGCATTATGGCCTCATTATCTCTTATAACTCTCTGCAGGTTCCATCTTCAAAGGGTTCCAGGAAGCACCAATACACTTCCTTCCAACATACAAGTTTGACATTGGCTTTGATGTATACGACACCACATCAAAGCAGAGAACTCCTTCATATACTGTGAGGAAGTTAAGCATTCCTTCTTCCCACCTGCCTGTCATTGTCAGTTTTGAATCCAAGCTGTTTTCTGGTAGCTTTGTCACATAATATTATGTAGTAAAAATGAAAAGTCTTGCCATTTTAATGTCTTCATTGTTTTAAGTAGTTCTAAAAGTCAACTACCTCTTAATTAGTAGACAAGGCTGCAGCAAAAAGCCACATGCATTTGACCTTTCAGGGACTGAAATTGTATGTTTTTTCTCTCTCTCCCTGATGTGGTGAAGGACCGGATCCTGTATAGGAGTCGACAGAGGGATGACATCAAGGCAGTGAGGTATACGTGCTGCTCGTCCATCAAGACATCAGACCACCGGCCTGTAATGGGCATTTTCCAGGTCAAACTCCAACCCGGGAGGGACAAGTGAGTGATGACAACATTGAACTCCTCAAGAGGGAAATGTGCCAAGTATCCCTTTGCAGACAGTATGAGACTCTAAACTCATAAACTCAGCACTAAAAGTTGTTTGGGTAGTAAAAAAAAAAAATTATCATTAAAAAAAGATATATATGAACATGATTTTAATTTTAATGATATGTGTGTTCCAGTAATATAGATGAGTAGGTGAGTGGGCGGTAAATACAGCGTAGAGAACCCTGCTTTTGATGGTTGTAAAGCACTGGGAGAATCAGGTGTATGGCTGGTTCATTGGACTGGGACTTTCAGGCGTATGGCTGGTTCATTGGACCATTCTTGTGTGTTTTCCCAGCATCCCTCTGGGGGCTGGTCAGTTTGACAGAGACTTGTACCTGGAGGGAATCCGGAGGAGAATCACCCGGGAGCTGAAGTGGAAGGAGGCAATGAAGAACCAGAAGACCAGCAGCGTCTGCTCCATCTCCTGAACCACGGGCACAAGGAGGAGGAAAGATCTGCTGACAACCTCTGTGTCTGACACTGCAAAGTTATTTTCACTTTTACAGCAGGTTCTGCAGACTCAGCAGAAAGCCATTTATAACCCCATCTATTTATGTGAAGGGCAGTTCCACTGCTGCAACATCCGATGACTTCTCTTTGAAGATGACTTTTTTCCACATTAACTCAATATTTCTTATGTGTGTATGCATGTATATATTCTACTGGGGTTTTTGATGATCATTTTGTACATTTGCATTTAGCCAACCATTGGTGAATATATAGACCGTGTACGGGAAATCACTGCATCTTGAGCTGTGGTTTTTCAGCAGTATAGGTTTTCTGTTAAATGGCTGAGCTCAAATGGACTCTTCTTTACTTGAGCAATGTCATTCCAAGCTGAACCTGTTGTGTAAGAAGATAGTATTTTAACAATCTTTTGATTTTGATTTGTGCAGATCCTCCTTTGTCTAGACTGAATACGGAAAGTGTTTTGCAGAAGGAAGTAAGGTAGAGGAGTTCACGTTCTTCACTGCCTTACACTATGGCCTTGAGATGAGATTCAGCTTGGGAAAGTGTTCTGAAGTCAGCTGACATCAATCTTCATGCCTTTAATTCACATATGGAAAGGAAAACTAGAGGTAGCAGCATGTTCCTTCTACTACCTTGGAAAAGGTGGAGCGTAAAGTGCCGTACGCACCACACAGGTATAGGGAAATTGCTCTGCAAAGCAGACTTGGGATGATTTATTTAATGAGAAAACCGAGCAACTACGCTGATAAAGGGAACCTGCACCCTGAAGTTACACTGCGAGCTGACTGGACTGCAGTGAAGGGTGTGGCTTTGTGTGCTATTGAATTTGTCCTGAAAGCATCTGCTTTTCTACTCTTACCTCCACTCTGTTCCTCATTAGTGTATGTGCAGACACTGCTCTTCATAACAAAGGGAAGCCATTTTTTTTCTTTTTGTTTCAGATTTTTCCCCGTTTTCTCCCAATTTAGTGGCCAACTATACCCCCTATTTATTTAGATTTCTAGTTCATGCCGGCTCACCCTACCCCCTCCTCTTGGGGCAGATAGCCAAACGCCACCCCCGATTGGGACTCCCCACCAGGGCCGGTCTGGTACAGTCAGGTTTCAAACCGCGACCGTAAAGGACCAGCCAATGCAGGTGCATTAGCCGCTATGCTATCGGAGGCCTCTAGGAAGCCATTTTCATTGTCCTACTTTTTGTCATTGAAATGCCACTTTATAATCACATCCTTGAAAACCAAAGATCACTGGTTGCATTGTTACAAACCGTTCCATTGTAGAGTCCCAGATTTGAACAATTTCATGTGTACAATGCACATAATTATACTTGTTTATAAAGGGATTTATTATAGACTGTAAATGGGATAATTCTAACATTTCTTTTATAAACTGAAAATTAGTTATTGATGATTGGCTTTATATTGAAATGTATCCGCTTCCATTCTGTCACCATAAAACTTTGTTGCATCCATTATGTGATTTTAACAGTGGCTATTTAAAACATGATGTTGCATTATAGCACAGCTGTATCAGCTGTTAATCCACCCCGTCATGAAAAATATTCCATGATCACTCATTGCAAGTGCCTGTCTTATTCTCCATTGCTTCCTGACATCATTGTGAGCTTTGCCATATAAAAATATTGTTCTCTAAAATTTGACTTTATTTGGGTTCAGACATTTCCCCCTTCTACAGATGAGATTGTGTCCTTACCAAAATATAATGCAGCAGTAAACTAATAACATATCAGTGTTTAATTATCTGTGATTTTTTAATATACAAAACCAGGATCATATCATTCTGATCATATCATTATTTCCACATCAACCACAGCCTCTAAATAAAAAAGCAACTCAATACTTTTAAATATATTCTTTAATAATTACATTGTATTTATGAAGACACTGCATAGAAACAAATAATCTTGGTTAAAATCCAATATCCTAGAACAATCAGTGCCAAATTCAGATAATTTAGTAGAAGGGTCAACTAATCAGTTGCGCAGAATTGGCAAATGCCTTCACTGAATTACATACAGCCATACATTTAAGATTATACATATTTAAACTGTCACAGATCCAAAACGAATTCTAGATTGGTATACTGCAGATTCTGCAAATGAAGATGAAATTCTTTCCTCCTGGTGTCTTGTGTACAGTAGTCATAACGGATGTAACAACTGTGGTGCTGTTTTTCTTTGACAGCAACACAGAAATAAATAAATAAGCAAACACCTTAGAACTGGAACACAGGGACATTCCATACAAAATCATCCAACTAACTGAACGCCTGTTGAATTTACATAGAATGTTCAAGGTTCACCATAGCTGAATTCATACTTTGAATTCAGGTCTTCGGTGTGCCTCAAATATTGGTGGACACAGCATAGCATTTGAAGGAACATTAGCCAAGGGTATATATTCAAATAATCAACCTAAATCAAAACTTATATTAGAATGACATTGTGGCCCCACATATTAGCTTCAAATTAACATCAAAATCACCTTTCTGTCAGTTGGGCAAACATGACCACCAGTAAGTTTAATGGTCCAGCTTCGCCCACTCAATGGACAATTGTTCAAAATACATTCTTCTGCAGTCAAAAATATCCGGAAATTCCCAATGATATCAATAGGAGTGATCCGTATAACATGACCCATCTTTCATAGATTTTCTTGGAATTACCCTACACTGCTAGCAAATTGTGAAGGACAACATCACTCGTTTCTGGAGGAGACACCCCTCAAATGTAACACTGCACAAATTTTACAATTTTACAAATGATTTTTTCTTTTTTCTTTTTTAAACAAAATGGAAACAAATTAGCAAGTAAAGAAAATCAAACACATTTTGGCAACACAAGGTGAAAATTCCCAGAATTTCTTCAGGTTCTTGTAAAATTAAAACAGAAGTTTTCTGTTCAGCAGTTGGGTACGTACACACACACACACACACACACACACATAAGTAAAGAGAATGCCAAGCCTTGACAGACACAGACAGTATTACCATTGTTGACCACCATTTCACCACACACCATGAGGTTCTGAAACTGGTTTGCAGGTGCTACCTCCACAGAAACTCCATAGACCCTTCGCCCACGCTGACTTCATAGGTTTTGGTTTGACTAACTATAATGATGAGTTTGTCATTCAGTATGCGTAACCATTATTGAGCCCCAGCAATGTTCCTCCAGATTTTCGGCAGGTGTGTACTACATGTGTACTATTTCACAACCAAAGCATGCAAATCCACAACAGTAGTCCAAGATGATGTGAGTCATAATGGGGGGCAGAGTTTGTCTTTGTCACACCTCCTCCCTTCCTTCCTTCCCATTAAAGATGTTACTATAGTCTGAAACCTATGAAAATATAGCTATGGGAACTATATGCTTGGATAGCAGCAACTTAAGATTTAAGACAGACTTTTTGTAAGGCAACCCCTTTTCCTAAGCCTGTGAAGAAGTGTTTTAAATGGTATGGTGCACTTTACTTTCCACCATTAGTTCCCACCCACTCCAGCGAGAGAACAGTATTGTGGTTCAGTCTCCGGCGTGTGCGCCCTCTGATGGGCATCACCAGCAGTCTGTTCCCCCTGGCCTATCGGAAGAGCCGGTACATGCGGGGCAGTCGTCCATCCTTGCTGGAGAGCGCGGTCTGGATGTGCTCGTAGGTGGGCATCTCCGTCAGGTCTCCGAGCGCTGCCACCGCCGGCTTGCTGCGCAGCATCTTTGCGGTCACCTTCTTGATGTCGCTGGCAGTGACGTCACCTGTGCGTGAGAGTGGAAGAGAAGGTACAGTGTGTTAACACTGACAGGAACCGGGCTGCGACTGCGTTCTTGGTAGGCTAGTCGTCAAGATCAGAAACCCATTGTTTGTCATCCTTTTGTACGTGCTTGTTGATGTCAACTACCAATACCTGGGCTGTAGTATAGCGTAAACAGGAATATATTCAGTTTTCACAAAAAAAAGTGCAGCAATGCAGTGTAGTGATTAAAGAACCGGGCTTGAAACATAGGCTGCAGTTTTCATTATACAAAATAAAGACTGATAGATCGATTGAAAAGACGACTGGGAGGTGACTGAAAGGCTCAACTCACTAATCAGTTCACACAGTTCGTGTGGCAGCTTCCTCTTGCCGGTGGCGAGAACCTGCCGACCCACATCCTCAAAGATGACGGGCCGTGACTCCAGGTTCATCATCAGCATGGACTTCAGCTGGGTCTTGGCCCGCTCCAGCTCCATCTGAAGACGGAGGTGCAGAACACGCGGGTCAATTTAACTCACTCCCACATGAACACCACTTCCTTCTGTCACAGGCTGCCTTCTCATCACTCTTACCTCTCCTGGAGTTCCACCCATTTGAATGAACTCTCTTGTAATAATCTCCACCATTTCCCGAACCTTGAAAACAATTCAAGACAAACTTTAGGCATCTGGCTGTGGCATCATAGATGACAATGGCAAAGTACATTTGTACCTAACATGTAGACAATTGAGAAAACCCATTGGGGAGAGAGTTAAGTCAGGTAAATTGAGCGCATATGTGGTTCCCTGTGGCTCAGTTGGTAGAGCATGGCGTTGGCAACGCTTAGGTTGTGGGTTCGATTCCCACTGGGACCACATATACTGAAAAATGTATGCATTCACTACTGTAAGTCGCTTTGGATAAAAGCGTCTGCTAACTGGCATATATATATATATATATATACACTGTATATGATGGCTCCATACTCCAGCTCATACCTGTCTGGGGTCTGCACTGGCATGGATGCAGAGCAGACCGCTGTCCTCGTAGCTGTGGTGGTAGGAGGTGGCATTGTACATCCAGTGATGCCTGTAGAGAACAGAATTTCATCACATGTCCATTAGCAAAAATGCAACAGTTGAATTTCTTTCTACTGCTCCATTGCGACACAGGATTCTGCCATGGGACGATCCCAGAAGGCATATGGGTCATACCTGTTGAGCACGTTGAGGTAGAGACGAGTGAACATTCCTTTCCCTGGACCCCCAGCTGAGAAGGACCCTCCTCCGCCCATCAACATATTTAGGACAGCAAAGGGAATGAAGTCGTTCTCCTGTCACACAGACGGTCCACAGGAGGTGAGGGGTAGGCAGAAAAACCATGGCTATGTGACTGGAGAGGTCATCCAGCAGGCATGGCTGTGCGTACTCACCAGGAAGGAGCAGCTCTCCAGGCCTATCATGATGTGGGTAAGCTCGGGGATGGGGGTGGGGCCTAGACTTACGTCAGACATATCCTTCTCGATCTGTAGAGACAAGGAACACGAGTTACAGCACAGTACTTTACCCTTAAACATGAGTGATGGCTTAACCCATGGCTGACAGAGCAAGTAGGTGCTGGTATGGACAAGTGAAGCAAACGATGGTTAAAGGGTGGTTGGGACTATTCCATGAAAGTAGCTGTTCTGACATAGCATCACTTTACATGTGTATTGATTTGGATTTTTATATCATTTATGTTTTTTTTTTTTTTTAAGTTTTGAGAATGAACCTCTGAGAAAGTGGGTTTTTTTCTATTTTCTTTTTCTGCAGTTTTCCCCCCATTTTTCTCCAAATTTAGTAGCCAATTATACCCTCTTTTTCGTGTCAATTATCCCCTCTCTCATATTGAGAGCTCGCTGCCATAGTCCTGAAACTGGCAGTGACATGCGCAGAGCACCGCCTCTGTCACCCTAACTCTGGTAAGCACACAGGGCCACCCTGGGGCAGACAGCCAATTGCCGCCCCCTAGTGGCACTCCTGGCGCGACCCGGTGGAATCGAACCCCGGTCGCAGTGGGCAGTGCTGGCTGTTCGACCGCTACACCACCCGGGAGGCCCCGAGAAAGTGTTTTGTTGGATCAAGCCATGCAGACATACCCAGTTATGCATTTTACAGACCAGTCCTAAATGCCTTTTACAACGGCTAAATCAGGAAGAGCTTGGTAAGCTTAGGGCACGTGGAAGAGAAGGATATGAAGGATGTGACAGTGAGGATACCAATACCAAAACCCTTACCTTGACTATACCACCTGTGTACCCTGCCACAGATAGATCAACGTTGCCAGGCGTGCCCGCTCCCCACACAGGTTTCACTCCTAGCATGTACTTCCTGGCACAGGCCACGAGCTGCTCATGCTCGATGCCCACCCCCGCCAGCACCATGCGCTCTGGGCTGTAGTAACTCCGGAGGTAGGTATGGAGCAGCGTCCTGTCAATCCTCTCCACATTGTCCACTGGACAGAAGCGGGGCAAACCGACTGTGTTCCCTCGATATGCTGCCTGGACCGTTTAAGAGAGAGGCATCAAAGACAATACAGATGCAATGTGATTTACTTTATTTACACCAAGTAGTACTCGACATAAACAGCAACCACTGATACATGTGCACACGTTTTAAGATGGACACGTGTCTGGAAGGTTACTTACAGGTGTATGGAAGCTTATTATGCAACATTTCAGATCTGTCTGGGTCTAATATCAATTGCCCTCAACTTCCCTAGACATCCCAATTGCATATTCAGTGGGTATAATAGGTATTCATCCCTTTGGCATTTTTCACATTTTATTTTCTCACTTCATAGCACATTCATGACAGTAAATGCAAACCAAAGGAAACCTTATATCATTGTAAAGCATAACCCATTGGCTAGAACCATAGACAACCTTCAGCATATATGGAGGGAAGTAGTATCAATGATGCCCTATGATCATGCCACATGACATTACTGGTGGCGCTGGCTGGACATTCAGGGGGGTCATTTGGCCAATACTTAGAGAATTATGGATGTGGGCTTATTTTGTAGCAAAGATTGACCATTACGAGGATAAAAAAACTGTCCTATGTGAAATATAATCACATATCTCGTAGACCCAGGAGAATGACATCTTTGCTGTTGTTGGCGATACGAAGCGCATAGTGTAAACATTGGAACTCTCTCGAATTTGGCTTGCTCTTGTGATAAAGCAGGGTCACTACCTTTGTTCATTAGACGCGTACGGTGATCAAGATGCCCACATTATTAACGACCCATCATATTTTGGGACTTCTAGACTTCACCAAAGGTAAGAATTCTTCTAGAGTACCCTGCTTTAAACAGGACTTTGAGTTGGCATACATTGTTGAAAAGACGAGATTCCACCCAATCTGTGCATATAACATGTCCATATTTTCGGCACATTTAATCATTACATTTAGAGGAGAATGTGTATGTGATGTAGACTTTCTGCCGCCGGGCCGGTGACAGTTATGGGGTTAAAGGTATATTTAAGGGACAATTTGTTGTACAACACTGAAATGTACTCTTGGGCAAGGGCTCAATAATTTCAGAGAGTAAGGGGTCGGCCCTGATTTAAAGGTGTCACTCACCGCATGGATCATTTCCGTCAGCAGAGGCTCAGGGTCCGGTCTCATATTCAGATCCTCCAGCTCAAACCGCACAGCCATGCGAGTCATTTCAATTTCCTCATCTGCACCAACGCAACAGCTCATCAGCACCAGCAACAGACTACAGACCTGACAACCAATAACGATGACAAAAGACTCACCAGTTAGACGAGGCTGCAAGACAGCATCGGCAAGAAGGCCAACCACAGTATCCAGGCCCTTCACCTCTGCGGAAACCGCATACATTGTTGTGTCTCTGTGAATTAACCCAACAGCAGGACATTTGTGAGGTTTCCAGTTTTGAAGTGCAATCCAGAAGCACAGTACTTGACAAGAGAACACTACCTTGATGTCTGGCAGTCACAGATCCCTCCATGTTTCTCCAGGGTCAGAAGAATTTCATCTTTGCTCCCATACTGGGCTGTGGACTAAAAAAAGGCAGACTTGTTTTAAAGATATCACAACTATAATAATTTCAAGTACTTTTTGATTTTGTTGGTGCTTGCTATCTAATATGGCTTACGAGTTGTAGCAGTGATGCATTTTGCATTTCTTAGTTCAAACCTTCATGGATAAGATGAGAGCACATATGGGACTTACAGAAAAGGCAAGCTTCTCCAGAAAATGTGAAATTCCACTTGGAAACTTTGCCTCATGGCGGGATCCGGAGTTCACTAAAACTGAAGATACAGCACTCTCAATGTGCTGCGGTGGTCATCACACAAAAACAGAAAACACCATACCATGAAATGGGGAAAATGTGACCATATTTTTATGACCCCCATAATAGATCAATTATCCTTTAAACAATTATAATTAAACCACTTTAAACTCTAAACTGCAATTTCAGAATTACCATTTTACAACTATTCTTAATGAAGTGAACCATAAAAGACAACAGCACTTACCCCCAATGGTGCAGAACTGACCAAACTTGTTCTGTGATGCAACTCTGAGGCCATTTTCAAGAGTGGTGACTTTAGTCTCATACTTTTCACGTTCATCAACGGATGCAAATACCGGTTTGGGTATGCCAGGTAACGGCGTGCACAACGAAACATTCGGGTACCCGCCACCACTGCTGTACCGTCGATAGGCAGCAACACCAAAACTATGATGAGAATACCAGTTTTTAAATGAGCGAACTGGTCGAATATAGTTACAGACACCACATTTAAACCACGGCCAAACAATCGTTGACAAGTCCAAGTCTGTTAAACGTGTCGGCTAGCTCTTTGGGAAAGCATGGGACATTTGTAGGAAAACAGGTCGCTAGAATTTAATACATTAGCTAACTAACATTAACTTATATAACCGTGACACTTCATCGTGACAGTTTTGTTCTACCAATAGATATGTATTTAACATCGACTTGGTTCACATAACTGAAGCACATGCGAATTATTGTGAGGTTGCTAGCTATGTTATTCTCCGTGACATTCGTATCTTAGCTACGCCGCTAATTGTCGTTAGCTAACTACTTAGCAGATGTACTGACTGTTCACATATGTAATAGCTACGTACATATAGAGAACTGCTGTCTCCGAAAATGGCATGCTTCTGGCTATCTGTAGCAAATTGTATAATGGCCCCGCTCACTACAATATTGATATTTACATTATTTGAAATAGTACCTGTGTGCTCGGTTCCAACCCCTGAATCTCGCCATGTGCGTCGCCATCTTGAATTGACATTGACCGCTTCCGGGAGGCACAAGATACCAGGGCGAGACCAACAGTGCCGTACTGTGGTAAGATTTGATTGACCTACTCTCGTAAGAAGGCGGGACCTGGCGAATAATAAGACTTTCAGAATTTTAAGTTTCGTATTTTTACTCTTTATTTGTGAATTTAGAGAATATCTACAATTGGTAAGTGGCGTGAGGTGTGTATGCAACCAGTTTTATGTTCTGCCGCTTTTCCCCATAGCAGAGAAGAACGATCAAGACAGCTCTCCTAACTCGTCGTTTCAGCAGATTGCGCTGTACATGCAAGGACGACAGAGCGCCGTCCAATGGTCTGGCTGTCTTTCGACACAGTCCTGAGGGTCAAGGTGTGCCAACTTACTTTTATCTGTCAAAATTAAAAAATCTATACAATTCCAATGGGCAATGACGTTGGCTAAGTACAAAATGGCACAAGTAACTATGATGAGTAAAACCTGTGGAAACTGGCATGTTTTTTAATTTAACCAGACTATTAATAAAAATGTTCAATTACTTCTGGCATCCATGTTTATTACTACCTCTTGTTCAAATTCTGAACAGTGCTAACTTATTGACAATACCTACAAACACTTATTTTGGGAAATATTATCATGGGGGGTCTTTCACGAGATGTCAACATTAAAGAGGTGAGAATGACTGACACAGTGGTGAAGAAGATTGCCTCATTTGCTTATTACATACATAATATATAATATATGCCATTTAGCAGATGCTTTTATCCAAAGCGATTTACAGTAGTGAATGCATACATTTTTCAGTATCTGATTATAGCAAATCTGTCTTACAGTCAATAGGTGATGTGTACCAATTTTTGTGGTAGTTCAGAAGATGTTGTTTTCACTAATATACAAATATTTTTAAATGGCAGAAAAATCCAATATGATGCACCTCATATGTGTCAATTTCAAACATTATGCTTGAGGAGATAGATGTACATACAAAGGCCTTGATGGTTTACAGTATGTTTCAATAATGTGTTCATAATGTATATTTGCATACGGTATCAGTAAAGCTACTTCAGTATTCACTGTTTAACCACCTGCCCTAAACATGTTTTTTTGCCAGCAAGGTACACTATATGGCCAAAAGTCAGTGGACACCCCTACTAATTATTGAGTTCAGGTGTTTCAGCCATCCATTGCCAACAGGTGCATAAAATCCAGCACATTTGAAATTCAGAATGGTTCGTAAAGAGCTCAGTGACTATAAACGGAGCACTGTCATAGGATGCCACCTTTGCCACAAGTCAGTTCGTGACATTTTTGCCCTGCTAGATGTGCCCTGGTCAACTGTAAGTGCTATTATTGTGAAGTGGAAGCGCCTAGGAGCAATAACAGCTCGGCCACGAAGTGGTAGACCACGCAAACTCACAGAGCGGGGCCGATTAGTGCTGAAGCGCATACCGCGTAAAAATCGCCTATCATCTGCTGCATCACTCACTACAGAGTACCAAACTGCCTCTGGAAGCACCATCAGCACAAGAACTGTGTGTCGGGAGCTTCATGGAATGGGTTTCCATGGCTGAGCAACTGCACACAAGCCTCACATCACCATGCGCAATGCCAAGCGTTGGCTGGAGTGGTGTAAAGCACGCCACAACTGGACTCTGGAGCAGTGGAAACGTGTTCTTTGGAGTGATGAATCACGCTTCACTATCTGGCAGTCTGATGGACGAATCTGGGTTTGGCGGATGCCAGGAGAACGCTACCTTCCAGAATGCATAGTGCCTACTGTAAAGATTGGTGGAGGAGGGATAATGGTCTGGGGCTGTTTCTCAGGGTTTGGGATAGGCCCCTTAGTTCCAGTGAAGGGTATTCTTAATGCTACAGGATACGAAGACATCTTAGCCAAATGGGCGCTTCCAACTTTGTGGCAACAGTTTGGGGAAGGCCCTTTGCTGTTCCAACATGACTGTGCCCCTGTGCACAAAGCGAGGCCCATAAAGACATGGTTAGACGAGTTTGGTGTGGAGGAACTCGATTGGCCTGCACAGAGCCCTGACCTCAACCCCATTGAACACCTTTGGGAGGAATTAGAAAGCCGATTGCGAGCCAGGCCTTCTCGTCCAACATCAGTGCCTGACCTCACAGATGCTCTTTTAGCTGAATGGGCACAAATTCCCACAGACACACTCCACAATCTTGTGGAAAGCCTTCCCAGAAGAGTGGCAGCTGTCATAGCCGCAAAGGGGGGTCCAACTCCATATTAATGCCCATGGTTTTAGAATGGGATGTCCAACAAGCTCATATAGGTGTGATGGTCAGGTGTCCACTGACTTTTGGCCATATAGTGTAGCTCATTTTCAGCAGGTTTTCAGTACACTGAGCATCAAAAAATCTCCTGTGCAAATAACTTGACCCCTTTCATGAGGAGATGTTGTCCTGTTGCGAAATTAGGGGTACATAACTGAAACCTCATACATGGGAACATTTTGTAAGGAAATTGGCACAGTCAAAAATATACATGAAAACGTATAAAACAAAGTATTACACAATAACATTCCTAATCTGTTTAATTATAAAATAAATATATCTATTGATCTACAGCATGCAGAATTACTACATGAAACTGGTAGAATTAGGAATTTGGCACTGTAAATCTCATCTTTATCCAAAGTGCCGTAGATGGAATGAGAACCTCAAAATATTTCAGTCTGTAAACATGAAGACCAAAGAGATACAGTACCAGTCAAAACATTGAGTACACCTTCCATCTCGATTATAGCTAATCGCGCACTCCTTAATTCTTCAGCAAGATAAGGACCCGAAACACACCTTAAGTTGTGCAAGAAGGAGGAGCGTGAAGGACAACTCAAACGAATGACCTGGCCTTCCCAGTGTCCAGACCGCTGTGAGGCTGTTATCAAGGCAAAGGGTGGCTATTTTGAGGAAACCAAGATTTAGAGACAATTTTCAATTTTCTTGAGCATTGCTTTGATGTTACTTATGTTTATTGTTACATGTGTTTTTGATAATTTTCTGTAAGTATTTACAGAAACGTATATGGTGTAAAACATTGTAAATTATTAAATAAACTTAGTTTCCAGCAGGTGTACTCAACCCTTTGACTGGTACTGTATATGGCAACAACACAACACTGTCATCATCATGGAGGATTTCTCTCACTGTAGTTCAAAGGAAGCAGTAGAGAATCCCTATGGCCATGCATGCACTCAAGGGCCTCAAGGGCCTCAGGACCCCCCAGCACAGCACATTACAATAAAGTGTGGTACAGAATTGCTAAGAAGTTGAAGTCATTTGAGTGAGGCCTCACTCTCAAGTCCTCGTTTTAGACAAAGACACTGGTGGTCTGTCCATGTGCCTTTACACTTGCAGTCTCTCTGTATGATTTGGTTCTTCCTAGTTCCTGAAACATTCCTGCGAAAAGCAAAACAATAGTTATATGAAGATAGCCCCCCCAAACATAGAATTTGACCTAAATAATATTCAAGTAAACCCCCCCAATTTAGCCATTCATATGATTTTGTATGCACAGTATACATCATAGCAGATACAGCTCTCACAGTGCTTCATAGTCAGCCTGGTGACTACAGTAGTTCAACAGTAGTTCGCTGCAATCTGCATGCTGCTGTTCTCATGCTGCAATTATAGGGGACAGGCGTTGAATGAGAGACTAAAAAGGTAACATTTGACTCTTGATTTAAACACCAAAACAATTTCTGCTTCCTGTAAAATCTGGGGAAGGTCATTCCAAAGCTTGGGAGTTCTGCTTCTGGTGTAAAGTTTAGAAAATTTGGGCACAGCGAGATAGCCCACAGCCAGCGATTGTTGTATCCTATTTGGGTTAAACAGAGAATATAGTATAATATATAGTTTAATAGGATAGTTTAATATTTAATCTGGAGCTAATGAAGAGAAGCAAGAACGGATGTTGTGCGATAATACTTCTTGGTTTTGATCAGGATCACTCTTGTTCAAAGGCATAGTTTACCTGTGCTCATGTCTGCGTGCTTTCTGAAGCATGTGTTCCTGATGACAGGGTGGTGTCTTGTCTATCTGAGGGTGTGTGACTGCCATGTCCCAACAGAGCTGACTGGGCCCTCTGAACGGCTGCCTCCAGCATGGCTCGGTCACTCAAAACCTGCCTCAGCGTCCCACGGTCCATTTCCAGCAGCATGCCTGGAAGAGTAAAGAGGGAGACGGCACCAGAATCAACACCTGGTCTGACAGGTACACTGACTGCTAGTAGCCAGTCTGATTGTTTGTTGTCCGTCTGTTCTGAGTGCTGCTTGTCCATTCTGTGTCATGCCCAGCACCATTCAATAATAAACAGATGTTAATCCTTGACTGACTATCAAAAGGTAGTTTGCCTTCCATCTATATGGTTTCTGACATTTGCTCCACCACACAGCTCTGCACAGGATGTAAGACTACTGGAGGGTGAATGGAATGGGTACCGTTTCAAATTCTGACAAAGACAATAAATACCGACACACTGCCGTGTTGCTCCAAGGAGCAAAGTTTAATGTAGAAATGTTTTGATCAACCAGGTCTTCTCAGGTCACCTTTTCGAAAGCAACCGACTCACCAGTGATGTCAGCACACTTTACTGCATTGATCTGGTGCACGACCATGAACAGCTTCTCTCCCAACCTCTCTGTGTCATCAGGATCTGAGGAGTCACTGGCATCGGTCTCCTCTGGGCTCTGTCTGCTGAGAAAACGTGATACTGCATCAAGGCCAGTGCACTTCAGAAACCACTTTTGGTATTGACCAGTAAATCTGATAGCATAATATTTAGCAGATACCTACAGGTAACTGGCAAAATAAAGGAAAAGCCAATATAAAGTGTCTTAATAGGGTGTTGGGCCATCACAAGCTGCCAGAACAGCTTCAATGCGCCTTGGCATAGATTTGGCAAGTGTCTGGAACTCTATTAGAGGGATGGAACAGCATTCCTCCAAGAGAAATTCCATCATTTGGTGTTTTGTTGATGGTGCTGGAAAATGCTGTCTCAGGGCTATGGCAGCGAACTCACAATATGAGGGGAGGAATAACATGAAAAGAGAGGGTGTAATTGGCTATTAAATTGGGAGAAAATTGGGTTGAGATCTGGTGACTGATATGGCCACGGCATATGGTTTACATAATTTTCATGCTCATCAAACCATTCAATGACCACACATGCTCTGTTGATGGGGTATTGTCATCCTGGAAGAGACCACTCCCATCCGGATAGAAAGGCTTTGTATTTATTGCCATTTACCTTCAACTTGGGTGGACCTAAACCGTACCAGTAAAATGCACCTACACCATAACAGAACCGCCAGAGCCCTTCATTTACTCAAGGGTTTGCTTTATTTTGGCAGTTACCTGTACATCAACAGTTCAAATGGTTCTGATAAAGAGTATGTATTCAAAATGTAATCTCCCATAAAATTCTGATAGCTAATGATGATATTGTTCTAAATCCTACCTTTTGCCATCTTAAGCCTGCAAGGCTTCGGAGCTCTATTTTAGTCACAGTTTTCAAGGTCAAGAGATATATACTGTATATATATATAATATATATATATATAATATACTTATTGATTTATTTTTCATTTATTTACATTTTTAATTGAATTGCTGTTGTTCATTCTTTTTTAGGCATTCTGACTGAACCATGTCAACAGTATGGCTGTATGGCAATTTCTGAAATCAGACAACCCCTCATTGTTTGCACACTTACTCCTGCAGCGTTTGCAGTGCAATATTAACTCTTTCCTCCAAAAGACCAGGATCTGAGAGGAGTTTCTGTACCTCCAGTTTCTTTTGCTCCAACAACATACCTAAAGGAGAATACAGAAAGGAACGCTTATTACTGGCACATCTGCATAACCAATACACATTTACTGCATTCATCTTGCTTTCTCACTTTAAATCTGATCCAAAAATATGATAGTGAGGATTTTTTTCTTTTCATTTCCATTTTCTTTTCTTCTGAAAGATTGCTACATCCTAACACACAGTTAGGTACAGTAGGCTATGTACCTTCTGCAACACACAGCTGAGTATATCAGCTACTGTACAGAGCTCCTGTTACTTCTGAATAGTCTGTGTGTGTATCTGCAGTCTGTCTGACATAAATGTCAGAATAGACTTAGCTAGGACAGCTTTGGGAAGTTTTCAGAAAAAAACAACAACAACTACAAATTTTGATTGACCCAATAAATTGACATGTACATTTAGCAGACACTCTTATCCAGAGCGACTTACTGTACAATTCTAACATGACTAGAATAGAGAAAGTGCAATGTGCAATCCATTCAACAACACACAGCAAGGTAAGAGAGCTACAATAGGCTAGGCACCGTATGCAATGTCCTACTTCAGTAATCTCAGGGATTTCATTATAAATATTCATCAGCAATTACTTATGTATTTTTACTGGTGCTGTCACGCCAAAATGTGTCCGGCTGCTCAGGAATGTGTCCGGGTGACGTAATCTGAATTTTGGACTGTAGTTGCCATGCCAACATGATGAGCTCGCATTCCTGAGTGATAAAACCCGGAAGAAAATGTATCCGGTTGCAAAGAATGTGTCCGGGTAATGTCATTGGAATTCTTAAACGTTAAATAATTCTTAAATAATTAAATGTCATTACATTACAGCTAGGTTAAAATAAGTATTGCGCTCAGCTGTAAATAATTCTTAAATAATATAAATTATATAGCCAGCTCATAATAATATGCATTGTCTGTTCAGCTGTACAGCTAAGTTAGCTGGCTAGCTACAAATATAATATATGGAAGTCATTACATTACAGCTAGGTGGCTAGCTACAATAAGTATTGCTTGCTCAGCTGTACAACTAGCTAGCTGGCTAGCTACAAACATAATATATGAATTATATAGCCAGCTAGCTACGAAGATAATAATATGCATTGTCTGTTCAGCTGTACAGCTAAGTTAGCTGGCTAGCTACAAATATAATATATGGAAGTCATTACATTACAGCTAGGTGGCTAGCTACGAATAAGTATTGCTTGCTCAGCTGTACAACTAGCTAGCTGGCTAGCTACGAACATAATATATGAATTATATAGCCAGCTAGCTACGAAGATAATAATATGCATTGTCTGTTCAGCTGTACAGCTTGTCTGTTACAAATATAATATATGGAAGTCATTACATTACAGCTAGGTGGCTAGCTAATAAGCATTGTCTGTTCAGCTGTACAGCTAAGTTAGCTGGCTAGCTATGAATATATATACGCCATTTAGCAGACGCTTTTATCCAAAGTGACTTACAGTAGTGAATGCATACATTTTCAGTATATGTGGCCCCAGTGGGGATTGAACCCACAACCTAAGCATTGCCAATGCTGTGCTCTACCAGAATATAATATATGGAAGTCATTACATTACAGCTAGGTGGCTAGCTACGAATAAGCATTGCTTGCTCAGCTGTACAACTGCTAGTGTTAGTGATGCTAGGTATTTCACTGCAATGCAGTGTTTTTCAAATGTAATGTGACCAGAGGCGTTGGGGGTGCAAGAGGGGCGCAAAATTGATTAAAAAAACAACCTTTTAACCGTGGAATTACATTAACTGGTCTCAGCTTTTTTTTCGCGTACGTCCGCGAAATAAGAACTGTTCTCAGCTTTTTTCGCGTAATGACATGGTCTCAGCTTTTTTTAGCCAAATGTTTTCTTCTTCCTAGGGCGTAACATTCACTGCTGTAATGTAATGAATGTAATTATTTAAGAATTATTTAACGTTTAAGAATTCCAATGACATCACCCGGACACATTCTTTTTTTCTTCCGGGTTTTATCACTCAGGAATGCGAGCTCGTCATGTTGGCATAGCAACTACAGCCCAAAATTCAGATTACGTCACCCAGACACATTCCTGAGCAGCCGGACACATTTTGGCGTGACAGTGCCATTTGAATATTACATTCAAGAGCGTGATATGTTAACCATGTAGATATGTGAATAAATACGTGAATAAATCATATTCATAATTCAATAGTTCCTCCTTTTTCTATTATTCACATTCCAAATCTCAGTGCTGATAGAATAATCACCTATCCTGCTTGTGCTCCGCTATGCCTCTCACTGTAATTGCCCGTATCTATTATTTGGAAGACCTTCTCACAGCCTCTGTTGTCAATTCTATTTAAGTTTGAGCAGTTGTCCCCACTCAAACAAAAAGCGTCTACAGCCACAGTAAAAGGTCAGCTAACAGAAAAGCCTCATTTGAAGAGGGAAACATCTAATGTGGACATGTCTACTGTCTATTTTAAACACATGAGGGGCCAGTGTATCTTTCTCAATTGAACAGCAATACCCCTTCAGTGATTACAAACAATTATATATTTGCTGGCCACACCCCACACTGATGGCCACTCTTTACCTAACTGGGCCTGGAAGCCCAGTTAATTTAGCTATATCCACACCTGTTATTTTCTCTGTGAGGCCAGTGTTGTAGATGTCCATAAGCTTGTACAGCTGTTCACCCACTGAGTCTGAAGATGTAGATGCTTCGTCCTCCCCGTGAGACTCCATCTCACTGCTTGAGGACAGAGAGGTCAGAATCACACAACCTGAACAACCTGTTGCTTGTTAAGGGCACTCACCCGAGATCCACAAACTGTGTTCCAACAAACTCAACACAGGAAAATGTCTGCTAGATCAGCCACTAAAACAAATACATAAATACAAGTGAGGAGCACCAGCCATTAAATAACTTTGAAGTCAATAATATTTTACTTCAATAATGTATTCCTTTCTAAGGGAGCATCCCAGTTAACTTTAATATAATCACGAATATATTCCTTTCTGCATGCTAGAAATTGGCTTTAATATGTAAACCACCACACCATTTGACCCATTATGCTGTTTTATACTGAATTTAGAAGATGAAAAAGTATCTTCTCACTTACCAGGTGTCCCTGGAGAGCTGGAGAGCACTGAGGGCTTTATCCAGTGCTTTAGTCAACATTGTATCATCCTGCAACATCTCTGCCAGGACAGAACCAGGCAGCTCCAGTAACATCCCTTTCAAAGTGCAACACACATATAATGTTCTGGAATAAACTTCAATTTGAAAATGTCTACATTTCATAATAATTTCCATTTGCATGTATGCAGATGCTTAGAAAGTAGTGTTCCATCTGCACCAGGCTTGTTAACATTTCCTCCTGTGTTTTGAGCATACATTTTACACCTTACACGTTCTGAGTGCTGTAATCCATGTGGACAAGTTCAAAAGGTTCCTACATGTACTCATACACCCCTGCTATAAACAATAGGGTCCACAGGGCACCATATGAAGAATAAAGAACAAAAATTCCAAACAGGTGTTTTTGTAATATATAGAACTAAAACTGAAAGCATAATAATAAACTCCAAATAAATGGTTCTAATAAGACAACGATTGTTCCTGCACCATGAGTAGATCAAAACTTTAACTCATAGGGGAATACTTGGTCAGCAGGACAAAGCAGAAACAATTACTACAATTTATTGATGTAAGATATTTGAAAATGTGTCAAATTCATTCAAGTAATAGAGAAGGACAACACTTTACAAACGGTTAAATTCCTTTCAGTCAAAAATGCTGTTGTTCATTACCTGTCAGTTTCCCTGCCATTTCCGCGTGCCTGGGATATATCAGGTCATACAGCTGCTCCCCTAGCACCTCGACTTCCTCCTCATCCTCCATAACGAATATAGTCGATGTAGTTATTCACCATGTATTCTGTTGTGTTCTGGGTCTTCTCTGCCGATGTGCTTTTAGCATTTAAAAAACTTTTAGTTGACGTTAGCTAACAATGTAAAAAATAAATAAACATATCACAACATGCTGTAATGTTATCTGGCTCTGCTTGTCATTAAATGCCAAGAAGACGACAGTAGCAGTATCTTAACTACATTGGTACAACTGCGTCCTAGCTAACTAGTTAGTTACTACTTTAACTGCCTTAATTACACAGATAGTTAATTTCCTAAACTAAAATTAAGGTCAGTTCAATAACGTTAGTTAATCTTAGCAAGCAAACTAGCTATCTACTGTCTTAGCTAATATTGTGTATAACTTGGTATCATCACCGCCTTTCCAAATAAGTTGACGTTATCCGTTTTATGGAGTGCACATTTTATTGGGTGAACCAGATAAGTGTAATTATAGCTAACTAGTCACTTCTTAGAAAAAACAAATCCCTTCTCCAGTTAAAGACTCGCGCATGTTGATGACGTTTACATCCAAAATGTCGACATGTCGTAGCTGGCCGAATCACGCCCTTTTCTAAATATGTCTCTCCGAGAGAATGGCTTAATAGGACTATAAAACAAAAAACAAGAATCGTGCATTAAATGCATTTTTGCGTTTTTAAAACGCAATGTAATTATATTTCATATGTGCATGTCTTTAACTCGAATTATTACACAACCAGTATGACCATTACGTTTAAACAATGAAGTGTTCGCGAGCGCGCAGGTATCTGCCTTCTGTAAAGCGGCTTCCTTCCTTCTCTCTCTCTTTTCTGCCGCTGAAGGTAACGTGGTCGCATCCGACGCTCTTTTAGAGAGAGCGTATTTTTGTCAATATTTCTATTTAATTTTGTACGTATTGAGTGTGTGAGCACATGTTGAGGTTATGCATGATGTATACATTTCATTTCACATATAAACAATTAGGAATATTAAACGTGTATTTAGATAAGAGTAGAGGTAAAGTTCGGTAACTAGCGTGGGCCTCCCGAAATCAGAACTGAGACAGGCCCTTCTCGGACTGTTTAACGTTGCTTATCTTTCTAGTGACTTGCTTACCAGCTAGTTAGTATGCGAAATGCTGTCAATAACACAATGCTATTAATGTTTCCGAGTTGCTACTTTGGCAGAGAATTGCAGGTGTTTGGTACTGAAGGGTGCTAGCTATCTCAGCTAGCTCCTTAATGCACGTGAATGATAAGGAATTTCACGCTGTCGCTAGGTTGTCCGCTAAACATTGTTTTCGTTGTGGGGAAAAAACCGTACACAGTCCATACTGTATTGCTAACTCGCTAGATATTTAGCCAACTCTATGCCGAATAAAGTTTTTGATCATTGATGACCTAGTTTGAATTTTGGATACTCATACGAAGTCTTTTAATCAACGTCTTTTTGGTCGTAACACTTGCTAAATTAAATTAAGTGATGTACACCTAAAGATGACTTATAAATGTGTGTGTGTATATATAAATAATTATGAATTCCCTTGTCCTTACCCAGGTGTGTCAACATGTCGTCTCATCTGCAGTGGATGGTGATTAGGAACTGTTCCAGCTTCCTCATCAAGAGGAATGGGCAGACTTACAGCACCGTAAGTCTCATGCTTGGTTATTTTTAAACATATGGCCTTTATTACTCGAAATGAAATGTATCTTAAGTCCTTGTCCTTCTGAGCCTGTACCTGTGCTTTTGCAGTGTTGTCGGACTGTTCAGCACATTTGGCTCACAGGAGTGTGCCTCTTCGCCTGTGAGATATGGCCGTCATACATTTTAATTGTCATGCTCATCTTTATTTTAGTCAGCTTTAAATAATGTCTGTGACTTGGTTGTCCTGCTTTGTGCAGGGTGGTTTTGTTGAAATTAAGATTACCACAATTATTGGCATTAGTACCACTGATTTCCCTTGGACACATTTCACTTTTACGAAGTCATGAAAGTGTAAAGTTTGAAAGACCATGTTATTGTTGGTAGTGTATGTGGTAACAGTCTTCACTTTTTATGTTTGCAGGAACCCAACAACCTGAAATCAAAGAACTCCTTCCGTTTTAACGGACTTGTGCACAGGAAGACTGTTGGAGTAGAGCCAGCAGCTGATGGGAAGGGGATTGTTGTGGTCTTGAAGAAACGTGCAGGTATGTCAAGATCTTCCTTGTGCCACCAAAGTAATGTAATCCTGATGCATAAGGAAAATAAAAACTTTATCATTGACGGTGATAGGACATTTGGGGCAGAGAACAAGTAGAGAGAAACATTCCCAGAAAAAAAACATGATCTTTGGAAGGCCCTGGAAGAAATTCAGTGATTTATTTTGTTAGGTGTGTTCCATTAAGCTGTATATTTAATAGTTTTAGTTTCCCTATTCAATAGAAAATGCTAAATGAGACTTGCGCAGCAGTGTATGTCTTATGAGGCATTTTGCTCAACTTGCTTTCATAAGAAAATAAGTGTACCTTCTATGCACCATGCAGAATGGTGCATTTACACACTAATTACGTTAGGGACCAGTCTGATGCAAATAGTATTAATCACTCAAAAACGTACCTCAAGTTCACTTGTAATAGTGCAAATACAGGTATTCCTCACTTAACGACCTACCTGTTTAACGACCGTGCGGATTTACGACCAGTCGGTATTGTACGCTGAACGAGAACTTTGGTAGTGGAAACGGCAGCACGGCGTCTCAGCATCAAGCATCTCATCTTGCATTACCCTTTCAGTCTCGTTCACGCAGTCGGTCAGTATTCACTACACTAGCGTTCGCAATCTCCAAGACTATATATTTAGTCTATACATTTTCGCTGATTGTATTTTTATGTTCTGTAATATGTAAGAGTTATGCAAATTAAAACATTTATCAAGTTGGAGTTTCCTTTAGACCTTTTCTTTATTCAGAATAAATAAAAACGATTACCTGTATTTACAGTATGCAAACCTAAGTAATGTATATTATAGCTGATTTCCTCTATTCTGTTTATTACAGTATACAGTACACCACTGTATACACATTTTAAAATATAAAAAAAATGTGATAAATGGTGCAAAGGTGACATTAAAACAATATCTAAAGACGGTTGACACAAACCCACTACCAGTACAGTATGCTTGAAATATCGGTAAGGGGCGGCTCCTCGCTTATCGACCAATTCGATTAACGACCTAGTCGTAGGAACGGAACTCGGTCGTTAAGTGAGGAATACCTGTATGCACTCTGAGTTGATGAAGACCTGGTGGTGTAGTGGCACGTTCTGCAGCGGGCTTCAAATTGAGGTTGAGTGATTTTTTGATTTTTATGAAATGTTTTCAAGGTCAGCGCAAACCTGCCACCTCGTATGAGAAGATCACCATCAACAAGAACTCCCGTGCAACTCTGAACAGCCTGCGGCACATCATCCGCAAAAACAACTACAGAAAGGACCTGCGCATGGTAGGTTCTCCTTTCCAAGATCTAAGATATCCTTGTTTTGGGGGTTTTTGGGATGGTATTTACATTGGACATGACGTGCATATTTGGTTGGTTCCATGAAGCTATGATTCCAGGGGTAAGATTATGGTTGACAAGTAAGCAACCAACTAAAACATTTATTCATCTCCAAAAGGTGTTGAATGCTATGAAATGTTAAATGTCTAAAAGTATTAATATTTATTCACAATAAGCACCAGTTTCCATTTTACATTAACTTTGAAGGTCTTCAGATTGTTTGCAGATTGCAGTGCATTAGGAGTAGTGCTGAATGCGAAACGTGGTGTGAGCAGTTCAGGAGTGTGGATTTGAGTGGGAAGGATATGGAGGCGTTTGTTTAGGAGGTGGTGTTGTGACTTAAACACTGTTTTCCAACAGGCTGCTCTGCGCCGTGCTAGTGCCATCCTGAAGAGCCAGAAGCCAGTGGTGGTGAAGAAGAAGCGCTCAAGAGCTACAAAGACTGCGTAAATGTTCAATAAGGAAGATTTAATAAAGTTCTGCTGAACAAATTGTCACCTGTCTCCTCGTTACAAAACAATATAATTAAATTGATTTGTTAACATTGATACTGTTTGCCAGACGCCAATCCAGAGCAGATGAAAAGGCTATCAGGGTAATGATGCATTAAATTGCATATTCACGTAGCACCTGGAACAAGTGTAGTTGCAGTATGGCCAGTAAAATGGTCGTTGAGGTTCAATGTGAGAAATGTTCCAGAAATCTGCACAAACCTTTTCGCTTTCCTGTAGTGCTTAATGATTATCATGATGCCAGTTTGTCACTTGGAGCATGATGGATATATAATAAGTTGTTGCAGTGTTCATGTGATACTAAGAAGTGATCCAGAAGAACATTGCTGTGCATCATATTGTATAGTGCCTAACAATCTGAAATGTTGCTTTCGTTCTTTGGTTTTCATTCAGGGTTTAAAGTGGTTAGTTGGTCTGCTAGGCATCCAGTTTATGGGAATGAAATGCATGCAAAATGTCAACAGACTACCTGCAAAAATGAAGGAAACGCCAACCAAAAGTGTCTTAATAGGTTGTTAGGCCACCACAAGCTGCCAGAACGGCTTCAGTGCTGACATAGATTCTACAAGTGTCTGGAACTTCTGGAGGGATGCAATACCATTCCACAAGTGTTTTGTTGATGGTGGTGGAAAACTCCGGTGCCGCTCTAGAATCTCCTGTATTCAATTGGGTTGATTCAATTGGCAGGTGGTCTACATCGTTTCCATGCTTATCAAACCATTCAGTGACCAAACTGTTTGCTGAACTCCTAGGTTTTGTATCATCTGCAAATGTAACTATTTTGCTATTAACATCTCTTATCAGGATCATTTATGTAAGTAAGGAAAAGCAGAGGTCCCAGCACCGATTCCTGCCCACAGCACCTAGCTGAGATACGACCCCTCTGTTACTTTTTGTATTTGACCTTGCAGCTAATTATGAAACTACTCTGAAATAACTCCTGTAATTCCTACTGAATACATTTTAACAACAAGCCTCTCATTTAGTTCCTTGTCAAATGCTTTTTGTCCAAATATATAAAATCATAAGCTTGGTTCAAGTCAAAACACTAGCTTCCTCAAAGAAGTCCAGTAGGTTTGTTAGGCATGACCTCCCCTTAATAAAACCATATTGCTTCCCTTAAAAATAATAATACATTTTATTTATGGGCGCCTTTCAAGGCTCTCAAGGACACCTTACAAAACATAGTAAAAACAACATGTCAAAACATTATAAAATTAACAAGGCAAAATCAGAGTAACAGATAAACAACAATATATAACAGGTCAAACCAAATAGGCCAAAGTGAAGAGGTGTGTTTTGAGACTGGATTTGAAAGTGGAGAGAGTCAATATTTTGAATGTTAGGTGGCAGAGAGTTCCAGAGGCAGGGTGCAGAACGGCTGTTCTATACTATTATTTTTCAAGAATGATTCCAGCTTGTCCCTAATAATACATTCCAATATTTTACATGAGATGCAAGTTAAACTGACAGGCCTAGAGTCAGTGTGGGCCCCTTTCTTATATGGGCCATTCTACTGAATTGGTTCAAAGTCAGGTTGGAAATATTTTGAAATTTTGTATGTTTTATTCCCAAAACTTTGTCCGTATATATATTGTACGTATCTAAAGTACATATATCTAGTAAAAGTACTGTCAATTTTTATATTGTATTTTCAGACTCTTTTGGAATGTTTTTCCTCTCCCAAAAATTGTCACTACCGAAACATAGTAATACACTGTAGTAAAAAGTATTATATTAACCTGTTAAGATTGTGTTTCCTTCCCTTCTCTAAAGAGTATTTTAACAAATTTTTCTTGAAGGTTTTCACAATTAAATCAATAAAAATGACATTTTTACCGAATTTATACAATTCATCAAAATCTAAATGCAATCTTTCTCTGTAAAATGCATAACACTGATCATATTGATTTCAGAGGTAATGATTGATTAAATTGAACATACATTTAACCAATCAGTATCATAACATTTTAGTTTATAACTCAATATACTTAATTTTTTATAAAACACCCAGTGTTTCGGTAGTGACTGCTCTGTTTCAGTATAGTGACCACAGTATTTTGTTTGCAAGGTTGTATCATATTCCCTCAACCTTATTGCTTAATCTTAACTCATAACATGCCTTATGTTGGTAATATTACAAACACAAATGTTTTGTGGTCAATAAAATAATTATATTTTTGAAGACAACAATTGTTCATCCATAACCATTTAAGGTACAAACATTACTTATCAATGGAAAAGAATTACCCAAGTGGGTTCAGTAAAAGAGAAGGAGAAAACATTGACAAATAACATTGACAATAACATTATGCTGTTGCTGTCAGGCTTCTGAACGCTAACTAATGTATCCTCGAAAAGTCTGTAACAAATAGATTCAACATCTTAAAGAAAAATACACCAGAAAGTGATATGCAGTTGAATCTGAATGAATGAACTGATCATGAACACAAATTGCATCTCTTGCGCGCGCGCGCGCACACACACACACACACACACACACACACACACACACACACACACACACCAAAACATCTATGCAAAGGTGTCAAAAGAGGTGTCAAAAGATTTCATCATCTCTCACTCAGTCAAAAATGTCCGCTAGCCGCGATGCTAATTTTCGCTATGTTAAACTCCATTGACTTATGCTAAAAATGTTAGCTATCTAAAAGTCCGCTATTTTTTGCTTTTGGGGTCTTTCAGGATGGACGGGAGGTCCCTCCAAGGCAATGGTAAGGGAAACACTGAAAATAGATGATTGAACATTCCATTTTGCTAGCATAACTAAAGAATGCTAGCAAGCACATGGCTAACTTTGAAAACATAATATTTTGCATAAAACCCCAAATAGTTTACTTTATTGAAGAGAATATGTGTTCCATTCTTAAAGTTACACACTGATTTTCAGACTTTGGAACACATTTGTTTCAAAATGATGGGATTTAACTACTTACCATTCCATTTTGTCACTACCGAAATGATCACGTCACTACCGAAACGACAGTTCCGGTAGTGACAATTCTAGCTAACTTTGAGAATAACTAAAGAATGCTAGCAAGCACATGGCTAGCATATACATCTTTGAAGAGATGTACACACATAAAAACATAATATTTTGCATAAAACCCCAAAAAGTTTACTTAATTGAAGAGAATATGTGTTCGGTGGTGACAATTCTTAAAGTTACACACCGATTTTCAGACTTTGGAACACATTTATTTCAAAAGTATGGGATTTAGCTACTTACCATGCAGCCATGAGGGACAGGGAGGCAGTGTCACTGCCTGGTCAAAAATGCAGGGGTGTGGCTAAAAACCAGGCTCAGCCAATGGACTAAAACTCTTGGGTTTCGGTAGTGACATGAAAACTTGGGACAAGTTTTTTTACTATAGTTTTTTTATTTAAAAATTAAACCCACAATAAATCTAAATCTTTCAACTTTTGTTTAAACTTAATCATAAAGATCTTTGAAATTACACCATTGAACAAAATCTAAAAAATGTTTTAAGTGTTATTTACATACATTTAATTTTAGGGGTCAGGGTTTGGGACAGCTACTTCCCAATAGAAAGTACCCTATAAATGATGTTTTTTTTTTTTTAGCTTATCACTATCTCATTTAATTCCTTGGGGTTAAATAGATCATAACATATTCTTAGTAAATATCTATGTCTGAATACTTAATTGTTTTGTTAAATAGTTTTTCTTGTTGTGGGACCGAACTTTGAACTAATTCGGTAGAATGCCCCATATATTGGAATTATACTACGTTATCTGGAAGGGACCACTCCCAACAGGATAGAAATGCTTCACTATAGGATGAAGGTGATCACTCAGAATGGCTTTGGCATTTACCTTGCCCTCTAAGGAGTTGAGTGGACCTAAACTAAGACAGGAAAATTCACCTCGCACCATAACAAAGCTGCCAGAACCCATCACCATTGGAAACAAGCCCTCTGGCCTGTAGGTTTCTTTTAGAATGTGTCAAACATGCACTCGTCCTCTTGTTGAGAGGATGACTCATCTGACCATATGACCTTTTCCCACTGTTCAGTAGACCACTGCATGTGTTCTTTGCACCACTTTACTGTCAAACACATATTTTTAGGTGTAATAAATTAATTAGTTAATTGCTTGATTAATTCAGGAACCAGACCCGTGGAACCTGAGTTGAGCTGCAGTGTCCAAAAGTAATAACCCATGTCTACAATTCTCTGTTCACCCTAGCTAAATCACTGGGACCCTGGTACAATGTGTTTACATTTTAAAAGCAATATATTTTGCTGTTTTGGATTGTGTAATCCCTTGTCAGAGATAAAATAATTATTAGGTTAGTGGTTGTTTTTTCTCATTTAAAATGTAACATTTTTGTCTTGTCCTCAACCCAGAAACCTTCATTTTTAAAGACTAAGTGATCCATTTCCAGAATTGAATCACTAGTTGCCTCTGGAAACTATTGTAACTATTCCTTAAATAGGACATGCCTAATTAAAACGCAACAGGGTATCCATATCCAATTCTTATTGATTGCTTGTGGCGTGGGTTATGTATATACGTTTTGCACAAAGAAACTTCACATTATTTTCCTTCCTTGTTTGTGGCCCACTGTGTCTATCTCCAATTTCATCCACAATCATTCAAAAAGTCTGATATGCTATATGATCAAGGAATGCATTATGGAAAATAGGCTGACTAGGTACTGTAATAATGGGGACACAGGGTGGTGACACTAGCCTGGATCAGCCATGCAGAAAAATCGGATTGATTTTTAAAAGTAGCCCACTGACATCCAACCGCATTTGGCCTGTAAAAAAAACAAAAAAACGTACCGCTACATTAGATGTGCCTGTATTCAGCTCGTTTGTTTTAGCTTTCTGCAAACGTTCTGGGATTGGATCTGATGGTTAATTTCTTTCTTTTTTAAACAATGAAACTCCAGACACCTCCTACTGTGCTTTGAGAACTGTTCACTGATGGTCACGAAGGAGCCCAACAGAATGTTGTTTGTACGACTGGCATTCACACTGTGGGCAGCATCCGCATTTCCCAAATTAGGGGTGGCATTTGAGCTTCAAGATACCATCCACGCTTTGATAGAGGAGAACATACATTTACACGAGCAGCTGGAGAATCTGACACAGGCACTGCGCGAGCTGAAACAACTGCTGTGGAACCACTCCAAAGGTCAGTGGATATCAATCCCTGTTTCGGTCTTGACATTGAAGAACAAGTTTGCCTAAATAAGCATTTAGTTACTAAATAAGCATTTCTTAAAAACCTGCTCTCCGTTCAATGCTATTTTCAATAGCTTATATTATTATCTTACAAATACAGTATGTTTAAATGAAGCTATGATTAAATGAAGCTATGCACATTTTTATGCATTCAATTGACTGCAAATCTCTCTCTTGAACAGAAACGGGGGGAGAGCATGATCCGAATACACACCATCTCTGGGATGAATGGATAGAGCATGGTAAATCCTCACTAACAGGCTTGTCCATTTATAGTCCTGTTTTACATCACCATAAATGTACTGGCAGCAGTATTGACTGTATTAAATGCCTGTGAGAAATACACAGACACATTGAAAACCTGAAATGATTGTCAAAAATTAAAAAGGCTCTGTGGTGGAGAGGGAGGAATTTGTTGTTTCTTGGAATATGAACTCATGCTTTAGTTAATAAGTGAACAGTAAAAAAGCGAAGTACATTTTTCTCCTTATGAAGCACGTGTTGAGTGAGCGGAAATGTGAGGTTGGTTATGCGTGTGTTGATGACAGACTGGCCTCATTCAGGCGTGAGGGATTCAGGAGTTAATTCTTAATCCTTTGGGGTTCTGCGGGTCAGGAATACATAGGATGGGGGAGGAGACCTGTGCTTTAGCCCATGCACAAAATATCAATATCCAAACTCCTACAGTACGATGTCACAGGCTAACCCAGCTCTCCAGGTGTGACAGGTAGGTTTCTGGGCCCCTAGAACCCGGCAGCTCCAAGCAAACAGAATTTATTAGCTTGAGAAAGATGCCTCTGATTCCAAACTTGAGCAGTTGAGTTTCTTAGTCTTGCTGCCTCTAAATTTGAGGCATCTTCTGTTGCTTCAAGACAGACTAGTTAATCCCTCTACCCCAAGTCATTTTGTTCCCAAGGAACATGTTTTCTTCTTATATTTGTCATTGTACAGGGATTACTCATGGATTACTCCAACCCCCCTTTTCCCTTTTTTGTGACCTACACCTTTAATCCTGTTTTGGACTAAACATATTCAAATCCACACAGTGCACATGTGAGAGTATAGCTAACAAAATGAAGAGAAGCATGTGACCAAGGCGAGACTCCTTGCCTATATTCATTTAAACGTCCACACCATGATGAGTGTACTTACAGGGCCCTATGGTGATGTCAGTTTACATATTCCATATCTTATAGTTGTATCACACTGGCAGAGATTTGCTTGATAGGATCAAAGTTGAACAAAAGTGACTCTTGTCGTGCAGGTATAAGTGCCGAAACGCAACTGCTTTTGGAGCATGCATTCTGTGGGGACGATCTCCATGGGGCAGCCAGTCCACTCCGGGCACATCCATTCTTTCTGCTCCCCACCTTCATCTGTCTCGGCCTTCTGCTGTTCTAATTCGACTACTCTGAAGACACAGGCCCACCGTAAATATGGCAGGGTTATGTTGGACAAATTAAAACTGCTTCCTAAACAATTGCTTTAAATCAGATCAAATTCATTGCCATTGTTGTTTTTTAAAACATTTAATACATAATCTCTCTTCCATAAAACCATAATCCTTCTTCACTCTCTTCCTAAAAAGGAAATTAGAAAACAGTATTATAAATACTTGTATTTTTAGTTCTGGGTTTTAATGTTCCAGGTTTAACTAGATAAGATGTATTTCTAGCATTAGAATGAGGGGATATAGTGTTCTATGATAAATTACTTTTCGATAAATGTAATAATATTATATATATATACCGTATATATATAGGTAACCGCCAAAATATTAAACACGAGTAAATTCTGGGGGTTCTGGTGGCTCCGTTATGGTGTGGAGTGCATTTTCCTGACATGATTTAGGTCCACTCAACCTCTTAGACGGCAAGGTAAATGGCAATAAATACAAAGCCATTCTGAGTGATCACCTTCATCCCACGGTGAAGCATTTCTATCCTGATGGGAGTGATCTCTTCCAGGATGAGAGTGCTTCTATGCACAGGGCACGAGTGATCACTGAATAGTTTTATGACAATGAAAATGATGTAAACCATCGTCATGGCTGTCTCAGTCACTAGATCTCAAACCAATTGAACACTTATGGGAGCATTTTCCACCAACATCAACAAAACACCAAATGATGGAATTTGTCATGGAAGAATGGTGTTGCATCCCTCCAACAGAGTTCTAATAATTTGTTTCATTTCTTAATCCTTTATTTCAGTTGAATCTCAAGATGTATTTGAAATAAGTATTGTTATGTTTGAATGTTATGAATATGCTTTCTTCTACATATTCAATGTCTCTTCTTCAGGCACCTGTGGTTTCCTGTATTAGGTGTGAGAAAAACATCTCCACAGATTTTTTCAATGTTTGAAAGAGTAGAAAGTGTCCTGCTGAAGACTGATTAAACACTTTGCATGATTGCACATTTAAAATACAATAGAAAACATTTCCCTATTTTCTGACTTGTAATTCTGTGATGCTGTGTGTTTCATTTAGGAAAATCAACTCGTTTAAGAAAGAAGTAGCTCTGGGACCTTTTAGAGATTATTTTACATTTGTTTTAATTACAAAAATGTGAAAGGTATGTCATACCTTTTTGCAATTGTTCTGTTTATTAAATGATTTATGAACTTATACATTTTCTTGAATTACATTTTGAATATTGTCCTGCATTTAAAAAAATTCTGATAATTATTATCTAGGACTTCACATCAGGGGGCGGCATGGTGGTGCAGTGGATAGCGCTGTCGCCTCACAGCAAGAAGGTCTCGGGTTCGAATCCAGGCCGGGGGCCTTTCTGTGCGGAGTTTGCATGTTCTCCCCGTGTCCGCGTGGGTTTCCTCCGGGTACTCCGGTTTCCTCCCACAGTCCAAAGACATGCACGTTAGGCTAATTGGAGAGTCTAAATTGCCCGTAGGTATGAGTGTGTGAGTGAATGGTGTGTGCCCTGCGATGGATTGGCGACCTTTCCAGGGTGTATTCCTGCCTCTCGCCCGGAACGCATGCTGGGATAGGCTCCAGCCCCCCCCGACCCTGACCAGGAATAAGCGGCTTAGATAATGGATGGATGGATGGATGGACTTCACATCAGAGATTCTGCTTATTTTCAATTTCAGTTATTGTAATAATAAGCAGCAACTTGTATGAAACAGTCAAATTGTCTTACTGCCATTTTATCCTAGACATCTGCATGTTACCACTGTTCTTACATTGTTCCATTTCATGTATTGTATTTATGTTATTGAAATGTACTATTTATATAGGTTGATAGTATACATCTGTAATCAATTTTATATTTAGTGCACAAATTGAATACAAACCACTGCTGAGTGACTTACCATATAACTCATATGAATGGCATCTGTTACCCATTTATATGAAATGGTACAGTACAGCAATAATTTAAGGGGAATTAATGGCATGTATAAAGACGAGACGCTGGTGAACACAAAAGCCATATACAGTACACAGTATGTCAATTTAATATGATGTACTTCCATCACTATTTCTATAATCTCCATCCAATAGAAATGCTTCAATTTGAAACAAACACTTCCTTTAGTAAAAATATGAATAAAATAATAACATTTTGGAATTGCTTGTCTTGTGGGTTAAAGCACATGAGACAAGTCAGGTGGCTGCCAAGCAGTGACTACCCAATCAGAGCTCAGTAAGCTGGCAGTGTAGTGTAATGGTTAGGGAGCTGGGCTTGTAACTCAGAGGTTGCAGGTTCAATTCCCAGGTGGGGCACTGCCGTTGTACCTTGAGCAAGGTACTTAACCTGAATTGCTTCAGTAAAATATCCAGCTGTATAAATGGATTGTATGTAGAGAAATGTAAACTGTGTAAGTCGCTCTGGATAAGAGTGTCTGCTAAATGCCTAAAATGTAAATGCACAAAGATTTTAAGTCCTTTCGTCGAACGGAGCCATTGCATGTTTACATTAGCTTGAGGGGCATTACATCTTTTCTGCGACTTTCTCATGTTAAACATAAACGCCACATCCTGTAGGGCAGGGCTATACAACTCCAGCCCTCGAGGACCGCAGTGTCTGCAGGTATTTGCTCCAAACATCCTGTCATGCATCTACACACTTCAGCATATGTTGTATTGTTGACCTCCATCTTGAACGACAGTGTTGGTCTTCAGTGTTGAAGTAAATGTATTGCTACATGTAATAAAGTACTCCAAATATCAACTGGTTTTCTATACTTGTAATATTTTATTTTATGTTATACAATTCAATTTGAAATAGGTCAAAACAAAAATGACACAATCTTTCATTGATCATGCATTGGTATGTATTTGATACGCATCTATAGTTTGTTTATAGGAGAAGGGGTAACCATACTATACAGATACATTTTGGGTCATATTCTCACCCACCATAATGTCCCCCAAAATATGAATATACAGAATCAAGTAGGCATAATAATTTATTTGCAATAGTTTTCCAACTGGTAAAACATACAAAAGGTATAAAACTAAGAAAATGGGCCTTCATACAGGATTAAGCAAAGGTTTTGTACTTGTCATCTTGTGTTTCTAAGAGTTTTAGAGATCTGAACATGTGTTACTACTTATCTTGACACACATGCATATTGAGATTGGTAACATTCCTCTTTGATAATAAATAATATTGTAAACACATTTTTACAGGGGAATGTATGCATGTTACATTATGTGCAACAAATGGAATCAAGAGTTATTTACCAATTCATGCTCAGCAAGCAAGTAACGTCTACTGTGAGTCCACAAGTCAAACAAAAAAACTAGTATCGTCAGGATGGTCAGCAGAGAGGAGAGCCCTTGGGGGTTTTGGTTGTTGTTTTGCTGGCCAGAGTTCTGAGCTTGACACATTTCAAAACACAGTCTGTCCATCCAGTAGCGAAACCGGCATCGTCAAAACCACCAAGCTGACTCGGTCCAGCATCCAGATTGGTCGAGGAAATCTTGTATAGCGGCCAATGGAATGCCTTGCATGATATGCACATTGCATTGAGCACATGATAAGCATGTTGCATTGAGCACATTCTTCTACCTACAGTATTACTTAAATGTTAACTTTATAAATAAAATTCAATGGTTTTCAATAAACAAAAATTCATTATGGACATTTTCTATAAATGAAGCTACACAGAATTATTTTTCTAATAACCGTACAGGGTGCCTTGGGGGCTACCCTTCGTTGCAATGACCTGACTAACATGTTCCGACATGGTTGTCGAGTTCAGAACGAGTCAGCTTGGTCTCTTCCTGCCTTTGGCTACACCATGTGCGTTCACTATTCTCCAAATGAGAATTATTTGTGTTCTGACTCCTTTCAGGACATGAAAATCATTCTAAAAATGGCCTAATTCTAAACAATGACTGCTTCTATTGAGTAATGCTGAGGATGCCAGGCATTTGCCTCTGCATTAAAACAAAATACTCACCACAAGAAAGAAGCAACATTTCTCAGGTAAAAGACCCAATGATGCATAGACACGTACACCACAGCAGTGGAAGTCTTTACATCTGCAGGGGACGTTACGTCCCTTGTGTCTTGAGGAGGTCCACGGGGCACAGGAGCCTGGGTGTTAAGAGGAACCACGTCTCTAGTTGCTGACTGTGGGGGCGCTGCTGTCGTCCACGCACAGAAACGACCCACAGTGGCTGCATCCAGGTCGTGTTTCGTTATGCAGTGGGGGGTTAGACCTGCTCGGAGCTTTGGGAGAAGTAGCACAAACACAAATAATAACACGACGCACAGTCTACAGAAGGGGCCCTACAGTACACACCCAACAATTAGAACATTTAGTTCAAACAGAGGGAAGGGTACTGCAGTGTGAATAAATAGTGGAGACATGTGTGCACTTATCTACCTTTAGAGGGCTTTTTTAATGTTTTTTTTTTGCTTGTTTGTTTTTTTGTGTGTGTGTGTGTGTGTGTGTGTGTGTGTGTGTGTGTGTGTGTGTGTGTGTGTGTGTGTGTGTGTGTGGCTGTGTTAATCGATGTCCAGGTCGCTGTCGTCATCGCTCTGGGTGTGCTGAGCGATGGCGGCGTTGCGGATGGAGGTGGGGATCACCGCTGGCTTATCCGGCAGCAGGCCGTACTCCTGCAGCAGGGCCTCCAGGTCCAGGGCGAAGAAGTCCTCGCCCAGCTGGTCGGTGATGCGCACAAAGTTCCCGATGAGGTCGCCGCCCTTGTACACCAGCAGCGCCGGGAGGGCGTTCCCCGTGAAGAGGGCGCTGGTGCCGATGACCGAGCTCTGGACCCGGCAGAACTTGACCAGCGGGTACTCCTGCGCCAGGCACAGCATGCAGCCGCTCATGGCCTCGCACGCCGGCATGTTGCCCTCGTAGATGTGGATCATCACCAGCGTGCCTTTCTCCTCCTTGTCCACGGCGTCGAGGAACTCCTCCCCGCACGACAGCTCGAAGACCTGCTCGAAGCGCTTGCCGCTGCACAGTTGCCGCCGCATCTCGTCGATGCGCTGCTTGCGGTACTGCTCCAGGAAGTCCTCGTCGTCCTCGTCCTCCTGCAGCAAGCTGTACTCCTGCAGGGTCATCTGGGAGAGACAGGGCAGCGCAGACCCGCGTTAAACCACCGAGTCTTGCGCCTAACTATCCTCAACAAGTAACTATGGTGGAAACGTTATGGTTGCCGCAACGTGCCGGTCTAATAGGTTTGAGAACAGATCTTTATTGTTACAATAAAATATTCTATATTTCCAGTGGTAGCATGAAGCTTTGTACTGCTTTGTTCTCTGGAGATTACATATGATATAGTAATGGTGTGGAATCATATTCATCTGTTTTTAGTTTTCTTTCATATTTCATCTGGTTTTCGCCTTTCTGTCTAAAATACAAACATCATTGATGAAATTAATGTTAGTAGTAGTTGCTACACTAATGTATGAACAAGTATAAATACACAACTATCAATGTATAAGTCTATATCAACTATCAATCAACTTTAAATGGATTCACGTTTTTTGAGGGGGCTTTTGGACATTCATATGCATCACAGATAAACGTACAGCTTTCAATTGCCCTAAATTGGGTTTAATACTCTTTTCTTTCTTTTTTAAGCAAAGGTGATGTAACATTTGACCTAACCCCTCCTTCACCTTTCCATTGATCTTGTCTTGCAACGCCTTCTGCTTCTCCTTGTCACGCTCCTCATCCAGCTGCGAGCGGCAGGTCATGGACAGCTTCTTGATCAGCCGCTCCATCTCTTTCTTCTGCTCCTGCCGCTGCTCCGTCTCCAGCTGCTTGTACTTCCTCCAGTCATTGATCACACCCTTCGGCCCTGCACGCGCCCGCCATCACCGTCAGATACACACATTTTCATCAGGGCCAATGGCTTTGGCTTAGGCTTAGGCTTAGGCTTAGGCTTGGCTTTGGCTTTTCGTGTCAGCAGTTACCCATCTAGCCTACTGAGCTTTCCCAATAATTCAATTAAGTTTTCATTTTTAGGCATTTAGCAGACACTCTTGTCCAGAGCGACTTACACAGTTTACATTTTTCTTTTACGTACAATCCATTTATACAGCTGGATATTTACTGAAGCAATTCAGGTTAAGTACCTGAATACAACGGGTACAATGGCAGTGCCCCACCTGGGATTGAACCTGCAACCTTTGCATTACAAGCCCAGGTCCCTAACCATTAAGTTCAATAAATGCAAATGGTACAGTCTCAGAATATAGTCTCAGAACAGATCAAAAACACATATCAAGTTTAGATGCCTATATGCATGTGATATTAGGTTGCTTGAGGGATTTGAGAGAATATTAGTGTGCGACAACACTCCTTTAGAGACAGGATCACAAGGCTACCTGAGGGAGAAAGGACTGCCTGAGGGAGGAGTGGTTGCCCAAGAGATGGGGATACCTGTGTTTATGGCGCTGCCATCCTGGCTGTATTCCACCTCCAGGACGTCTGCGTTGCGAATGATCTTATCCCCCCCTTCCTCTTCCTCCTTGTCGCTGTCTTCATCTTCACTGCTACTGTAGTAGTACTGCAGCTTCTCCCCAAGCAGCTTATCATCCAGCGTCGTCATGGTCACTCACCAGAGGGAACAACACTGCGTATGTGAGAGTGAGAGAATGAGTGTGTGTGTGTGTGCATGTGTGTCTTTTTACACACTGGTTTTCATGAAGATCTCTGTATAAATCCCTGTATTTAACTCGGGTCAGGCCCTCCTGATGCCACCCAGGCAATAATTGAGTAATTTCCCATGAGCCCTAGTAAAATGTGTCCATCCTCCTTCCAGGCGATGTCTTTGTCTATTTAATTCAGCCACATTCACTCAGGAAAATGTCTGACCCAGATTTTCAAAATCATAATTACGTAAGTATGTTGGGTAACATTAGAACTATACATCTTTTTCTCCTCTCCAAATCCAGCTTCAGTTAAGTGAACACTCCCAAACTAAGAAACATGTGAAAGAAGAGAGAAGTCACAACACCGCTGCCATCCCAGATCTGTAGAGTGGAATCCCCTGTAGTCCAATCCTTCTGGGAATTAAAACAGCATCCCGCTCCACTACTGGGGCTGCAGCTGGGCCCTTTTGTATCCCAAAGTGCAAGAGAGGCCTAAGCTCAGCTTCGGGGCCTGCTGTTGAGTGCCGCATTCAGCTCCATATTAATCCATCAAAAAAAACTGCACAGATGGAGATGGGGGGATGGGGTGTTCATTCCAGGACAAGCCATCCCATAAAACAGGCCATTGTTCATTCATATATACTGTAACATTACTGGTTCAACAAACAATCAACAGAATCCTTCTGTGAACCACGACCATTTAAAAAAAATAAACAGGCTAACAAATTAATTCTAGAAACAACTAAGAGGCACTCAAATGACCAAAGTGTGCATCTCTCAAAGTGCGCAACTCCATCTCCCATTATTTCTAGATCTAGGTCTCTTCCTTTGTTGTTACTTTGAGGTCCCAGTACTGCACTGCAGCTGCACACTACCATTACCCATTGTTGTACCACCACTGAGACACCTTTTGTCTGTACAAAACCATTGCTATTATTGACATTACTACAATAAATCTAACATTTCTAAAGAACAACTGTTTGAGAAACCAGACAGCTACAGGAAATGTTTGATGTGTGAAGTAATCACGCTGGCAATGATCTGCAATAATTGATACAAATGCAGTGGTCCAGTATCCATATGAGACCCCTAGGATCACAATGTGATAGATTTGGTTCTATATCACATATTAGATCTCACACACACACACACACACACACACACACACACACACACACACACACACACACACACACACACACAAACTATTCGCTACACTGACAATAACATTTCCCTTCCATTTTTATATTATGTAGACTACTACATATATATATATGCATTACATTCTTGTTATATAGTTGTTTAACTAGTTAGATTACCCAGCAAGAAAAGCAAACTTGATAGAAAGTGACGATAGGGTCGCTTGCTACAGCTGGCAAATCCAATTAAACGTGGATATTGTCTAACTAAGAAACGCTGTTACTGGGGGGAGCGCCGAGCTGATATTAACTAGCATAAAGCAGACAGCCTTGCTGGGTAATACGTTCAGATACGTAATTCAGCTAGGTTAAATTAGAAGCTACGATAGCTAGCTAGCTGTAGTAAGACACAGTATGTAGCAGAAACGAATCAACACTGCCACATAACAGTTAGCTAGCTCACGAGTTTCCTAGCTGGCTAGCCAACTAACTGGCTAACTTGGCCAACTGGTTAACGACCTGCCACCTATCTAGCAATCCACATTTTAATAACACGTATCGACATAAACCCCATTTTATTATAAGCCAGAAGAGAGCTAGTTAAATAGCTAGCTATAGCTAATGGCTGCGATTCAGCGTTCGACTGCAAGATAGCTAGCCACATACGGAATATGCATAACGTTAATACACTAGCAATACGCCGGACACAGACAATTCTCACGTCACAGTTAGAATATTACGTTTGTGTTAATGATAATAACATCTTACCACAAAACAACAATGCCGATACCTATCTGTCTGGGATTAAACACAGAGCCAATATTCCTCCGTTTATGACAAACGTTACTTTAAGTTCCTGTACACTAAAGCCTCACATTATTTTTCTGATTTGACTGATGGACCAATTACAAGCCTAATAGTAATAACTGACGTCAGGAATAACCAATCATTGCAGGCTACAAAAGGAGGGCGTTTGTTTGACCTCTTCCCCTATGCTTCACACACAGGAAAAACTATACGGACAACGCTGACGCTGTCATGTGATCAACGAAAAAAGCCGAGACGACGTGTCACATAAATCATAAATGGGATATTCTGCTCTAATGAAATGACATATTTATTCCAAATGTAATACATTTATATTTAAAAACAAAATGATCGTCTTGTTTTTGAAGAAGTCGCAATTCTACGGGTTGAAAGCGCTGTTGGTAAATTTAAATTCAGTCACATAGCCTATATTATGTCATCTTCAGTGATGAGGCTCTCGTGAGTACCTGAACTGTCAAAATCATATTTTATTATGTCAATGTATAGTATTGTTGAGTTATGCTGTAACTAAACACCTGCCTTCACTTAAAAGTTGAGGTTATGTGCCTCACTATCACCGCCCTTGGCCCTGTGTGCCCTATACATTTCGACACTTGGCCATGCGTGTTTTATTTTACAGCATGGCCAATTGAAAGCACACGTTTGTTGTATTTTGTATTGTTTGTGTGACGTCATGTTAAAACATTTTGAACATGTAAAGCAGCAAGACTAATAGGCCTAGATTAGATTATTATTTATTAGCTTTATTTATTAGCGAATTATTTATTAACATACGTTAATTGTCCATTGTCTTTCAATAAGAAGTGACATTAGCGGAAATTAGGGCCAGTTACTGCTCTCTTAATTAGGCAGTGAAGCTAATCTTAGTAAATCGGACTTGGTAGACTTTCGCAAAATCACTTGAAGCTGTCCGAGTTGTCCGTCTAGTCTACAGTTTTTCTGTACACTCAAAGGAACATTCAGCCTTGGCTTCACGTCTGACCTTTTGCGCAATCCGGAATGACGACTTCCCGTCACGTGTGAGCCTGCTCGATCGTGAATGTCAATCATAGACAGTATACTATAGACCAGGGGTGTCCAAACTTTTTCCACTGAGGGCCAAATACAGAAAAATATACGAAAGGCTGGGCCACTATTGGGGGGGGTTCCTGCTGAGACCAGTTCGTTTATTTCTGTCGACGGGGGCGGGGGTGCTACGCTGAGAGCAGTTCGTTTATTTCGCGGAGTTTTCAATGAATACGGGTGGCTCCACTAGTGGTGAAACTAAGAATTACAACTCAGTCAAGTGCAAGTTTCATGCGCGGGCCATATTCCTTATATTGGAATGCGGCCGCGGGCCAATTAAAAATGGACCGCGGGCCGCAGTTGGCCCGCGGGCCGTAGTTTGGACACCCCCGCTATAGACAAACAACCTGAGGGACAGGGAGTAACCAACCAACACTGACTAGAATTACAGAGATGTAATCATTAATACATTGAAATTATGATAACATAAATTAAAAGTTAATTTATTCTATTATAATTGGCAAATTCTTAGAATCAGAATCAGAATAGGTTTTTATTGGCCAAGTATATTTGCACATACATGGAATTTTCCTTGATACAATTGCTCACATAGACACATCTATATAAAAGTAGGCATAATACAAGTATAAATAAAAGATATCAGCAATGAATATGTATATGTGAGTCCGGAGTAGTGCAGAGAATATAAATATAAATATAAAACAAAAATATCAACAAAAAACATAAACAAAAGTATATGTATATTTTAATCCGGAGTAGTGCTTGAAATAAATATAGTGTCTCTGAGTGTGACAGTTCAGCTGTTCATGAGAGCCACAGCACGAGGGAAAAAGCTGTTTTTGTGTCTTGTTGTCTTGGTTATGATTGACCGAAGACACTTCCTGGAAGGCAGGGCTTGAAGGATGTGGTGGCCAGGGTGTGATGGGTCGGCGATGATCTTGGCTGTGCGTTTCCTGGACCTTGAATGTTATGTTATTTATGTTATGCAAAAAAAAAAAAAGAATTATTTTCTCATGTTCACTTTTTCAAATATATATAATACTTGTGTGTTTTATTTTATATATATATATATATATATATACACTACCGGTCAAAAGTTTTAGAACACCCCCATTTTTCCAGTTTTTACAGAAATTTAAGCCGTTCAAATCCAGTGAATAACCTCAAATGGTACAAAGGTAAGCGGTAAAACTGATTTTGTTTTCATTGAACCATTTCTTTGTTGACTTTGAGGTATGTTTGGGGTCATTGTCTTGTTGGAAGGTCCACCTCCGGCCAAGTCTCAGCTTCCTGGCAGAGGCAACCAGATTTTTGTTAAAATGTCCTGGTACTTGGTGGAATTGAATATTCCATTGATCTTAACAGGAGGCCCTGGACAACTGGCAGTAAAACAGCCCCAAAGCATCAATGATCACCACCATATTTGACGGTAGGTATGAGGTGCTTTTCCTTATATGCATCAGTCTTTTGATTGTTCCTACCATGTATTAATGCACATCTTGTAAGTCGCTCTGGATAAGAGCGTCTGCTAAATGCTTACAATGCAAATGTAATGTAGTCTTTTGACACCAAACATGCTGATGGTGTACATGGCCAAAAAGTTCAAATGTAGCCTCATCTGATCATAGCAACCGGTTCCAGTCATAGTTTCAATGATGTTTGGCAAACTCCAGACGCTTGAATTTGTTGGTGCTCTCAGTGAGGGCTGTCTTCATGAAACCCTTCCAAAGAACCTGCTGGCATGGAGGTGACGTCTTATGATTGATTTTGAGACTGTAACCCCAAGACGCAAATTAAGTCTGCAGTTCTTGAATTGTTTTCCTTGTGTTCTTCTTTGCCTCCCTCACCATCTCCCTCACTGTGCGTGGGGACAACATGCACTTGGGTCCTCTTCCTGGCCTTTTTTTAACAACTGTTCCAGATATTCAAAACATTTTGATTACTGCCTTATCAGTTTTTTTAATGTATTTTTTGTAACCATTACCTGACTTGTGTAGGTAAACAACCATCAGTCTCCTTTGATTTGGCAGTTTTTTGGCTTTTTCCATGGTGATGGATGGCAAAGGGAATTTTACACGTGTGCTACCTCATTTTTATACCCTAGTGAAACAGGAAGTGCTGTAAGGAAACAGTACAGTTGTATTCGAATAATAGTATATAATTTCCCCGTATGTTTGAGCATAAAATATAGCTAATTATCTGTGTTCTTTATTTTATAAAGCCTTTTTTGCTCATTTTCATCAAGGGTGCCAATAATCCTGGACCTGACTGTACTTTTATGGGAGTATTGAGCCAAGCTCAATTTATCGTCTTTCAGTTCAGATTCACTGATTGGGCCAGATGTAAATCTATCAAGATGTATTGGCTCAGAAGCAGATTCCTTCAGTGTTCTTGTCTTGCTTATAAATTGAGAAACATGTCAGCATGATGTACATAATAATAAGTTGAACCACATAGTTGACACTTACTCTATCTAATTTGTAATCTCAGAATGCCTCAAATCACAAAAACCTTTAATCTTATAAGAGATACAAGTTAGCTCATGGGCTGATAAAGTGTAAAATGTGGTTTCCTAACTACATGTTCATAACTTCATGAGAACTAGCTAAGTATCTGAGACATTTCTGACTAAAAGTTGGAACATTAAAAATGAAAAAATGATGCGACAGTGGCATAATTACACACATAATTACTTAATTGCAAATGATTTAATATCTATCATAAAGAAGAATATTGGCTACACTGGCCTCAAATATACTGTTTAGACAGAAATGAAAGTAAAAAAGTTTGACTAACTGTAATTGTCTGAAGCTGGAAGTTCATAAAGATAACATTTGAACACCTTGTTATTTTAACTGTTTGATTTGAACAAGTGTGGCTTGGTTCGTTTGGAGCTATAGCTATATCACCACAGAGGGGTTGGCTTACGCCATTGTGATCAAAAATATTTTTCCAAATGACTTCAAGTTCATTTGAATTTTCCTGGTATAAAACAATACAAACCTAATAATGAAAAAGTTTGTTTGAAAGTACACCAGGGTGTTATTCACTACATGTGATCTCAGAGGGAACCTACCCCGAATTTCTAAAATACTAACTCTTGAATCATCAGAGCTTTACCAAAATAGTGGTAGCTAATATGACGGATAGGAAAAATAAATGGGCTATAGACTTTATGGCATTTTCTATATCACATAACAAGTATCTCCATAAGAAAGCTATTGTCACATCTTGTAAGTCAGTCTGGATAAGAGCATCGGCTAAATGCCAAAATGTAAAATGTACATTTTGTCCCCTTTAAGATTTTCATTGTGGAACTGCATGGTTGATGGACAGTCGCTGTAACGGAACGGCTGGTGATTAGGTAAACCCAAGCGCAGAGATGAGGCAGAGACAGAGATGTGATGAGAAATGATCATCTTTATTGAAAAACTAAAGCAGTACAAACAAGACAGGAGGCAATACAAAAACTAAACCGCCAACAAACCAAAGTGGAACAAACACAGTTCCCAAAACATATAGCTCGAAAACAATAAACCAATATCACACAAAGACAAAAGGATCAATACAAGAGTCCTGGTAATCACGCAAATGCTAACAGTAACTCTGGGCAAGAGAAACTCAAGACTGAGCACCGATCTCAGCAAACAGACAATTTAAATGATGAACGCAAATGAGACACAGGTGAAAACACTGAAACAATAATCCACTTAAACAATGGACAGTGTGGTATAATGATTAGGGAACTGGGCTTGTAACGTTAAGGTTGCAGGTTCAATCCCCAGGTGGGACACTGCCGTTGTACCCTTGAGCAAGGTTTAACCTGAATTGTTTCATCCAGCTGTATAAATGGATTGTAAAGAAATGTAAACTGTAAGTCGCTCTGGATAAGATAAATGCCTGTAATGTAATGTAATGTAATGCAATCAAGACAACGAAACCATTAAATACAATAAGGCAATTAGGGAAAAAAGGGTCCAATGCCGCCCTCTGGCAGTGAACAGCGGGATGTACTGTCACAGTTATAAGCCCCCGATCAGGGGCAGCATTCGGCTGTCCACGCCAGGATAAGGGGGAACTCTCCGAGAAGCACAAAAAGGTGTCTCCAGAAGTAGGTGGACGAATTCTGCCTCGGAGGACGTGGATTGGCTCTCATGGGGGAGAGCGAATCAAAATAAATAGAGGGTACAAATGGCTGCTAAATTGGGAGAAAAACAGGAAAAAATCGGAAACAAATACAAATAAAAAGTTACAGAAATGTGTTTTTTTCTATTCTGTAAAAAATACACTTAATTAAATGCAATATTATTTTTATACTCACCTGATCTTACCTGGTCATTAAATTGAGATCGCTTCTCTGGAGTCTCTCCTATCGCTGTGAGGTCTTATGAGGGAGGGGGTACAAGCTATGTCACACCACAAAAGTACACGTACAAATACACTTCAGGTCAGCACCGTGATCTCTCTAAATCCTGAAGCTCACCTTATTTGACCTGTTCAGTTATTACAGGGTAGAGCAGGAGGCGAGTTGAGTTGGGGGCAGGGACCAAGATCGCTTTGCCATATCAGCCGTCCAGAGAGCAGTGAGTATTTAGTGTAACCCCTACTAGGTGGATATGGCTCTCCACTACATTATGGTGTTAAAGGCCATCTTTGCATATCTTGGCACTTGTCCCTGCCCACTGACTCCACACCAGGACCACTGGTTGCAGTTGCCTAGAAATCAATGAAGTTGTTACGTGCAGTGAATGCAGACCTGGACCCAAATGCAGACTCGACGCGAAGTTTGGAATTTGCACTCCTCACCGGAGGCGTTTAATAAACGCGGCAAATAAAAGTGACGGAAACAAGCCGTCAGAAAAACACACACACAAAACACACGAATAGCCGTGCGAAATAAAAGTGACGGAAAACAAGCCGTCAAAAACACACACAAAAAAACAACGCAAGAATAGCCGTGCGGCTACTAAACAAGAAAACGGATAACTGGTTAAAGCACAGACAAAATAAACGATTCAGGATATAAAACAGATTCAGGATATAAAATAAACGGGCAGATTCAGGATATAAAATAAACGGGCAGATTCAGGAACAAGGGACCAAACAAAAACAGTGCTAGAAACACTAGTACGCATTGGCAAGGATCTGAACGTGTGCTGGGTTTAAATAGGCAAAATGAATGAACTAATTGGGGCAGCGTGCAGAATGTGCAGGGGGAATGAATGTGACAGGCTGAAACATAACGAGGGAACATGAAACAGATTGCGGCGAAGCCGCGCCCATAAAACAGACAACACGGGAGAACGCAAAAACCAGACATGACACGCAAGGAACAAAGTGGCAGAAAAACACAAGGGAGGTGAACAGGGCGGACAGCGATGTAACAGAACCCCCCCCTCAACGGGAGCCTCCTGGCGACCCACCAGGCCTGTTCTTCTGAGGGTGGTGGGTTGGTGGAAGTCCCGAATGAGGGAAGGGTCGAGGATGAGCTGGCGGAAACCCAGCTCCTCTCCTCGGGGCCATAACCTTCCCAGTCCACCAAATATTGGTGGCCCCGACCCCTGCGCCGAATGTCCAGGATGCGCCGGACGGTGTATGCTGGGGAGTTGTCGATGATCCGGGGGGGCGGAGGGGGAACGGCCGGAGGGCACAGTGGGCTGGTAGTGACAGGTTTGATTTTCGAGACGTGAAAGACGGGGTGAATCTTGAGGGCTGGAGGGAGTTTGAGTTTGACGGCAGAGGGATTAATGAGTGACAGTACCTTGTACGGACCGATGTAACGTGGCTGTAGTTTCTTGGAGGTGGACTGGAGGGGAATGTCAGTGGTGGAAAGCCAGACTTGTTGACCTGGAGAGTATTGGGGGGCTGCGGTGCGGTGGCGGTCCGCCAGGCGTTGAGTGCGCGCGGTGGAGCGGTGGAGAGCGGAGCGGGTGTCCTCCCAAATCCGATTGCAGCGCCGGATATGGGCCTGCACTGACGGGACGGAGATCTCCTCCTCCTGGGCCGGGAACAGGGGGGGCTGATACCCTAGGGAACACTCGAAGGGGGAGAGGTGGTTAGTGTATTATGTGCATACTCAACCCAGGGTAGCAGCTTGCTCCAGGAGGAGGGGTTCCGGTCTGTGATGCACCGCAGTGCAGTCCCCAGGTCTTGGTTGGCCCTCTCGGTCTGGCCATTCGTCTGGGGATGATAGCCGGAGGACAGGCTGACGGAGGCCCCCAGGGCCTGGCAAAACGATTTCCAGAATTGGGAGGAAAATTGGGGGCCACGGTCCGACACCACGTCGACGGGGATCCCGTGCAAGCGCACCACGTGCTGGACCAGGAGCTCAGCGGTCTCAGAGGCTGAGGGAAGCTTGGGAAGGGGAATGAAATGGACCGCCTTGGAGAACCGGTCGACGATGGTCAAAATGGTGTCATTACCTTCAGAGGGGGGGAGTCCACAGACGAAGTCCAGACCAATGTGACTCCAAGGACGACCAGGGATGGGTAGGGGACGGAGGAGACCGCTGGCGGGCTGATGGGATGCCTTGCTCCTGGCGCAGGTGGTGCAGGCCCGTACGAACGCCCGGGCATCCGCAGCCATGGACGGCCACCAAAAGCTACGTCTGAGCAGCGACAAGGTGCGCTGGAACCCGGGGTGGCAGGCCAGGCGGGAGGAGTGCGTCCACTGCAGGACCTGGGAACGGACAGAATCAGGGACAAACAGGTGAGGGCTGGGTTTGGGTCTGGGGTCAGGTTGAGTGGCCTGGGCCTCCTGATCTGCCTCTCAATCCCCCAGGTCACAGCAGCAACCACACAGGAGGGGGACAGGATGGTGTCAGGGCTCGCTTGTCTGGTTTCGGAGGAGAACTGGTGGGAGAGAGCGTCGGGTTTCAGGTTACGGGATCCGGGTCTGTAGGTGATGGTGAAATTGAAGCGGCCAAAAAACAGTGCCCACCGGGCTTGGCGAGAACTGAGTCTTTTGGCCGACTGGATATATGCCAGGTTCTTGTGGTCGGTCCAAACGATGAATGATTGTTCCGCTCCCTCCAACAGATGTCGCCACTCCTCCAGGGCGAGCTTGACCGCCAGCAACTCCCGATTCCCTACATCGTAGTTGCGCTCGGCGGGGACAGCCTACGAGTAGAAGGCGCAGGGATGTAGCTTCTGGTCCTTATCCGAGCGTTGGGACAAGATGGCCCCCACCCCGGAGTCCGAGGCATCCACCTCCACCACGAACTGACGAGAAGCATCGGGGTGGACCAAGACAGGAGCGGAAGTGAATCGGTTCTTTAGGTCGCTGAAGGCGGCTTCTGCTCCAGGGGTCCAGGAGAAGGGGATGGATGGGGAGGTGAGTCGGGTGAGGGGTTCAGCAACCCTGCTGTAGTCCCGGATGAACCGCCGGTAAAAGTTTGCAAACCCCAGGAAACGTTGCAGTTCCTTTACCGACGATGGTTGAGGCCACTCCATCACCGCCTGGATCTTGGCCGGGTCTGGTCTTACCTGCCCACACTCCACGATGTACCCCAGGAAACTCACCGACGAGGCGTGGAATTCGCATTTTTCTGCCTTGGGCTGGTTCTCCCACAACCTCTCCAAGACCTGCCGGACATGGGTAGTGTGTTCCTGTAGGTTGCGGGAGAAAATTAAAATGTCGTCAAGGTAGACGAATACTGTGCGGTTGAGGAAGTCCCGGAGCACATCGTTAACCAACGCCTGGAACACTGCAGGGGCGTTGGTAAGCCCGAATGGCATCACCAAATACTCGAAGTGGCCTAGGGGGGTGTTAAATGCCGTCTTCCACTCGTCCCCCTCCCGGATTCGAACAAGGTGGTAGGCGTTTCTGAGGTCCAATTTGGAGAAGATAGTGGCCTCCTGTAGGGGTTCGAATGCGGAGTTGATGAGGGGTAGAGGGTATTTGTTCTTAACCGTGATGGTGTTGAGGTTGCGGTAGTCGATGCAGGGACGGAGTGACTTGTCCTTCTTGGCCACGAAGAAGAACCCTGCACCGACTGGGGATGAGGAGGGTCGGATGATGCCTGCTGCCAGTGAGTCGTGAATATACGTCTCCATTGCTGCTCTCTCCGGTCGCGAGATGTTGAAGAGGCGACTGGAAGGCAGGGGAGCCCCGGGAAGCAGGTCGATGCCGCAGTCATAGGGCCTATGAGGGGGCAACGAAGAGGCTCGGCTCTTGCTGAACACCTCCGCCAAGTCGTGATACACGGGGGGAACCAAGGACAGGTCTGGAGGGACCAACCTGGCGGGAGGTGAAGCACCCTCCGCGGGTGTTCGAGCCGACTGAAGGCAAGTGGCGTGGCAGTAGGGACTCCAGCTCTGGACCTTGCTGGTGATCCAGTTCAGATGAGGGTTGTGGAGTTGGAGCCAGGGTTGGCCGAGAACCAGGGGGGACTGGGGTGAGGAGATGACCAGGAGCTGAATGGTCTCACGGTGGTTGCCGGAAAGGATGAGTTGTAGGGGTTCGGTGGTGTGTGTGACCTGGGCTAGGAGGTTCCCATCCAGTCCATGGGCCCGGAGAGGGACGGCAAGGGGACGAGTGGCGATGCCAGCCTGTCGCACTAGCTGGGCATCAATGAAGTTACCATCCGCCCGGAGTCCACTAGGCGTACAGCGACAGGGGTTGACGGTTCCAGTTGAGCGTGGCTTTCAACTGGAAACGAGACTGGGCGGTTGTGGAACACTCGGTGTGGCTCACCAGAAGGCCCAGTCTTACTGGTGAGCCTTGGCCTTTTGGTCGCGACGGGCAGGTGACCAGGTAGTGGCCCGTGTTGCCACAATAGAGGCAGACTCCGCCCTGAGTCTCCGCTGCGCTCCTCCTGGGAAAGGTGAGCTCTGCCCAGCTGCATGGGCTCTTCCGTCGTAAGCCCCGGGACAGGTCGTTGTTTGTTGGTTTGGGGTAGGAAGGAGGGGTCAAGATGTGATTGAGGAGAAGAGCTCGCTGGGGTGAGGTGACCGGTCCTCTCCCTCCGACGCTCCCGCAAGCGGTTGTCGATCCTGATGGCAAGGGAAGCCAGAGCGTCGAGGGAGTCAGGGTAGTCCCTCGTAGCCAGCTCGTCCTTTACCGCCTCACCTAACCCGTTCTGGAAGGCCCCTTGGAGCGACGCGTCATTCCAAGCGGATTCCGCCGCCAGGATTCGGAACTCCACCGTGTACTCCACCACGCTGCGGTCCCCCTGACGGAGATGGAACAAGCGCTGGGAGGCGTCCTTCCCACCCACCGGGTGATCAAAGACCTTCCTCATCTCTGCCACGAATGCGGAGTACTGGGAGCTGGCTGGGAGCTGGCTGTCCCAAATGGCAGTGGCCCAATCCAGCGCCTTACCCCCAAGGCAGCCCATGATGAAGGTGATCTTCGCCGGCTCAGAGCCGTATGAAGAGGGTTGTAGGCGGAAGATTAGGTCGCATTGCAAGAGGAACCCCTTGCAGTTCCCCAAATTGCCATAATAGCGATCCGGGTGGGGAATGCGGGGTTCCCTGGGTTGCCCAACCGGCCGGCTGGCAGGTGGCGATGACGCAGGGGGGTTGGCAGAGGCCGTCTGCTCCGGAAGAGGGACGCCGGTGTGGAGTTGGGACATTTGTTCCCCCAACTGGGAGATATGGCAGTTCAGATCCCTCAGTGCCTCCATCGTCCCCCTTATGCGTTGCTCCTGCTGGTTTATGCGAGTCTCTTGGCAGGCAAGTAGATATTGGAGCGCAGCCGAGTCCGCTGGGTCCATAATGGCCAATGCGTTCTGTTACGTGCAGTGAATGCAGACCTGGACCCAAATGCAGACTCGACGCGAAGTTTGGAATTTGCACTCCTCACCGGAGGCGTTTAATAAACGCGGCAAATAAAAGTGACGGAAACAAGCCGTCAGAAAAACACACACACAAAACACACGAATAGCCGTGCGAAATAAAAGTGACGGAAAACAAGCCGTCAAAAACACACACACAAAAAAACAACGCAAGAATAGCCGTGCGGCTACTAAACAAGAAAACGGATAACTGGTTAAAGCACAGACAAAATAAACGGGCAGATTCAGGATATAAAATAAACGGGCAGATTCAGGATATAAAATAAACGGGCAGATTCAGGAACAAGGGACCAAACAAAAACAGTGCTAGAAACACTAGTACGCATTGGCAAGGATCTGAACGTGTGCTGGGTTTAAATAGGCAAAATGAATTAACTAATTGGGGCAGCGTGCAGAATGTGCAGGGGGAATGAATGTGACAGGCTGAAACATAACGAGGGAACATGAAACAGATTGCGGCGAAGCCGCGCCCCGCAAAACAGACAACACGGGGAGAACGCAAAAACCAGACATGACACGCAAGGAACAAAGTGGCAGAAAAACACAAGGGAGGTGAACAGGGCGGACAGCGATGTAACAGAAGTCCCGTATTGAGTTGTCTTGCACATGGACTCATTGACCGCTGTCAGACATTACAAACTCAGACCCTAGGCTCCTCCTCTTGGGTCTGGTTCCTCTTAAGGTTTCTTCCTATTTGGTCCAACTAGGGAGTCTTTCCTTGCCACTGTTGCCTTAGGCTTGGCCTTTGTGGAGGTTCAGGCCAGAGTCTGCTGTACAGTGTATTGTGACAAATGTTTTTGTAAAGTGTTTCTATCTATTTCATGGTGTCAGTTCATGTGCTCATTCGTACACTATTTACACAATATTTGACACCATTTTGACACACTCATACTGTATTAAAGGAATGTTCAAGCATACATGTCTTCCCTGGCCAATAATTCAATAAATTGAATATGTATTGTTTAGGCCCCTTTCTCACAACTGTACAAGACTCATACTGTATATAGGATCAAGCACTTGTGTGTGTAGACCAAACTGGAGTGTCTCGACTCCAGATGCTTGCTCTCCCACATAGTGCTGAAAGTCATGCCCCTTAAAAGTGAGGCAAACACGTGTGCGCAATGCAATTTGCGATTGGGAGACGCATTAATATGTACTACTTTCTTCCGCCACTGTGGGGCAGAATTGAAGTGTGATAACAGCCACACTACCATAAAAAAGCAAGGTGCAGAAACTGCATTTTATGAAACATAAAAATTAAATTCAGTGTCCAGATCAGGATTTGTTGGAACATGTATTATTATTATTCTACCTAACAGTAGGTGTAGCAGTGAACAACAACCTCACAAAAAAAATCTGAAATTTCAAAGATGTACACAAGCAAGTGTGCAGTAACTCCTCAACTACTACAGTTGCAGCATAAATTGGGAGATATTGTTGGTTTGTCCTATCTGTTCATCAGAAATAGGTGAAGAGCGGAAAAAACATCTTTACTCTTATCTAAGATACTGCTTAGATCAATGGTAAAATAACTCAAATTTAGCCAAATGTGCTGTTATAGCGCTTTAACTTTGTAGGGCAACATGGCTCTGGTGGTGAATAACACAATCTGGAGTACATGATCTGATACCGCTGATATAGAGAATGATAATGATAAAAAAATAAGCCTTACCTTTAAGAGGAACACATAACCAGTTATCAAGATGCAGTACATTAGAAAGTACAGGGGGTGGCGGCGGATGGCGTAGCGGTCTAACGCGCCACACTTTTGGTTCCCATTAAGTTTGAATGATGTTTAGATGTGGTGACTAGGGAGGCCATGGAATATGTGCACCTGGTCGCCTAAAATGGCTTCGTATTCCTTGGCCATATCCTTACCCCCAATACAATTCTCTTACCCTAATCCGGGTTTGTGTCTTGACCCCAACCCTATCCCAATCCATAACCCTATCCTCGTATCCAATGGCGCACAGCAACTGAGCCAGGAGCCAGTAGCTCCAGTCGTCTCCATCCTGACCCCGACCCTATCCCTTACCCTATCCGGGTTTGTATCTTTGATTTATATATTTAGTGAAATGCACATTTGTATTGCCCATATATTTTATGTTGTTTCATGTGTCGTATTGTGTGATGGCTATGTACACACAATGTAAAATGTCTTGCAGACTTTTCTTTCCTGGTCTCACTCGCTAAGAGGTTTTAATCTCAATAGGATTTTCCTAGTTAAATAAAGTAAATAAACACACATAAACCAAGGATAATCTGTGAATGACTTCAGGGACACAACTTCAGTATGGAGCACATTTCCTCTATCACATTGAATAGTCTTCTTTTTTTCCTGTAGTTTAAGTTGAGTATACTGGTGCTACAGAGGAAACATTTATGTTATGACTCATTTATACAGTTATGAATGTTCAGAACATTTAATAGTACATGTTTTGATTTTAAAGATTTGTATCCATTATAGAAACATAATTTTCTTGGAATGTGTTAGCATAGTCTGTCCTTTCTTGTCAAGTAAAAGCTACTAGTGCTGAGAATCTCAGATCTGCAGGCACCAGCTAAGACACAGCTAGCTTCTCTCTGTTTGCCACAACTGTGCGGATGACTGATATAAACTGTGATGGAGACAGGGTAAAGGATACAGATAAACTGATAAACACGCCATTCATAGGCACCGGCCTGTTTCAGTGGGCCAATCTAGTTCTTACAGACCAACGTTTGCAAGTTGCAGCACAACATGTGTCATGTGGTGGTTTTGTCTGCGTCAGCAGGGCAGTCTGTGCAAGCTGCTTGTCACACTCTGCTGGAGGTAATTCTGGACAGAGGTGAGGGAAAAACCAACAAATGGGAGAGAGTTCCTATTGCACTGGAAAACTCTAAGTTTTCCAGTCCCTGGAGTCATCCTCTGCTAAATAAATGAAAAAATGTGAGGTTTTATAATTAGTTCAGAGATATACAGTAGATGTCATATGTATCACCTCATCTCACCTTTCCGTAGTGAGATGGTCAGTTCCAAGATGGAGATTGTTAAGGCATTGTTGCAACGGCCGGAGAAGACGCGGGGAATCATAATAGAATGGAAAAACGTGCCATCACGCTGGTTCCACCCCAAACCATATATTGACGCACCTTTTCCCCAAGCCAATCGCAAAGTAGCGGAAGGGAAACGCATTTCTCCCCTCTCTCTAATTGTGAGTTTACCCCCAATAAAGCCAATTATATTTCATTGACCGTCTTGTGTGTTGTTTCATTATCCAACTTGGTTGCTTGGAAACACCAGTAATTATCATTTCATGAAGAAAAAAAAAACACCTAGCTCTTTTTTATTTTCTCTACAAATATCTCTCTTTCTCTCTCTCTCTCTCTCTCTCTCTCTCTCTGTCTCCTGTTAATTTTTTCTTTGCTCTTTTCAATCATACTACAAGTGCCACTGAAGATCAGATGGCAGCTATAACAGTGATATCAGGCCAGCCATTGAAGAAGACATAACTCTGGCTTCCCAGATTCAATACAGGTCATGTGTGACTATGCAATTAAGTCTGCTTGCCCCGGCCCAGTTTCAGTTCCTGATACCTCCTTCCCGGACCTTGAAAGAGGCTTGAGTGAACTGACCCAAAGGGTGTCCCCTGTTATCTCCTCAGGCACTGGATCAATTGCTTGCTGACATCATCGCAAGTTACAGGTCCTTACTGTACGTTTGAAAGCATTTTGGTTTGCATGGGAATCAACAGGATTTTTTACACCCTTGTCACAAGTGAGCTATTTTGCTCGCAAGCTAAATGAATCTTTTGGAATAATTGACCAGCAATGCCTAGGCAGTCAAGAAAATATATGACACTACCTGAAGTGGTGATCGAGATCCGACAGATATCCCGGGACTCAAAGAAGAGATGGCGACCACGGGTTCAAACAACACGCTTATTATCCAATGTGAGCACACAGGGAGAGCGGTACAAGGATGCTCTGAAAAACCCATACTTCACATCCATTATTATAGGACAAGTGCCTTCGCCCCTCCCTCTTACGCCCTCCAATTCCTTCATTGGGCATGATGATCACACCGAATCATCCCAGTAATCCAACAAGGAATTTGAGGGCCAGATAAAACTTATGGGTGGAGAAATCTGTGTGACCGAGATGATGACCAATCCCGTGACCAATCCCACCACCAATCCCTAGGGCAAAAATGACCTAGAGCACCCTGACGTAGATAATTCTGTTTTTCATAATACTTTAACATAAGCAGAGACACTGAGCAGACCCACGTGCCCTCCAAAGACCTGCACCATCCTGAGATGTCTTTTCTGCCATAAGAGAGTGCAGGGTGTGTGCGTGTTTACAAACGTGAGTGCAGTTTATGTGAGTTATATGTCTGTATATGATTCATATGGAATGTGCAGGTGTGCAGTAATTATATAATTGTACAGAAGAATAGGACAGGGTAGAACAGAATCGAATCAGGTAAGTGTTGTCCCATAAGATTTTGTGGCATCCAGCTCGTCACTTCACTACCCCTGTTCTACATTGTGCTTTCTTATGCATATATATGAAGTAGGTTTGACATATTCAAGAAGTTGCCTTGTCAGATTGAACAGCTTAATGAATTACACATCAACACACGTCAAGGAAGTTCCCTGATTCTCCATTGACTCGCTTTAAAAAAAATATGTCCATCTTGTTATATCCTCCACCATCTTTAAAACGACCCAAGGCCTTCTGCAATACTGCAAACAATTTCCTTTCACTTCCCCTCCGACCCTTTACTTCCTGTATGGGTGAGGTGCTGTGGTGAGGTCAACCTGAACCTGGCAAGATGGAACTCACTGACTATCATAACACCCATAAGCCTTGGGCTGTTTCATGACGAAGATAGTGTTACTAGTGGAAAAAATACACACCACTTATTATTCGTGTCTTATCATAGCAGAGCCTAATGACTCTCACACTGTGAACAAAATAAGTTCTAAGAACGTAAAAGAATGCCAGAAGTATTTCTGTAGAGATACACTTTAAAAAATAGTCGCTTTATTTTTGCCCCTTCACTTTTTTGAGCCACATTTTTATCACCCTCTTTGTGTAATATAAAGTCTTGTTTTTTGCATAAATCCTTTCTGGATTATTTTACATCCTTAAGACTACATTTTTGTTTGAACTGTTGCAAAGGTGTCTGGTTCATTTCTCAGAGGCATTTTCAGCTAAATTAACATGGGTAAACATTTCTCAGCAATACAAACTCAATAAAAATAATTTTATGTGGAGCCCCCATTGTGTTTAATTTCTTAGAAGGAGTGTCAGATATTAAAATACCTTCATGAGTCAGGGTAATGTTTGGAAAGCAAAACATTAAGGTTGACTAACCTTAAGTTGCATTTTCAAGTCAAGATACAACACGATTGATACAAGGTAAAAGTCTCATCAAAGGCTGGGTAGTCATCAGAGTAGGTTACATGGAACATAATGTGCATCATTGATGCTAAACCCAACAAGTAGCACATGCAGGCAAAACCAAAACCACTCTCCTTACCACACTCCCTTATCAACACTGATAATGGATCATTTCGAAAACAATTTGTTTGCATGCTGAGAACAGATTGCAGATTTAGATAGTGTTGCTAAGGATACAAGGAGCAAGAGAGTCCTTGATAACAACCCATGCAGCTTCTGTGAGATTAGATAAGAGGTAGAAGGACACATTTTCATGCTAAACGTGAGATAAAATCAGAATTTTACAGGAAGTTTGAAAAACCACAATTTTCTAAAAATTGCCTTAAAGATAAATGACTCAGCAGTTTATCACCAGATGTCATGAGAAGTGAAGTCTGAAGACAATGTAAACATAATGTACTGTATAAGAATGTAAAAGAATACATAATGATGGGAACAGGCCATTCAACCCGTCTAGGCTCATCATTTACCTACAGACCAGAGAGTATCCAGCACTGTGTCAAGCCTGGGCCTGGACACCCCAAGGGTCTCTACCTCTACTACACTACCTGACAAGGTGTTCCATGCATTGACAACTCTGTGTAAAAATATACTACCTGATATCAGTGCAGAATTTACCTTTAACTAAATTTACACCTTTGCCCACTTGTTCTGCTGACAGAACTCAACCTGAAAAATATTTTGTGGTTTGGTGAGGCTGGTAGCGATTTGCAAAAATGCACCTGGGTGGTAGTGGAATTGCTAATTTAACTGCGTTCATTGTTCCCATCAAATTGAGTAAGATATGTGGGTTTAAAAAATATATATATATACAGTATATGTACTGTATGCACACTTCTTTTTATTATGTTAACCATTCACTACATGTAAATGATTAACATCAAGAACATTTCATCAAGAACAGTCCATCGAGAACTTCACAACGGTTGGGATAGCAGTGGTCACTTCCAGGATGACAATGCCTCGATCCACAATGCATGAGTGATCACTGAATGGTTTGATGAGCATGAAAACGATATAAGTCATATGCCATGGATGTCTCAGTCACCAAATGTAAGATTCTGGAGTGACGCCCGAGACAGCGTTTTCCACTATCAAATGATGGAACATCATGTGGAAGAATGATGTTGCATCCCTCCAATAGAATTCCAGGTGCTATGCTAAGGCCCTATGCTAAGGCGCTATGTTAAAGAGCTACGTCATATAGTGAAATTTCAGTTTAGTTTTTTTTTAAATAATGTGATTGAATGAAGTATACTGTATATAAAATTGTTTTCAATGTATGAAGCCAAAGTCACAAGTTTAATGGATTTGCATTCCAGCTGTATGTGCCCCCATCAGAGCTGTTACATAAGAACATAAGAACATAAGAATACATAATGATGAGAACGGGCCGTTCGGCCCATCTTGGCTCATCATGTCCTAATCTAAAGAACATCTAGTACTACATCTAGCCTGGCCTTGAATAGCCCGAGCGTTTCTGCCTCTACTACCTGACCTGGCAAGCTGTTCCAGGCATTGACAACTCTCTGTGTAAAGAAAAACTTCCTAATATCTGTGCGGAATTTGCCTTTAACTAATTTCCACCTGTGGCCTCTTGTTCTGCTGACCCCACTTATCTTAAAAAATCTTTGGTATTTTACTTTGTTAATCCCTTTTAGGAATTTAAAAACCTCAATCAAATCCCCCCTAAGTCTGCGTTTGCTAAGTTTAAATAGATTGAGTGCCTTAAGTCTATCATCATAACTTTTACCTTTCATACCAGGTATCAGTTTAGTTGCCCTTCTTTGGACTTTTTCAAGAGCTTCAATATCTTTCTTGTAGTGCGGTGCCCAGAACTGCACACAGTATTCTAAGTGCGGTCTGACAAAGGCGTTATATAACATTAATATAACCTCCTTTGATTTGTACTCAATACTTTTGCTATGTATCCCAGCATCCTGTTGGCTTTTTTCACTGCTGTAGCACACTGCTTTGATGCAGATAGGCTTTGATCTACTACAACTCCTAAATCCTTTTCAAATTGAACACCTACTAACTTTTCTCCTCCCATAAAATACTCCTGTCTAATGTTTTTATTTCCCACATGCATTACTTTACATTTAGCAATATTGAACGTCATCTGCCATGTATCTGCCCATTTTTGGATTTTGTTTAAATCATCTTGGATTACTTTTAGTCGATTCCAAACTGTTTGCCAAACCCCCAAGTTTAGTATCATCTGCAAATTTAACTATTTTGCTACTAATGTCCATA